>JAJEKV010000229.1:0-723432 GCA_021234155.1 Isoetes taiwanensis
TTGGTAAGTCGTGCAATAAATCTAGGCATTCGGATGCATCCAGATGATCTCGGCCATTCAAATTAGGGCTCGATGCACTACACACTTATGGTATAATATTATAATATAAGAAGATATTAAGTTGCAATTATAAAATATACACCACTCTTGGGCTTTATTGCATGTTGGTATTTGCAATGGAATCCAACATTTTGGCATTAAGACAACCATCGAGTAAAATTGGAAATTTAGCAAGGAAAAGAACGAAAGAGTGGAAGGCTGCACCCAATTTTAGCCAAAAGTAGCCTCTGAAGATTTGCAATTCCAGAATTTGCCCGGGCAAATGCATTGCAACTTAATCCCCACTTTTTACAATCAAGAAATCCCTGGCATATCTGTTTCAGGTTGTTTATGCTACATTTGTAGACCTCTATAGGGTCAAGCACAGGCATATCAAGAGCGAACAGCCTGTAGCTTTGGGTAGACCAAGCAATCTTGCCTATTGGAATTGAATACTGCCAAATCTGGGATTCATTGAAGCGTGGCAAAACTTGCAGATTCTGTAAGTTGAGAGGTTTCGCCCTGTATGCTATTTCACGAATCAGGACAATCCTATAGCCCGATGGGGTCATGAATTAATTTGAGATTTTTCTGATGCATTCACAAAAATCATGCCTGGCAGTTTGATTCCGACTCTTCACAACGAATGAAATCCCTAAATGAAAGAAAGCAAAAGCTTCCTTCTAATATGCGATCTTAAAAAACATATAGCTCAGGCTAGAAATCCTTCGGATTAATTTGTGGTCAAGAAAGTTGAGAGAAGGGACGAAGCTTACATGCTTTGTTAGTGAGCTCGACTGTGAAGATTTTGCCTTCTCCATCTGGTTTGTCCAATCTTCGAAGGAACCAATGTTGTCTGGTTTGTTCTCAATCTTCGGAGGCGGCGATGGAACAACGTGGACAATAGGTTGTAATTCGCCCCCTTTTATACCAAAGCACGAACCCATCTAGAACAGTCACTAAGCTAACGCGAACACTAGAGGCTTCTAGGACTGCTAACCGAAGCTTCTACATACTTCGAAACACAAAAGAGCCAAGGCGAAGAGTCTAGAAACCTCCGGTTCCTTCCTAAAAAAATTCAGGCTTATACATGTTCTATCCTAGGTGCAAATTCTATAAACAATCTAATATATTTAAGCTGCCCCCTTATCGACCTCATTACAATTATATATTAGAGATAGTTGTTGCATATTCAAGAAAGGAGAAAAGGACTGGATTCGATAGACAACTCAAACCATGATTTTACAGCAACCAAGATATCTCCTTTCCATTCAGGTTTCCTCTAATGAAGCACTGACAAAACCTCTATAGGGAAAGGGTGGGGAAAGGAGCAAAAGAGAACAGAAAAAGGGTGGAGAGAAGAGAAGCAAAAAGTGGCATGGGGACGGGAAAATGGGGAAAAGGGAACCTAGGAAAAATGGCACAAGAAAAAGGGGAAGAGGGAAAGAGATAAAGGGGGTAAGGGCAGAAGAAAGAGGGAAAGACAGAAAGGTGAAAAATGAAGCGAAAAAACAAAACATGGGAAAAGGGAAGAAAAATTAGCATGGGAAAAATCGGAAGAGGGAAAGAATAGAATAGAATAGAATAGAAGGAATATAGAAGGGAAACATGCCATGGAAAAAGGAAAATGGAACGAGAAAGTGAAAGGGAAAAGAAAAAATCAAGGGAAAAAAGAAAGGAAAAGGGCAATGTGGAAGGGAAAAAGGGTGGAGAGAGGAGGAAAAGGGAAGGGATAAAGGGAAAACAGGAAAAGGATGGGGAGAAGGGAAGGGAAGGGAAAAAGGGGAACAACAAAAGGATGGAGAGAAGGGAAGGGAAAGGTAAAAGAAAAAGAAAAGGGAAGGGGAAAAAGGTGAAAGGGAACTTGGGAAAAATGACATGAAGAAAATGGGAGGATGGAAATGGGAAAAGGAAAGGGGGAAAGGGCACAGGGAAAAGGGGAAGAGGGTAAGGGTAAGGGTAAGGGAAAAATGGAAGCAAAAAAAAAAAGGAATGGGAAAAGGGAAAGGGAAGAAAAAAGAGGGAAGATGAAAAATGTGGAAAAAGGAGGAATGGGAACAACATGAAAGAGCGAAAAGAAAAAGGTGGAAAGTGCAGAAAAACAAAAAGGAAAGGGAAAAAATAGATAGAAAAAAATAGAAAAAGAAAAAAGGAAAAGCGGCGAATGGAAATTGAAAAGGGAAATGGAAAAGGAGGAAAGGAGAAAAATAGAAAAAAAAAGGAAAAAATGGGAAACAAAAATGTGATAAAAGAGAAGGGAAAAAGGGAAGGGGCAAAGGGAGGAAAAAAAAAGGTGAAACGAAAATGCAAGGAAAAATGGAAGAAGGGAAAAGGGAAAAAAAAAGGTAAAATGAAAAACAAAAAGGGGAGGGAAAAAAAGAAAATGGAAAAGGGGAAAAGAAAGGGAAAATAAAAAGGGGAAAGGGAGAAAAGACAGTAAAAAAAGAAAAAAGAAAAAGGAAAGCGGGAAGGGGAAAGAAAAAGGGGAAAAAGGAAAAGCAGTACTGGGAAAGGGGAAAAGGGAAGCACTAAAGAAAAAAAGGAAATGAGAATGAGAAAATGAGAACATTGGGGAAGGGCAAAGGGGAAAAAAAAAAAGATTAGAATAGAATAGAATAGAATAGAATATGATTTTATCGTCCCACGGAGACCAACCGCCTATGGGACCCAAGTACAAAGAGAGAGCAAAGAAGCGATACTACCAGTGGATTAAAAACCCCGCCCCAAGGGTTTTGGGGAAAACCTTAGTAGCAATAAGGATGCCGATATTACCGCACGCTTATATACATAATCACAAGTACCACTGAGGTTAATGCCTGATGTGAGGGGCATAACCGGAAGTCCGCGTGATCCATTACCTCCTGAGGGTACGCATCCCAACAAGCCTGGCATGTGCCGCCGCTCAATAGCTCGCGTGTGGCCCGATGGGGTTAATAACTAACCGGAAAGCATACCGAAACCGATATGCTCGTGACGACCGGATGCATCTCGAGGGCGGACTTTCATCCCGAATGGCTTCGCTGACAAAGATCGACAGCATCCGCCCTCACGCTGCCCCCGGATCCATCTTCCCCGCCCCCAATGGGAGGTGGTGCAATTGTATAATCGGGAAGCAATCACCCCGCGCTTTTTCATGGGTAGATGGATGCGCCAGTAGTGGTGTGGCCCCCTCGTGAGCATGCTGGATTAACTCATTGCCGATAATTTGCCACCTGACATGTGACAGGCCTCTCAGATCCCAAAGCTTGGTCAGTGAAGCAAGCATCCGGGTATCGCTTCAAGGCAAGGTTTCTTCCTGGTGTAATCGGGTCCACATCCGCGGTGCTCGTACATTCCATCGCGAGAACCACCGGACTTGCTTGTCTTTCCAAAGGAAGCTTTTTGAGTCGCCAAGGCCCATCGCCACCGCCAAAGCAAGGTTGGGCAACCGGCTTCATCCATAGCCACCACCTTCCGAAGTAAATAATGTGACGCTCTCTAACAAGATCCCTCTCAGAATGGAAGGAAGCCTGTCTCCTAGAGCAAGATCTGTTATGGGACCGTGAATGGGAAATTGAAAGGGGAGGGTGGGGGGAATACAAGAAAAATAGAAAAAAGAAAAAGGGAAGGGGAAAATAAAAAAAGGGAAAAGGGAAAAACGAAGAGTGGGAAAATTGAAAAGGGAAAAGAGAAGCATGAAAGAAGAAAGGGAAATGAGAATAGGAAAAGAAGAATAGCGGGGAAGTGCAAAAGGAGAAGGGAAAAGAACAAAAGATAGAAAAGAAAGGAAAAAAAAAAGACGTGAAAAATAGAAAAAGAAAAAAGGAAAGGGGAATGAGAAAATGGAAAAAGGAAATAGGAAAGAGGAAAAAGGGAGAGAAAAAGGAAAAAACGTAAAAGAAAGAAAAAAACACAAAACAAAAATGGGAAAAAGAGAAGGAAAAAAGGGAAGGGAAAACAAGAAAGCAGAAAAGAAAAAAGAGAAATCAGAAATGGAAAAAGGGGATAATGGAAATGAAGATGAAAAACTTAAAAAAAAAGGGGGAAAAGGGGAAAATTAAGAAATGGAAAAGCAAGAAAAAGACAGAAGGAAAAAGGCCAATGGAAGGGGAACTGGAAAAGCTAGTCGAGAGCTCATTGTATAAATTATTAGATGTGAATTAGTTTAAGAAGGGCTCTATTGTATCATTTACAATTCCTAGCTTATGGCTAGCAATGTTGGTCACTATTTCTAGTAACATTAGAGTTGTGTAAAAAGTGTGAAAACAAATTATTTGTTTGTCAAGATAAGCATGACGTCTTTATTCAAAAAAACATTTTCCAACTTCAAGTAGGGCATGTTTGAAATTGGGAAGGGAAGGGGGGCGGGGGGTGGGGGGAGGAGGGGAATGTGTTGCTTGCACATATATTAATTCGTACTCTAATGGTATCGCCTTTATCTAAATGAAGTCTTCTATTATTTTTTGCACGATAAAGATTATGCTAGTTGAATTACTATTCAAGTCCAGAAAAGTATAATGAGTTTTGCAAAGTCTTAGCAACCATTGATAAAATAATTGTTAGCATGCTAGTCGCATTGTAATAACAAATACACTAGGGCATTGATTGGGAAAGGCAAGCCTGCTAAAGAAAATAAAATAAAAATGAAGGGTCCCATTGTCCACAATGAATGATAATGAAAGTTCCTTCGTCACTTAAAACTTGTTAGCCCTTAAATGGAGTGCCATTTGGTTCTCTATCAATGTGGGCCTAGCATTCAATTCGCTACAAGAAACTCTTATTCAATGGTGGATCTCATAAAAGATGACATGCAATAAATTGGACGTTTAGCTGAACAACAGATTTGAGTAAAAACAAAGGAAAATAAAATAAATGCGTATTGAGCATCACATCTTAAACGGTAGATCGATCGATCTATCTATCTATCTATCTATCTATCTATCTATCTATCTATCTATCTATCTATCTATCTATCTATCTATCTATCTATCTATCTATCTATCTATCTATCTATCTATCTATCTATCTATCTATCTATCTATCTATCTATCTATCTATCTATCAGTTGCAGCTTTTAGTTCTGTGAAGTATAGTAGTGTGTCAAGTATAGTAGTGTATAATATTATTGGATGTTCATAAGGGAAATGGCTATAAAAACATTGCAAACAGCATCAATTATTATCAATGTCGCAACAAAACACTGCTGCCACAAATACATCAGGCCGGTGCATTCTCCTTTGCAATCTTGTCCAGCTTATAGTTGTTCTCAGCATCACAAGTGATGGTAATTTTATGACAGAAGGCCAAATCCTCGGTAGTGATATGAAGGTGAGTATTGACAGAGTCATTGCCAATTGTAGCGAAAAGAGCCATGCGATAGAAAGTGCCTGGATTGTGGCCAAGGCTAACTGATTGGAAACGTTTGGAAGGAATTGTATACCTGATCGTTCCAAACACATCTCGGTCTCTATCTCTGAGGACCACAATGTAAGGGCTATTGTTAAAAAGAATAACACTTGTATCGCTGCTTGCTTCTACTGCCAAGCCATTTTTTGGCGCACTTTCCTTGCCATGGTTTGCACCCATCTTCACAACCTGATTCTCTGAATCCTCGGCCCCTTTCGGTCTTATAGTCTACTCATATTTCTTTAAATAATGCTTGACTTGGTCCTCCATTTTTTTATTTATTACATTTAATGGAACTTTTTTCGGAGATCCAAGATGCATACTAATAAGCAAGCATTGACTTCCCTTTCTTTCCCTATCCTATATAATTGTTTCCCAAGTTATAGCTAGTGCTGTCATGAGCGAGTCTTTAGCTTAATTGTTTGGCTTTTCCAAAGCCAAAAGCATATGAAGCTTGACTTATTCCTCCATTTTTTATAGTTTACAAGAATGCATTAACTTAGATAATATTTTTTCTTAACCACGACAAGCATGACGCTCCACCTTGATCATTTGTGATCGCTATCTTATATTATAAAGTTTTAGCGTATGTCTTGCATCAAACCCTAATTTAGATAGTTGAGATCGTCTGATTGCATTCAAAGACCGAGATTTATCGCACAACTTCCCACCACCGTGATTGGCCATGCTCTGATCTCTTAAAAGGAAAGGGAAAATGGCAGAGAAAAGGGCAAAGTGAGAGGCAAAAAGGCACGGGTTAAAGGGAAAGACGGATAAGGGAAAAGGAAAGGAAAAGAGCACGAAAAAAGGGAAAGAAAAGAAAGGAGAAAAAAGGAAGGAAAAAGGACACTATGAAAAGGAGAAGGGGGAAAGGGTGAGGACATAATAAGGGAAAAGAAAAGGAAGGGAGGAAAAGGAAGAAAAATAGGGCAACGAAAAAAAAAGGTGAAGACGGAAAGGGTGACTAAGGGAAAAAAAGGGGAAGATAAGAATGATGGAGAGAGAAGGAAAAAAGGGCATGGAAAAATAGAAAGGGAAGGAAAAGGAAAAAAGGAAAGGGCATGAGGAAAAGGGAGAGGGAAATGAGAGAGAAAGGAGAAAGTGGCACGAGAAGAGGAAAAAGGGTGAGGAAAGGAAAAAAAGAAAGGAAAAAGGGAAAAGCGAAAAGCAAAAAGAGAACATAAAACATGGAATAGGAAAAGAGGAAAAGGGAAAAGGGGAAGAGGGTGGGAAAAGGAGGAAAAGGGCATGTGAAAAAAAGGTGGGAAAAATGGAATGGAAAAGGGTGGGAAAATGGAAAGGAAAAGAGAGAAGGGAAAAAAAGAGTGGAAAGGAAAGAGGAAAAAGGGCATGGAAAAAGAGAAAAGGATGAAAAAAGAAGGAAAAAGGGAAAAAGGAAATGGGAGGCGAAAAGGAAAGGGGAAAAAAAAAAGAACACGAGGAATAAGGAGGAAAATGGAAAAGAGGAAGGGAGAAAGGGCAACGAAAAAACCGCGGAAGAGGGAAAGGGTGATGAAAGGGTAAAAATAAAGGGAAAAAGAGCATGGGGAAAGGGAAAAGAAAAAAGAAAAAAAGGAATAGGGACGGGAAGAGGGGAAGAGGGTAGGAAAGGAGGAAGAAAAGGCAAGTAAAAAAAAAGTGGAAAAAGGGAATGGAAAAAATACATGGGAAAAAAAGGGGAAAAGGAAAAGGAAAAGGGAAAGGGAAAGGGAAAGCAAAAAGAGAAAAAGGAAGGGAAAGGTGGGGAAATGATGAAAAAAAGAAGGAAAGGAAAAAGAAAAAGGAGGCGGAAAGGGGGGAAGGAAAGGAAAAAGGCATGAGAAAAAAAAGGAAGAAGAAAAATGGGAAAAAGAGACATGACATAAAGAAGAAGAGGGTGAGGAGAGGAAGAAAAACAAAAAAAATATGGGGAAAAGGGAATGCAAAAAGGGCATGAGAAAAGGGAAGGGAAAAGAGAAAAGCAAAAAGGAATGGAAAAGGAAAGGGAAAAAGAGCATGAGAAAATGGGAAGGGTGGAGAAAGGTGAAAGGGAAGGAAAAAAAAGCCACAAAAAAGGGAAAGGGAAAGGGAAAAATGAGAAGGAGAAAAGGAAAGAAAAGAGGAGGGAGAAGAGGGTAAAAAAGAAAAGAAAAAAAAAGAGAGAAGGAGAAAAGTAAATGTGCAGGGAAAATAAGAAAAGGGAAAAAAGAAAATGAGAAAAAAAAGATATGCAGGATAGAGCAAAGGGAAGGTTATCAAATGCACAAAAACCTCTTATAGCCTAGATATGATGGACTTGGTTAATGAGTCTGAGCTGAATAGGTTTCCATCCACAAATGTTCCCAACATTTGCCCAGCAACGCTGGGCACCATTACTAGTGCTTACATGTTTTTTTGAAGAATGGGGCAAAACACGTCTCCATCAAATGTTACGAGGAGCAGGCCTGAGGGGAGGAGTATTGGACAATGTTAAGGTCATGTCCAAGTACTCATATCTGGTATATCTCTAACATATTGTTATAATGGGCTCTAAGAGGGCATGTTAACTATAGTTTATCTGAAGATTATATTTATGTTTAGGATTTCACACGTGGCTAAGAGATTCTAGAAGTTCAATTACTCATACTGGAGGTTTCTGAAGAGTTCCAGACCCAACTTTGTTCCTATACAGAAAGGAGCTTTAGTTGGATCAAAGCCGATGTCTGGTATTTGCGGATGACAGAGCGAATGGGAGTAAAAAATTATAGGAGAAAAGTTTAGGTAAGCAAACTAGTTAGGATTTCTGTTAGCTGTGCAGTGTTTATTGATTTAAACGTTCCTGTTTTTATGCTGAGGTAACTTAGAAAGCATAAATTTCCCTCGACATCAGGTTTCTTCCGGTTGCTATTCCTGGCGGCCGTCTGTTGGTCTAAGCATCATTGTTTTTGTTTTGAGGTACTATGCTTTATCTGTACAACAGGAAAATGGCATGTTGAGCATGATCCATAGTTAGTCTTCTTCAATAGGACCCATATTTACTTTTCTCCTTATAACCTATGGGAGAAAAAAGGAAGCAAAAAATTTCAAAAGATTTAAGATTATATGATTACAATACAATCTATAGGAGAAAAATTGAAGCACAATATACTCGATCTTGAATATTGATCTATTGAGCATGTATAAAAATCCCCTAGGCATGAGGCATCAGGCAAATATACAACTTGGTGCAATGGAAGTATCTGCTCTTCCCAATTTTTTCTTAACAGGAAAGTATTATACAGTCGGGGAAGTATTGTTCAACAGTATTTATCATATAGTCAGGGAATGTTCAACAGTATTTATGCCGCAACAACACTTCCTTTCAAACTTTTGATGTAGTCTTGGGTGGAGTGGCGAAATAATCCTGGCCTAGACATATGATTGTTTGTGTATTTCTATCGTGCCTCGATGGTGTTGGAGAGTTGGACGACTATATATGATTTCTCCAAGAGAGTACAGTTCCTGGATGCTTATAGTTTCTGGATGTTTACATTACAAAACCTGCTTTTGGTAGTAAATGGTTTAAAATTTGAGGATATGAGAAGAAATTTTGGAATCAATAGACTTAGAATGGAAATTATTTACTTCATCCACTTTTTCCCCCGAGGGTTCATAAATAAAAAACAACTTATATTAGCACATGGGAAATATCGCTCCATTGCTGTTATAAATAAAAAACAACTTATATGCGCATATGGGAAATATCGCTCCATTGCTGTCATAAAAAAAACTTGTATTAGCATATGGGAAATGCCACTCCATTGCTTTCATAAAGAAAATTTTTATTAGCATATGGGGAATGTCACAAATCACATGGCTTTTCTATGATGTTTCAAAAATTTGATAAATCACATGGCTTTTCCACGATGTTTCAATTTAATCTTATGAAATTTCTATGGTGCTTTCAAGTATTTGATAAATCACATGGCTTTCCCATGATGTTTCTAGAATTTTGATAAATCACATAGCTTTTCCATGATGTTTCAATTTAATCTTATGGTTTTTCTATGGTTTTCAATAAATCACATGGCTTTCCCATGATATTCTGAAATAACCTCATAATTTTTCCTAATTTGCACTTAATCACATGGCTTTTCTTTCCATGGTTTTGAATTCTAGCATGGTTAGCAAAACATATCGATCTGCATGCAAGACTCCAAGAAAACATCTAGGACAATCACATAGATAGTTTCATCATATTCAATAATCTTGAAATTTGTCATGTTTTAAATGTGCAAGGTTAAGTAATGTGATAGGAATCTTCCAATAAAAAACCAACACCTATTAAACATATGAAACAAATTCAAGGCTTGCATGTTGCACCTCTAGGAATATAAATGTTACCACGGCAACATGAGCCGAATCAGAGGGAAAACAAAGGTTTTAGACTATAAATAAAACAAAGCATATCACAGAGAATCATTCTTTCTTCCTTCTATTTTTAATGATTCTTTTGCAACAATAATCATTCATTAAGAAGATATAATTTATCCTAAAAAAAAAAACTGACCTCTAATGTGAATATTACTTTCTATCTTCTTCTTTTTCTCCTGCAGTCTTAAAATAGGATTAATCACTAAAACATCAATAACTCAAAAAATATTTTTTCTTTTTCACTGATTTTTGTGCGATATAAACTAGACTCCGCGAACTTTTCAAAAAGTCTTAGATCGTAGAAATCCGAGCTATATTAAGAGAGCTACATCCTTCCATGGTCTACCTATTATTTTATTCTTTAGCTATGACTTTTTACTTTTGCTTTTGCATCATCATAAACTAGTTTTCTCTCACAATCAAAATTTTATACTTTTAATTTGCTGTCAATATGTATACAATATAGAAAGAAGGAAAGATGGTTGTTGTTACATTCGTGTTACCTTTCATCTTCATCTGAAGCTCCTTTGAAGCTTTTGTTTCAACAAAAACTTTTCCATCAATCCTTGCAGTATCCATGAACTCGAACCAGGCTCTAATACCATGTTGGAAGTATAACATGCAAGGATAAAGTGACGCAGCAAGATAAAGTGAACGAGAGAGAAAGAACACAAGTTAATCTCAAAGTGAATGTATCATTCATAAAGAGTACATGCTCTTATATACAATAATGAAGGGCTAATAGGCAAAGATCCTTTTAGCTCCATGAACTATTAATAAACAATAACCTATCAATAGACAAAGGCTAAGATTGTATGGATGTATTATAAATACATTCCAACACATCCTAGCTATAGAGGCGCATAACGTAAGCATAAGCATCATAAAAAATATACAACCCCCTCGACGAGTGTGATCACCATAGTAAGATACATCAACATCAGAACATAATACATCAACAGAAGGAATGTTCTATCCAGGCTCAAACTCATGGGGTCGACCGACAAATTTTGGGCTTCGAAGTCAATGCGCATAATTCATGGCAATGGATTTTACCGGGCAAAGGAACATGATTTGTTGTATCCGCTCTCTGTGCATACTTCTACGATAATGATAAGTCTTGGAGCTTGACCATAACTTACCAGAGGCTACTCCTGTGTTGTATCTCCCCATCCCAATGAGGTAGGAAGCGATCATTTCCCTCCAGAAGACGTCATGCCAATCACAGGTGATCTAGAGAGCCACTGCTCGTATACGACTTGAACCCCATTGAGGTGACGCATCACACAAGAGGTGTCATGGTCATACTTTACGCACACTCTGTTGCAAGCTATTAGGCCTAGTCCACAATGTACCCGACAGACTCTACACACCAGAGGGATCAACTATCATTGGACAAATCTTCTTTATCAGTCGATATTGCTCCTCCACCCACAGCTAGGCGGGCTATGATGCATAGGCCACATGAATTGGAAATTGATGGGCTAATCTAGAATCATCAACTAAGAAGGTTCTAGGTCTCTCCCCCCCTTCCCAATACACAGTGTGTCCCTATTGGAATTCATATCTCTGCCACAGATGCTTGGGATGAAATTATTAAAGGGTTGCAGAAGCACTTATTTTGGTGGAATACAACTAAACTATCCATGCCCAAAAGAATCACTGTATCTAAATATGTTCTTTGTAATACTCATGTCTACATAGCATCTGCCTACTAGCCCCTCATTCTCTGATGGAGAAGATTATGCATATTGTCAAGAACCTCATTTGGGGTGAAATGAGGAAAGAGATGTGGTCAAGGTTGCTTGGGCGAAGTGCATGAAACCTAGGGCAGCTGGTGGTCTTGGAATGTTGGACTTTCACCTCTAAAGTACAGTGATGATATCGCAATTTATTTGAAGGATTCTTGTCGGTAAGGATAATTCTCCTTGTTTGAGGTTGTTGATACAGTCAATTCAACATTGTCTTCCATTTCATAAGTCTATTGTTATGTCCCTTCTTCCTTGGGAAAGGGGTTGCCTGCCTTTTGGGATACTTGAAGTAAGTGTGCAGAAGAACTAGAGGCTTCAAACCAGCCATTGCTTATGGAAGTGCATGAACTAAAGCATAGATTGAAGAGAGTTTCAAAAGATACAATAATCTTCAAAAGAGATTGAAGAGATTGGAGATGATACTCTTGGAGCCCAGGGAGAGGAAAATGAATCTGAAGGCTGTAAATGTCCTTGTTCCAGGGGAAGAAGGCTCTAAAGGAAGGGTCACTGGCATAAAGAAACTCATGGATCCAAGTATGTCTGAGAAGAATAAGAGAAAACCTTGTAATATTGCTTCTTTGTTAAAAAAATTAGTTACTAAAAATAATGTTATAGAGATGTTGAAGTTTCCAGGGGCCAATAACTTAAGGAAATCCATAATCAATCAGGTGCTAACTGAATTAGAAAAAAACTAAGGTCTCGAGAGCATGCAAGAGTTGTGTGATAATGTTGGTATCAATAGGCAGGCTTACCTTGCTTTTTCCCGGTGTGTACAGGATGGGATGAAGCAACAAGGTATTACTAGAACTATCCCTATTACTAGAACCATCCTTCCGAATATGAGTGAGGTCAGAGCAAGCAGATCAAGTCGTAACTATTAGATGAAAGAGGATTTGGGAGAGATGTATCATATTACTACTTCAGTTCATCTGGGCACAATTTGTTCTAGGAAGAGTAAGAAGAAGGATGGATTTGGGAATGATTTATTCATTCTTAATGAAAAAAAATTGTTGTATGAACCTCACTAAGATGCTTCAATTATTAGTTCGTTTCTATGACATGAAATTGGAAGAATGTGCAGGGAAATTACAAATATGTATAAAGTTGGATGAGATGGAACTCATCAAAGGTGAGAAATATGGAAGGGTGTCCTTGACACTAATGAATAGACCATTGTCAAGTTTTGATAGTGATAAAGGCAAATTCTTTGTTCTGTCAGAGGATCACACTTCGTGGATAGGAATCCTTCAAGTGCTTGAAGAAAATCATGGTATTCTTCGATGGGTCTTCCAGCAGATATCTATTCCTACTTGAGTGTTGTTCATGGAGCTGGAGAGAAGCTAAATGTGCCTAGCTATGGAGATTATGAGGTGGAATATCATTAAGGTATTGATTCGAAGACAATGAAGTGTATCTACAACATAAAGCATAGATCTGGTAAGACTATTCACGCACGCCCATATTGTATGTATGGATGGGAAAGGAAAAGCAAAGAGCATTTTGGAGTGCTCCCCTGATGCTGAATCAACACGAGATCAGAAAGATAAATAATTGATCCTTGTCCTTGGAATTCCATTGAAGAGGGTGAATATATGCACTCTTCATGTTTTTTTAAAGAATAGTTGACAAAATGTTTTACATGATTATTCTTTTTGCCTGGAATAAGCCCCCTCAACCAGCCAGAGAAAGTTGCATGAAAGATGTGTGAAAGTACTTTTTGATATTGGACCTCATGATGGTGATTATAAAATACTTCAACTTTCAAAGAGGGGAGGTAAGATACCATGCAAGCCATCCATGGGTGGAGTGAAAGCAAAAAGATTTTTACCTTGCACTAAATGATGTAAAAATGGAACCTTGTCATCGAGAAGGTGGGAGGACTACAAAGACTTCCTGGCAGCTGAAGATGACCAGACTGCGTGTGGGAGGGCAAAGATTATGAAGACAAAGGCGTGGAGGAATCTTGGCATTCTTGTGAATTTATTGATAGAGAAGAAAATGGAGGATGATAAGTCGAATCTGTTCAAAATAGCAGTTGTTGATTTCACTAAGTCATTTATAGATACATGGGGAGAATGTAATGTTATTCATATGCTTCAAGCCCGTGGTCTTTGGTTTGCAAAGGATTATGGGTGTTTGCAAATGAAAGGTCACATAAACAAGCTAAGATTGCTTTGTTTATCCAATACAGAGGTGGATGCAGTAACTCATTGCAACAAATGGTTTTACAGAATGATTATGTGTAAGCTTGGAAAGAACGAAAAGGCAAAACATGCCACAACATTGGCTAAGGTGCTTAGGAAGAAGCAGGCATGGTGCACCTCAAGAGCAGCTGAGAATTTGGGACAATGGAGATCGATCAGGATAAGACAAGGGAAGAGATATATACCTGCAATATTACTTTTGCTGTCAAGTAGTATATGTATAGTTTTCATGCAATTTGTATATTTGTTGTTCACACGACTCAGATTTTAATAATGGTTCGATAGTGGCCACGATGCAAAATAAGCACTGCCATATATTGTGGAAAAGCCAATTTCGCACTGTGACGATGTATAAAATAGGGCCTTTTTTTATTTTGGAAGCGCCAATTTTGCATCGTAGCCACGATCAATTACTAACATATTTGATTTTGGAAATTTTGCCTTCAAGGGAAAATTATATAGTCCTGGATTTCCCACAAAAGCTGTTGGGCCCTCTCCGTCCACCATCACCTTTACCTTCCCCTGCTTGTTTGCATATTGCTGGAGTTCCGATCAGGTTGTGAAGAAGTGTTTTTTTGTTTTTCAATTTTAGTGACAATGTGTGCTAACTAATAATAGCCATGGGATATAGGAGTGAGAACAACAATCAGTGATTGAATCGTTTGCAATGATTAAAATTTTATGCCCTTAAGCACAATAACTAGATTGAAGATAATTTCTGGTATTGTGTTTTATCTCAAGAAAACTTAATTTCAAAACATATAAGGAAATATTAAATGTTGGTGAATCAAACATCTTGAAAGCAAGTGTTTGTTTGTTTGTTTTTTTTTTTTTTTTTCAAAGAAAGTTACAAAGTGCAATGAGGACTAAAAGCTCACTGGAGAGAATGTCCACCAAAGCAAATCCACCCCACTCAAGTACAACATCTAAACAATATGAAGAGTACGCAAAATCTCACGAGTAAGTGTCAATCTGAAGATAGTGCTTCCAAATACAGCTCTTTACCTCATTAACAATTGATGAGCACCTAAATGCTTTGATAATTTGTTGTTGGGCATCGAGAAGGACCTGTGCATCTGAACAAGCAAGACTTTTGAATATGAGAAGATTCCTTCTTTTCCAAATGGACTGGATGATCCATGCAGAAGCTAAATGAAACGCCCTTTTTGCAAAATTTTCCCTACCATTTAATTAGACTACTAATAACACCTACTAGCTAATCAAATTGCAATGAAAGAGGCCTTGAAGCCACAACCAAGTATGCCTGACATGTCTTACATAGGAAGAAGCAATGCTGAATTGTCTCATCCCTCTGTGCACATAAGGGACAAAGTGCAGATACCTCTGGAAAAAATCTGTGCACCAGAATATTAACGTGCAGACAACGATGAATGACTTGCCACCATAAAACAAATACTTTGGGATGGAGTAGTTTATCCCATACGCATTTCTGCTTTCTGTCGGTCCCTAGGAATTATATTCAATTGTTCGGCTTCTTAGAGGCAGTGGCAGCAAGAAACTCTATCTCAAAATAAGTAACAAATTTATTAACTACATCCTCAAACGTGGTCTCAATTATTAATGAATCAAAATTATATGGTTTTTAAGTCCACACACTTCAGCCTCAAACTATTCAACTGACTCATCTGCTTCTGACAGCTGCTAAAAGATGCTTTGGGAGAGGCCACTCATGGAAAACCTCGGGCGCTACCACCTTCCCCTGCAACAGATGGTTCGATGATGAGTGTCGGGAGATCAAACGCCAAATCCGACAAGTCACTAATCCCACCTCTCCCCCACAGGCCATCAGTCAATACCGCTCCTTCCTCAAGAACAAGAAAGCCAAATACCTCGCAGAGCACCAGCAACAGATGTTCGGTCTCTTGGATCGACATCCCAAGACATTCTGGAGAAAGGTCTTGAGCAAGGCTTTACAGCCCACAGGGAACATCACCTCGGAGCAATCGGTACAGTACTTGCAATAGCTTTATGATCCGCTCGGGGGCCGGGCACCAGTACCTCGACAGATAGGCCTAGCTTTGGTCATCACAGAGGGGGATGTCATCATGGGCATACAATGCCTAACTAATGAAAAAGCGGCAGATTTAGATGGCATGCAGACGGAACTCTTGAAACGGGCTGGGCCTCCATTGGTGCCTGTCCTCATGGCACTATTCAAGCATTGCAAGAAGGCTTACCTCCGCAGTGGATCACTACTAGAGTTATGCCCATATACAAGGCAGGGGGACCCTCAATGCCCAGCCAACTATCACACTATTATGGTCAGCTCTCTCTTTGCAAAACTGTTGATTGACATCCTTGAGTAGCGGCTGACAATATGGGTAGAAGAGGCAGATATGCGAGCTCTCACACAAGCAGGCTTTCAGCCTAGGCATTCCACCATTGATCATATCTTCACTCTGTGCACACTGATTGAGGATAGCAGAGTCGCCGACAAAACCTGTATTGTTGTTTCGTGGATTTCGCAAAAGCTTTTGATATAGTGCCCAGGACAAGTTATGGGATAGATTGCGGCAGCTGGAGACCCCTCTTGACTTATAAAACACAATATACAGGCTATAGGAGGCATGGTCAGGCCATACCATATCATCAGGACAGCTGGTAATCAGTAGTATTGGAGCCCGGGGGATGCACTTATACATAAAGGGGGTATGGCATCTGCGTTCGGAGGGTAGCAAAAAACCCTCCTTGTATACACATTTTTAAAAGGCAATTTGACCCCTATGTGTATAGATATTGCTCTAGATCAGTGCCTAAAAACACCCCTAACCCCTAAGTATACGTACATAAATGGTCCAAAAAATACCCCTCCGTTGAACTCTCATGGGTTATACGCTAATGAAAGGTGATCCCCCCGGGTATTGGAGTACATCAAGGTTGCCCCCTCTCCCCCACTCTTTGGCCCATACATTGACCAGCTGGAAGATTGGCTTTCTGGGCATGGAGGTGCGGGCGCCCATCTCATGCATCACACAATCTGGCAACTCATATATGCTGACGATGTCAACCTCCTGGCCTATTCTCCAGAGGATATGCAACGTCACCTGGATGCTCTTGATACTTTTTGCTGATTCACTGGCATGCGAGTTAACTTGGCCAAAACTAGGGTGTTGCTAGTTTCGTCATCCAGTCAGCCAAGACTTCCCTCATTCACTTACGAGGGACAAGATGTAGAGGTGGCTCTGACCTACAAGTACTTGGGAATCGAGTTCCCCACTATATACCACCCACTGGGATGCTGCCATCAGATTGTGGGTCACGACGGGTTGGAAAGCACTATATGCCATGCAGAACAACAGTCACAAGACAGAGTTGTATGCCTTGGGCCACCAGTCACACTTGTTTAGGGCCTTGGTCGAAACGGTCCTCCTGTATGGGGCAAAAGTGTGGGGTCCGATGATATCCCTCACCACTTGGAATGATCTCAAGCAGGTGCAGAAAGCCTTCTTGGCACGAGCCCTTGGGGTAAAGTCCACAGTTCCATACCAGATCCTACTCCAAGAAACAGGTTTTCTACCCCTTCAAAGGGCTGTATTGGAATGCCATATTATTTACTTCCAGAAGGTGGTCGCCATCATTAGAGGTAATTTGAGATCTCCTTTTGTCCCCATAAGAATCCTCCAATAGAATGAGTACTCTACATCAAACTGCAATTAATGCAGCATTAACAACTTCATTGCTGTCGTTTTTTCCCTATAACTTTTGATCTACTCATGAAAATGCTGCGGCGTTTGTTGCATTAGATGCAGAATGAAAAGATCTTTCAAGTGATATATGGTTATGATGTATTTCAATATAAGCCATATGTGTTAACCTTAAAAAATATGGTTTTTTGCTCTTTTCTTATATATTTACATCCCAAAAGATATAACAATGGGTTGTCATTAGAAAGATCTTGAGGAGACGAATCCATTGCCACAAATAGTGTTCGAATCGGAGTTTTTGATCAAAAGTTATAGTAGAAAAATGACACTGCAAAAGTTAGTTAGAACTGCATTAATTACTGCTGCCACATAATACTGGAATAAAATACAATGGAGCTCTTCTCTTATTGGACAGTTTAAAAAGCTGATGTGGCTTTTTAAGCATCCCTTAACGGGACAAAATGAGATCTCAAATTACCTCTAATGGAGTGATACACGTTTGCCCAATCTTGCTTTGGTTGTAGCAATCGGTCCCCAACGCCTCAAAGCCCTATTGGAAGGACAAGCAAGCTCAGTGGTTCTCACGTTGGGGTGTACAGGCAAAAGATGCGTACAGGTATGGACAAATGCACTAAAGCTTTACCTAGATGCTACTTTCCTTTGCAAGCTCTGGAATGCAGATGCCCTGACACACGTTAAGCTGGCACACTATCAGCAGCAAGTCAATCACAAACTTATAGCTTCCATTCACACGGGTGCACATCGTCTCTGCATTGAGACAGGGAATTCGACTCAGGAAGCACGGGAGGAGAGGCTTTTGTCAGTGTTGCCACCAGGACACCATTGAAGATGAATGTCACGCCTTCCAGATCTGCCCAGTGTTTGCCCATATCCGAGCGCAGTATGTTTGATTACTAGTGCCTGGCCAGCCGTTGCATGAGTTATTGAATACGGCATCCGTGGGATTGTTGGGGTCATACCTCCAGGAGGTTATGGATGCACGGACTCAGTTGTGTCCTCTGGGACGGTATTGAATTGTCCTATACAATCGTACAATGTACCAGCATACTTATTATTGCTAAGGTTTTTCCCTCGAAAACCATTCGGGGCGGGGGTTTTTTAATCCTGACAGTAATACGATTGCTGCTCCCTTTTTGTTTGGGTCCCATAGGCCAATTGGTCTCCGTGGATGATAAAAAATTTATTCTATTCTACTCTATTCTATTCTATTTAACGTGCCAAAGCGGCTAAAATGATATATGGGATAGAGGTGTATGATGAAGAAGAATAAACAAAGCTTGAAGTTGAGATATGTTGGAAACACAATGACATCGTGACTCTGCGGTTACATAGGCTGTAGTTTCATATCCTGTAGTAGCTATTCAAACATGACATAACCAAAATTATGTAATATGTAGAGAAACATTTCTTCCCCATGGGTTATCCATGCCATTGATCGAGCTTGTTTGATTCGGTTGCTCGTTGATGATTTTGCTTGCTTAGGCTCTACCTGAAAACTGAACTAGTTTAACATACCACTGGATTTTCAACAGAATTTAGCACTAAGTTGTTAGGAAAACATTCAATAAGTTTGATAGCAATATTGTAGAGACTATTTACCAAATCATTTAAGGTCATACCTGGCAACACAACAAATTCAAAGGTTATTACATTTTTCCATGTGCGTACATCATAAGATACAATTACCATCTGCAATATTTGTAAGATACAATTACCATCCATCAAGCCTGACATGTCTATGACATCAGTTCATTATGCTGCACCAGATGCTTTGGCTACAACCATATTAAGTTCTAAATGAACTTTCATGGCAGCTTACATACTTTGGTGAAAACATTAATGGCCATCTATTTCAAATTTTCATCTATCATAAAAACTTCCAGCTATGTTAGGGGTTTTGGATGTATTTAGTTCTGATAACAAGCTCTTAGGATCCTGCTCAATTTTTCATAACATGTGTATCCACAGTCCAGTGAGGTGAGTTTCTTTTTTCTTTAATTTCTAGTCTTTGTGCAATAACCAAATTTTGCTTAAAGTTTACGTACTTGGTAGGATAAGCCAATACTAAGATGGCATATATGCCAGGGGTCCATTACTAGCTTTGTCTCTTCTGTGTAAGGCGACTTTATTAGCTCCAGCTAAGAGGGATGATATGCATCTACGTTTCATTCTTTATTTGATACCAATCTGTATCATCTAAGCTACAACTATAGGCCAATTGAGAATATTTTATTGTGCCAAGGAACATATGATTTGTGAAGGCAAAAACTACTTTAGGTGATCTACCTTGTTGTGCATAGCGGTATCTAACTAATTATCTTTGCTATTTTGCGTGTTTGCATTCTTGGAATTTTTATTATGGCACACATAGATACTCTCATCCATCAATGTACTCCTTTATAGGTAAAGAGTTTACGGAGCACAAGCTCTATTCTTCAGTGGTTTTACTACAAGAGCAAGAGATAGCATGCATAAGTTATGGTGATTGTTTGCTTCTCATTTGCATAAGTTCTATTTATATGCCATGAATAATAAATTCGTGGTTTGATTCCTCTGCATTTCTGCTAGGGTATTTTTGTAGCAACATTTTTTGGATGTGCAAGAGAATGATTATTTCTACTTAGAGTCACGTATAGGATTACAATCAAAATATTTCATGCTTTTGGCATGATGCAACATGAGCATATGAACGTTGCAATATGAATTATTGCTAAGGATGTTGCAAATGTAGTAAACAAGAAAGTTTGATCATGCAAATTCTAGTTTTTTCCTTGGCGATGTTACTGAAAAGTGGCATGCCATTTTTGCGTGCTTAGACTGCTCACACTCACAATGGATCAAAGTAGTTCAGCGTGTCGAAATTTTATGGGAAACGAAAGCATTTCAAATGTATGTGTTCTTACATGAGCGTTGTCAATGGGACCTGTTGAAGGATAGCATCAACCATGTTCAACTTGCTATATATGATCTGGCGGAAGCTTCTGGTGAGTCCTCAACTTTTTTTTTTCCAGATTCAGAGCTTTTGGGGACGATTTGGGATGTTCTTGAGGATGAATCAAAGCCTTAAGAAGAACAACTACGGCCTTTTCCCCTGTGACTTTATCCCCTGTGCCCTGCAGCCCTACCACCTGTGCCCATCATCCTTGCTGTGCCGGATCTTGCTATGGCTTCGGCTTTTCTGTTTCTGTGCTTGCGGCTTCTTCTTCTAGTTTTGTTATGCTAGTCTCTGCACAATGAAAGATACACAGAACTATGGCTATGGCATTTTTCTGCAAGGCTACAGCCATTTTGCAGGCTAAACAAGCTATGGACAGGAATTCCACGAAGTAAAGTATGGCCATGGGCTAGAAACAGAGTATGTTCAGAGCAGAGTATGTCTAGAACAGAGCAGTGTAGTGGAGAATGGTACATCAAAGAAGGATAAAAAAAACATCACAAGCAAATATTGGGTTTAAACTTAAATGAAAGGCTCTAAATGAAAGGCTTAGCCTATAAATCAAATCATATACCCATTTTCAAGGAAGAGGTGGCTCTTCCAAACTGTTTACCTTGGTTTTACTGGCCTTGGTATTTGCAAGTAGAGGACTTTGCTTCACATGTGAGTGGCTAAAGTACATTACAACTAACAGGTATGGCAAGAGGATGGCGCTGAGACAAATAAGCGTAGTGTTTATAGTTTTCACCTCAATAGTGGAAGTAGTGGTGACAAGAAATACCATGTTCTTCCTTGCTTGGTAGTGATAAGTTTGACTCCAAGCAGCCTGTGGTTTCAACTCCACTGCCTTCAAGCTCTTCCAAGCATTATACACGCATTCTGCTATCACTCCAACTAATAGAACAAGCCTTATTGCTTCTCTGCCAGCAATGATCATCCATGAAGACAAATTTCTATCTTTTCCCTCTCCTTCTATTCCATCTACCATTTCCCTTTTAGCTTTGAACATCCTGAAAATCCAGTGGACACAATTAACAATCTTCTGCTCTGTTGTCACCAATGCCTCACTAAAAATAATTGTGGTTGTAGTAAGGACAGCCAACAAAGCTGTTATGATATCCAAGTAAACTGTGTGGCGTTTGGAGGCTATGCTTTGCCATTGATTTTTGGCATAATCCCTTACTTCTTGCAACTGCCCGGACTTTGCTATTATGCCGCGTATTTCTTGCTTTTCAAGATCTGTTAGAAGGTCAGAGGAGCATACCTTATCCGTTGCACTGCCCTCTTGGCAGTCATCCCCACTTTCTACAGCTTTTTGAACACTTTGGGAGACTAGATGTGCGTAATATACTATCTGCAGATTAGAACTCGAATATGTTTCATTATATTTAATAAAGTTATAATTAGGACAAGCATCCTGAATACTTTGAGTTTTGTTGCTGTCTATAAATCCCTCAAAACAGATTCGAAAAGCATCCATTTTTGCAACAGTAGTGTCATTCATGCCATCCAACTCGACAATGGAGTTGATGTAATGAAAAACATTTGATTTGGTACTATAAGAGTAGAGCCATACTCCACCACTTAATGGTAACCAGTAAGAGTTAAGATCCTTACAACCACCTGCATCTTTGAAAACCCCGTGTAAATTGGATAAGAATATCTTATCTTGATACATACATTACCCACACAGCTGCATTCTACATAGCTGTTATGCAAAAAAGCAGACATATCAGGTATATAGCCTATTGACATCTTATTGCTGCAGGTAGTATCAAGAAGAGGATTAAAGTAGTACCAGCTATCTTCATTCCTCTTCTCAATTTGCCATTTTTCTCCCACTGCTCCAGAGGTGTTGGCATTGCTCACCCAATTAATAAGATACTTAACGTCACTAGCAATGCCATTCTTCATAAAAGGTACTTCTGCCAGGAGAACCTTGAAGGTGACATTACCATCCTCCTTTGAAGCAATAATCTGACTTGTGTAACGACACATGTTTGGTCCCTTATCATAAAGCGAGCTGCAGCTTCTGATGCTCAAACCCCAATTGACTGTCATGTTTGCAACAATGTCATTGCCACCTTGACGGAAGGATCCTCCCAACACATGTGGCTCTGGTGCATTGAACATAACCATCCTACCATTACCATTCTCATTCCTCGCCACTCTCCATGCACAAAGTTTCTTGTAGGCTATTCCTGCCTCCTGACTCGTAATATTATCATTAACTCCAAAACCAAGGGCAAGATATGACCTGCTTACCCAGTTATAGAATGGATCATTGGATAAGGCAAAGAGTGTTTTTTCAGAACATGAATTGCCATATTGTGTTGTTAAATCAGGATAATATTCCGCCCTTACTGTTCTCACCCATAATACTGCAAAAAGATGAAAATCATCGCTAGGAATTATGAAAATGCCTTACAAGATTGGCCTTATATTTGTTGCTCTTAAGCACAAGAAAGGCTTGATCTGCATATTAGGTATTGGACACAATATTTATCCACCACTAATTGGCCTTATATCTCCAAATGTGTTGACATAACTTTATCCACCACTAGTTGGCCTTATCTTCCATAAGGCCTCTTATGCATTGACATGACTTTATCCACCTCTAGGGCTAGCCTTCCTTATTCAGCCCCCTTGCATCATATCTAATCGTTGATGCATGAATTGGAGGGCCAGATTTGATGCCACATCAGCAGGGAGGCCCAATAAGGAAGGTGTCCTCACTCTAGCACTCTAGTTATCTGTTGATGTGTTGACACGACTTTATCCCGCCACTAACTGGTCTTAGATCTCCTATGGCTAGGTTCACGTGCCAGGGTTCACGGTAGCATCCACGCAAGTCGCCACTCCATGCATCGACCTTATATCTGCTGATGGGTTGACACGACTTTATCCACCACTAGTTTGGCTCTACTAATCTATATACATTATAAATGAGTATTATTCGCTGCCGCTCGTTGATTGTTTCCAATGTCTAAAATCATTATAAATGATTATTAGAAATGAGTGCTTGACATTTGTAATTGTATAAGATGTTGACGTCAAAAGTCTATTGTTGTTTGTTAGATGATGTTTAAAAAAAAAAAATGTAATCGAGATGTCAAGATTTGTGATGTAGACACACATAACGAGTTTGACTTGTGAATGTTTGAATCTATATTATTCAAGGGACCATTCAATGCCAAAAGGTATAGCACTTGAAGCCTATGAGGTGTGGGGAGGATTTTTGAGGTGTTGTAGATACAGTTGGTTCACTGTTGGACATGTCCAGATGATTGTCAACAGCAGGAGCAGCTCCATCAAAACGTGTTTACAGCTTCGTTGGGCATATCATTTTGAAACACAACCTCCTCGCCAAGCACTATTTCCAGTCTACCTCCATTAATTAAAAGAAGGTTCTGCGCACTAGGCTTCTAGAGATGTCAATCCTAGGATACAAGTTTTTCTACCTTCAGAGTAGCCACATCCCTGTTGTGGGCAGTTTTTGGCTCCAAAATTTGAGGTTCCATTTGTTTTCGCCTTCCAAGGCCGAAGCATAAGGACCTCAAAATTGAATTAGTATGATTTTTTTCGAGTGATTTTTTATTAAAACCAATTTTTAAAATCAATACCGTAACAAACCATGTCCAGTTTTACAACATAGTTCATCAATGCAATTTCATAAAGTGAAATAAATATGATTTGTTCACATGAAATTGAAAGATAATAATTTATAGTTGGTTTTCATGACAATTTAAAATATATGATGTGTGCTACAACTTAATTTATCAAGTTTATCATATTGGTATTTGGTCACATTTATCATCTTTGATTTATTAACATTGTAATTTTGAGTGCAAAATTAGTATGATGTTTTATAGTGATTAATGATCATTGTAATTTTAAGTGCATAGGTATTATGATATTTTATAGCAATTAATCATTAATAAAACTACGCTTGATTTAGATAAAGTAATATGTATTTTATTCTTTTATTAGCACACCAGCCCTATGGGGCCTACAACCTTTCTTGAAATCTAGTCTATCAATGTTATATGTCCATATTAGTATTTATGACATGGAGATGACATGTTATATTCCAAACCATTCGATTTTAATCTAGGGTTTACAAAATTCCATGTACTTCAAGAGATATGACATGTTAGATGATTCTTCTCGACTTCGCGACGGGTCTTTCCCAGGCGTCTCTCGCTCGGGTCTTTTGTCATGGCCATGATTCTTCAAAGCTATCGAAATTTATTTTGACGGGCCTCTTAAGTATGGAGTTAAGGCACAAAAATTCCTCTTCTTCTGGAGCTATGGCCTCATGTTTCTACTTTTTCTAGAATTTTTACTTTGCTAGTTAATTTGGAAAAAATGGATTTTTTAAAGTATGCGTTAGGTCTGTGACACTGTGAAAGAGGTAAGCGGGCTCGTTGGAGGTAAGATCCTCTTATCCACATTTTGGCTTCTTGGTTTTAGATTATTTGATAGAGACAGGTTATGATGACAAATAGGAGCCCTTTTGAATCGTTCCGGAAGCAGGAATCACAATAGACAAGAATTATTCTGAAGTTTTCTCCTTCACTTCATCATAGACACAAGGTCTCAAATTATCGAGAGTACTATCTGTCACTAGCCAGCTATCTGATTCTTCATTCTTAGGCTTTTGACATAGTTCTAGATAGATGATAGCTCAGAATCTCAGAGATCTTTGCTACAAAAAATAAAAATCAAAAACCAAAATGCCATGCCTATGAAGCCAAATTTGGTGTTTTGCGAATCTATTCTAATCTGCAAACAGGAAGCAGCAGTTTTGCAAACTAGCTCTCTAAGAAGTAAATGGTCCCTGAAATTGGCTACTGGCCGCATTTTGTCTACCTTGTGTGGTTGTGGTCCAGTAAAATGATTTTGCAGGCAATAACACCAATTGCATATAGAGAACAAAAACGGCGTAATGTGCAATATAGTTGCCCTCGTACAAATGTAGTTGCATACTTAATGACCAATTCTCATGTATTTTAGTTACCTTATGAAAACAAGCTTAGTGACTAAATCTCATGTATTTCAGTTGGCTAGCTTAGCAGATGTGTCAACTATATCTTTCTCTTCAATTCAGCCCTGGGAATGTTAGAGAATCCCAAATGCATCGAAACATCACTACAACTTGGATAAGATCCAGGCTTCAGACCTCTAAGGTAAGACGAGCTTTGAGCTGGCAGTGGGTGTTGAGTTCAAGTTTCAGACATGGCCTTTGTAGAGCCACTGGAAAATTGGACGAGACTGAGGGAAAGAGAGAACAGAGATTAGATTTAAAGAATAGCATTATATTCGATATCATTTAGCATGCATTTCTATAAGCAAGAATGGGTTGAATTTCTTGGATATTACAAGAGGTTCTAGTACGAAGGAACATATTCTGCCATGGACTGTTTGAGAATATACAAGATCAAGGCATAGATTCAGATAAAGCTATTATATATTCATTTCCTTTAATTTGATAGCTTAGGCCATCAGCTATTTATGATGCCAAAATTTATGCATTCTGTTAACTGTTGCAGAAATTAGATGCCTTTATTTTCTTAAATGGACTGAATATATGCACCTTGCACTAAAGGGAGGAAGAGTTTGATATGCTAGCCTATCAAAAGGTTGTCTTTCTTTTGTCTATTGATTGCGTTAAACCATGGAGACATAGTGGATGGACGCATTTGGTGTTCACGACATTAAATAGTGCTCTGGTTTCTATTGGATGAATAAAGGTCCATTAGTTGGCACATTTGGATGTTTTTTGATCTATCTATCCAGTGCTCAAAAGTTAATTAGTATGAATTAAGGAAGCCTGGGCCCTGGGCATTTCATCATCAATGGAAGCGGATTGGCTATTTCTAATGTGAGACATTAGGCAATCCATTGTTTGGAGGGTGGACAGATTTCCTAATCTAGATATACAGATAGCAGGTATTTCCAAGCTTGCATTAAGTAATATAAAGGTAATTTAAGTGCCCGTATTATGTAAAAAAATGGAGAAATGTTTTTGAGATTCTACTTAAAACCTGGAGCCTTTTTTTGGCAGGGGGCACAAAACTAAAAGATGTACAAGTCTTTTTTGAAACAACGAGGGTCAAAACATGAACAAACAGGTAAAATGTTGGCTAAAGATAATGCTGAATCTTCCTGCTTGTTGATGGGGACTGAATTTTTGAAATACTAAAATTTCTTATACCACCTTTTCAGGAATTGATGAAGGCAGCATGTACACACACCTCTACAGGGTATGGTAACTTCTCAATCAGCAGCACAAGTTGATCCTAACCCTTAAAAATTAGTCTTTTGACGTGCCATGCAAGTTGTCTTCAGAATCATCCCATGCGTTGATTGTTTTCTAGTTTTGCAACCTAGATTGGTTGGGAAATAATCATTAAGAAACTGCTCCATGTAAGAAACCAGGGAAGAACCATTCTAAGCAATCCACCCTTCTAAGTCATATACTATTTTGGTGTAATGTGGCCTAAGAATTGAGAGATCTGTTAAAGCTGGAAAGTCATCATTATTCCTTCAGGCTATGCTTGCAGGTTGCTTCTTAGTGTAGGGAAGGTTTGATGACAAGCTCTACTGGTATGACCCTTCTAGTTTGACCAAGGGAATCCTTAGTAAATAAGAATTCTAATTACCATGTGCTTCCTTAACTTCAGCTTCAGCAACTTATGATTTGCTTATTGATATAGATAAAACACAATTTTTAATAAACTACATTTTTTAAGGGGTTGTATACACGTGTATAATACCCGTGTATCATACATATGTTGTGTACACTATATGAATATTTAGAAAACATATTAACACAGATCATATACCAACTTCCAAACACAATATGACTGTATGATAGATAGTAAAGGTTACTAGAGACCACGGTAGTATGTCCCTAGTAACCTTCCCCTAGTAACCTTCCCCTAGGTTCCTAACCCCTTCCCCTTCCCCTGCGAGGTCTAACCCACCCAGCTGGGTTAGGAACCCAGAGCTCACGCGTATCCCAGCCTGATTCTTCCCACCATATGGGGTACCTAGACAATGCAAAAAGTAATTCCACATGATGATACTCACGGAAGAAGAGCGGATCCAACTCCACAAAGTTGTTGTACTCGTGGTAGTATTTGTTAATAAGTCCATACATCTGTCCCTTATCAATTTCATGAATGACCTCTGATATGTATTGATCCAGAGAGTGTGCTAAATAACCAGAACAAAGCAAAGCCCTCAGTTGGTGTAGCATCTCGTCCAGATGAGGAGGGGGTTCAAGAGTTCCCACTAATGCAAGTCTCCTATAGCATTCAGATGGATTAATTTCCATCAGTGGTTCACGACCACAATCAAATCACTCGAGAATAAAGTTGATCAACCCCCCTTGCAAGCTCCTTGGTGGGACTGTGGTGCAACCTCCACTCCAAGAAGTGGTCAAACAACTCATCTTGATCAGACCGCACAGAATGTCTTGGGCATGTTCGCAGGGCTTCTGAAGTAGCCCAAGGAGGATTGTGTCAGAGATTAATCATTTGTAAAAGCAAACAAGGAGCAAGGAACACCAAACACGGAGCAAGGAACAAGGAGCAAGAAGCAAGGAACACGGAGCAAGGAGTAAGGAACACAGAGAAAGGACTACGAAGCAAGGAACAAGGAGCACAGAGAAAGGAATATGGAGCAAGGAACGCGGAGCACGCAAGGTGAGAAGGAGCCGTTTACTAAATTCGTGGGTGAGAAGTGAAGCAAGGTGAAAGAATTTATAGCTGCGGATCCAATAATGCTGAAGTATTATACGGATAATACTGAAGTATCATACCAATAATGCTGAAGTATTATACCAATAATGCTACAACGACCATAAAAGCAGCTCCATTCGGTGGTAGAAGTTATTCATCTCCGATGGATTATCTGCCTACTCGTCCAGATCACATCGAGACCATTACTTGCTCCATGAGCTACAATGATCTTGTTGGATGCGTACTAAGAGGTATTCTCCTCGATCCCTACCTGCAATCCAAAGCTAATAGTTGTGAGTATGATTGCCTCGGGCTTCATCATGTTGTGATCCACCTTGTTTGGCTTCATGAGCGCCATACCTACGAGCTGAATGGGATCACCTTAGCAGAGGTTGATGAGTGATCATTGACTGTATGTCATCAATAATGTGTGCACCTAATGTGTGTGCATCAGATGTAATAATGTGTAAGCACCTACTAAAGATGTAAGAATGTATAAGCATAATGAATATATGATGTTTACCTTCGTTTCTAGAATAGAAGGTAAACAAAGTTCTAGAACTTCAAGGGTAGTTATCGGTTGGTTAGTTCGTTTCTTTCCTCCATTTCCCTATTTATGTGCTTCCACGTTCTTTTTCTGCTCCATCAGCTCTCTTGGTACATCTCCTCTTTTATAGTGTTTGGCCCATTCTGTGCTGCCGGTTTTGAGTTCATTCTTTGCCCTGTTGTTACTTTTCAGCATTGTTTGCACGATTTTGTGTGCAGCTTTGCCCTTTTGTTACTTTCCAGCATTGTTGCACGATTTTGTGTGTAGCGTTCCCTGTTCCCACGGTTTTGCTGCTGCGTTCCAGCACTTTTCTTGCTTCCTGGACGATTTAATGCTTTTGGAGGGTATATGATATGGCCCCAAAAGCGGCTGCAAGGCTTAGGAAGAGGCATGGCATTCATCTTAAAGGGGTCCCGGAATGGCTTAAGGCCATGGAGAGCAGATTGGAGGCTAAGATTGATGATCTTTTTGGCACCAAGACAGAAATGGTTGTGGCTATGGAATCCAAGATTTCATCTCTTCAAGAAGAGGTTCAACGGAAAAGCAGCAAAACAAGAGCCCCTCTCTTGAAGTATCATGAGAATATGAAAGAGTTTGAGTTCTTGAATCAAATAGAGGATCTGTTTGCTGATTTAGAACGCTATTTGCAGTTGCACAAGTCCTTGGATGCAACAACCAAAACCATCATTGATAAAGGTAGCTCTGTTATTTCTAACAGAAAAAATATAATCTGTATCAGAGATAGGGAAGGACCAAGAATTGCAGAGTTTTATGAATTTGGGGGCTTCACTCTTTCTGATGTGAAAACTAGTCTGGAATGAGGATTTTATGCCTCTGAAGGCTTTACTCATATGATCCGAAATCTGTGGTGACTTTGCTCGTATGATCCAAGATCTATGATCCAAGATCTGTGGTAAGCATGCATATGCTGTAGCCTTTAACGTTTCTAGTTATTTAAGGTTTTGGGTTCTAGTTTTTCAGTTTAAATTTAGGGTTATTGGTTCCCAGTGTTATGTTAAGCCACAGAAGTAAAGGATTTTGTTTGGGCTGATTGGAAGGGAACACAGTTTTTCCAGACAACAGTTGGCTTCTCACCGTTTGTTTTTCTAATATGATATGCTGTCAATTCTTTAAGCTGCAAATACGATTCAGTAAATACTTACAATGGAAAGCCAGGTCGATCCGAAATATGTTATCCCTGCAGTGTTACTTAAACCGAATTCCTTTTGCCTTTGTTTCTGGCTTCTTTGGGACCTATCTAGTCCAGCTTAGCCTACCAGCGATTATTATCCTGTGTCATTTTACCAGCGATTACCAGGAGTTCCGTTTCCTTGCCTTCCGCTTCCTTGCCTGACCCTGCCATTTTCTTGCCGCTTTACCTTGCGTTCAGGTGCAGCCGTGTTTTCTGCTTGTGACCCAAATAAAAGGCCCCTTGCCTTGCCTTATGACCATAAATATAACCAATTACTTACAGTCATTAAAATATTGTTTGAGGTTTGCTACTTGAGGCTTTGTTGTTGGATAAGAGCAAGGTTGGTTTTTGACAACCCTTGGTGTCTTTTGACCCGAGTCTAGCCACTATAACGAAGATATTACTTTTCTTACAGTAGCTTAGAAATTGTTCTTTGGATTTTATGATCTTCTAGCATGAAATTTCTATCCCTTAACCCCTAGATTTTTCTCAAGTTATGTGAACAACTTCTGACTCTTGGCCTACGTTTTTTACTCTGCCTCTTCTTCAGTATTCTTGCTCTTGGTTCCCGAAGAAGTTCTAGAAATGATGTTTACCTTCGTTTCTAGAATAGAAGGTAAACAGAGTTCTAGAACTTCAAGGGTAGTTATCGGTTGGTTAGTTCGTTTCTTTCCTCCATTTCCCTATTTATGTGCTTCCACGTTCTTTTTCTGCTCCATCAGCTCTCTTGGTACATCTCCTCTTTTATAGTGTTTGGCCCACCCACCCACCCTTTCCCCTAGTTTGTACCTTATTTGTATAAAATAACACCTTATGAGATGCCTAGTGCATGTTGGAGGCCTTTGTGCTTGATTGAGGCCCTCGTGCCTAGTTGGTGGCCCTCGTGCCTGGTTGGAGGCCCTCGTGCCTAGTTGAAGGCCCTAGTGCCTGGTTAGCCCTTAGTGGGTTTTTGGTTGTGTTTCTTTTGTGTGTAGGAAACTGTTGGTGAGCGCATGTTCTATAGCTTGGCATTTCTGGAAAGGTTCTCAATTAGCGCACAAGACGAAGATCAACAGAGATGGCATGGCAAATATGAGTGCTCCAATTTTATGTAGTTTTTCGCCCAACAAGGCTTGTCAGCATGAGGGTATAGAGTCTATTGTATTTTGACCCTAACATAGATTAGTGATACCATTATTGTCAGGGTTTTTCCTCGAAAACCCGAAAGGGCGAGGTTTTTTAATCCCGGCCATAATGGTCTCACTATCTGGGTCCAAAATGTATTTATGTTGAGTTTGGTTATCAAAGGAGATGCCCAAGTAGCATTCATTAGCATTCTTGTTCTTGGTTCCCGAAGAAGTTCTAGAATATCTGATGTATTGAACCTGAGTACTAAGTGTCCAAAATGCTTAAGTATAATTATACCAAAATGTTGAAGTATTATATAAAAAATGCCAACTAAATATAGCAAGAGAAATTATATACATGATTATCGGGAACATGACTGAGATTGAGAGCCTTTAGCTAATGCTATGTCCCCCCACATGTCAACAATGTATTTTGGTGATGGATAGAACATGGAAGTGCTCAACCCACAAAGGTCTCATTATTAGGACAGCTGCACAGCATTGCCACAATAGGGAGAAATTGGATAGTTCAATCAAAAGATCCACGCCAAGTTTGCAGCGCTGCACTAGTGTCCCCAGGGGAAGTGTTGTTCCAGCAAACAATGTGGAAATATGGAGCTTTCAGACAATGAGGAGTACAAAGTTTCAGAGAGAATGACACTTAGCTAAACCAGGTTTTTATAGATGATATAATTGTCTTAAGTAATCATTTGCTATTTGCATTTCCCTTTTTGCTAAACATGCAGACCTAGTTCTTAACTGTTGAATACGATGGATCATTATTATTCTTGCTTCTTCAGTTTTTCTCAAAGTCTCTCTATGTTTTTCAAATATAAACATTTGCTGGTGGGCAATGAAATACTCTGCACCATTTTAGCTTATAAGCTTGTTATTGTGTTATTCTATGGTGTGCATCTTTAGCGATCTTGGTGATCTAGACACCTTTAAACTTTCTACTGTTGAATATTTTTTCAGCTTTGGTTGATGTAACATACTATTGCTAGATTGAGTATGATAAAGCTAGATTGAGTATGATCTGCCTCTGATATAAATTAGCAGGGGTTTCTTCATCTCACTAGATTAACGTAATGCACCATTGTATGTCAGACCTCTTACTTACTGTAGACCAATACAGGATTAAAAATGATCAACAACATCTTCTTAAGAGATCTAGCTTTGAATGGTCGCCATGATTGACGTTAAGGCTTTCGTGGGCATCTCCATAAACAGAACATACATGAACATGAACATGCAATCTTTAAGATGGAAGCTTATCCCCGGGATGAAACCCTCGCCCTTTCGGGCTTTCTAAGAAACCCTGAAGATAAACAACCATCTAGGAGATGTTATTCACAACTGGAAAAGAAAGGAACCCTCATGCCTACAGGCCTTTTTGGGTTTACGGACACGTTTTAACAGGAAAGCCACATGCAGGTGTGCGTTGCCAGTCATTCAGGAACCCAATCCAAAGCAACAGCTTTACCAGCCAACTCGCAAACAAGCCGAGTCATCCTGCAAAATAATAACACTAGTAACACAAGACCCCGGGCCACTAGCATCAAAGGCTACTAACATAAGCCACCAAGGCTCTAAACCATAAAGCGACAAGGTTAAACCGTAAACCAACCACCAAGCTCTAAAACCAATAAAAAATAGTCACATATCAGTATCAACACTAAGGCTCTATAACTATCCTCAACCCATATAGCAATTACCAAAATAGGTCATACTAGCAAGGTCAAGCAGGAAAGCTGGAGGTAGTGGTCTATGTATCAGGAAAAAAGAGGCAAAAAGAAAGGAGGGGTGGGGAGGAAGAGAGAGCTCAAACGAATTTCCAGTGCAGAGATGCACACAATAGTGCTGATGCAAGAAATTTGTAAGCCAAACGTACAAATAGGGCAAGAGCCTGGCAGTTGCTAACTGCTTGAAACACTTGTCCCCTAGCTCTAGAAGTCCATTTACCATCTATTTGTTGAAACGAAAGTAAATGTGACTACCTTCTATTGTATTCATCCGGCCTCTTCTTAATGCTATTGGACCAAGTATTTGGCATACTACAGGCCTGCTAATTTTGTTTTTATGATTTACCATAGTGTCTTTTTCATTCCCTAATAATATTATCTTCTGTCCTCTCACAGCAGACATGAATTTTACTAGTGATGTGGATAATTTAATTTTTGCAATTTTGACTAGTAAAGTGATATATTCCCTTTTTCTAAGTATCTGGATAACATGTTGTTATACGGTTACCATATATTATATTAGCTGCTGGAATAGGATTAAAGTGTTTTGGCCATTCCCTCAAGATTTACTAAATATGGTAATATCTGCAAAGTAGTATTTATTGCTAGGAAAACATTCACAGTTGTTTCTATCAATCTGCCTTGAGTATGTCAATGCATTAATAGTAAACCATGGGAAGGAAAAATTCATCGATTTTTTCATGTTTGTTTAGATCAGGTAATTTTCACCCTGGGCAATTACCCGGGGCACCGCCACAAGTTTATTTATACCTTAAATTTAAGAACAATGAAAACATTACACTGAAAATTTTTACATTGGACTAAACTTTATATTGCACTGAACACTACTTTTTTATACGGCAAGAACACAGATTACACAAATACATTTTATCATTGATCATCAAGTTTCTACAGAAATTCATTTCATCATTGATCATCTACAAAACTATAGCTTTCTATGATCAATAATACTGATTAAAGAGCAGGTTCTTTAGCACCAAAATAATAGTTTCATAGTTTTACTTCATAGTATTCTAAGGCACAATTTCTAAGATCACAACTTCAAATGTAATCAAGTTTAGCAGACAAACTAAATTTTTCTATTTCTCATTTCATACTCCCTTTTTCCACAAACTTGCAGCTCCATTAGAATCAAGCACTTGCACAAATGTGCAGTTCTTGAAAGTAGCTCCCACAAAAGAATGTCCAACTGAAAAACAAATAAACAAAGATTAAACACTAAATAAAACAAAGAGCTAAAATTAAAATTGCAAATTAAACTTCATTGACATTTCTCACTTCGATAAATACTTCTGAATCTGAGGATTTGCCTTCAAAAAATCCTCAAATGCCCAATAGTCCACTAAATCCTTATCTTCACTAGCATTTTCTAGAACACTGGCTGGAATGACATAATTTGTAATCACAGACTTGCATCATGACATGACTTGAAGAATCAACAACAGGAACAACTTTGGCCTCCTCAATACCAATGATAGAATCAGTGTTAGAACTATGTAATAAATATCAAACATAATATATAACAGAGATTGATGCTTGCAGTCAAACACTTTATAGAATGCACGCCAATCATTCAAAGTACTATTATTATTATAAGGCTTTGCACTTATACTCACAGCAGCATTGACCTGAAGATCTTTGCTACGATTCTATTTAAAAAGAAACTAACAAATTAACTAATTATCTTAAAATAAAAGATAGAAACCAATTAAATTAATTAAATTACATACTTTTCGTAAGACTCCATGTTGCGATGACCTGTAATTAGCTTGCCAATTTCTGGTGGAACGTCTGCCATGGACATACGCGTCACAGAAGAAACCCACCCGTTTTTGTTGCAAATATCAATGTTGATAAATGCGCCCATGCTTTTAATCCATTTTGAAATATTATTCTGCCCTACTCGACCCTTCGCAAACCATGCCTGCAAAACAAGAATACATTAGATTTGAAAAACAAAAATAAATCAATAATTACAAAGACACTTGCCTCAGGTTTATAATTCACAACTGCTTGCAAAAACAGTGGTCCTGATGCAACATTATCCTGGACAAGAAAATGGCGAACATATTGGTTGTAAGTTGAGACAAAATCGTCTTCGTAACTCCAAATCGTCTTGTAAGTTGAGATCTGAAGTGACTGGGGTCATCTTTTGTAACAGTTATTGCCATGCCTTGCTCTTCCTCTGATTGTAGACCAAGTACTGAAATTTCCCATCACTGTCAAGTGACAAATCTATGTCTTAACCTCATACAAATCACGGGTGCCCTTTATCGCAAACCTGGACCAGAGATAAAAGCATAATCTTTTCTGAACACCCTTAGGTGTGCTGATGTATTAATCTAGCATGCAAATCCTTTTCAGAATTATGTGGAATTGCCTGCGCCTTCTTTTGCTAAATACCAATGCCAGCTAGCCTTGTCTTATCACTATAAGCAATGAAAGTTGCCCTAGCTCTAATAAACAATGGATCCCTCATAATATTAAAAGATTCAACTTTCAGACCACTTAAAGCCATCTTTGACTCCTGATTCTTACAGATAACTATGCTAATAGCCTTTAACATACAATTTAAACTGCATTATAAAACACAAACTATTAGTTTCAAATTAAGTTAGAACAACAAAATAAAAATACTAGTACTTGCCCGCAAGAAACATTGAGCCATTCTTGTTTTTTTACTTGTAGAAGAAAGCGCTCTAACATTTCATTCAAACCGTGATGAGTTATCTGCTCTATAAGAATAGAAGAATCAACAGAAATTGCAGGATCATACTTCACAAACTTCCTCCAAGCATTGAACTTCTTACATAACTACTATGCTTTGAAGACATATCTTTACCTTCTTTATCAATCTTTAATAACTGTTCGTCCAGGTCTGCAAATTCCTTGGACTTCCTTGCCTTTCCTTCATCACTTGACTCAGCAAAGTGCTGTTTAAACCAAGCCTTGTTCTCAACATCCTTCAACAAGGATTCTACGTCTGAGAGACTCGTTGACTCAATTAATTTCTGAGCAGCAATAGTCTCATCTTCCAAAGGATTATCGTCCAGTAGATACTCACTTACCAATGCAAAAGCAAGTTGACAGTAAGTTGACTTACACAGTAATAAGAAACCATCTGCAATACTCCAATGAAACAGCAAAGAAAAAACAAGCACCTAGCTTCGTCCAACTGACCTACAACTCTCAACAACAGATTAAACATTAATCAATCTTTTAATCTAGAATTAAAATAAAAAAACTAACATTACTTAACCAAAAGTTGAAGCCAAGAAACTGTCTGGAACACTTGGTTAAACAGTTAAACTCCAAGTGCAAGAATTAAACTCCAAGTCCTCCAGCTGAAATCAATTCAAAATATAATAGCCTATCAACACAAGTGGTTATATTAACTGGCATGCGTAGATATGAAATAGATGTTAGAAACAAGAAAAAACAAGAAAGCAACAAAAAATTTACCTGCAATGTGTTCTCCTGTGAGTTAATGCTCCAAGAAACGAATGACACATACAGTTTCAGTCGACTACCACCCAAAAAAGTCTACATAAAATCATTCCTATTAGATACATGCTTGCAGAAAACATGAAAGATAACAAAAAGATTGGCATGCAAACCGCTGAATCTCGAAAAATATCTGACAGCTCCTATACAAACACCCGATCTCCAAGAACTCAGGTAAACAACAAGCGTCGGCTTCACGAACTCCAGCAATAAAGATTTACCATAAAAAAACTCGAAAAGTCTCAAAAATCATCAAAACCGACAGTAACAAGAACTCCGGCCTCCAAAAGATCTCCAAACTCTAGAAATGAGCAAGCGTCGTCGTCAACACTCCAGCAACTCCACAACTTACCAGAGACGACCAAAAGCTATGTCAAATCTAATAAAAACTCGTTCAAAATATAGCTGGGATCTCTGACAACTCAAAATACTAGAATGTGGAGCAAGGCCTCGATGACAATAAAGATTGCGATCGCTAAAGCCCCAGCAGTTCGCCATAGCCGAGCTTGAAGAGAAGGAAAAAAATGACGACAAAAAAGAAAAAAAAAAAATTTTTTTGAACCGCCAAAATTTCCCCTTCAGTGATTAACGCCACTCGTGATGGCACCCCTGTCGCTCTTCCCCTGGAAACCCCTCCAACCAGGCAGTTCCCTAGCATAAAATGCACATTGTAGCTGGCGAAATCACATTATGGCTGAACTAAAAAAAATGATATTAATTGCACAAATAATATAATGCCAAGTGGATACTTTTGGCACCCTACCTATTACACCAGCGTGCCTAAATGGTGACGTGGGGATTTGGCACCCTACAGATTTTTTGGACGGCGAGCGCCGGTCCCAACTTTCGGCGGTAGCCGGTCACCTATTCTTTCCATCGCACGCCTATTCTTTCCATCGCCCTCACGTTCTTACAAGCTTAAGCCATAGACGTAAATTGAATCGCCCCAATTTCCATTTCTATCAGAGGCGAACAGGCTTCAAAACTCCAAGAACTTCCTGCAAATTCTTCTGCAACTTTGCCAGGTATGGCTTTTCATTTCAAATATGAATTGATAAGTAAAAATCTCAATTCGCTAGCACTTTAATGCTTCTATTAATTTCGTCTTTGCATTGTATTCTTTCACGTCTTCTTCACATGTACTGCATTATGCAATCTAGTTCATTGACAATAGTATGCAAACTGTACCTTTCATTTATGCATTTTATGATGGATTTACATGATTCATGCATGTAGCTGGAGCAAAGATGCATGACGTAATGGTTGATTTAGTTTACAAGTAGAATTATATGACCAGGCTTGGCAAATATTTTCTTGCTACAAAAAGACTTACATGGTACAACAGAACTTAAGTAACCTATTTGATAAGAGTAAAACATAAACAACGACTACAATTCATGGATCACACGCAGATACACAGACTTTTTTCATTAGTAGGCTCTAATGTATACCCAATGGCATTTGTAGTATGATTTGATTTACATTATAAAGTCAATGGTACATGCAAGAATGGACCATGGCATTTATGATGGTACAAATGCATTTATGATGGGTCAATGGCACATGCAAGAATGTACAATGGCATTTATGATGGGTCAATGGGAAAAGGAGTATCACTATATATTCCTATAGATTTAAAGCATGATGGTGCAGGAAGGCTTAGGATAGTCTTACCCTGGATTGGGGGATCCCGGAGGTGGTAGGGATCACCATCAAAAAGGATCACCGCGATCAATTGGCGCTATTAATGGGTTCTTAGCGTAGTTTAGGGCTGATTTTCAAGGGATTGAAGGATATTGGGCGCCGCCCGATCAGCCTCGATCCGCCCATTAGACCATCCTCGAGGCCGACCCCATTCGATTTGGTTGCGGATCAAAGGAGAAAAAATCTGCCATTTTTTTTCCTTTCAAGGGCCAAAAATTTTTGCCGATTCTAGCAAGCAGGTAAGGGGTTACGTCCTCAGGGATCACGCGTCCTCGGGGATCCCGATCCTCGGGATCACACCTCCGGGATCCTCCAATTGGTAAGACTATGAAAACATTGCGTGCAGAAAAGGTATTGGAGCAACGTATTAGGCCTATATATGTGCTAAACATTTAAAGCCGAAAGCACCATGCCCGTACCTTGTACTTGCTATTGCTTCTATTGGTGCTGTTACTTGCACTTTATGAGGGGTTTGCATTGTGCATGTGGTAGTCAATGGCACATTTTGCATGACAGTGGTAATTAGCCATGGTTTGTTGCAAGAAGACTTAAATACACATGCTCTTTTTGAAAGAACTGTGATGTTTTGATCATATGCATCTCCTTTCTATAGTTCATTTACTGATTATTACATAACCAAATTTCTAGTTATGAATATGAGCGAGTTCTCGAATGTTATGCTCAATGTTTCATATCCATCGGCTTTTTCAAGCATATCACAAGCATTCATCATATTGCCATTTAGTTGCTCCTTGCATAAAAAAGTCCGAAAACAATTGGTAATAATGTGTAGGCTCTTGTTCTTAAAGCAACCCACATGTATAAGAATAAAACGTGGTTGTCACAAATCTGCCAGAATCGCATTGTAGGCGAGAAGGGTGGAACAAACAGTGAAATCATGTTCTCGTTGTTCATGTGAAGTTTTACATTTAGAGAGGTAGTTAAATTGGGGTTTGGATGTCATATATAATACCGCTAGTCCGCTCATTTCAAATCTTGAGTATGAGTTAATTGTTTGAAGTTGATTGTTGTCTCGGTGCCTCCATATGGGAAAGGATCACTTTATATTCGTCCATTGCTTATTGGATCCGAGCAAGATAGGTCTTGCCCCAGCTCCGAAAGTATAGCTTTATTATTTATGTATCTCCCCGTGGGGAATTACTTCAAGGTAATACATGGCATTTCAGAGGTCTATGCAAACATATCATTTCTTAATATTAAGAATGCATTGTCTTTGCCGGGGGTTTAGATCCAATACACTGCAGGTTGAGACTTATCACCACTGAGAGCGAGCACCGAGGTGGTGTGGGGAGTAAAACCATGAAAAATATGCTTATGGCGCAACGCCGTTAGTTTTCTCCAAATGGAGAAGACGGCTTTGCCGACTTACATCGCCTAAAAAAGAACAAGTGGGACAAAGCCGATTGCATTATAATCGTTCGTTATCATATAACACCAATCTTGGAAAAGTGTAGACAACCTTTGGTGATCTTAATATCCTTCTAATATGCAAATGTCCGTTTATCTCGCATTTCTTTATTCACACAAATCAGCATTCTCAACAAACTAGTGCCATAAGAAGGATGCATCACAATAATTATATTCTTGTAATGGCCAACTTAAACGAAAGTGATATTCTTGTGCACATTTAAACCCGACTATCAAGGCCGTTTTTACGCTCATTTATGATTTGAAGATTATCCGTTGTATCGGGTTCTAAAGGCGCAATTGCACACAAAGGGTAAAGGTTATTCTGATGTTCTTTATCTTGATGCTGTCCAAAACAAGTACATTGAAGAAGTCTCTTCATGCAATATTTTTATTGTAAAGGTGAGAAAGACTGAGAAAGAATGCTGTTGTCTCTCACTCTTCCATTAAAGTGACATGATATAGTCTATTCACAGAATCGGGAAATTTTTACCCCTGCCCTTCAAGGTTCTATACTTCCGGGCATCACAAGGAAGAGCATACTTGAGTTGGCACAAGGGTTAGGCTATAAGGTATGTGTTTTATTGTTGGATGCAGATGAGGTCTTCTGCACTGGAACGGCTGTGGTGGTAAATCCTGTTGGTAGTGTTGGAGCAGTGAGATACCAGAGATGGTCGCCAATCCATGGAGGTGCTGCCGTGAAGAGAGCGGAGCCCCGTTTCTAATCGCTGATGTGGAGGCTGATGTGTCGCTTTAGGCAGCCATAGATGTGATATGGTATCGGGATAAAAATAAAAATAGGGTCTAGCGGGTGGCTGAATGTGCCACGTATTTTTCTTGGGTCGGTAAATGCCATAATCTTCTCAATAGAATTTAAGTCATCATTTCAATCAAATTTGTAATTTGACATCTTTTGAAATGTAACAAAGCATCTTAACTAGGATGTTTTTATTTTTACGTTTCTTATTTAAGTTCAGATGGGTAAAGAGCGATAAGCCAAGAATGTTTATAGCTTACCTGCTAGCACGTGTGCAGTTGCCCATTAGGCTAACTTGTAATTTGCTGCTACAGGTAATTAAATAATCTTCTCCCATTATTTTGGATGTGGATATTGCTATCAGGATGCTATGAAGACTATTCTATTCTATTCTATTCTTTGCAACATTAAAACACCTGTAATATATATATATATATATATATATATATATATATATATATATATATATATATATATATATATATATATATATATATATATATATATATATATATATATATATATATATATATATATATATATACAAGTGGTTTGTTATATGCGAAGAGTGTCCAATTTGAGAGTTTAAAAATTCCCATAGATCTAATGAAAATTCCACTATTAGATTCTCTAAAATTCTTTAAAGATTCTCTTAGATTCTCAAAGATTTTATGAAGACCCCCTAGATTCTCAAAGATTCTCTCGAGATCCCCATAGATTCTTGAGATTCCCTAGATTCCTCGAATTATCCTAAGATTCTTCAAACTGGACAACCTGTTGAGTTGTTAAACAAAATGATTAGCAAGAAATTACGATAAAGTGATTCACATAGTATCTAGTTCCAGCTTTATGTTCTTGAAAATTTAAAAATTCAGACATCAAGTTCTAAAACTGAGGCTAGCTAGGAAATTGAAACTAAAATCCCCAAGATGTCCTCTAGACCCCTGTAAGATTCCTAGAGATACCGCAAAGATTTCCTTAGATTCCCCATATTTTATGAAAATTCCCCTAGATTTCCTTATGGTTTTGCAGATTCTCCAAGACTCAATGTCCCGGCCGGATTATCGTGAAGGTTAGAAATTAAGACATCAAGTTTAGATGTTGAGACCCCATGATTCCTGTTAGATTCCCTCATATGGGCATCAAGTTTTTGTGAAGATTCTTCATATTCTCCTTTTCCTCATGGTTTCTCAAAATTTTCCTAGAGGCAAACATATGACTTCTGGATGCAAACATTGCAGTTCGTATAGTGCCTAGTCCGAGCTTCAAATTTGATAGGTTTCAAAATTGTATGAAAGAAAATTCTACAAGATTCGCTAATTTTATTTAGCTTTCTCTATTTCTTTTAAGATTTTCTTGAATTCTTTAAAGAACTTCTACTTTCCCTAGGCTCCTCTAGATCCTAAAGGATTCTAAAAGATTCATAAATTTATTGTTTTCTACTTAAAAAAGTTGCATTACTATCTAACATCTAAACCTCTAGAAACTTATTATTTGGAGTACATAAGCATGGGCACATAGTTAAGAATGATTGGTTCTTATTTCAATGTAACTAAACAATTTCAAGGTGGCTTCATTTTTTTATTGTATATTATCAAATGCTAATAGTGCACAAATCAACAACATTCTCATGAATTCTTAATTTTTGCTATACGACTTCTTAAATGATAATAGTGCACAAATCGATAACTTTCTCATGAGTTTTTAATTTTCGCTCTACAACTTGTTCATGAATTTTATTTTTGGTACCCAGCATGACATTGTCAAATTTTCAAAGGTTGATTCCAACTTTACATATTGTAGCTTGACCTCTTAAATATTAAAAACGAAGTATTTGGTAGGCCGATCTCAATTGGCGGATTGCACATATGTGAAGTCATGGAGCCCTTTTTATTGAAGTCATGGAGCCTTAACTTTAAGTTAGGAGACATTGAAATAATTTGATAGCACATGATCTTGGCACTGACATATTACATATGTCAAGTCAACCTAGTTGCATTTGTGACAGGGATTGAGTGCACAACGATACATGCATCATATAGATCCTTAGTTGCATGACTGTGATTAGAACCTTCGACAACAACTGATTCATCATCCACAAGGTTCTTTTCCCAAAAAGTTGGAATCCAATGGAACTTCAGAGGTTCGTTTGCCAGTTTTATTTATCAAGGTCAAAGTGCGAATGCCAAATCCTGGCATATGCCCGCAGTTCAATGGATCCCCACATCATCAAAAAGAAGATAAACATGTGCAGACTCCCAGCATTTTGATTGCCGACCCAAATGTCAGTAGGTGAAAATAGGTTCTGGCCTGAACAAGGAACGCAAAAACAGGCCTCAAAGCCTATGAGCTAGCTTGTCACTAAGGTGTGCAAAGATATTTCTTCACATGCTTGCTGGTTTTGCCTGACTAAGGTCTACAATTCGCTCTCAACAAAAAAAAACTTGAGGAATAACAAATATGAAATAAATGAATGTAATTTAAATTCTTATTCTAAGTGTTGGTAGAAATACGTTTGGGAATCCCTACTCCAGGTAATGCATTCGAGAAAGTTTCAAAAACACCAACACAAAATCAACATGCACAATATACTATTAGATGCTTGCATTTTAACAAGAACAATGCCAACCAATAAGCAGATGACTTACAATGACCCACCTTTGGACCAACTGCTCTGCCAATGAGATAATATTAACCACCACCCTGCAGCAAAACAGTGAAGCATGAGTAAACATAAATAACAAAAGAATGCAGCGTGCACAACAGCATTACTTATAAGCAATAAGTCACAATAGTGTAGAAGTTTCAAGTGCAAGAATCCTCAAGAAGTAATGGAGCAAATAAAACAACGAATTACCATGTAAATCCAAATGGATCTGCATATTGGGACTGTTATATAATGGGCATAATGCAAAATTTGAAGAAGGATCGCAGCAACAACAATGCATGAAAGTCTAACCTCGAAAATGAAGTTCAACAAACTCACTATCGGGCCCAACTTTGATCTCCAATATCCTGCAACATAAATATAGCGGTATATTGGAATTGGAGTCCACCAACGTATTTGTTCCAAAAGGAATTAATATAAGAAGATGGAAGTTTTACCTTCTGATGATTGCCTCTTCAATTAATTACGGTCAAGTGTTGCATGCAAGCGGAATACCTTTTTGCAGGTGATAAATTGGCTGGAGGTTGGACATGTCCAAGGGTTCCCTGCATATATTCGGTCAGAGAAGTTTCTTTGAAAAGGAATAGATACAGATCACCTATTTTTATGTACAACACAGACATCTCCTCACCATGGCATAACTCACCTACTTTCTTGATTCTACGAACCCATAAAATGGCAGTAGTCACATCACCTCCATAAAATAGTTGCAGACTTCCATAAACGAAAACTTAACTATTTTCAAATGACCTAACAGTGAAAATAATGTTAAAGGATTTAAAAGGTTCTTACCATAACTAGGAACTGAGCTTTTTCAGTCTTTTTCCGTCTGAGAAACACATAGCTTATCACAGTTAACGTCTCCTTGCCTATTTTTATTAGCCGGCCTGCCATGCACCAAGTTCCTGAGAGCCAAATTGCAGTGCCTTCTCCATTCGACCCCATTTCTCTGCAGTTTTCCTTCGATGTTATTCCTCCTACTCTGGCAAAGAATGCATTTAGCAAGAACAATCGAAGCAAAACCGCCGTCTGGCTAAAGGGCCACTTTATCAAAAATCTTAGAATAAGAAGCAGGTTTCTGAGGCCTAAATCTACATTCAAGGAGAAAAATCTTCACACATATCTCATTACCAAGGAGTGCCGAAGCTAAGAGCTAAGGCGAAATAAAGGCGACCAAAATTACCACTCCAAAGCTCGGGTCTAGCATCCGAGCCATGCATAAAATAGAGCGGGCTCAATCCTAATGGTTTCAAGAACGAAAATTACATTTAATCACGAATACCAACCCTTTTGTCTTAGGAATTAGTGCAAGAGCATTGCAAGTGTTGCGTCTCGGGCGCTCTCTCAAATGCAAATAATTTGGAAGACCGAGCGGTGAGAGTGTCCCTGCCATAGCTAGAACAGCGGCGTGTAATAAGGATTGAAGAAGATCACGAGCAAAATGAAGCCGGATATGGAAAAAACGACCCAACTGAATGAAACCGAAATATGAAAGAAAAAAAGCAATCATCTTTTGTTCCCGTGACTGTTGATGCACATTTCCGGAAGAAAACTCCAATATCCAACTGCAAAAGCCTGGCAATTGCGGATAGTTGTTGCGGCAGAGAATAGAAGTGCTCTTTGTTGCTAGGGAGCTTTTGGTTGAGTCTTAGGATCTTCGGGCATATGGAGCTTACGGGCCTTTGTTGAGTTTATTTGGCGGAGTTTATGCCCACAATCATACCTATCACACAATGGCTTATTTTAGGAGAGATGGGCACCGGAAATTTAAGCTTCAGAATGCAGATTTTTCTGTAATGCAGCAAAAATCCCTTGCCGGATTCTCTTCACCTACACCAAAGAATCAAGATTGATCCATGTTCCAAATTAACCCTATTCCAGTAGAAATGACATGCCCACTGAATCCGGAGTAGAATTTCACAGAGAGACAGAGATTGGCGCCTTGCAAACACACGCAATCGATTGCAAACACACGGCAGTCGACTGGAAATGGACCGAGACTTTTGGAAACTTCTAGATTTTCGTATTCCCCCTGCCACCTCACCATATTCATTGATAAAGCAATTAAATGCCCTGACATCTCAGCATATCATTAATAAATTCAACTTCCACGCACTTTCCTAAGACTTTATATATAGACGGTGGAGATTTCACAATCCTTGATCCGACGGTTGGCGCATGTGGTGCATGCCCATGCATGCACTCACACATCCCCATGAGGTGGCAAGATCTCAACCTTAGATTTCGTGATTTGAACGGATGGGATCAATCTCTATATATATGACCCCCATGTTACATACATGCCCCCCATAGAATAAGTTTATATATATTAATGATATATTTTTTTTTTTATGATGTTCTAAGCGTGTTTTACATACATTTGTCTCAAGTTTACTCCATTTAAGAAATGATCAATTTTCTTTTCAATAATACAAACAATTTGTTCCTCTTTAATTGACTAGGATTAGCTTTAGATTCGTGAGTTGTAAATGTAAGTTTCTGGGCTTGGCAATATGTGTAAAATATCAAACCTTTAGTGCTTTTGGATATGAAAATAGTAGCAACATATTTCATTCACATGACCAATTCATTTCAAATCTACTTATCATTAGATCGTAGTACATGCAATATGATAGAAGGTAGGTCAATATAACAAACATTATGCAGGCTGGTGATAGGATTCATGACAATGTTCTTTAAATCTGGCGGCCGAGTATTTTACAATAAGAGATCTTATAGGTTATAAAGTTGACATGATAAGAGGATATTAGTCTATGAAAGTACAAACGGAGAACACATTGCATATGGAAACCTGCTTAAACACTGCATATGGAAACGAGAGATTGTTGGAACTGGGGAACACATTGCATGTGGAAACAGGGTATAAAAAAAAGAATTTCTAATAGGAGAATAATAATTTATATATCGCAAAGGGGGGATTCTTGTCAAATGGGGCATAAACATTGGTTGTGAGGAAAAGGGTTGTTGTGAGAAAAAGGGTACCAACATTGCATATGGAAATGGGGTGCAAATGAAGAAATTTTCAAGTAAGGGAATATTAAACTACAAAGTCATAAAAAGGGGATTTTTGAGAGAAGGGGTATGAACATTGGTTGCAAGAAATGGGATACTAATATTGCATATGTCTAAATGGATATAATGAAGAAATTTTCAAGTAAAGGGATATTAAGCTCCAAAATGATTATGGCCAAATATGCCGTCCCTTAAAATCATTTACATTTCCCGAAAAGGGGGATTTGAGGGGTTTTTATGGGGATTTTAAGGAGGATGTGGGCATCAATTTTTATGTGATAGTAAGCTTTTGACTTAATGGAAGTGCATTTTCTCCTCCAATCTGATGTGTCACCTAACTTTCCATTGAATATAAGATGTGGATATGAAATGAAAATTGGGTCATTCATTGTCATCCTTAGTTCTTGAATAAAAACAACAATCTTTGCTATGCTGACCTGAGTTATTCTAGAATAACAAGCCTATATTTAATATCATTTTTCTTTGATGCCATAAGCACGAGTCAACATTGACACAAACACTCAAAGAGCGTGACGGGTGCTGGACTGGTGCCTCATATTGTTTAAAGTTCAAAGGGCGTGTAAATTAGATACTATGGTACACTATATAAGCCAACCTGAAATAAAACTTTGTACTGCTAGAGGCTATGGCAAAATTAAGCAATGGGAGAAATATAGACAGAATGTTGTTTATGTTAATTCTTCTTCTTGCCTTTTTTCAACATGTATGTGGCACAGTGCACGTTGTAGGAGGGAGCAAAGGATGGACTTTTAACGTGAATTATACAAAATGGGCAGCTGCGCAGAGATTTGAAGTGGGCGATGCACTACGTAAATTGCATTTGTTTGTTGTTTGAGCTACGTATGTCAAAAAATGATATAGATTTTGTTTTGATTTTATTATTTTGATGTAGGATTTGTGTTTACAAGCAATCACAATGTGGTTGAAGTAAATAAACGCCAATATCAGACCTGCACCAGCAATGGAACGCCTTATTGGAGCGGTTACACTATCTACAAGCTCAACACTACTAAAACTTATTATTATATCTGTGCTGTTCAAGGTCATTGCTCTTCCGGAATGAAAGTTGCCATCACAGTCTCGAAAGGAGAAGTACATCTTTGAATCGAAAAAGGATTGGAAGTTTACTAAAAGTTATTAGGATCTATGTATTTTTCAATGATTGTTTATTTTCTCTCTTTGTTGAGTGCTCTTTCAAACATTACGATACCATTTGTAAAAATAGAATTTAATTCTCGGCTTTGAAAACTTAGTAGTCTTGTACTTACTTTGTAATAGATGTTGCATTAGGGTCACATCATTTAGCTGATTATGCTAAGTTGTCTCAAGTGTTCAGATTATAGAGAAGAAGAGCTCTCGCTTAAAGAAGAAATGTGTTGTCTTAGATCCACTAATAGTTGAATGTTTCTTGTACAAATGGTATATCCTGCAACCTCGAAGAATCTTATCATGAAGGTATCTTAGGCGAATGCTAGAAAGTCTAGCTCACAAAGATTAGATTACAAACATATGTAGCATTTATCTTTCAAATTATTCTCTTCATGCCAATTTTTTAGCACAAAACCTTTCCAGTCCAAGACTACCATTGCTTGTTCCATGCTTTTGGAGGATACAATTACAAATCCGCTTCCCTTCAATTGGGGATATATAGGATGTTCAAGCATTTCATGCCTCAACAACACACTCAATGTGGAAATTTGATCTCAAAAAAATTAAAGGTGTATCATTGGAAAAAAAAAACTTATCAATTGAGAACTTTGAAAATCGATTTGAACTTGAATTTTTTGAAATATGTTAAAAGATAAGACATTTTAAGAAGGTGCAATGGAAATATATCATAAGATAATACATTTTAAGAAGGTGCAATGGAATTTAGAAGGTGTGTAGATGTTGAAATGGCATAATTATCCACTTGGATGTTGAGATGACAAATTTGTCTTTGTGGCTCTTGTTTCCTACGGAAATTGTTTTATAATTTTAGAACTTGGTATTATTCAAAGGTTCGCTATTCAAGAATTGCCATTATGGGTGTTTGGAATTATTCATTTGATGTTTGAGTTTATATCAAATGATAAATTAAGTTGTCAATTCACAATCACAAATTTTAAAATGTCTCATACAAAAAATTAGATTAGGCTGTTGCGCTAAAAAAATAAAAATAAAAAATAAAAAAATCACAGGCAGCTGCTTGGCCAAACGCCACTGGAATCTTGGGAAGAAAAAAGAAGGCCATGAAAGCAGGAAATCTGCTTTGCTAGATCACCATTGCGATCTTGTGGAAGAGCTAGCAGGAGGTAAAAGTATGAAGTTTGCTTGGCTAGATCACCATTGCGATCTTATGGATCGCTGACATCATGTATAAAAGGTAGAAATCTTAGTTTCTGTGCTTATCATATAGATATAATATTAGTTGATATAATTGCTTTAAAGCATATAAATTGTATACTGATAAGTAATGTCTGTGTCAATTTTTTCATGTTTCCCATACATTTTGCATTCAAAACATCGTAGTGGCAATCTTTCTGATCAAAATAATGTATTTATTTACTTGCTCGGCCCTTGAAACCATCAAAATATTGTTGCATTTTTTTTACAGGTCTTGCTTGCTTCTTGTGAGCAGGATTTGAGTCATATTCACATGCCACTAGTTTCCTTCGTACCTAGATCAAATAAAAAACGTGCTTTTAAACAGACCAAAAGAGCATTTTGGAGCAATTTGAGAATGGTCTTTTTCTCGAATTAATGAATTAGTGCATTTTTCTATGGCCAGCTGATAAGCTGGAATTTGCCGGAACATGCTAATATAGTTAAAGGTAACCTTGAGCTTGAAATTTCTCCTCTTATGTTTTCACTTTAGCATTTCTCATTCTTGCAACTATCTATTGCAGACAATGGCGTTGTACACCAATGGAACTTGATTGTGCTCTGAACTATGCAAGTCATTAGCAGGTTTTTAGTTAACCATTTGGAGGTTTACGAGCCTCCTTTATTACTGGATAATCTCTGGGATGTGCAAGCCATTTCTAAAAATCTGTATAGGCCATTGGATAGGCAAATTCGTGTCCCTCCTCTTTTTCTCTCTGCCCTTCTGTTGATATAGGCTTCCTTTATCCATTTGGTTTATGTGCCTCCTTTATTATGACAAAACTGTCTACTTCTAATATATTTACTGGATAATCTTTGGAATGTGCAAGCCGTTTCTAAAAATCTATATAGGCTATTAGAGAGGCAAAGTCATGTCCCTCCTCTTTTGCTCTCTGCCCTTATGTTGATATAGGCTTCCTATTTGTCTCCTTCAGCATATCAAGCACTTGGTGTCATCAATCATTGTTACAATCTCTATATAATATATTAAATGCATGAAACAATACAAGATCCTCATGTATTGCTTCATATGAGGAACTCTTGGATTTGGGAGTACAAAGGAGCAACATTTTTTTATGAAAGTAATACTCTATAGGTGCAATTGTTAGAAATAATGAGTACGGATTCTGATTGCAAGTAGAATATGTAGTATGAAAGCATACTTTATGTTGGCAAGAAACTAAAGGAAACCTTATACCATGTGGTATTTTTGCATGAGTCATTGTAGCAAATATATTTGGTGAGAATTTAACTTCAGAGATATATACATGGTAATCTTTTATGGGCATGGCAGTAATCAATGGTTATCTTCTTTTTCATTTTGGGATTGCTTTCGTTCATGTGGTATAAGTTACACACTCATCACAAATATATTCAAAGCCTAGGCCATAACCGGTTGGGGGGAGGGGTGTCAGTGTTGCAGTTATATATAATGGGGATATGCCATGAGCATGTAGAGGTAATCCAAAACACCCACGTATACAGTTTCTTAGAAGGCATGTTGACCATGGAATTTGCACTAGACAAGTGCTCCTAGACCTTAAGCATAGATATGGAATGGATCAAAAAACCCCATGTCAGTCACTTAAAGTGGTTTCTACGCCTCTCCAAATGAATCTCCAATGGATCCTAAGGGTTTTTTAATTCTCTTTGTTTCGTTTGGTCACTTATAATCATTTCCTTTCTTTTTCAGTACTGGTTGCAAAGGTCAGATAGTTTAAATAATATATCGAAGTGGATTCATAGTATAGGAGCACTGTTTGACGTGGAGATATGCAACAAAAGCAGTCGAGTCAACCATAATGCGAATGTCAATGGTTGATGTTCCCCCTGAAGTTGGAAAAATTATTACAAGGAATCGCAAGACAAAATCTTACGTCTTATTAAAAGTAAGTGAGTTATATGTTTTGCCTTTGCATTTACTTTTTGAAATATTTTATTGTGATTTAGGTATGATCATAGTTAAGAGATCCAAAAATGCTGCTATGAGCGTGGACAGAAAACCTTATGGTGCGACAGTTTGTGATTGTAGTCTGATGTATTTAATGAAATGATGAGAGGCAAAGAGAATTCTTTGCGTGGTTCATGTTATTCAAATATCTGGTTGACAAATCTTCCGCATTAGATATTGTTTAAGATAATTCTATGCAACTTGCTTATTTTATGATTAGATTACTTGGTGTATATTTAATTGCAAGTTAGTGTAGTTATTGCAGTTTACATTATTGGTTGTTTTGCAAGTTGTGATAATCCATGTTCGTCGTTTGACAAGGTTGTTCTACCAGAAAACCATTGCGATATCCTAGTTATTTCTGCTATTGATGGTTTAATTCTCAATGAACATCATGTGGTATCATCAAGTGATGCAATGATATTTGATAAACAGAATGTCGTGCTTGATGACCAATGATGGAAGTGGTAACAACGATTAGCTTCAAATTTTTGAAGTTAAACCGACTATTGAGGAAGGCAGGAGTTTGATGTATTACTGGGCATAAGAAGACTTTTTGAAGTCTAATGCTCGACTTCACAAATACTCTCCTTCCATGTCAAAGTGAAGAATGTTGGTAAGTATATTCTTCTATCCTTTCTCACCTTGTTGTCAATTTAAATTGTTTTAACTTCAACTCCTTTGTTGGCGCAACTTTCAACAATTGAATGGTGGTCACTCCTTTGTTGATGCAACTTTCAACAATTGTATATTTATTCAAGATCCTGGTTCTAGTAATGTATCTTCATTGTTGGAGAGGAAAACAAGCGTCAAATCTTTCTTCTCCATGATAGGTCTCCAGTTAGGAATTAAGTATTGTAACTTCTGTCATCTGCAAGTGAAAACTTATTGTATCAGTTGTACTTGGAAACGTTATCTCAAGTGAAAATGCTTGCAAAGTGCTGTTGCACTAATAAAATGAATTTTTAAGTTTTAGATTGTTTTCAAAAGGTTTTTAAAATGATGTTTCAATGGAATACTATAGTAAAACACAATCTTCAAACAAGAAAAATTAACCCAATTGTTTGTTTAAATGTGCTGGCAGCATTCTAGGCGGCGAAACCAGTAGCGGAGATGGAAAAAAGAATAAAAAATAAAAAAAATAAAAAACTCAAAATTTTACTTCAAGGTGTCTTAGCATAAGCCTGAGATAGTGCAATGGATTGGCCCCTCCTATGGGTTGTGTTTTGTGTTTTATATTCTAGTAATGATCTTGCCTTCTACTTAGATTCCATTAAAATATACATACTTGTAATGAGGATAGTCCTTTAATTTTCTATTTGAAAGCCGTTGTTCATTTTGTTGGTTTGTGGCAAATGTTTTCTGTCCTGCTTATTCAATGGTACACTCTTTTATTGTTGGTTTGTGGCAAATGTTTTCCGACCTGCTTATTCAATGGTACTCTCTTTTTATTAAACGCATGGCATTGTCAAGGCATCCAAGGGTAGAACCATCCATACGTAAAGAGCACCCGAAAGAAAGGCTAAAAATTTAAATTATGAAATGCTTGATTTTTATGTTAAAAGCATGGCTTTGTTTACAGCTCTTCCCTTTCATAATTGGTTGGTAACTATAATGCTAGGTTGGCATTATTTAGCATCATGAATGTATGGTCATCTGTTGTTCAAACGATCATCATCATGAGCAGGTTGATATGAATGCAAGTTTTTCCTGCATCATTCACTTCAAACTTGCACTCCTCATTTTTTGCATGATGTCTTGTCCAGTTCAGTTTTGTCTTGCATAGGTTTTTTAACATGAAATGTGAAAATCTCCTCTTCTCAACGACAATCTCATGCATGGCATTGCATGCAGCAACACAATATTTGAATTGCAAACGAGAAAAGGCACCTGCTTCTTGCTCTCCCACCAGGTTGGAACACAAATATTATATGCTGGTGCCCCACAAATGCGTAGTGACAATTTTGGTTTTACCCAGTCCGTAGTAACACTGACAAGCTTATCCAGAATGTACTGACACAGTTGATAAAATAAAATAAACAGTTCGTGCTGCGTTCTTGGTCATTTGTAGCCTCCCCTCACTCTCACATGGTAAGGCACTGCAATAAACACAAACAAAAGTTCGTAGACGAATACACCTGTTGGCACTGGACAAAATGATAAGTAACAGTAGCATGAAAGTCTGCAAACAATGCAATAAAGACCAGGAATACCACAAACATCAAATGCAGCTATGAATAGTTTAATTTACTAAATCCAATCACATGAAGGAATGAACGTTAACCTACAAAGTGATATACAATGCCACCATTGAAAAGTCTGATGATCATAAAACACAATGTATTCTTTGACCAATATGCGTAACATTTGAATCAAATTCGTTATTGACTATCCGAGCATTAGTAGTGTGTATGCCTCACATCTAGCAGATAAATGCTTCATTGCCTAACAGCCCCGATAATTCATCATGCTTATAATATCACAAATACCAGATAATGGATGCTTGGCAATGCTGGAGAGGAGACTCAATAGAACAAATGTGAATTAATGCTTCACATAGTGAAGGGCCTCTTCGAAGACCTCTATAACCTTTGTTAGTCGATACTCCGGTCGAGTATTGAGTTGATGCTCCGGTCGAGTATCGAGTTGACATGAAACGGACAGACCAAAGCAAGGGAGACTTCACAACTTAAAGCTAAAAGATTGGAGGGCAAATATTACTAGGTACAATGCTTTTCCCTCAGCACGCTTCAGATTTCAACACCAACTACCCAAAGCAGGATCAAGTCTTACCTTGAAATGTAGCAGATTATTAAAAAAAGTTTGACCTGTGAAAAATGACACGATGAGTTCAGATGGATTACAACAAATTCACACTTTTAAGTTACAGCATTATAATGATAAGTGCAGGTTTTCAAGACTACTTTTATTATTATCTTATACAATAGAGAAATTAGAGGAGGCAACAATTAAGGACTGAAGGCCGCAATATCCAGAACATTGATCTTGCCGTACAACATGGCAGATTATGAACCAGGTGTGATCTTATGAACAGCGGGACAACAATATCAGACTTCTCAAATACCTAGACTTCTCAAATTACAACATTATAAGATTGGTTGCAGGTTTCAGGCCCTACTTTTATTGTCCTACACAATCTGCTTTTATTGTCCTATACAATGTAATAGAGAAGTTTGGGGAGGGAACAATCAAGATACAACTATTCCAAGGTTGACAGCAGTCCTACAATGACACAATGTCGCGGAAACACTTATGATGATTAGAAAATGAAATGCAATTCTAACGCCCTAGTAAAGGGCCTCTATTCTATTTAAATACCGCTATAAATCACACATAATATACTCAAAACCAAATAGAATTTAAACAACACTGTGTCATGGATAGCCTAATAGCTAGGCAAGTCCAGGCTGATGGACAGGGGGAGAGGCATAGACATCGAGTGGTTCCTAGGGGCAGAGACATTCTTATGGTAGAGGTATGGACGTTTGTGCTAGTGTTAATAGAGCAACAAACTTTGGCAGCTCTTTTATCAGTTTCATATGTCTAATTAGGTTCTATTCAGTCCGTTCTATCAGGCCATATCAGCTGCAAATTAATGTTTTGCACTGGCTTCTAATGTTTTGCAAACCTATTTTGAGATGTAAAATAGTTAGCTCATTGTATGTATCCTGTCGGTTTAAATTGACTGTAAGGGCAATTTTGCAGCTCCTGTTTTTGGTATAAAGCTTTTGATTCCTCTACAGAGTAAGCAGTCATGCTTTTCCTTAGGAGAAAATATTCAGGTTGAAAGTTTTCAAACCAATCCAATTTATAAAGGAGATTCTCTCACAACTAAAAAAACCAAAAGGCTATTCCAAGAATGGCTGCTCACAATGAATTCTTACATTTTTTTTTCCTAATCAACGATCCAAAACAGTCACTTACAGTTCTTATTTGTTCACAATAACAGGCAGAAACTTGGAGCTTCAAGCAGAGTCAATGTACATGCACATCTTCTGAACCGTTTAGCCTCCTTAGCATCCTCTTGCATATGAGCATCCGGATAAATGCTTGTTTATTTCAATCAATCTCATCCAATGTTCCAGCACACCTCCTTAACTGTTCAATCTCCTTGGCATCCTCTTGCATATGCGCATCCGCATAGATGTTTGACATGAGGACATAGCCCGTACAGCTAGATGGATCCAAATGCAGCACATTGTTAAAGCTGTGTCTCCCTATTCTTACGTTGCCATGCAATTTACAAGCACTGAGAAGGGATGTCCAAGCCAAAACATTATCCTGTCCAGTAGCTACAAGCAGGTCCTCCCCTTCTTCCAAAAACCCAGTGCGCCCCAACAGATCAGCCAGACAGTTAACATGATCCATATCTGGAGTAATGCCTTGATATTCCCTGATATGTACAAACAGCCAATAGCCTTCATCAACCAGACTGGCTCGACTACAAGCAACAAGAACGCAAAGGAATGTAAGCTTGTCTGCCATTATGCCTTTTTCTTGCATGTTCTGAAAGCATTCCAAGGCGAAAAGGCCTTTCCCATGCTGGGCATATCCTGCAATCATTGCTCCCCAAGATACCACATTCTGATTTTCCACTTTTTTAAAAGCTTTGTGAGACTCCTCTAAACTACCGCACTTTGCATACATGTCAATAAGGCTGCTCCCTACAACCACGTCTGAGTCAAAACCATCTTTTAAAATCTGGTGATGGATTATCCGGCCATGCCCTATAGCTCCTATATTTCCGCACACTTTCAAAATGCTCGAATATGTGACCTTGTTTGGCTTCACGCCTTCATCTTGCATCTTTACAAAATACTCTAGAGCAAGAAGAAACTCCTCATTCTGGGCACAACCTCCAATCATTGCACCCCAAGTAACAGCATCTCGCTGTAAGATTTTGTCAAAGGCTTTGTATGATTCTCCTAAGGTACCACACTTTGCATACATATCCACCAAAGTACACCCAATAATAACATCTGACTGCAAACCATGCCCTAAGATCTGTTCGTGAATGAGCCTGCCCAGTGTTATGTCTTCTAAGTTACAGCATGTTTTCAAGATGCATGAAAGTGTGACCTTGTCAACGTCTGGACATTCATGCTGCATTCTATCAAACAATGAAAGGGCAAGAAGTTCTTGTCCATGATGCACATATCCGGATATGGCTGTATTCCAAGACACTGTGTTTCGATGTGATAGGTTGTCAAATACTTTTTTTGCTTCCTCCATTTTACTGCATTTAGCGTAAAGATCAATAAGGGTGTTTCCAAGCATGACATCTGATTCAAGGCTTTCTTTAATAATCCGATCATGCACAAGCCTGCCATCTCCTAGCAGACCCATGCTTACACATGCTCTTAACAGGCTCAAGAATGTCACTTTGTCTGGCTTTATACCCTCTTTCTCCATCTTCTGGAAACAATAAAGTCCAAGATGAGCTTCCCCGTTTTGAGTGTGACCTGCAATCAAAGCATTCCATGATACTGCATTTCGATTTGGCAATTTGTAGAAAACCATACAAGCTTCCTCCAAGCTGCCACTCTTTGCATACATGTCCACTATAGCACTTCCTAAAATGACATCAAGCTCTATGTTATCTTCCTTAATCAGGTGATGAATGAATCTTCCTTGCTCAAGAGCAGATGCCATTGTGCATCCTTTTATAACAGCAAGGTAAACATAATTATTGCATTTTATGCCAGATAACGTTATCCTGGTGTACAATTGAATGGCAGTACTGCCTTGCTCCCAGTTGGCATGTGCTAAAAGAATTGCAGTCCAAGTATATACACTCGGCTGTAATATGTTATCAAATGATCGGCTTGCTTCTGCTAAGCATCCACTAGAAGAAAAGAGGCGAATGAGGTGATTACCTAGAACCTCAACAGATTCGAGTGCAGTATGGACCATGAGAGACTGCACTCTCCTGCCAGTGTCTACATGGTTCTTCCTGCAGCATTCCTTTAAAAGATGGTAGGCATCATTTCTACACAAAGGGGTACCTTGGTCTCGTAGGATTGCAATAGCCTCATTTAATTGTTCCACATCATATACGTTGCTTGTTGCGATGTAGTGATATCTTAAAAAATAAATAACAGGGAACCTAAGATAGTAGTACCTGCCATGGTCCCCCAGCTTCCTGCTAGCCTGATTGTGCAGCGGTCTGCTGCTCCAATAGAATTGTGAGAAAGCAGAAGAAAAGAGACCCGATTATAGAGATTGCAAAGCCATACCTTGCAAAAGGAAAGCTGGAGTGAAACTTCATAGTTCGTGAAGGTAAATGGAATATGGTTGGGAAGATCAAACATTTTCGTGTTCGCAAAGTTTAAAGCATGTCAATTTTTCTCTTCTTCAGAACAGCAACATTTCATATGTGCCCGTCCTTGCAGAAGGCTAAAGTTTATATCCTAAAAACAAATGAAATGAAGGTGGAGATGAGCAAATAATTTCGCGCTTGCAAACCTTTATATGACAGTCCATTTTTTCAAACTTTCACTGCTTAAAAACAGCAATCTTATGTTATAGATAAGACAGGACATCAACACACATATAACGTTAGCAAACAACCACCAGATTGAAGCTTGACTGGAACGAGGAAGGGCGGGCAACATTTTGCTTCATTCTTCGGCTTTTTCTTTTCTTGGGCAAAGCAGCTTCAGAGCGACAAGTGAATAATTAATGCTATCGTGCTTGCTGTGGGAAGGAAGTCTTCAATTCTAGCCTTTCAAAATGCCATAGAAAAATCATTTTTTTCCCCTCTCCTCAACAACAAAAATAGAGCAAATTTTCATTTAAGTTCATGATTGACAAAATCAAGCTTAATGTTATAGATACTAGAGCAAAAATAGAAGGTTAAAGTCTAAAATCAATCATATCAACTTGTTCAAGCGGTATTGCTCTCAACTGATTCGATTCATACCAGTCCTTGTAGCACGCTTGCCAGTCCATGCTTTCAAATGGTTCATTCCACAATGATACACACATTGTGGCATCAAGTGCTTCTAAGTTCATGCTAGATCTTGTAGCACTCTTAATAGCATTTTGGCAGTAGCACTCATTTTGGTCGGGGGTAGGCGCCAAGCCAAGATTCAGATCAGAGTCATGAAAATTTTCTCTTGATTTTAGGAATAGGAAATTCAATGGTTGATAATTTTGATATTTGGTTGGTTGGTTGCTGGTGTCATGCATTAATTAAAAAAGAAAACTTATTGCATGCACTGCCCATGGTTTCTTATGTTTATATATTGCATGCGATTTGGTCTCGGTTCCATTTTCTTCTCACAGCAGGTTTTTTTGGTCCTGTTAGTTACCTTGTATGCTTTTCTCGTTATGGCGCTCGATGCTTCTCTTGGTGTGGCGGTAGCACCTAATCTTTTGAGTTCATTCTTTTCTCTGGGTGTTCAAGCAATGCTTCTTAATTATTTCTATCTCTAACATCTTTTTTTATCTCGCATGAGAAATCTTTGGTTGGCAATTGTGGGCTGCTGCTTTCGTCGGTTGTGTCAAGCATCACTTGCTGCTTCTTGTTCTATAGCTATTTTGATTGCATCACCATAGCATCTTCATATTCGTTATTGAGGGCTTTTCATTCTTTATCCTGTTGTTCAATTAGGATTGTATGTTTTTCTCTAGATTTGACACCAGGTTTATCACTATGAATCTAAATCCAAATCAAAATTTCGTTATCTCATATGCTTTGATCAGATCATCATCTCCTTCTTTCTCTGTAATTGTAATATAGCTATATCATTTGCTTGTAGGCTGTTTTTTTATGCTTTTTCATCGTCATTATCCCGTTTGTCTTGGTCGCGTGCTTCACGGCATCAAACTTCTTCCTCTTAAACACATCCGTTCTTGAGTCAATCCACCTTGTTCGTAGTTATATTTTCTCGAATTCGTTTTTCCCTGTTTTCCCTTTCGCGTGCTTCTTTGCATGCTTCGCTTCTTTGCGTGTATGCTTCTTTGCATGCTCCACTTCTTTGTCGACTTGTGCATGCTTCTTTGCATCCTCCATTACTCGAATAACATATATAGAACGTAATTATTTATTCTTAATGCTTATGGGTAATAATGGTTAGCATGCAATGCTCTTTAACTTGTGGTGACGGGTTCAAATTCATGTCTTGACATAGTTTATTTTCTTTTAAGCACATTCGTTTCTATTTCCTTTTGAATATATTTTCTTTTCGAGTATTTTCTTTTAAGCACATTCGTTTCTATTTCCTTTTGAATATATTTTCTTTTCGAGTATATTTGTTTCTATTTTCCTTTTTCTTTTTTAATACATTTGTTTCTATTCTTCTGAATATATTTTTCTAATGTACCTTGTCTTTTTTGCGCCATGGACGTTTGTTACCAACTTAGGATATTGTGTTTTATTGGTTTATACGTTTTTTCTATAGTAAGGTGTCACATTTTAGATATTGTTTCTTAAAATTGTTGGTTTATACTAGTTGGTACTAGTTGGTTTTTACTATCGAAGCCGCCTTAAATAGTCTACTTAGATTGTTATAGTCTATTATGTTTATAACACCTCAAACTTGGTTTTGCTCGGAACTAGCACCTAAGCCTAGTGTTGATTTTTTTTAGCATTTTTAATCTTGATAGATTGTTGTCTTTATTCCCTTTCCTTAATGTATTTAACTCTACTTTTCGTCCTTTTTAGATCCACCTTACCTATTGGTCTACACCATCTTCCCATCACCCTAGGCTTTGAGATGGAAGTTCTCTTTTGATCGGCCGGTTTTCCCCCTCCAGACGAGTCTCTCACCAAAATGCATGCGATTCGACACCGTCGGATCGCCATTTTGGGGAGAGACGAGGCTATATATACGTTGTTGGGCTTTTCTCCATTATCGGCATCTTCTCACAGCAGTTGTTTGGTCTCAGTTCCCTCCCTTTCCACCCTAAGTTATTTTTTCATTCATGTTTTTTCATTTTGATTCGTGATTCTATATCGCGTGGCTCGCGTGACCAGCCCCTCTGTATTTGAGAGGTTATGTTGTTTTAAGATGATTTTAGAACATGCTAGAAGCTTCTAGAATGTTCTAGAAAGTTCTATGGAAAAATTTCATGTTTGGGAAAAGTTTTGGTTCTTAACAAGCTTTCCCGGGCATTCAGAATTTCTTATCGGAAGCTTCCTACAATTGTTTCTTCAATCGGATTTTTTCAAAATTGAAAACCTAAGGTCAAGCTTTATATTACGCCCCTTCATGCGATGTAACAAGGCATGCAATATATAGGAACAAGAAAAATGTTGGATTTCTTGTTTAAGGCAAAACAGAGAAAAACAAGATTCTAGTCTACAAGAATAGAGATAAAAATACCTTGATATACAAGGAGTTGCATATAAGAACAAAGAAAATCTATCTTGTATTATCAACTGTGCTACATTACATATAAAATGTATAAACTTGTGTTTCTCAAAAGGCCTGATATATAGCAACACCCTTTTTCAAGCAACCCATTCCACAATAATGCAAGGCATCTGATTCTTCGGCAACAGACTGGGATGTTTAGCTAGTAGGCAGATTAAAAATGTGATGACATCTTTAAGGACTATAGCATGCACAAAAAAAGTGAAGTTCATGGTTTGCATTCACTAGTCTGACCAAGAAAGAACTGAAAAGATATGGAGTATGTGTATACTTGATCGAAAAAATAGAACCAATTAGATCTAAAAGCTAAAATCAGAAAGATATGGAACATGTGTATACCCGAACCAAAAAGATCTGAAGCATGTATATACATGATCTAAAAATGTAATGATGGAATAAATGCATATAGTAGTCCATTGCCAGAAGCATATCATGTATAGCAACTTTGATAACCTGTAGACCAAGATAGCATATCTGAGAACATATAGAAGGCACAAGAAAATGATTGATATTTATCTAACCTGATTCTTGATCTATCTAAAATTAAAATCTCGGCAACAAAAAGAACACAAACGTTTACTCCTCAAAGTAAATCGTTTCTGACTCATGCTTCCATGGCATAAACAAGTTGTAGAAAGCAGAAAGCAAAGAAACGCAAGCCAAAACCCCATCCAAAATGGGGGCAGAAGAGGAAAAAAAGCTTTGCATGCTTAACTGATCCACCAGGGATGTTATAATCAGGAAATAAAGAAAAGATATGGAGCGGACCAAAGCAGAAGAATGATGATTCAGTACTTCAAAGCAGTGCAGGTTTTTGCCCTAGCTCTAAAAAATTTAGAAAATAGTCGATCTATAAATGTCGTCCTTTGTTTTCTAAGGCAGCTAGAAACCGAAAAAGGCAAAAATTTGGACGGGATAAGATCCATTATGTTTCCACATGACATGGATAATTTTCAATTTTGGACAGTAAAACTACCGTCTCCCGGGGAACTTTCCCAATGCTGCCTACCACTAGGCCAAGCACTAGCTTGTTGAAATAATTGGAAGTTCGTATATAGTTAAGGGTGAGACTTTGGCAAATCAAGAATGTTCTAGATAGCTCTAGAATCTTTTAGAATCTTCTAGAATGTTCCAGATGCTCATGGAAAACACCTCAGTCTAATAATAGAAACTTTTTTTAAACTTTACAAACTATCAAAATAGAATGTTCTGGAATGTTCTAGATGCTCGTGTATAAGCCCCTCGGTTTAAAAACAGAAACTTTTTTGAACCTTTGCAAATACTCAAAATAGAATGTTATGGAATGTTCCAGATGCTCATGGGTAACCTCCTTTCTATAAAAGTATAAAGCTTTTTGAAACTTTGCAAACACTCAGAATATAATGTTCTAGAATGTTCCAGATGCTCTGGACAAGCACCTCAATCTCAAATAGAAAGTCTTTTGAAACTTTACAAATGTAGTAGGTGGTAGTATATGGGTATGCATGGTAGTAAGTGTGGGTAAGCTCCACAGTAAGATCATCTGTGATAAGTTAAAATTGGTATTGAGTGTGTGTGTGTGTGTGTGCGCACGTGTGTCCAGGGGGATCCACCTTCTTTATATAGCACAGGCCACCTGCATGCATAGGGTGGCTAAAAAACCCCTAGTATACGTGTTTATATTAGGCACATTTGACCCCTTTTCTATATGATTTTATAACTAGGACAACATCCAGAAACCTCTATGATCCCTAGTATACATAGTAAAAAGGGTCAAAAACCAGCCCCTCCCATTAATGCACGTGGTTTTGATAGGTTCCACACAGTGATTCCCCCTTGGAGGGGTGGGGGTTAGGTGGGTAAGTGCGCGCGCGCGCGTGCGTGTGCATGTCCGTGTGCATGTGTGTGTGCTTCTTATGGATGATACTTTGGTATTGTTGCCGGTGTAAGTAAACTCCTCATAGATAATACTTTGGAATTGATGATAGATGTGAGCTCCTCATGGGTTGAGCAATGGATTGGTGAGTGGCATAGAATTGATGATCTATGTGAGTAAGGTCCTCATGAGTTGAGCAATGGATGTTGAGTAGCATAGGTGTACTTTGCAATTGATGGTACATGTGGGTAAGAATATGGAGTGTTCTGAGTGTAATAGGTGTTAATAAGCTCCACGTAGGTGATACTTTGAAATTCATGGTAGAAGATGTCAATAATCTCCTCATCAGCGATACTTCAGGGCCTAGGGTTGTTATGTGTATATGTAATAAGGTCTATATAGGTCCAAGTCTTTTGTCTAAGGGTTATTTTGTGAGGTTAAGGTTAGGTTGCAATAACTACTTGGGGAATGGATCATAGAAGATGAAATAATACAAGTTTGTAAAAGCATAAATAAGACTAGAAGGGCATGACATGCCATTTTGCATTTTTCGACAACAAAACAATGAGATGACAAGATTACGACTCATGGGATTGAACCATGACTACAAGAAAAAATACTAACTAGAAATACTCCACGAGCACTAAAAGTACTACTAGCATACCCTCACACAAATACAACAACAGAATCATATGCAAGTCATAGCAAAGTTACTGTAATTACAAGGACGAGAGACATCAAATAAATTTCAAGTTTGGGAGTTGAAACCACTATAATAACGTGAAATAGTTATAGAGCCAACACAACATAGCTACACCTACAATCGACGTTTATCTGGATTGAACCATGGTTACAAAACCATTGACCACTTGGCACTGCGAATTCAAGAGCAAGTAAATATGCCAAGAATCTTAAAATAAAGAGAAGCTGATTACCTTGGAGAAAAGGGAACATAAAATATTGCACAAGGTTTTGCAAACCAAATCAAATACCAAGCCATTGGAGATCGAATTTGAAGATGGAGATGAGGCGCATGATGGTGTACTAGAAGACGTTGATGGTGATGTACCTGATGTATTTGCATCAGATGTTCAGAGAAAATGGCGTGACGTTCCTGAATAGTTATATGATCCTGAATTGTATGGTCATTGCAAGCGGACAAAGCAACCATCAAAGATGCTTTGGAAACTCAGTGAACCCCAAGAAGAAGTCATTAGTGATGTTTTCTAGTAACTGAGCCAATATCATACAAGGAGGCAATGAAATCGAAGGATGCTGCTAAATGGCTAGAAGCAATTGATGCAGAATATACAAATTTGATGGAATAAGACTTGAATGTTGGTAGATTCTTCTCTTAATGCTCATGTGATTGGTTTTACATGACCCAGCCTCTCATGCCATAATCGATTTTGCCCTGTCCCTTGTGTAACCATAAATGCCTTGCTTCCCTCCTTCGCCCAAGAAAGTTTATACAGATCGTGGAGAGTTGATGCATTTAGGGTTTATCAACGGCTAGAGCAGCGGCAGGCGGCCGCCCGACATCGTGCTTCCATTTTTCTTGCATGTCTATTGCTGGACGAGTAGCCAGTGGAGGATCTGGTTACTGGCTTACGTATTCGGTGATTTCTTAGCAGATTTTGAGAAGGTGGACGCAACTTCAAGTTTTGTAGCAGAGGTTTCTTCGGTGTTCGCCTTAACCTTCGAAGATACTCTCCAGCACAAGACCTTGAGGTCAGGAAACTTTCTTGCTCTTTCTTCTGCGTCTAAATCAACTTATACAGAAGCCATGATGCATCAACAAGGTTGTTCTTGTTCTGTTGGTGCTGCTGAAGAAGATTCAGTCAATGGGTTTTATGGTATGATCTATTTCCTTCTCTTTCGTGGGTTTCTTGGCCAGTTCATTTCATCAGTTTTTGAGTCAGAATAGAAAGGTTGCACTCAGTGTGGCTATACTAGGTGGCTGCTGCACTCATTGCAGTCAAGAAAGTCTACTGCATCCACTGCAGTTTGGGGCTCTAAGATACTCCTGGGTTCGGTTCCTATATTAGGGAGGTGTTCAAGCCATAATAACCAAGTTGAATGTCCTTCAGATCATTAACATGGAAGAAAAATACATCCCTCTAAGCGGATATTTTAAGGCAGTGGGATCAGTTGGAACAGACAATGAACTTGAACTGTGTAGCCCCTCTACCATTTGTCTACCGAGGCACTGGCTATTACGTGGGGTATGCCGCACTTCTTATCGACTGCAGGTTGGCCATTGCAGGATTGGTGCTCAAGTTTTATTCAGCCGGCATCTTAGACACTAATATTTTGCAATGATTTTCTGATGTTGAGCAGACTTGTGTTATATCTAGTATCATGATTCTTTGTATGAAATTTTTCGGTGGATGCTCAAGGTGTGCAAATGACCATAAGAAATGGGTTGCTTTAGCTTAGTGTTGGTGATGTCTTGGAAGGCGTTGGGGGAGTGTGACTGCATTGCTTTTGCTCATTTTCAGGTCTAGCAGATTCTGAACGCTTTAATATGTGCGTCTTGGAAGGGGTTCAATTTTTTCATGTTGGCCCTCTTCCATCCCAAATAGTGGAAGGAAGGTGCGGATGTTGGAGACAATATTATGAAAGGGGCTCTATTAAGGTGAAGATCTAGGAGGCATTTAGATCGGGAGGACCAAATGTTGGTTGAGCACAATGTCGATGATGCCAGCTGGTGACAAAGTACATGATGAAGTAGTAGACCACCCATTGGGGAGGCCTCTAGAAGGCATTGGCATCTTGAAAAGATAGCGAGGCACTTATCTCTTGGAAAAGAGGAAGGAGTCTCCTTGTAGTACCTTTTGCGGATGTGCGGCTTTGGCCCAGGTTAACAGCGGGAAGACACTCCTTCACCTCTACTTTTGTCTATCAGTATTTTCGGGTGGTGTTTCTAGTGGCATCTTCTACATGCATCATGGGGTTCTTTTCCTTTCGATGATCTCCTATAAGTGGTGTTGTTTTCTACCTCCATACCTGGGTGGTTTTAGTACCTATGTGCAGACATGGTTAGGCTATCTGGCTATTATAGAGCCATGAATAAATGTATTTACTTACATACTATTAAAAAAATATCTTGCTATCAAAAAAAAAAAAAAAAGTTTATACAGATTACCTTCTCATTATCCAATGGCAACCACTTGTTTTTTTTTCATTCCTTATCAAGTATCTTCTATTTCCAAAACTGGCATCCATCTTGGCATCATCCAATTTTGACAAAGACAATAAATGTACTGATAATCCAAGGATGTACAGTATCTTTTTGATCACTTGGATGGTGGATTCCCGTGCAATTTGGATGCTTCCTTCTACCTGCACTTGAAGCATGCATTTACATGTCACTACACTTCTTTTTCTTTCTCTTTCTTGATCTTACAAAAAATGCCCTTGTCTGGAGTCATATGGTTTGTTGCACCAGAATCGAGGTACCATACCTCCACCTCCCTCTGGACCATGAACATATTTGCTTCTGAATAATTACAATCTTCCCAGCATATTCCCATGCCTTCTTCAGCCATCCTGAAATTTCTTCTGCCCTGGCCAAGAAACTACCACAGTCACTACTATCCCCTTCTTCTTGCTCAGAATCTGTCTCCACTTTTGCCTTACGGGCTCTTTTATCCTTTTTCCCATTCTTTCCTTTTTCTTTGTTCTTATCCTCCATTTGATTTCTCCTCTTTATTGATTCTGGACAATCTCTTGCTAGATGCCCCACTTTGTCACAATTGCAACACATTCTTGTTTCTGGTCTTTGCTTTCCTACATAAAGAGGGGCTCCATCACGACTCCAAGATCCCTTATCAGCTTCTTACGACTGCATTTCACTGCCTCTTCTTGCAAAATTTGGGCACATGCCCAGTCCACAGTGACTTCTTTGGCTCCTTCAATTACTGCCCAAACCCCATCATATGAAGGTAGCCCCATGATCAATGCTCCTACAATTGCATCATCTGGCAATGGCTTTCCCATGCCATGCAGCTGCTTTGCTGCTATCATGATCTTCTCAGTATATGTATTTGCTTCCTCCCCTTCCTTGCATTTCGTTGTGAACATCTGTTTGTAGAGCATAACTTGCTGGCTGAATGGAATTAACAATAGGGATTATAGAAGGGCTTTTTAAGAACTGCTGACTAAGCTATATCTGGTAATCCAGTCAATAAAACAGTTATAAGAAACTGATAAGTGTTGATAGAAAATTCCAAATGAGCTCATATTTAGTGCAATAGATAGATCTCATTGAGATCTATCCAACCTTGGGTGGTTTATATATCTTTTAACCTTATAGGATAGTAAAAAATGTTAAAAGCCACATTTTTAGAGTTTTGTCAATCAAGAAATGGTTAAAATATGTGCAAACTACCCAAGGTTAGAAAGATCTCGATGAGATCTATCCATTGCGCCAAACAAAAGCTCATTTCAACTTTTCTATCAACATTTATGCTAGAAAATGTGATCCAATGAGATAGTTATAACAGTTTTGTTGACTTGACCCATCAGTTCTAATTTCTGATTGGTATTTCATTTGTCTTCATTTGACTTAGTTGGCATGTTTTGAAGGCCCTTTTGTAATCTAAAAAAAAAAAACCCTAATATCCTTCTAAAATGCCTTCTCCAAGTACTCCCAAGCTTCCTTGACAGTTTTCATCTCCTCAATGCATGGAATATATGCATCTTGCACATATTTCATCATCTGATTCTTGGCTTTCCAGTTGAGCTGCTCCCATTTAGCCATTTCTTTCTTTATCACTTCTTTTTCACCATTCTTTTTCACAGACGCCACATCTGCTCCAGAGCAAATGCCCATAACCCTTTCTTTGCAAGGACCGCTCGTACCTTGATAAACCAAATGTAGGAGTTGTTGACGTTCAGCTTTTCCAAGTATCTCTTCTCAGACATGATTTTAGACTTCCTTCCGATCACAATCCTTGATTACTGAGGGATTTACCAGCCCTCATACCATAAAAGAGTTCAAGAACTCCAAGAATACATGCACGCCAAGATTCCAAGGAGAAAACTCACGCTCCAACATATTTTATTTCATATATATAAAACAGAATACATGACTCCAACGATTTACTGAATTGCATGATAACTCACAGTTTACTGAATTGCCTGATTTAACTAACTCCTAGATTTTAATGACTTCTAACAACTGACAATAAATGCCACATAGTCCCTTAATTACATCTGCCTCATCTTCCAACGGTGCAATAGCTTTGATGTGAGTAGACGATTAGGCCGGAGCCAGATAGATGCTCTTCTTCGAAAATAAAAAATAAAAAATAAAAAATAAAAAATAAAAAATAAAAAATCTTTTAAATCCGTTCAAACAGACTTTAGCCTGAAAGCCCCAATTATAGAACTGACAAGCCGTTTAAATGCAATCTTACATCAGATTAGGTGCCGATCTAATGTAAGCCTTGATTTGAGCAATTTAAGTTACAATAAATTTAGTTCTTGAAATAAGAAGACCAATAATAAAGATTTTAGATGTAAAGACAATATGACCATATTTTAAAATAAGTAGCAATGGACAATATGATCATGGACGTACATATTAAGATAGATATTACATGATATTAAAGCAATTAATCTATGGATAGGTACATCTACAAACATAGTGCTGCTAAACTGGGTGTTAACATGTCTATTTATAGGAAACCAGCCTTTTATTAGGGGGAATATTTTATGGAACAAGCATTACTACATTATGGTAACAATGACAAAATCTAGGGCTAAGATCAAATATAAGATAGGAGCATGAAATGTGAATTTAAGACATTAATTGTAAGAACCACTCGCCTAGAAACTGAAATATAATCCAGCATATAGAATACAAGTAAAACATCACCATACTGGGAATAAGAACTAGCAAAAAACCATATTTTTTGTTTTTTATATGTGCTGCCATGTTCCAGCATTATCAGATATAGTGTAAATACAGAATGTGCAGGTCTACATGATCAGAAGTCATATAAGCTGCAGAATATTAACTATCTATTAACTAGAGTATTATATCCAATTTTGAACAGCATATCATAGTAAAGCATTGAGAGCCGTAGATCCGAGTTTATCCAAAGTTTAAAAGATATCACCAAATAACTTCTGTATTTTGCTTGTACAACATCATTTGCACAGGCAAGAATATCCAAAGCAAAACGTGGAGGATTAAGTTCGGTTACCTGCAGTGAAACCAGATGCAAGTTAGTACATGCAAAAGCCACTAGCAGGTAAGCAGTGAACTTAATCGGCTTATGGCCCTTCACCACAAAGCCCAATCTGAGAATTCAGGTCAGAAATAATTACTATGTAAGATATGATAGTACATATTTGCATGCTTTAACTAGTAAACTAGCTTTCAGGGTCATTCATCACATAACAGCGGATCTGACCATATAATAAACAGTCCCTTTGAGATCATGCATCAATCATAGAGAGATACCTAGCATGTGAGTTAACTACTCCATTATAACTTGCTTGTTGAATGTCTATGCTAGCTAGGTTCAGCACTTTGCATGCGACTACATTAAAGAGAATAGGCCCATAATATGAGGTCCCAGGTGACCGGCCTGTTTATATTAAGTAAAGCTAATGCATGCAACATCTAAATTGCATAGAGCATAGAATTAGCTAAAAGCATAACAATTTAAAGAAGCAATACTGAATATTACAGCAATAATGATTGTAAATACTGAGAACAAGCAACATTAAAGATACGAAATCAGAATACCAAGTAGTCTAGATCAGTCTATTTGGGGAGATTTTGGAAGTTAAGTTTAGCTTTGGGAGTTTATTTTGAGAATACTCTATGGAATAACAGTAAGTTACTATTAATCTAATAGTAGGACACATCTATCTATGAAAACCTGGTTAGTAGTGGCGCCCAGATCACCAGCAGTTGTAGGATATGGAATGTTTGGAGTTCCAGTATCCTGATTGAGCAGAGGTAAAGCTGTTGTAGCACCTTGATTTCCTGTTATGGGAGCAGTATTTGGTAGATTCAGCGCAGAGCTACCTTCTCCTTCAGTGATCTTTGAGATCTTTTTCGTGGGCTTATGAAAATCATAGAGACTTTTCCTCTTATCTGCTTTACTTTTTTCTGCTTCCATCCTGATCAATGTAGCCTTGTTGAATCCGCCCTTCTTTCTGCCCATCAACAAGAGGCAGCTCGAGCTTCTATTGTAAATAAGAATGGCATGAAGCTGTAGGGAGGAGTAGAAACGGCAGTAAAAATTCATAGCTGATATGTAAAGAGAACCTGTGAAGATGAATCGATTGGTTAGTTGTACCATCGTTTGATCTGCCATCGTGATCTTTCAGGCAGGGTTGTAGCCGCAATGCAACCCTAAACTGTAGCATTTTTTTTGGGTTAAGTCCGAAAATGTTTTAACTATTATTAAGTAATACCAATAAGGTCAGGTTATTCATAAGAATAATATGCCACTTATACCCGACGTGCAAGGTGTGCTAATGGTATATATTAGTCCAACTTTCAACATCTATAAGGTTAGGAAACATTGAAGAACTATGCTTTACCATATGAGTGTCATAGGCTGTAAAGAAGTTGGTCAGCTATTTTAGGTCTCAACCCCATATAGTTTGGTCATTTACACACTATATTGTCAGTCTATATGGTTAGGGACATATGCATAACAGAGTTATATCGTATGGGCTTCCATAACGGTCTAAGGGGTAATATATTTTAGGTATTTAATAAAACTTTGCCAACTATTTCATGTCTAGGTCTTTAGCATAGATGCTGCTGCTTACAGTCTTAGGTTACACATTGGCTTGAGAATGATTATTGTTGGTCCCTATAGGGTCATCTCCAACTTGTCAATTGGCTAAGACATATCATGTAGCTTTGCCCAATATCTATATAAAAAAAACCCTTCCACCATCCGCGGTAGAGAGGAAACCTGTAAATCTGTTCATCATGCATTTTGATAAACATTTACAACAGGGAGAGTAGAGCCCTGCTGTAACACAGGGGCCCTACTCGTCCCGTATACATCTACTCTAATAGAAAATAATAGACTTACATAAAATTTTAAGTGCCCTTGTTAGGTCTTCAATGTCAAAAGGTAGTCCAGGGAACTCATTGCGCTTTAGAGTATTGAAAACGTTTCTACATGCATCTTTTTTGAGGAAACCATTGTTACTGAAAGCCTCAATTAGCTCAGCCAGATCTTCAGCAGCTTTTTCAATATTGGAGTGTGCATAGACATATGGAAAGACCTGAGAAATGATTACTTTGCATGCCTGCCCATAAGGTCTGCATCCACTAGCTTTAATGAATTTGTTGGACTGGAACCTTAGATTCCATCTTTTATCAAACCTGTAAAATTGGAACAGTCCAATATTGGGGTCTATAATGTGGACGGTGATATTTAAAAAATTGATCTTGTATCCCAAACTGGAGTTTTTTCTATAGACTGTTTCATTCTTAATACCAAGATGTGCCATGTTGTATATGGTGATATCTGAATCTTCTGAAAAAAATTCCCTCACATCTCCAGCATTTAAGATGCTCAAATCATCGATGAATCTTGAAGTGAACTGAAACCTGGGTATATCATTTGTTCTGTTCATATGGGCTAGCTTGAGTATAAATCTGAGTTCATACCATGCAAGATATAAATTGCACCACGATGGGCTACTTGAAAATCCCATGGGGATACCTTTCTTTTGTCTCCATATTTGATTGCCCATTTGAAGGTAACAATTGCATAGCAGCCAGTCATTGCATTTTGAAAAATCATCCCTAGAAAAGGTCCACTTCTTAAGAGTAGAAGCATCATCTAATTTGGACCATTTGATGGTGAAAGAGCCATGTTTTCTGTTGATGACCAATTGGGCAAGTGGTATTTTGTGTGCCATATAATCCCAGACCAGGCCCGCAATATTTTTCATTATTTCCATAATACCATCTTCCCCCTCTAGGGGAATATTCTCATAACATTTAGTTATGTCAATGGAGAATACATCATGAATTTTATTGGGTAGATTGAGCACAAAGTCAAAGGAGGAATTTATCATCCAGCAGGGATTGACTTTATGTCTAAGCCATAGTTTAAGATGTGCAGTATTCCAATGGCAGACTTCTGGCCATATTTCCACAAAGGCACTTAGAACAGCAGTAAGAATATCTGAAACTTCAGAAAATATTGTGCAGTGTGCATTAGTGAGCCATCTATATTCACCTTTATGGGCTTTATACACGCCCATTAGATATGGCAACTTGTTGCTTGAAGGTATTTGTAGGCCTAGACAGCTAGTGATTTCATTAATACATTGAGACTTAAGAACTTCTGGTTTAACGGAGATAAGTTCAAAGTCTGAACTACTAAGTCTGAGGATGGCCATTTCTCTGATGTGTCGTTGGCATATAAAAGATGCATTATTAGATGCCTTGTCAACCTGTGAGATGTAAAGGTTTCTTTGTAGCCATAATAGATTATTTCTGACGTTGCCATCATCCCATAAGAACCTTTTAGATTGGGTCCCCTTCTTATGTTCAAGGAGTTTGTCCTTGGCCAGATCCATTAATTTACCTTTTATGGTAATAATCTGTTGGTCTGTTAAGTGGATCAGACTAAAATAATGAAGTAGGAAGAATTGATCACATGTCTGTTTGAAATCTTTCAGAAAGTCATCAGTGGAGAATGCGCAGTCTGGGATATGATTGAGACCATTGGAAAATGCAGCTCTTAATTTGGGGCAATGAATAATATTAAGGTCCATTGTTCTAATATGATTGATAGATGGATCGATAAATTTAGCAAGGCTAGGATTTTTGCAAGGGCAATGCACAGGTCTGTCAACAGCAAAGACTTCATAGGGTTTATAGACTTTGTCTTTAATTTGGTCCACATATCTCCATCCAAATAGTGTAGAATCAATAAGCTCCTCTGCTTCGTATGGCAGTTCAGTACATAAGACCTCTTTGAAAATATCCCGAATGTGGAATCTCTCTAGGGATTTAGAAAAAAATGTGCTATGCACCACTTTCGTCTTGGATTTGTCCCTCTTCGTGATTAGATGTCTTTTATGGTTACAATCCTTCCGTATGATTCGAGATTTGGTTTGGAGTACCTAGCATAGTAATATCGCTTTAATTAGTAAGCTGGAATTAATTAAGAACATCCCATTTAGCATGGGATGTATATCCTATTTTCTACAGCAGTAGAATGGTCTACAAGGTTATCTGTTTTTGTAATAAACTAGGTAGTAGGTTATACTTTTGTTCTTAAGTGAACAAAAGAAGGACAGATGGTATAAAACTTTTTTTGTATAACGTATTTGTCAAAGGAAAAGTCTTTTCATAAAAAACCCTTGACAAATGTTTGGTTTAAGGAGATATATAATATTAATATACAAGGATTGACTATAACATAGAAGAACTTATAAGAGAAAAGTACTGAGTAAGACATAGTAAATACTCTGACCTGGAGGTGTCTTCATAGTGTAGCTTGACAGAAGTAGTATCATCCAACGAAATGGTCCTATTGCCACCTTTTGGTACGGAGTACATCTCCTCATTTGGTATACCATCAGCTAATTTGGCTTGCTTAGATACTTTGGCTGAACTTCCAACATCTTTCAGTCTTGGATCTGCAGTAACCCTTGGGGGTTTCCTTGGAGTAAAGTTATTTGTTGACACACTGCTGGGAGTATTGTTCTGACCGGTGTAGGGAGAACTTTTGTTCCTTTGCACTTGGCTTTGTCTGAAGGCCACTGGCCTGAGAGTCTTCTCACAGATATCTGCAAGTTTAGTTCCACCAAATGCAGTCTTCAAGTTACAGTCAGGTTGACTAGCATAGTGAAGAGTCATCTGGATAAATACATTTCGAACCTCAAGGTAAGATAAATAAGCTAAAACAGCGGGCTTAAGAGTGTTATGTAAGAGTTTGGTCAGGCCAACCATTTTTGCAGTAGGTGAAATGTCTGGAAAGATTTGTTCAGAATATACCATATAGCGTGGTCTAGCCAAACTATTCCACTATTGCAATCTGTTTCTTTACTTTTCTTGTTATTTTTTTCACAACCACATGTAATGAAGGGACAGTGGGTCCTCCACATTTTTTTGAAGAAAAAGCCATCTCTTTTGTCATCAGAATAAGCCATGTTACCTTTTTGACTGATATGTGGACCAGTTGCCTTGATGCATGGCGGGCCAAATAAACTGATGTTGAAGGGAAGAGGAACTTCTTTTTTGGTAAAATATTTTTCTAATTTGCTGGCTTTGACTGTCCCATATCTGATCTCATCATCAGTAATTCCAGTTAATGCTTTCCATGTATCAGTATTGATAGGGGCTAGGGCTCCGAAGTTTCCAGATAGCATGGTTCCAAGCAGCAGCATAACATTCTACATTTTGCTCAGGAATAATAGGAAACTTTGCAGAATTTTGTAGAGTCAGAGTAGGAACTTCTTCTTGGTCATCAGAGTCATTAGAAGAATCATCGTTTTTGCTGCTACTACCATCTATACCAGCAAGATCTTCATCTGTTAGGTCATTATCAGAAAATAAACAATTTTTGGTGTCTTCTACCCCACAATCACTAGCATTGACTTCCACCTCATCATTTTTTTGCAGAGTAGGTTTGGCTTGGTGAACAGTCTCAAGATGGGTTAAACCGATAACAAATTTTTTACCCATATCATCTTCCAAGCATGTTCTTGAAAATAAAACACTGTCCATGTCACTGTATACCTTATCAATGAGAGATTTACAGACCTCAAGTCTAAAACCAGCTTTTTTCATGTTGGAAAACACTGAAAACCATCCATTGAAGCCAAAGTAACTTACAGGTGATTTGTTCTTGTCAATAAGATTACTTTCCTTGTGAACAATAAACTCGTGTATATCCTTATTCTTGATGCAAGCAATCAAGGTTTGTACAGCAGGGTTCGGGCTAGAAATGCCACAATGTTCATAATTGAGAACTTTTAGCTCTTTAATCCATGTGTTGTTGACATCTGGATCATCATTAGGATCTGCTTGCTTACAGGTCTGTAAATAAGTCAATACACCAGTTAATCACAAATATTATAAGACAACACCTAATACTCAAATCAAGGTTTTAGGTTAAACCTAAAAATTGAAGTGACATTAAAAAACCCCCCGGTCCGTTTAGAAAAACAGACTTTAGCCTGAAAGCCCCAATTATAGAACTGACAAGCCCATTATAAAAAATGGCAAGAGGAAAATTTGAGAATACTTGTGGCATTTGCCCCAAATTTAGAATGCGGTCTCTGGAATCTAAAGCAAAATGATTATATAGGAGTACATAACATTTCGAACACATTGCCAAGCTAATAGAGCCGTCATAATTTGAAATGCCAAATCGTAAAAAAACGACTAAATTGCCAGTCCCTCAATCCGGTATTGTGCTATGGAGCTCGCATGGAACGTTCCCATGTGATAGAGCAGAATAAAATACATGATGATTTCTATTGTATCCCAATAAAGCCATTTCCATGGACAAGCTCCAGCCTCTGCACCTGCACCAGAGTATGAACTGGTAACGCCAAAAATTGTCGATTGATTACATAAAACATGTAGAGAGTATGAACTGATAACGCCAAAAATTGTCGATTGATTGCATAACGCCAAAAATTGTCGATTGATTACATAAAACATGTAGAGTATACGGGGTCTAGTTTACTGGGGTCTACTTTACTGCATCAGGAGATATGTCTAGACCTCTTGCCCATGGGAAATCGCCTTTAGGTCTTGATAGAATTTTGGGATATGACTAATCGACCTTTCTAAAATAATATCTACCTATCTATCCTAAAAAGCATAGAACTATCGTATGCCCCAGTTACAGTCAATAGAACAGACAGAAGTGGACTGCTAAATCCATTCGCAAATGCATGAACAATGCGAACAGACTACTTACACCATGGTCACCTTTATAAAACAAGTCAACCTTGAAAAAAGACGTAATCGCAAAAGCATATACTCGTGGCAGAAAAAACCAAATTTGAAATAAGCTGCCAGACTTGAATTGAGCTCTTTACCATATACAGCAAAAACAATCAGAACAAAATCGAAAATGTAGAACCACAATTTACATTCTTATTTCATAAGTAGCAAATATAATTACAGCAAGGGTAGATGCCCAATACAAAAAAAAACTAAGTACATGGAAGGCGATTTATTTTTCCTTGCGGTCAGGATAACCAGCAGAAGAATAGTGGCAAGATGCCCTTTGTAATTCAAAAATCAAGGATTATATTTTGTAGAAACTACAGATGGTTGCCAGCTTTATTTTTAAATCAGTTCTAGAAACAAAACCTCCTGCTTATTTGACAACCCAAGTTAGGCAAAAGAAGCACCATGTTCTTCATCTGTAAATGCACGGCGTGGGTATTGCCTCACCTGGACCAAGAAAAGCAGGATTGTCAAATAAATAGCAATCTCATAAAACATAATTTACTCTTCCTAAATATTACCAGTCTGTAAGTCCCTGGCTTTTGAAGTCGTCCTACATCAATAAAGTCAAAGAGACACTGCACATGTCATATTGTTAGCATTCTGCAAACAAGTTCATCAATAATACAGAGCTTACACATGCTGGAAACCTACTTGGAGCTTGTCAGACTTTTTAAAACCGTCGACCTTGCCTGCTACCATCTGGAAAACGGACTAGCAATGTTACTGCCTCCTCATCTTCATTAAGCGGGTTCAGGTGGAAGTGAATTCTTTTTCGTCAAGAAGCCTCTCCAACTCCTATAGAACAAAAAAAGTTTGCTCAAATAACAAGGATAATCAATCAAAGCACCTATAACTTGCCTCAACTTCCAGTGCTTGTTTTAGTTGCTGTTCTCTTTGACGCCTTTTCTCTTCACTTGCTGCTGCAGCTGCTGCTTCTTCTTCAACTCGGCGAGCTTCTGCTTCTTGTAATGCTCTCAATTCTTTCTCCCTGTCTGCTGCTAATGATGCAAGGTACTCATCATCCTGCAAGAATACTCCATAAAGTGTCTTCACCAGAAGAGTATTCAAGCATCAAAGAAACACCAAGATACCTGTTGTTCGCGCCAAGAGTGGCTGGGCAACCACAGTTGGTGATGGTGGTTGAGCCATCCTGCGGCCAGTTCCTTCTGTGCCCATAGCTGAGTTAAAGCCCACATCACCATGAACACCAGTGCGGAGCCTGTAGGGAAGCTCATCCTGGGAAAGATGGCCAAACATTGCTGCTTCAAGCATTACAGCCTCGTCCTGCTCTTCAGATGATATGCCTCCCCACTGCAAAGTCTAGCAAAAATTGGTGAACCCATTACAAAAAGTGGTCGACAAATTAAATAGTAGACAGATAAGCATAATCTAAGACCCATCTTGCCACGGTTTTGGCCTTAAAGAAGAAAGAATTGTATTTTTATTCCATTCCACTAGCTAATGTTGAATTTTAACAGATCACATACCCACAATAATTGAGCTGTTGTCTTTGCAATCCTAGATATTATATTGATTTTAAGTGTCGTTACAACCACCTCAACTACCAACCCTATGGACTTATATAACAAGGAATAAATGCTCCACCACATTATCCTCTCACCTCATCAGCTTGAAAACAAACCACCATTTGGCTCAGATGGGAGCTTGGAGCATAATCAGCAAGCGTGCACTTTGTTCAGCAGAACTTATTTGCTGCGACCTACTTGAAACTTCATCCCTGCCCCTGCACTTATAATAGTGTTCTGCGGCGTTGGAACTGGAAACAGGGCGCCCTAGTAGATCTCGCGTCTCAACAAGCGGTTCTTCGGGTTCCTCATTTTTCTTCCGTGGAGCACTTGAGGATGGCAGTGTACTTTTTATAAACACTGCTGGACCAATCATCTCATCATCTTGAAGTGAGAGACCCTAGAAAATAGCGTTCTTCTCAGAGAGATCCTCAGACATAAAGAATGCATATTTATTCTCAGGTGCAAAGCCTGGCAGCATTTGAGAATTCACCAATACCTATTTGATGTATCAGCACCAACTGTGCCTTGCTGCTCTCTCTCCAGCTTCTCTTGTTCTGCAGTCTAAATCTCTAACAAGAAAGTTAAAGATCTGCAAAAGCACATCTAGCATGGAAATTATCATGGTCGAATAGAGATTGTACCTTCAGCGAAAGAGAGACAGCGGGCAAGGTCATCATCTTCCATTCTCAACGCTGGCTCATCATTATCAACAACAACTGTCTCCTAAGTCATTTAATAAAACGTGTAAAAACCTTTCATTTCCCCTGAAAAGGGACCTGAAACATAATTTAGAAAATAGAACTACTAGCACCTGCTGTAACATTCTTGATTGGCTTCCTCAGCTTCCTTTTCGAGGCCTCAATGGCTGCTTGAAGCATTTCCTCCTCAACATCGTAGTTGTCAGGATTGGCTGGAGGCACCTCAGTTACTTGAGGTGCATAATGACTAGGAAAACTGGGAACCCCAAAATGCCGTGGCCCTCTTTCTTCTGGTAGGTTAATAAATGATGGTGGTACTTCATCATCCATGCTAATAATAGGCTGACTGTTCAATCTTCTAGGTACATCATGATGGTGGTCTTCACTAACCTCTTCTATCACTAAGTTATCGGCACGTGATGCATGAGGTGAACTGATTTCCTCATCATGCCAATCAATATGAACTGGTCTAGCGTCCGTGGGTGTGAGACATGAGGGGATAAACCTGATCCAATTCGACTTCCTGGTCCCAAAAATGCTATCAAACAGTTGGCCCCTAGCAGGCAATCCCATAGGAACTGATGAGGATTGAGTATGATGGACTGGTATTGCCTCATCCTCCTCCATATAGTCTGGTATTCTCTCAGGAGCTTCATGTTGCAGGTGAGACCTAACCCTGGGCAAAACAACCAAAGTGGTCATGGGAGCAGCACGGCAAATGCATATACATGACTTATGAGAATGCCCTTAGAAACATACAGAGTATCATCCCTTCATTGTAATATCGTTGATAGCGGCATTAAGATCACCTCCATTCCTCTGCGTCATGGACAGTATTATTTCAAAACAACCAACCCAGACAGCCTTTTAAAACTTAGAAGACGAAACATGGTTTCAACAGAATACTGTATAATGTCTCAACTCAACAATAAGTGCAACAAATTCAAAACTAGTAATGCCCAAATTTTATGCAATACACTTCTGCAAATGCCCTAGAGCTGTTATAAATGTAACTTAGAGCTGTTATTCATGTATAGCCATGTTAAAGGCAAAAGAACGAGATTAGTGATATTTTAACATTTTCATAAGCCCCAACGCTCCTTATCGAGAAGACAGGAGGATTGTACGTGTGTATGTCTTTGTTCTACAGCTTCTCATGACTATTCGCTATAGTACACATTACTTAAAGGATTCATATAATAGAGTTGGAAGTTTTTCTTCAGAAATAAGAATCACTCTGAATATGTCCAACAAGCAATTTGCAACTGTCTCATTTTGACTACAGCTGTTACTATGCCTGTGAAATCAACAACTACTCCAAGAAATGCATGAATCATAAGATTAACAAAAGCGAACGCAGCATTTGTTACCAGGTGAGGAACCATGCATTATGTATTCGGAATATCTATGATGTAAGATGTTTATTGATTGGACTTGTTAGGGTTGAGTTTGCTTCTGAGAAGAAAATTCGGCATGTGGTTTCGTATTCTATCTCCCATGCAACACTCATAACCCTCAAAAACAAGAACTACAGAAAACCCAAAGCAGCACCGATAAACGAAAAAACGAATTACTGCATTAGAAACAGGAATGAACCTGGACCAACTGTGTTGCCAAGGCTTCTGGGGCTCCAGTGATTCCCATAAACGTTTGCACGGCCTCTAAGAAGGCTGTCGGATCCATGATTCGATCGATCTACCAGCTCGGAATCACAAAGCAGGACGTAAAGCGGCCCCCTAGTCCTGATGCTCTGTTTCTAGTTTCTTCTTTTGGGTGCCCAACTTCCGGCAACCGGGAAATTAAAGGATCATATTCCTTTCTTTTTTTCGAGACACGTCTCCGTAGGCTTTGGCATAAGGCATTTAACTCCACCTTTCAATCTTTTTTGTTCCAACGTTTCTTCATCAAAATGCTAGTAGCCTCCGAGTGTCAACTATTATTTGGGAATTTTTGGGTTGCCCCAAGGGCAATCCCTTTGCACGATTGTGAGGAAGGACCAATATGCCATGAATATGTCCAATGTATGGCCGAGATAGTTGCATGGGAAGGAATATAGGAGGAATATGCACAGCAGACGGTCAGAGATAAGCAAAGCAACCAAAACACAATACTTTCTAAACAGAGCTCTATGGAACATGGGTGCTACTGTCAGACTGCATGCGAGGAAAGGAGCGAGGGTAGGTCGGGCAGGCTTTTGCCTTCTACAGCTATGGTGGCCGCTAAGTTTCTGTAAATCTCTATCTGGCTATGGAGCTCTGAATGCTTTAAATCTCTATCTGGGTATGAATGCAAGGCGAAATCTTTCGGAATGCTCCAAATAATTTGGGACGACTCTGATTTGCTCCAGATTTTTGCACGTCATTTTAATTGCTAGCTAAGAAAGTGGGATTTTTAATCTGAAATATTAAAACCCATACCTAAATGCATTATTATAAACAATGGGTATTTAGATGGATCATGGAGAGTTTTGAGTGTTAGAGAGTCGTGAGAAGCTTCTGGGGGGCTTCCAGGACATGGCTATGGCATGTGTCATTGTTGGGCTATCAAGAAATGGTTTGGGGACTTTATATGAGGTATGTGCAGTCCTTATAGGGGAAATGATCCAAAAGCAAGCTTTGCATATTGGATAAAATGCTTAGAACTCTATTTTGTTCAACAAAATGATTTTGGATTTACATCGCTGGGATAACAAGACTTGATATTCCTTCATGTTTGAATTGCACTTCTGGTCTTCATCACTAAGCTCGCTACTTCAACATGATTAAGTTGTATGGGCAACCACGGCAAGGGTAAAATCTAGGCACCTGTGTATAGCAAATATCTAATGAACTTTACATGTGTTGGTCTTTGGTCTTGTATCACATGTTGTCTTGGTATCTTGATATCTCTTGGATCCTCCGGAGTCGGACTTCTAGGTTTGGTGGCCTGGGTTGTTCGAACATTACTCATGTCATTTGTGCTTCTTTGATATGTTCTTGTGCTTTGTGACACCGAGTGTGGCATCCAAGGGAAGGGATGCATGTCAACTCTTATGACTCCATCGTAAGAGGTCCTCTAGCTTCAGATGTGGGCTGGAAAGGGCATGCGCATATAAGGTTCACTCCATCATGCTACATGGGCTTGGAATATAGGCTTGCTGGGCATTTCTCTGCTAACAGGGCCTACATGTAGGCTGGCTGCTTCCCAATGTCCCGGAGCTATGGTTATGATGTTTTGGTATTTCGGCTATGTTCTTTGCTTCTGATGCTCATGTATTCTCTTTCATTTGATCATGTTATTATTGTTTAGCATTGTACTCGCATAGGCTTTTATGTCTCTGCTTGTGATTATATTCTTGTATCCAAGGTTTTCAGAGTATTTCCATGCAGGCAGAGACAGCTAGGGATCCCCATTTAGTCACGAGGACTAACTCTGGTGAGTGCATGTGCAGTGAATAAGCAAGACAATGACAGCAGTGCAGCTGAGGATGGTGGTTGAGCAAAGCTTCTAGATTGAATTGTTCACAGTTAAATGTTAAATCTGTTGAGAATAGTGAACTTTTTGGATGTTAACTTTACGTAATTACATTGAATTCATAACTATTTGCCCATTGAGTTTGGAGTATGTAATTTTAACTGTGCAATAGTAAGATTAAACTCTTCACCAACACTATCAACCTAGAATTAGTGCAGGTTTAAACAAGGTTCCGAGTAGAAGAGTCAACTCGGCAGGCTCGACACAGTTGATATCAGAGCAATGTTGGATCTTTGGGTGTTGACATTATAATTTGTGGATTGCAGGTTTGTATCTTTGAGTATTGACATGGTAAACCATAGATTAAGTTGTGGTTATGGAATGTGCTAATGGCTCTTCTTTCAGAATTATTTGAAGATGATGTTCTAAGCGTATATTGTCTTGAAGCTCCATGATTGCTATTGGAGCGAGCGATGAGAGAAGTATCCATGTAGTCAAATTGTTATCTTCAGGTAAGGGTTTCCTTGTGGCATGTCTAATATGTAGCATAATAACAGGGGGTTTTCTTTGTGTTTTTGTACGCTTTTCACTAAGGTTTTCTTATGATTTCGTGATGTATTTAAATGGATGTACTAATGCGTACATCTAGAGTGCACCATTTCTGAGCTATTGATTTTAGCCTTTTTTTTCAATGGTCAACAACCAATGGCTCACAACAAAAGCTCTTTTTTTGTGAGTGTGGTGCATAATGGGCACATGAAGGGCCATTGATTTTAGCATTTTTTTTCAATGGTCAACAACCAATGGCTCACAACAAAAGCCCTCTTTTTGTGTGTGTGGTGCATAATGGGCACATGAAGGGCTTGAAGGGTGCATGTAGTGCAGTTTCCATAGAAGCAACACATTTCTTATCATAACTTTTGATCCAGAGCTCTGTTTGAGATGATTTTTATTGCGTTGGAAAGCTCTCTCCGAGATCGTTTTGATGCATGTTCCGGATTGAAAAGAGGTGCGTTCAAAAGCCTCTATTCGAAATTTCAACATGTATATGAATTTTGCAATATCTTTGCTTGGTGATCGGTTGAACACTATAAGGAGAAGCATCAAGTATGTGGCTCTTTCCGATGTGCTCCCTCCATATTTAGAGGTTGACTTGAGTAATTTGGAGGTTGGGCAAAAGTGCTTATTAAAGACACGAAGGTGCCACAAGGGCTAATTCCATACAAAGGTGTCCCACGATTGGTATGCGCAAGATTATGGGTACACGATCTCTTGGAAGATGATCGCTAAAGCGCCATTTGGCATAACAAATCTTATACGGGGATTGGGCGTGCTCGATAAGATCATGCGAATTCAAATTAAAGTCACCTATTTTGAGGTGTGATCTCGTTTGTTTCATTAACTGATGGAATCTTTTGTACTTGTGGCCTTCTCTTTCAAAGATTCCATTGCTCTGCGATTATGTAAGGAAGGTTTGGAATGGAGCTATTTGGAATGGAGCTATTTGTGCTCACTAGAGTCAGATTGTCAAGCAATGAATGTTCTTGCTTAATCCTTTCAATCTTCTTGAGCAAGGAACCCTTAGTTTTAAAAATGTGGCATGTTCCTTCTTTCCATTTTGGAGTATAAGTTCAATAAAGGATTCTGTTGGCTCTGAATGATTATAGATGGATTCTGAATTACAGAATACATTGCTTATATGGGCCTAAACTGTCATTTGAGACTTCTTTCTCATTTATCCTTATGTTTTCCATGAGCTCGACTACTGAACTCAGAAAAGCATATATATATATAGAAAAACCTTCAATGCACAGAAAAAAGGTTTTAAGAACTGCACTTGTGTTTTTAGGCATACAAAATCTATACTAGGAAAATCTAGCCTCTCTATGCATGCGTATGCATGCTCGATTAGAGCGTCTAGGCAGGAATAGTAGTCCTAAAAATGGATAGGGCTATGTGGTTTAGGTTCTAGCTGAGGCTAGAGCACGATTTATGATCTAGGAGTGGCTAATACATGATGTAGTTGGCTTGAATAAGTTTTACTTCATGCTTGTAAACTGTCCAAATGCTTGTAATTGGCTTGAATTCGTTTCTATTTCACGCTTGTAAAGTGTCACGACTTGAATCCTTCTCGAACTATAAAGCATGGTTTCATTAATTGGAGAGAATAACACGATTTTGAGAATATTGATCTAAGCTAATGTAGTCAAGCTGAAGTATTTTCTCCTACTTCTAAAGCACAAGTATCCATAAAAATGATGTGCATGATATTCGTATGTTCTCTCAATAATTTCATGGGTATAAATATAACTGCACTTGAGTCGAGAAGGCATTCATTTGCAATGTCTCGATGTTCAGGATCTGCTACAAATAGAGCTTTGTCGCTTGCTCGAGCTAAAAATATCGATTCCATCACTTGCTCCATGACTTACAACGATCTGAATAAGTGCGTAATGAGAGGTATCCAACTAGATCCCTACTTGCAATCCATAGCTAATCGTCGCGAGATGGATTCCCTCGGTTACTACCATGTTGTTATTTATCTCGTATGGCTTCCAGAGCACGACCCCTATGAGATTAACTTGTTGACCTTGTGTGGTCACAACGAGTGACTGTTGTGATGCTTTTGTGCTTTAGGTGTATCCAGCACCTATTCAGCAATATATAATGTAGTAATGTATAAGAGCTCTTGTGCTATTATGAAGAATGCAGAGCATAATAAAAAGTAACTAATTTATTCTACCTAGAAAATGTAATCTCTATTGTTTCTGATGCTTAAGTATCTCCCCCCTCATCTGCTGCCTCTTTGGTCAATAATTCCTGTAGTTGAACCGCTACAGTTGCGGGTATCACAACAATTTGTGGCCTGTCCTTAACTGACCAACCATAGTCTATGGTTTTGAGATGTTGGTAGCGAGGCCTATCGTTTGGATTCTGCCTCCACCTTTTATATTATTATATTCCTCCAGATTAATTTTTTCATAATTTGGTGGCAGTATTTCAAGCTTACTCAAAAGCTTTGTTCCTTTTTCACAGGTTTTGCTATTATGAGGCACTAGATCTATTGGAGTTATAGTTCGAATGACATGTTGGGATTTCCTAGCCTGGTTTTGCGTAATGGTTTTACTTCATATTATGGCGTTTGCTTTTGAATGATTACAACTTGTTTTGCTTTGATAAAGCTCTACTTAGAGTTCAATAAATGGTTTTTTCCTTTCAAATTATCCGAGTTCTTGGGTCCTACCATTTAGTACTATCAAATTTCTTGCAGATTAGATTAGATTTTGCAGCAGGCCTTCTAACTAGGTGAAAATTGGTCTTTCATAGAAGGCATCATCAAATGGCTCTTATTATGAAGCTTATATAAAGTCACCTTTACTTGTAAAGACGAGCTATGCATCTTGCTGCAAGTTGTACCTATGGTTTACGCATGATAACTCACCTGTTAACTTTGTTTTACGAAATTTACCCATCGTGTTGCTAGTCTATTTACTGTGTAATGCCTAACTATCCTAACTAGATCTCGAAGTAGCAGACACATATTGTGCAACTCAAGTATCCTCACCATACACACCTTAGATGTCTCTGTAGTAGCGGCCACGTACCTTAGATCTCTCCGTAGCATGCACATATTGCAGAGCATTGCACTAATCAAAACACAACCAAGTTTGCTAAAGTTCTGCCTTTTTTATTCTTTAAATGGGTCAATTCCACTTTATCTACATATATATTTTGTCATATCTACTTTTTTATGCAGTTAACTATGGCAAGAAAAGCAATATATATTTTTACTAGCAATCCCATAAAATGGCCACCATTTTGCACAGTTACAAAATACAAGCTTCTGAAGTGATTGATCATCTAGTGGGTGGATGTTTGGAGAATAATCCAAATCTAAATCTACTATTCATGTCATTGTGGTTACTATTTTATTATGCCATGGTATTCTAAAAAATACATTTACATATATATGAAGTTTTCAAGAAGATAATAGGAAACCTAAAGCTAATCTTTGTGTATTCTTTGTGAAACATGCTCTTGCTCTATTTCCCTGAGTTCATTTGATTTCCTTTATTTTTTTGTGCAATGCTATTTGTTCATGCGAACTCTGTCGGACTATTTTCTTCATGTACGTTTGTCATCATTCAGTGTATTGAATCTGTTCAATAATTTGGTCTGCTTTTCAGGTAAGTTTTATTTTGAAATATGCTTATTATATGCCATTTTGGACGCCTTAAATTTTTCCTAGCCCGAATGTAGATGAGTTTCTCCACTCCTCTGTATGGAATCTCGTTGCATTTGTTGATGACTCTGAAGCTCTACTCTAACAAATCCTTAAAGGCTAGTTGCAACACGATATATATCAAGATAAATGATCTCATTGAAGATGCATAGTTTGTGAAACTGATGGCAGTCACTTTGTTAATTTGTGCAGTTGAACCGAACGTAACTATGCTTAATATATCTAAGCAAACTGCTACTATGCCAGTGCACATATCTTGTTTTTTCTTATGTAGACAGTTTGAGTAGCAAAATGCTTGCAAAGCCATCCTAGCACCTTAGGCACGTTGATTTGTTATATCTACTTAGAAGGTTCAATAGGTGTTGATTGTTTGCATATTTGGAAGAGAAGTTTTCATATTTTCTCACCCACCTGCTATTTTCAATTATATAAATAACAAATTTATGGATATGGAAAAACATCTCTTTAATTTGATATTTTCTTTGTTTTTGGGTTGCCCATAGGGGGCAACCCTTTTGTTGGAGGGTGGAGTGACGTTTTGAAGGCCTCGATTTGTTTTCGGTATAATATGCCATAGAATATCCTGTATAAGCGGTTGCGATCTGTTGGGCTTTTTTAGGGTTTGTGTGATGCCCAGTGACACTTAGACGGCGATGATCCGTTTGGGATGATCCGTTTGGGATGTGGCTGATGGTATAGATTGTTTGGGCATGGTGGATCACAAGATATGCATTCGAATGCCGCTTCAACAATCACATAATGATGCAGTTTACACTAGTCCTGTAGATTTGCTCGGTCGCATGCATTCTGATGTGCCTGTTGCAAGAATACCTATAAAAAATAGATTGGTTGAGTAAGCTGCCGGACTATTGGGCGAATGAAAGACCGGATCATGTCTTTTATTTGCTCCGGCATTATTCTATAATGCTGCTATAAGCATGAAGGCTTTGTTTATTGTGTATGATATGACTCATCCAGCGGCTACATGTATTGGGTTGGTTTGGAATTTTTCACTCCGAAATCGAAGGTGAGATCATAGTTTTTTCTTTTGAATCATAAATCTAAAGTCGCAAACCCGGCTCTCTTGTGTTTTTCAAGACTAATTCATCATTGCTGCGGCACATGGAGTAAAGTATGCTTTTTGGCACCCATGAATACTCTTGGCGGGATTTTTGAAGTAGTCCCTCGGTTGCCTGGATTGATTGAAAGGCAATATTATTGGGCACGACGATTTGGGGCGGCGAGTTGAGAGAATTCATTGAGCATCGTCTTTTTTGCGGTATCTGGTGATTCTTACCATTTGGTACAAATAAGCGCAACCATTTTCACGAATGATATGAGCTTGAGGATTACCGGAACTCCTATACCCAAATGGGTGAATAGGCTCGCCAGAATAGGCCTTTGCTCTTTTGCTAGCTGTGTCTTCTGCTACTGGCTTAAGATTCGAAATAAAAAGAAGGGCATTTTGAAGTATAAATAGCTTGATACCAGAGGTTGCTGGTTCAACCAGTTACTCCATACTGTCATGAACCTACTCGAAAAACAAGGAAAATACGTGGAAAATACGCAAGAAATACGGAAGAAATATGCCAAGATCGGCAAAGAATCTGATATATGAACAGGAATCAATAATATAGTAGGCAAGGCAAGCGGGAATACAAGGCGGATGCCTAGAAGGCTCAAGGCTGGCGTTGAACTGGAATGGTTTGACAAGAAGGAGGTGCCTCCTTATATATCTAGACCAACGGTCAGGATCATGCCACTCCAATGGATGAGATCGCGCCAAGTGTTGCGCATGCATTTAGGTTCTAGAACATTCTAGAACCTTCTGGAGATAGTCCCACATATGAGGAAGACGTGAAGGAATGTTTTCAACAAATATTGGTAGCGCACTTGGCAAGGGTGTGTGACTCGCAACTGGAAGGTTGCAAGTTCAAACCCTGTCTTCTGCAACTACCCTTTTGCATCCGTATGACGACCATCTTTTGTACATAGGAGTATAATGTTCGTATGATACGAATATCCGTATGGTCGTCACACCATCCCCCTCCGCGATGGCGGCGAGTCCCAAGCCGGGGCGAGTACTCGAGCTTGGCTTATCGCGGTGCGTCGGTGAAACTCCATAATTTTATCAGGTGCATTAGTCGATTTCGGCGGGGCTCCCAGGTTCTATCACTTGGCGAGTAACCTTCCCAATCGACAAAGTAATACAATCGTTGACGAAGAAACTTGGAGTCCAGAATCTCTCGAACCTCGAACTCCTCATGATCATCAATCTCGACTGGTGGTGGACGTGGAGGTTTTCGATCCGAAATGGATTTGCCATATAGGGTTCTAACAAAGACACATGAAACACTTGGGTGAAGCGGACTGATGGCGGAAGCTCCAGACGGAAAGCAGCATCACCAACTCGTTCAATGATCCGATAGGGACCTAAGCGTCGGTAGTCGAGCTTGTTACAAGGGCGAGTTGCTGGCGGCAAATCGACGCAAGAGCCAAACAAGATCACCAACTGCAAAATGGGGGGCGTCCCGGCGATCTTGATCCGCATGATGACGATAACGTGCTTGGGCCCTAGCGAAGATGGTGTTGAAGATCATCTGAAGCATCGCGGGCTTCGAGCACATCCTCAGACGGGATTGACCGGAGTCATATCCGGGGAGCAATCAAAGAACACCGGGGATGCATGCGAAATTAATAAAGAAGCGAGTCCGGCATGTGGAGGCATGGGCGGAATTATTATAAGCAAATTGCCGCGCGGTAGCCAATCAACCCGGTCATCCTGGCGATAATTGATGAAGCATCATAAAAATCTCGCTCAAGGGTTTGATTAGTGCACTCCACTTGTCCATTGGTCTACGGATGATGTCGGGAAGAGAGCTAACGCTCCACATGCAAGAGTTGCAATAGGCGCTTCAAAAAGCGGCAACAAATTGAGGGCCGCGGTCAGCGACAATATTATCACGGTAAGCCATGGAGTCGAACCACCTCTCTCGAAGCAAAGAGAAGCTGCTTTGTGGCTTCACTAGAGATAGAAGTGCCGCAGGAATGAAATGTGTCATCTTGGAAAAACGGTCAACAACAACAAGGATGGCGTCATGGCCCACGGGAGGATGGGCTCGACAATAAAATCCACTGAAATACTCTTCCAAGGACCGGTGGAACCGGTAAAAGGCTGAAGCGAGGCCATGAGGAAGATGCCTTGGAACCTTGGCTCGGCAAGCAGATGTCACAGGATCGAATAAAAGCTTCAACAAAGCGGCGAAGACCTGGCCACCAATACTCTCGACTAATAAGTTCAAGAGTCTTGGCTACTCCAAAGTGTCCAGGCGAGGTGAATCATGGCAAGCTGAAGAATCCCGAAGCCTAGAAGCACCATCGGCACATATAGAAGCCCATCCGCGGGGGGAGTCCATCTCGAACCTCAAAGCGATCATAGTCTGATCCCATCTGGCGAGAAGATGATGCGCGGCGCCAATGTGTGAGAAGACATCTTGAGCCAATGGATCGGATGGCGAGAGATGCTCGAATGAGACTCCAACAAAGGTACGTATCATTGCTGGAACCGATCGGGCCCTAAAATAACTTTGTGATTGCTGATCATATGCGGGATCACCTAGTTTGGGCTCAAGGTAGGAGAGCGTGAGAGACAAGGCATCAGTACATCCTTGGAGGGATCCGGGCGGTACTTGATCCGCGAAATCAATCCGGGGGATAATACTTGAGTATGCCACCGGCTGGCGGCGGTTGAGCACTCGGCGCACTGAAAATATTCGAGATTTTGGTGATCTGTGTAGTTGTGACCTTATAAGGAGATCCCTCCGTGAAACGTCTCCACTCCTCGAAAGAATCCACTATAGCCAACAACTCCTTGTCATAAATGGGATAGTTGATTTCAGCAAACTGAAAACTTTTCGTGAATGATAGGCGATTGGATGCAATTCATGGTCGCCCCTCCGCAACGGGGATCCCACCAAGCGCCAAAATCAGAAGCATGCGCTTCAACAACATATGGGCGCCAAAAGGATGCATGAGCAAGAACTGCACCGGCATGCTTCGAGGTAACAAAAAGCATTCCGCTTCCCAGTCCATTCGAATGGCACGTCCTTAGCAAAGGAGGCGTGTCAAAGGAAGAGCAATCTCAGAATAATCCGGATGAAACGCCGATAGAAATTGGCAAACCCAAGAAAACACCGAACATCTCGAGCGGATGAAGGTGTTTGCCACTCGAAACGATCTTTGACCACCGGGGATCCATAGAGACTCCATGTGGCGTGATGCGATAGCCAAGGAACTCCACATTATTATCATTCGAACGGCACTTCTCAAGTTTGGCATATAATCCATGCTCACGAAGCTTTTGAAGGACTGCCGAACATGTCTTTCATGTTCTTGAGAGTCTTAGAATAAATAAGGATATCATCAAATAGATGATAACAAAAGTGTCTAAGAACTCTCGGAAAACATCATTGGCATATATGCTAGAATCTTGCCCGAGCATTGGTAAGTCCAAGCGGCATAATTGTGTACTCAAAATGGCCATACCGAGTGCGAAGAAATTTGTTTTCCACTCATCACCCTCCGGATCGAATAAGATTATAGGCACCAGAAGATCAATCTTAAGTAAAATAATGCGCACCTTGAAGTCGCTCCAACAACTCGGGATCGGGGAGGAAGTGGATCTGGATTTGGCATGCAGTGATTTTGTTGAGGCCGCGATAATCAACGACCGGCCGTAGCGAATCATCCTTCTTTTGACAAAGAAGATAGGCTCCAATAGGACCGAGAATGTCGAATGAAGCCCGTTGGCTAGATTCTCCTCAATATAATCGCAAAACCTTCAACTTCATTGAAGATAGACCATATATCGGGACCATATGGCGTCACGCCCCGGCTGCAAATCAATGGGACAATCCTTATGGACGATGTTCGAGTTTACCGCCTTGACTTTGTCAAACACATCGAAATCGCCATATTTATCCGGGAGCATTGGAGCATGCTTCGATGGTGTCGAGCTAGCCGATGATGAACCCGAATTGCAACACTTGAACTTGGATCTTGCCTTCTAGATTTATCAAACTTCGGGAAGAGAAATCTTCGAGATATGTTAAATTGAGGGCATGAAGAAGCCTCTACAAAAGGAGCTGGGGAACATGAGCAGAATGTGTAAACGTGAGCGGGGAGCAATTGGGAAACATGAACCTGATGGCGAACCGGAGCAGTAAAACAGGAATTTGGATCAAGAATCGAGTGTGAAAGACGGACTGAGCAAGAACTGGAGCAGAACATGGACTGAGCAAGAACCGAGCGAGTAAACTGAAATCGAGCAAGAGCAGAAGCTGGAGCCGGAGCTGGGACATCATCAAGAACATGATCAGAACTGGGCATGAACTGAGCAAAGGCAAAAGAGCGGATCGTAACATGGAAAAAAGAAGGACGAGTCGGGCCCACGATGATCGCACGGATCAAGTCGATGTTGGTGTAGAGACTGACCGCAGATGAACTGAACTAGAGCTAGAACCAAAGAAATCGAAAATGATCTAGTCACGCCAATCAATCTCGCGGGTTATGTAGCTCGAGCCGAGGCGGCACTCCAAGACTATTGGCGCATGAGGGCTAGTAATGAGATTGAAGGAAATACTACAAGAAACTCCCTCGAACAAAACCCGAAGAGGCGCAGATATTCCCGCGGATCGCACCGGAGGAGATCTCCGGTCCATCAATCACCGATGAAGCGGGGTGCTCAACCTTGCTTTAGGGATGGCGTCTTTAGGCTTAACGAGACTATCCATAAAGCAAGCATTTGCACCACAATCAAGTTGCGCCAACACTTGCAATTCCAAACCGATTTCAATGATAGGGATGAAGAATGCCCTTGCTGACCTTATCCGATGGAATAAACATGTCGAAATGTGAAAGAGTCTCGAGAAAGGCGACCCGACGGACGAGACTCCCACCCTGACCGCCCTGAAGTTTTCCGACTGATTTAGCTTCACGGGGCATCCACGAAGCTTATATGGCCAGCTCCTCCACGGTGCAGAGGCAAAGATTAGCCTCTCCCGACGTTGCTTCTACGGCGGATAAGGGTCCTCGAACTGCCCGATCACCCGCAGATAGGCTCGTGTCTAGATCTGCTAGATTTCTGAGATGAGGCCAAGGAAGGCGAGCTATAGGTGCTTGTGTAATTGGAAAAGACGACTACGTCTCTCTTGCCTACGCTCAAGAGCCGATTATCACATCGAATCGCAAATCTGATGGCTTCTTCCAAACTCGGGGATCCTCCATAGACAACAACATATCTTTGACATCCTCTCGTAACCCTTCGGAAACAATCTCGAAGTGCAATATCATCGAGGCAGTATTCACCGCAATTTGACGAAATTCTGATGCATTATAAGTCGGCGAGAGCCTTTGCCTTAAGTTGCAAAGTTTTGTGGCTCACTGTATACCGACGATCGGTGTCTCCAAAGCATGCTTCGAGTTCTTGGTGAAAGCAAAGCAAAATCTTGCAACTTTGAGGCTCCTTTCTCCAATAAAGGAGCAAACCAACTTAGAGCTGGCCCCGTGGAGAAGAGAACCAATCAGCCCCACTTGTTCTTGAGTACATGGAATATCTACGAGGATGGAGCTGAATCACAAGCCGATCGATTCAAAAACCGCGGAGCTTAGACCGAGTGCCATCAAACTTCTCTGGTAGGCTGATCTTAGGCTCTAATAGCCTCAATCCCGAGCTAGAAGCAGATTCGTGTGAAGCAATACGTTCCTTAAGCTCTTTATTGTCCAACTCGCGAGCTTTGGCATACTTGAACAAGCTGCTTTGGACCTGTTTGTAATAAAGTCGGAACCTCCTCCATAGATATATAAAATCGCCAAGTATGAGCAAAAAATGCTTAGGATCGAAAGCGGCATAAGAACCGGTAAGGGATTCGGTTCAAACCGTCATGAACCTACTCGAAAAACAAGGAAAATACGTGGAAAATACGCCAAAAAATAGGAAGAAATATGCCAAGATCGACAAAAGAATCTAATATATGAACAGGAATCAATAATACTGATGAGTCTGCAAGCGCAGAATACAAGGCGGATGCCTAGAAGGCTCAAGGCTTGGCGTTGAACGGAATGGTTTGACAAGAAGGAGGTGCCTCCTTATATATCTAGACCAACGGTCAGGATCATGCCACTCCAATGGATGAGATCGCGCCAAGTGTCGCGCATGCATTTAGGTTCTAGAACATTCTAGAACCTTCTGAAGATAGTCCCACATATGAGAAAGACGTGAAGGAATGTCTTCAACAAATATTAGTAGCGCACTTGGCAAGGGTGTGTGACTCACAACTGGAAGGTTGCGAGTTCAAACCCTATTGTGCAACTACCCTTTTGCATCCGTGTGACGACCATCTTTTGTACATAGGAGTATAATGTTCGTATGATACGAATATCCGTATGGTCGTCACACATACTCTGAGATCTTCTAGCTCACATTTTTCTGATCGAAGTGCTTTTGCACAGCCCCGTATGTTTGGGTTTAATTGATATACAGACAGACACAGTTCTACTGAAGAAGATAGCGAAAACTTATAACAGGATATGTACCTAAAACCCATGTCAAATCGGAAATGAGGAATATTTTGTAACCTATTTTGGAAATGGAAGTTTTTCACTTACTTGTTGAGAGGTTGGTTGCATTGCAATTTGCGTGTATTTGTGATCTGCAAAGCTATTATTTTTATTTTTGCAATGGCAAGTCGAATTTCTGAGCCACTACTTTTTGGTACACAACACGCATCAGGGGCTCAACAACAAAATGCGGTGAAACTTCTGTGAGCATTTTGGTTAAAGATTTATAATTGCAGTTTTGCATATAACGAAGGATTAGGAAGAATTGCAGCTGGCAGTAATTTGGTTCATTTTTTTGGTATATTTCTACCGGATTTGACAACATATAATGTTTGTATTGGAAGATGAAAACACTGAAACACTGATAATTGTTGCATTTAAGCTTTTGAAACACTATTTGCTTAACTAGTATGTGGTTTTTCCTACTATTAGAGAACTTAAGTTTCTATACATCTGTTCTCATTCTTCTCAAAACAAAAGAGCCAGCAAGTGGTTGGTTTTGGTGAATGCATACAGCAAATTATAGTCCTCTAATGACCATACGCCATATTATATCATTTTCTAGTTGAACTTTTAAGAACCTTCCTAAAAAAATCTAGAGAGCATAAGGAGAAAGGTTGTTCAAATAGTAACCCATTTTAGATTCCAACAAGCATGGATTCTACTTCAGTTTTGCTGGAAGCATGTAAAGAATCGGGTAACTTTTGTTTTCTTGTGGAAGGAAGTACTCGGGTAATATGTTATTGTGAAAAGCATGTTCCTTCTTTTTGTTTATTACAATCATTCGGGAAAGAATTTGAGAACATTTGAGCACACTTTTTTGTGAATCAAGTGGCATGTGTATTTGTCGGTGTTTAGTTGTGTGCCTTGAGATGTCACTTGGATTACTCTTAGGGATGCTGCCAATGGAAAGTATAATTAGGCTTTAATGTTGGCACATATTTTATCGGAGACAATGGCAAGTAAGGATGTGAAATCTGAAATCTTTGGGTTGAGAATTTTAATGCTTTGGTAGAAAAATATGCCGTGATGTAACATGGGTGGTGACGTTTGGTCAAGGCTTAGGGATATGCCCATAATGGCCAGGAAGATTTAAATGTATTTTTATGTAGTTATATGTTTATGTAGTCAATAGCTAATGGAATATAATTATTGAGGCTGTCACATACTTGGGATGCAATGCAAGTTGTTACATAATGGTAAGAAACTGGTTCCATCATATTATAAACAACCCTGTGGTATGATTGGGAAACTCAATCCATTAGTGACATTCATAGCACTCCCTTCTTTAGTACATTGCTCTTGAGATCCTTTCTTTGATTTTTCAATTAACTTTCCTTCCTTCATTGATGGGTATCTACCTACCTCCTTGAAATTCTGATTTAAAATTGTAACATCAAGTTCATGATCTTATAGAGGGAGGGTGGTTATTCATCTTGTGTGGGAACCAAAAAAAAAAAAAAAAAAAACAAAAAAAAACAAAACAAAACGTAAACCACCGCGTCGAAAATTGATTATTCATTTAAAATATGTAATTTTTGGCCTTGTGGTTAGACATGTAATTTTTTGCTTTACATGTAATAGGATGGGCTTTACATTTGGATAGAATGGTCGTCGTCATAATGGGCTAGACCTATAGTCAGTCAGTGTGTTGTCATAATGGGACCAGAGTAGAAACCTTCGTTTCTCTTGCATTTTCCATGTTTCTATATGTATTCTAAGTTGATCGATGGGCCACCCTTCGTGATGGCATACTATTACACATCTACAATACAGGATGTCCTAGAGGAGGAATGGGCAAATGACACCTCTGTGTCCTTCGCTCGGACACTTGACCATCACAAGTAGTCCGAGTCAGATGGAGAACCTTTCTATGGTGAAGTAGTCGCCATGGAAGAGGGGATTTCTCGTAGTTATACGATGGGAGCATCGTATAGGTTCGGGGAGCGTCGCATTTACCCCAACACTTCCTTAAGTTTCTTAACTCAACTAAGTAGGGTATGACCAGTGCTATGATTCGGTCTCCCAAGATCATGACCCTAGTAACAACCTAACGCTCCCTGAATTCATACAATGCTCCCATCATGTAAACATAGGAAATCCCCCTCCTAATAGTACCATCAAGAAGCTTTGCAGGCAGTTTTTACTCGATTTGGTTTGAAGGCCTGATCTTTGGACTACAGGATATGAAAAATGGCCCGACACAGACCCTGTGGGCTTCAAATCCTGAGAGAAAGAGGAGAAGAAAAGATTAAATTCTCTTTAATAAGATCCAAGATATGGAAGACACAGATATTGATTAATAGATAGCTAGTTTCTGTAAAGATAACAGAGCTGTGGCTCACTTCCTAGAAGATTTTCCATTTCATGTTATCCTCTTCAATGTCTTGCTCCCAAATATGATCAAACTCATGCACTAGTTCCTTGTGTTCCTACTGTACAAGTCTTATGTGTGAAGCTATGGGAACACCTTCAAAAAGCAACTCAAGTCAGCTTTACTGTTGGAGAGTGCACGACATTCACAAGACTACAGAATACAGACCTAGGCTACGTCCGACATTTACAGGGATGCCAACTAGTAAGTAAATCTCGTTTTACATGCCATCTTGCTTGAATTCCATGTGCCAAGTCATTTCACCACTGTCCTATCGCACTAGCCCTCTCTTCCACATGAAGGACATTGTATTTTATTTTTGAATTAATCCTGGAACTAGGGAAGCATGTCCCTTGTTATACCTTTTACGAATTGCAGCATCAAAGAGTGGTTTCCGACTTGGGCTTTTGGATGATTCATATTAGGAATAGACTGGGGATGCACAACAATGGTTGATGGAAAAGTTTCAAAGACGCCAATTCAAGGAGAGAAGCATTTGTAATTGTTGGTACTACCAGCTTTGATGCACTTTCAAATGCGCTCGCCCAGATTCGATGTCATGTCGGAGGGTTCGGGTTTCTCTTGGATTTCCTTCTATACTTTTCCAAATTGGTCATGGATCATATGTGCGGAGAAGGTACTACTTTATATCATGCTTTTAATAATATAATCATTTGAATGTTTATTTTGGCGGTCAAATGGTGAAGATGGGGGTTTAAAAGGTGGATTGGTTTAGATTTTCCCCGAACTTGAAAACCCATATTAGCTCGCCTTCACTTGTCTTGAGTCATGCGGGGCAAGATACACCCTATGATTTTTATAGAAGTTGTACACTTGTGAAAATTTATTGGGATATTTATATACTTGTATATTATCAAGTTCAGGCGGCATATTTGAGACTTTCTGGTGGTCAGTCCCTTAGTGGTTGTAGTGAATGAAGATTTGATGGATAACCACCGGATGGAGTTGGTCGAGGAGTTAGCAAAGGAAGAAGTTCCTATTTTGTGTGCATCATGTGCGCATGCGCAGTTACAGATCTATACGAAAACCATGGATAAACCGTGCATAGACATATGGAAACAACAACTTCAAAAAACACCGCGCGTATCCAAGCATCATTTGAACACGATATCTCAGAGAAGATTATGGTAGCAGAAGACATGACTGCATAGCTACCTCATTAACGTACTCAGAAAAGCTTTCAAATATTTAAGGCCCTGACAGGCTATTACACAGAACTTGCTTTGCTGGCCTGGTAGATCTTCTCAAATTACATCTTAGAAGGTAATGCCTTCTATAGTGTCTGAACATGACATATCTTCTAAGATCTACATAAATTTTTATTGTGAAGTCATCTTAATTATCATGAACATAGCATAAAATTTAATGTTACAATCAGGCAGTATATTAGGATATAATTAAGTTGAAATTCTAAAACAAATGCATCATGCTCGGATTTAATCAGGAACATATGATTAACTTCATCACGTTCTGGCCGCCGTGTTTTAGATATATTAGAGACGATGGGACAAAAGCCACATGTTTATCTTATAGATACCATAAGGAGCTGCCAATAGCTTAGAAGCCCAGTTTTTGTGAGCAGCGCACAACTCCAACCACTTAGTAACAAACATATATTGATTTGCTAGATAGCATTGTTTTTTTTTACATCAGAGTATCCATGAAGGACAGATATGTTGAGCAAGGGGATTACCTCATGCCTCTGTCTAATAAGCAACAGACTGATGTACATGCCAAGGTTTGGAATTCTAAGGCTTGGCTTTTACAAGCAGCCACATGCTGTTCTGCAAGAGTAATTAGTTGTTTTCAGTTTGCCAAGTGCGTAATTGCGCACGCATCAATGGCTCCTCTAAAGAGCAACCCATTGATGCATTAGCATCTTGTTTATTGTAGGGTCCAGATGGGAATCCTATATATATGGGCATAATAATCTCAAATCATAGAGGAAGGTTCAGATTAAAACCTAACTCCATTGATTGGTCAACTGAATTCAGGACTTTATGGGACAAAGTAGCTAGCTTATCGTCCTAGATTTCTTCCAAAGATGTACCAATTACATATAACTATATACTGTTTATTTCTCTTCCATTTGCACCTCAAAGCAATTCAAACTGTTAGCATCCACTCCGCAACAAATTCTTGTATAGATTGACAGTGTCCTGAATGACTAAGCACAATTGACTACAACAGAATAGCCGAAACAGCTCAGCTGTATATTCCCTACATGCGCAGCTCTTTGCTTCATATGTATTGGAACTTCAATCCAAGCAGGCTAGATTTGTCACATTGGTGCTTGTAAATTTGACTTAGATTATACTACCATCAGATTCGGCCAAGATTTGGTGGTAAAACGCTCTTATTGGGTTGGGTTACGCTGCATGTATCAGTAAGCCCTTCATCTTGTCAGGGACAGATCCAAAAATTTGGACCTTTGATGACTAACCTTGCACCACCTTTAGACTGAAACCAGCCTGTTTCCAATCACACACAGATCTGGTGGCTGAGTTTACCAAATCTGAAAGCTTGCAACAAATATAGAAATCTCTGAATGGTCCATCAGTTCATTCTAATTGTCATAATCACGTTTATCTGTTGGTGCATATGATGCATTTAAGTTGTTGAAAGGTTGCCATCGTCTGACAAACCCCAACTGGTTAAGCTGCACATGGTGAGTTTGCATAAACTATAATTACAGCAATTCTAATGTCCAAAAGTAGATATTAAGATTCTAATCTTGCACCTCCTTTAACTAGAACTTGACTGGAAGCCATGAGATCAAGCCAACTCTACTTCCTTTTCCCATGAAGATCTAGTAGCTGCATCCTCAGCATGGGTGGACAACATGAGCTAAAGAAATCTAATGTTAACAGATTTTACTGGAGCACTGAGGCAGCATGCTAGCAAAGCATAGCACAACATGAAATATTATTGTCATCAACAAGGACTGCAGACAAAATTTGCAAACCATGACAAACATATACATCGCAAATACTGCATTAAATCTTACCGCCTTAAGAAAGCCATGAGATCAAGCGAATTGTGCATGTTCGCTTTCGCTGAAAATAAATCACATGTCCAAGTAGCAACGATGAGTCTAATAGATCTAAAGATGCCAAATTCTTCTCTGGAAGATGAATCATCCCCGATGCATCAATGGGTGTTTGTCACAATATTAAGAGCTCTGTCAGATAAGAATGAGTAATTCATTACTAATTAATTACAATTAATTATTAGAATAGATAAATATATGTTCCCAATAAATATGGTAGCGATGGCTAAGAGTTGAGCCAATTTTTGTGAGTACTGATCAATGCAGAAACCAAACCAGCCAAATTAAGCAAAAAGGGCCCAGAAAGCCTTCCCTTTCCATCTCTTATGTCACTCAAAGCAAGTAGGGCATCAGCAAAATCTTGAATAATTGAAAGAGTTTTCATAAAACGTTTTGTTTGTATGGTCCGCAGTTGCCACAACACATGATCTGGAACTTGTGTGCCAGCCTCTTCTGCTTTCTTAATGTAGCCATGAATTATTCTTTGCTCCTTTTCCAGCATTGCTGAAACCTGAATATATTTCAATACCACACTTCCAAAGTATCCAACGAACTCAGCCCATGCGCTAACTTTTTGCAACTGTTTAGCATTACGTTTATGAAGAAGGCCTGCTTTAGTCTGTTTCACAGACAGTAAAACATGAGTTATAATTCTGAGAGAGGAGGCTTAAATGAACACTACAGGGAACAGACAAGAATGGATTTGTACTAAAGAGTAAGGCCCATAAAAGACTAATCGAACCATTTAGAAAGAAATTTAAATAATTACGAAGTAATAAGCAAGGGAAACCATAATGTCAAAAGCTGATCAGCTTTACAAAAATATATTTCATACAAGAAAATCATCTTACCAGCCAGACAAATTGCTCCACAAAATAATAAATGCCTTCACCTCCATAAGCCACAAGCTCCAGAACCCCATCTTTGGATGTTAGCAAGGACCAGAACCCAGTTTTGCTAACGGAAGTCCGCAATGCATTCAAGTCCTGCACAAATTTCCCCAACCGAAAGGCCTTTCGGCTAACACCTACGCTGGTTTCAAACTCCTTGAGGCGAACAGCAAGCTCTGATTTTGGAGAAGGTGCAAAAGAAGAAGCCAAAAAAAGTCTGCAAGAGTAACGAAGGATTTTGAGGAGTTTGTCGATACCATCACGGCGGCTAAGATAGGCTTCTAAATGATCCAGAAAAGGGCGCTCCCCCGAATCGGTACCATCCGACATCGCTGCCCTGGAGGTTGAGTGTTCGCCGTAGCGGCCATTATTTTGGCTTGCAAGATTTCCTATTTCCTATTTTGGAAACAGAGTATAATAACCACGTATGTCGATTACGTGGGAAAAGAAAGGGCGTTAGAAATTTCGTCCCCAAAATAACAGTTTTCTTCCGAGCGTAACCACGGTCGTGTTTGAACCAACATCAAATCAGAAAAACTCTGTGTATTTCTTCCTCATTATGTCCTTATTGCTCACTCTAGATCATTGGATCCAGAGATGATTCCACGAATATCTCAAATCAAGGGCCCTAGAATTTCCACATCACACCCATGTAGAAGTCGTTGCTCCCCATACATGTATTTATATAGGTACTTATACGTATGCAAGACAAATGGAACAGAGTAATATCAACCAGCTAATTCAGATAATTTGGTAACTGTGTAAATGCATGAAAATTACATTTCATTGACATCATAGAAACAACCTAACGAAGACAAATTACATGTGGAGACCCACATTACGGAAATAATTGCACCACGTAAAGACATTCTTAACAACGAAACAACACATGTAGAGAATTGGAACAGAGACATCAAATTACATATGCGAACTCCAAGTTATACATAGAAGCCCGAAACTTTTGCATTCATAAAAAACACGGGTAACTTCACAAAGAAGCCTGAAGAAGAGGTTTTATAAGCAACAGCCCATACACAAGATAGACAACCTCTGTACACAGAACAACCATAAACTGGACAGCAACAACGAGGTAAAACAGAAATACACGGCTTCCCATAGCCATCTCAGGTTTGCATAGTGCGAAAGTACAGCCGGCCAAGACGTTCCAGTGTGTTATTGTGCCTTCTGAAGAGAACATGCATGAGGTTCATGTAACCACGGAAGACTCTGCGTTGCTTCAAAACCTTCAAATCTTCCATGTCTAGACAGTGCAAAGCTTCCTCCAAGCGTTGAATTGTGTTGCATATAGCAGTTTTACACTCCCTAATGCTCATCATCGTCTCCTTTGATACCAAATCCATGTCAACGTGAAGGTGAAAACACTCAGACTTGTTCTCACCTGCAGCATGACCACACTTCTCCAGTTCTTCATCGGAGTCAGTATCTATATTTACAAGTGGGCTGAAAACAGTCTCCCTATCTGCATCGGCCATAGCAGTGCTAACTTCTTTGATCGTGCTTACATGAAAACGAAGAAATATGTACATGAGTAAAGGAAACAGCCCCTAACTTACTGAGCAGAGAAGGACCAGTCCTGGAAATTGGGAGGGATGTAAGATGGCTAGCCAGCCAAGGGTGTGTCTGCTACTTTTCTCGTTCTGATCACTCTCTTCACCATTCTCAATAACTGCCTTAGCATCCCAGAATCTCCTTCACGCCTTCCCAACCTGCTCTACCGGAACTATTCCAGGAGGAAGCCCATAGACCACACTCCTCACGTCACTATGAGTGGCGTACTTGGGATTCAGAGTTAATTGCCAAGTAGCCTCCACACGCTGCTGGGAAATGAAAGCAGTGTTGGATGGAAGAGTCCATGCACCACTGAGCACAAATTTCTCCGCACGAAGCATACTGCAGACAATTTGAACCAAAGATGCAGTCAATTGTCTCCTCCCATGATGAAGATGGAAGTGTCTAGTCTTTAAAAGCAACCGGCTATCAAGAATAACACAGTTCTTAATGTCACCAGCTCCATAGAGCGCATACAAATCTTTTCCACGTTCAATCTGTTCAGCAGTTACACCCTTCATGTGATGCCTATGATGCATCTTCCCCATGTCCTTTAGACAGTAACCTAGGTGCAGCTTGGTGTCTCTCAGGGTCTTACACAGAATAACAGCACTAGCCGGTTTGTGTGTATCCAACCCAAGTACTTCTTCAACCTGGCATTCACTGCTATAGGATTTGAACAAACCAATCCTGAATACGCACTGCAGATGAAGATGGTCTAAGTCAGATCCTCTCTCTAGGCTCACAATTCCACTAAAGCACTCAGCATCCAAGAACCTACATACGCAGTTGTACACATCATCCCACACATCCACTCCCCCTATGCTAACAGTTACACTAACATCCAAGGAAGAGGGCTGATCCTTGTGTGGAACAGACGCTCTTGGAGGCTTCGCAATCATTCTCTTCCTCACTGCTAAGTTCTTCTTACCAGCAAACACTTGGTTGCCAGACCCCCCTTCAAAAACATGGACCTTCCTGCTGAACTGGAACACAGGAGAAACATCTCCCTTATCTATCTTACCAGCAATCTGTTCTGTGTTAGCAGCAACGAAAAACCCTGGCAAATTCACAAACTCAAACTCCTGGTTCTGCTGAACCCCACCATCAGGCACGCTGCTTGGAGTTTCCTCAAAATTGGCTTTGTGCATATTCACATCATCACAGAGCTTGAATTCTTTCCACAGACCTCTGCATGCTGCCACAGCACTGCTTTCTGGTGGCCTCCCCTCAGCATCCACAGAGCCCTTGGACACACCCCTGGCCAGCCTACGAAGAAACATGCTAAATTCAATCACTACCTGCTGGAGATGACGAACGCCCATAAGCCACCAAACCGCACTCAAACCACTTTTCCGGACCGAACAAGCGATCCTTTATGTGAAATCCAGCAGAATCTCAGGGCCCTTCTGGCAACACACATGCCTAGCACCATCCAACATAGAGGGAGGAACGTCTGGCCGCTCGGCATGCTCCGCCATCTCCTCCAGCATAGCGTCATCCACATCTGGTCGCCCCTCTTCATCGGACCATGGCTGCCACAAATTGATTCTGATGGTTGTTTGCTCGAGACCATGCCAATTGGGGGACCCTAACCCCTATATTTCGGGCCACCTTCGCCAAAACCATATGCCCCACATAATTTCTCAATTAAACATGACCGTGGTTGATAAATAAAGCGCTCAGTTTTCTTCCATCACAAAATCTCCATCTCCGACTGATCTACCGTCCCATCCTAAGCGGCGGCACAATCAGCAAAGATGTGCTGAAAACGTACTGGAAAAAAAAAATTGAACTCCCCATAGCGCAAAGCCTAGGGATGGATGGGGTGAAAATAAGATATGCTTCGCATATTCTAATTAGAAGGTGTAGATTTTGGGAGGAAGATGGATTGAGGGCTGCAATTGAAGCGTGGAGGAGCTCCCATATAAAAGCCAAAGCGCTTTCCGGCCGCCGGTTCGTTGGGGAAGCTTGCATGCAGAAGAGGGAGTGAGAACAGATTGTTTTTAGGTCCTCTTCTTGCTTAGATTTCTTCCAGAGGCACTATGGATTGCCCAAATATGCAAAGTTGTTGCTACGCATGTTTCGGTCAATTTGGCATTGCAGATCATTTGTTCTGGTGGTTTGACGTTTTCCAAAAAAATTTGTTCGCATCATTTTGATGTCCACTCGAAAAGACTCTATCTTCTAAGAAGCATAAAATTTCCTTCCTTAAGACATGGGAATACTATTTACTTGAAGTTGTTTTTATTTACGGGCAATCCTTTGTGCGACAATACGTTATTTTCGTTGTAGAATTTTGGTCAGCTGGCCAAAAAATCTCTTCTTAAAATTTCCTACTGACCCAAATTACTTCTTCCTTACAGATGTGCATTTCTTTCGGCTCTCTATCAATTAAGCCACTCCTTTCATGGGCATTATTCTATCCACTTTCTCCATATCCTAATGCATCACCTTTCCTCAAGGGGCTACTAGCTGCTTGGGAGACTGTGTTTTAGTTCCATCCGATGGCCCCTACCGATCCTACAACTAACGATTGGTGGATTCCTTTGGATGATGGCCAAGTAGATCATCCCTTAGTCTCCTCTGTTCATCTATTGATGTAGTGCCGATGGCGAGCAGGTGATGATCTAATAGTATCTCCATGGTATAATGAAACAAGATTATTAACTTGGAATGAGTTTAGATCAAAGTTTCACCTCCTCCATTAGTACGGTGCCATTTAGAAAGAACTAGCTTCTATCCTTCCTCCAGATGCACAAGGCATGGCTTCCTAGCTTTGGACAGTTCATGGCAGTGTCAAGGAGGAGCAATTGGTGCATTCGATGTATATTGTTCTGCTTTATCTTGAAGTGTTGCCTCCATCACGAAAATGGCCTTTACTTATCCCTGAGCCTCATTCAGGGTTTCCCCTTAAGGGACGAATCTCCGCTAAAATGCTGTTTTTTATGATTTTTTTATAGTAGATTGCATCATTTATTATTTTCTTAAAGTTCGCCCGCTCTTCTACAAAAGAGCTCCTGCCTTGGCCTGCTTTGCCTACTACATGAAGGCATGATCCATGGTATTCGCCCAATAAGAAGTTGCAGACTTTTTCATAGGTTCGGCCTCCATTGTTAAAGTCAAAACTTTATTCTCTTTCATGCTATAGTCAAGTAAGACATTTGTCATTGAGTTTACTTCATTTCTATGCTTGCAAATCCATGTCTTTGCTGGAAGCCTATGCTTACCTCAAATAGCTTTACTGCAAATGAGGTGAGTCTTGCCTTTGATGTCTAATTCAGCTTAATAGGGCTATTCCAGATAATCAGACAAGGGAATATTTTATACAAATTATCAAGTTATCTCATAGTTTTAAGGAAGTCAATGTTACTTTAGTTGTTGCTATGCAGGCCATCATTAAGGTGTGGTGGTTTCAAGCTCGGCATTATTTGATAAAATGCATTAAGTAGACATCTGCCATAATGATAGTACTATCTCTTGATCTTATTTCCATTTGTTGCTGGCTATGGACCAAATATTCTATGGAGGATCGTTCCTTTGGATTTCTAATTTTCTCAGAATCCAAAGCAACGTCATGTGCATTTATACGTAATATTCACTAGTAGTAGATCTAATTATACTGATTTGTCTTTTTTTGATAATTCTGCCTAAGCTTTCTACATTTACAATATGTAAACATGTTTCATTGTTAATCTAAGCTTTCCACATTTACTGTTAATAGCTAAAAACCAGTACATATCATGGTTTATTTTTTTGATCATTCATTTGTAGTAGCGTGAGATTTTGGCATATTTTGTGGCGTTTGTAATAGTGGCGCCTTGTGAAGATAGGTCAAGATAGATGCCTTTGCAAAATTTGCTAGCTAGGACCTTCGTAACATATTTCTTTATTTTGCATAATAGTGTGAGCATATTTTCTTATTTTGCACAATGCATTTTCCCTTTTGCAAGTTATGCATACAGAATATTTACATTTTGTATTTGAAGTTTCTTCCATTTCCGTATTTATCTGTGAAAATCCCCCCTCCCCTCTTTTACCTAAGGTACAATGCATGCAAAACAGCGGTTGGCATCTTTCCTTATTTTACTTAGCGTAGAACTACTTTGCAATGATGGCTTATTTATAACGATTGCTATGGTTGCAGTATTTGAAGTCAACATGGCTGCAGGTTTAGATAACTAAATGTCACCTTCAATCCAAGCCATGGAGCTTCATTGGTTAGTCAATTGAAACTATGCACTCCTTATAACAGACTCTAATGAAGCTTACACACCTGAGATTAAAATACCAAGCGATGCTCAATACCAAGCGATGCTCTCAATTTAACATATTGTCTTCTTCGTGGTTGTGCTGACTATTAATGTGCATAACTATCTATAGTTCTCTCTATGCGTGCATTGAAGAAATCGCTACAAATACTTCAAAGAATGGGATGTTCTGGAGACCCTTGTGCACTTTCTAGTTGAGATGCCTGGGAAGGTGTAAATTGTAGGATGGTGACCGCTGATAAAATTCATGTTGTATTGTTAACCAGTTGTAAGACTCATCAACAACTTGGTGGAGTCTATATAATATTCTGGCATTATGATTCTTAAAATCTATGCTAATTATCAAGCACATGGGTTCATGGGTTTTACAAGGAAAGTAAAACTTCTATAACAATTGTGCGAAGTTGTAGATAATTTTGTTATCTTCATTTCATGATTTTGTTTAGAAAATACATCTAGGTTTAGAAAATACATCTAAAGCTCGATTTACCCTCAGTTCTTAATTGGCACTCACATGAAGCTGATGCTGCTGTTGTTTAAATGCAAGCGATTATGTTCTATCAGAGAGGTAGAGCACTTATTCTTGATCAGTGGCCTCTAAACCCTTTTGTTGGATTATGTCTAGTCGCTTCTGCTCGGCTTCGGTCGGTTTATGTATTATTTTGTTCTTGTTGGGGGATTTTTGTTTCTGTGATGGGTCTTTGTCCCCTATTTTGGTTCGGGATTATGCTCCCTCTTTTGTATTGGGTCCCATAACCCGATAGGGTTTTCGTGGACATTAAAATTTCTATCTATCTATCTATCTATCTATCTATCTATCTATCTATCTATCTATCTATCTATCTATCTATCTATCTATCTATCTATCTATCTATCTATCTATCTATCTATCTATCTATCTATCTATCTATCTATCTATCTATCTATCTATCTATCTATCTATCTATCTATCTATCTATCTAAACAATTGGCAACTTGAAGTAACCGGCTAGATAAATTCTAAAGAGTTAATTTTATTTATGAAACGAATTGTATGATGATTAATAATGGGGTAAAAGCATATAGGTGGGGGTCATTTTTTATGTCAGCGACAGTGGGTGCTTAGGGGGTGCTTTAGGTGATGGCCCTTTTTTGTTTTTTGAAGGGTCGAAGAATTTGTGAAGGGTTGAAGAACGGTGAAGAACCCGCGAAAGGTTTGGCTCTCCCATGATCCGAATTGGGAAATTCGTTGGCCATGTCAGCGATCCGGCTGTAGGGGCTGATTCTCCCGCTCCAATTTGGCGGGCTGAAGCAGCTCCAAGAAAATTTTGAAAATTAGATGGAGAATAGTTGGCTTACCAAAAACAATTTCGATGCAATTCAATGGATTTGGTTGAAAAATACGCTGCTGAATTTGCAGCACAGTTTGATGGCCAGGATCCAGAAGACCTTGCTGCTGCTCTTGGTATTGATCTGGATGAATTCCTCCCAAACTTTGCTGTGCAGCATGAGGTTTCAAATCCACTGGATGCTCATGAAATTGTGGATCCTGCAAATTGTGAAACTGCAAATTTGGTACCTTCATCTCCAGTTTATTTAGTTCCTGAACCCTCTATCACATGCTCTGATGATTGCAAGAAGGTGTGCAATTGTGCATCCCCAAATACTGCATGTAGAAGAATTCTAGCAACCAGAAGGAGATTACAAAGGAAGAGAAAGAGAGAGCAAGAGAAATTTGTCCTCGATTCCAATAAGGGCAAAGAAAAACTCACCACCAGGCAGAAACAAAAATTGGCCAAGCAAATTGTGGATTTCACCAATAAGGTATGCCTTAATTTGAATTTTGAGGATAGAAAAGAGGTTTTTGCAAGAAGCGTATAACGACTTCTGAATAATATGGTATCATAGGAAATAAAGAATTAAATGTGTACAAGCATGTTGTTAACAATGTGAAGGAGACTCTTGTCTTTGTCAAGAAACGTTGCGGCAGACTCGGGGATATCAATCAAGCAAGGTCCTCCACCTTGATGATGGCGGTCACCGAATGTAGCAATCGTCGGCGGCCGCTGTAAGGGTTCTAAACTTGAAAAGAAGGGTTGTATGTCTTTAACGTGGACAAGAGGAGATTGGCTGAGATTGGAGGACCACGGTCCATGTTCAATAAGAAGTCTAGATCGGATAGACTCTCCAGATGAAGACCGAGAAAAGGTATATAATTTTGGATCTCTAAAACCCGTCTCTCCTAATAAAAGGCAAGTCATCAAATTAAGGAGACATTTGAATGGGCAGAAAGTATCAAAGCCTTATAACTTGCATGCAATTCACTTCTTGGAAGAATCCTGGTACTTGATGCTTTATTTGTTATGAAATTTGGATTTCATTCATCATGGATTGCTTTTTAAAAACATGTGTAATGTTTTATAAAAGATTCAAACGTGTATATCGGACATGAAGATAGGTTTGAGGTTGTTTGAAACCTTGAAGCCTAAATTTGTTAGAAGACTCAAGGATAGAGAGCGTTTATTTGCATCTATCACATGAGAATGGAGTTCGTGGGAGGCGTGCATTGAACAAGATGAGACGAGATCTTAGCATTCATGGTGGAAAATGTACTTTGCAAGTGTGTTATTTGTGGTGCGGGCCCAAGATGTGAAGCATACACTCACACTTTCAATAGTGTGAGTGACATGTGGAGAGTTATGGTATGTCCAAAGAATGACACAGCAGATTGGTATAAGTCTAAGTGTTTGAAAATGGAATGTAATGATTGTGGCCTCAAGTCATTCTTGAAATGTCCGAAAGAAAAGCGCAAAACAATGAAGATTGACTGGAAGAATTTTGAGAAGGTATAGATTGATCATTTCTGAAATTTACATTTCTGAAATTTACATTTCTGAAATTTTATATCATTGTATGCATTTCTGATTCATAGGTATGCATTTCTGAAATTTACATTTCGAAATTTTATATCATTAATGCGGTGAAAAGAAACTTATGTGAAGGATGTTGGTAAAGGGGGTAAACCCATTGTCAACACGAAGGATGTAATGAAGTTGGTGTATAAGAGCACGTCCTTGCATGAATTTATGGAACATGCTGATGCAGTGGTCAAACAATTCATTCCTCATAACTACACTGCAAGATGGCAAGCAAATCAGTTTAAAGAGTGTTTGCAAACTTTCCCATCCAACACTGTCATATCTGTCATTGATTTTGCTGAAAATTATACTTTCAAGATTCAGCAGGAAATTCAAACATTACATTGGAGGAATGATCAATGTTCGATCCTTGTGCATATCACCTATAGGCATGCTAATGATGGTGAATGTCCCAATCTTGAAGTAGGTGGACGCAAGTTGGTGAAAGAGACTCATTTTTATATGTCCGATGATCGAGAGCATGATACTTCATTTGTGCAGCATTGCCTCCAAAGACACCACGATTATTTGAGAAATAAAGGTATAAAATTCACAAACCATGTGTTTTGGTCCGACGTGTCTTTGCCAGTTCAAGTCATCCAGGCTTTTACTATCTAGGAAGGTTCTATCAGACCAATGGAATCCAGATTGCATGGAATTTCTTTGCTTCTTCCCATGGCAAAGGGGAACATGATGGTGCAGGGGCTGTCGTAAAGAGAATACTCACCAGCGAGATGCTTAAGAGGGCGAGCACACCTCTACGGAATGCGTAGCGACGTTAATTTCTTGACTTGGTATTTCACGGTTAAGAGAGGGACAAAGGAGAACAATATCATTAGGTAACATTTGTACCTCAATACGCGACTAGTCTACCGAGTTACATCATTTGCTTACTTGTATATTCATGTGCACGTGGTATTTTCATCGATAAGAGTAGGTGAAGTGTGCAGGAAGTTTAGGTATGATTGTGATACCTTGAAAGGAACCAAGAAGATCCATACTATTAGGCCTATCGTGAAAAATGGACCTACCATGGTAGCACATAAGTCCATGTCTTGCTTTTGTGATAGCTGGCGGAAAGGTTTATGGAATAGGTATAAGAATGTAAGGAGGTTGGGATGCTACACATACCGAATTGAAGCCCGAGATCATGCAAAGCATACACCTATCACTCATGTGCAATCTGAGGGAGACAATCAATGGAAGGCAGAAATTGTAGAAGTAGGGACAACTTTGTCATAAATGCCGAGGGTCGGCAATGAAGAGAATGTCGAATTACGGATTGTGAAGTGCACAAGCCTAGACATGTGGTTGAAAATGCATTTAGGGATGAATGGGGCTCTAAGTTCAAAGAGGCAAGAGGTCATACTTACAGAAAGTACTACAAATCCATTGGAGATGGAAAATATGAGTGCTAAGTCATATGCCCGATGTAAGTTGTTATTCACATCTCGTAATTTGTGCAAAAGTAGAGCTCCTTCCGATTCTGCGGTGAGGGCAATGTATATGACTTGCCATTGAGGTGCATGAACACATAATTGATTGCTTACCACCACCCGATTCTCAAACATTGGCCATTGGTAAGTCGAAATCAAGCAAGAAAGACCTACAAAGAAAAAGAACATCCTCGATCTTTGTGAGGAAGAAGGTAGTAGCTAGGAAAAGATAGTGGCTAGGAAGAAAGTCGTGGGCGGAAAAGAATGTTAAGGTAGCCAGGGAAGAAAAGGTAGTGGTGTATTTGCTGGTTTTGCCATCTTGCGAAACATAACAACAGATTTGGAGCATAACCTTGCATCTCCAAGAAGAGGTTAATAATTGAACTCAAATCTTTTCAAATTTTTTCATGGTTTTCTTGGTTCGTTATTAGAGGTAGAAAGAAAGATCCTTAAAGACTGGTGCAGTACAATAAGTTCTATTCCCTAAGCTCTGATATGTCTCGTAAGTATGGTTATGGTTTCAGAGATAGGCTGGCAGTAACAGGTTTAGGGTCCAGGTCTGATATGGATGGTATATTAGTTATTTTGTTTTGTTTAATCCGCTTTTTGTATTCAAAGAGTGCTTGGTAGACTGTTGGTGCTTGTTCATTAAGCAAATGGACTTAAGCTTAGTTTACTAAGTTAGCTAAGGCCATTGCAGCGGTTTACTATTTGAAGCAAAGCAAGAAATTTTCTCTCGCCAATGACGTTGCATGGCATGGGAACTATGTGTGCCTTACCTGTAAATGATTTTTATATTTATTTCTATTGTTATTGTTAGCTATGGGATGTGGAACATTGTTTGCATAATTTTGCAACCAAAACTCAGTATTTTATTGTATGCATGGTCTAATGCATGTGTGAATATTTTATGTCTTAGCTTGTTATAGTTCCTCTTTTCCAGTTTTAACAGTGCGGTCGAGAAGCCAGGAGTAGCTACTGTCGATCTAGTTGTGAACAGTGCTAGTGAATATGAACCTGGGTGCTCAATTGGCCAGTTCCAGTTCTGCTGCTAAGAGGGTATGGCGATCCACCCAAAAACACAATGCACACAACTTATATAAAATTGGTCAACGGCCTATGCAGTTGCAATGGTTCGGCAGCAAATTATCTTAAGATTATATTTATGTACCGAGGGTTTTGCATGCGATCATTACGGTATCATTTGCGAGTATCCGTCAACTCCTATTTGATACAAAATGGCACTTATCCAACACAAGTAAAGACTATTTTTAAAACAAGAATAAGGCTTTTAGGGGTAAACAGGAATCACTTTGTTTTTCAGAACCATTAGGGGGAAACATAGATGCAGATTATTAGACTTTATAATGTCTTTTTGTCATTTATTGCTAGTTGTGCCTAGCTAAGAGGATAGATCATCTTTGTGGCGTAAGCGTATGACCGCTTTGTCTACTAGGCATAATAAACGGCATTGGCAACTTAAGTTTACCTTGGCAAAGGAATGAAGATATTGCAACAAGGTTGAGAAGGCAGCTAATTATTGTTATCAGCAACTGGGCGTGTCTTTATCTAGTCTAAGTATTTGATGGAATTTGCTTTGATCATGTAATAGCTCAACCATCCTGTCCCACTGGGAGAGTCATTTCAGAATCACAAGTCCACCAACTATTCTTTCATCTACATATTCCTCTCATCTATTTATATTTCATGATCATGTTGAATCGACACAGTGGTGATATAAGTGTGTGCAGGCATAGGACATCTACAGAAGACTAACAGATTTTCTTCCAGGTGCCCTGGTAGAGAAATCCTTAATTTCTAAAGGAATTATAAGATATGCATCATAACTTTAGCATTTCTTAGTAGTGTCTGCAGTATGTTCTTTTGATTTTGGAAGGGAATTCACCTGCTTAAAAGAATTGTTCCAATAAGAAACCTGTGTTGAAATTGAATTAACAGAGAATTTTTCATATGAAAACTTATCACATATAACACATATGTTCTTTGATTCCTGGAATTCACATAGGCTTCGAGACTTCACAATATAAAACATACTTTACAAAATTGACATTCCAAAATTGTGCAGCATCCAACATCTGCTTCAATCAAGATCTACTCATGAATTGATGCAATGTCATGCCTTCATCCAAATCCGTGTCTGAATCACTACTTTCTGCAACTTCTCGTTCTTCATGTTGGTCACCCTGTTCATCTGTTTGTTCTGCAGCATGTAAATCAGCAGGTGTTGTTTCTGGAGCACGGAGATCTTGAACAAGCTGGACTATGGATGGAATGGTATCGGGCAAGTTTAGCACAGGGTGGACTAGCCCAGAAGAAACACTATTGTGCAACTGGAGATTCATGCTGGAAGAGGGGTACCACAGATTTTTGATCTGGCTAGAGTTCCAAGAATCTGCTTGAGTCCAAGATACAGTTCTCTGACTAGAATTATCACCTGCAAATTATGGGTAAATTAGAGTTCAATTTATGTATTCATGCTAAATTCCTAGACCTCAATTACCTAAATCAGAATGTTTGCTTGGAGCAGGTGTTGTAGCTTCAATTCGTTCACTCCCTGCACCTGCAAAGTATGGGTAAATTTGAGCTCCATTACGTATTCATGTTAATGTCTTAGACCTCTATTACCTAAATCTGAAGGTTTGATAGCAGCAGGTGTTGCATCTTCAATACGTTCACTCCCTGCACCTGCAAAGTATGGGTAAATTTGAGCTCCATTATGTATTCATGTAAATTTCTTAGACCTCTATTACCTAAGTCTGAAGGTTAGGTTCAGTCCCTGCAGCTGCAAATTATGGTAAATTCGAGCTCAATTTATGCAATCATGCTAAATTCCTAAACCTCTATTACCTAATTCAAATGGTTTGCTTGCAGCAGGTGTTGGAACTTCAATAGGTTCAGTCCTTGCACCTGCAAATAATAGGTAAATTTAAGCTCAAGTTTATGTAATCATGCTGCATTTCTAAACCTTCATTATTTAAGTTAGAATGATTACTTGCAGCACGTGATGCAACTTCAACAGCATCCTCTTGGACAACCTTTGTGTTTTTGGCTTTCCTCACCCCTTTGCCCTTTATTTTCTTGGCTGCTTTCGGACTTTGATTGGAGGCGAGGAGGCTTCAAACGTTTTGGATTTCTCTTTTTCCCAATTTGGTGTCTTTGGGTTCTTTGCCTCACATACTGCGATGGGCTCATCTTGAGGTGCTCCACCATGCGCTTCAGCTTTCTTCCTGTGCTAAAGTTCCTCTGCCTACACAAAAGGATCAGTGACCTCAAGAAATATAGAAACTAAAGACATGAGTTGCATACCATTGGCAGAGGTCTGATTTTCTTCAACACCCGCAATATCACTTATCGTTTCCTTTCTCAATGTCTTCCTCACTTGACCTATGAGATGTAAGTATAAATTACTATCATTTTCAGAACTAACAAACAAAGAGACACATACCTTTCTTAGGACTGCACATTGATCGAGTTTGAGGTCTTCTTCTCACTTCCAATTTCTCGGGACGACTATATGTGGAATCCTCATATTCATTGTCTGTAGCTTCCTTACTACCACTGCCACTAGCATCAGCATTTTTAACCTCATCTGCCACATAGTTTGAGTATCCCAACTCCAAGTACAAATTTGCAGGAAGTGCAATCGTGCACACATAGCACTGCAAGTTTTCCATGCAAATCTGAAAGCAGAAAATGTGGTATTTGTGGCCACATACTAATTCTACATGCAAAGCATAATCTGTGCAAAAGGCCATGCCACAAACTGAACAACCACTCACTCCATCTGCAAAAGGCCAATTTCCAGCCGAAGGTTTGATTAGAGTTGTGGTTGAAAAGTTATCCCTCAAGTGCTTCAGATTTTTGATCTTGTTCTCCAAATCTTGCAAAAGTCCCCTCCTTAATGCCTGATGAGCATATTTAATCTCTCAATTTCGGTTTGCATAGATGTAATGTCTTATCATCTTGTGTTTTCTTCTTTTCGTGTTGCAAGCAAAGAAATTCCCAATCTTTTCTCTTCATCTTTTAATTTTTCATAGGCTATATTTTTTCTTGCGGACAACTGAAACCAGATCCTCATACTTTTGTTTCAGCATGCGTATCTCTTCACATATCGATGCGGCCCCATGTGTCATAACCAAGTAAGAGTCCTTTATTTTGGATCAAGCGCATTTCATTGACATGCACCCGTTGTTTCGATGAAACAAGCTCTTCACTAACTTTTGCTTTTAGTTACGCCTCCAAATGAGAAGCGATTTAGCTATATTTGCCAAACCTTGCTCATGCACATCTCTCTGGTTTGGTTATTCCTCTTGGAGATTTGCAATGACCACCAAGCAAAATATGCCCAGTTAACTTTGTATTGATCAGGGTTTAAAGTAGCCCTGCTTGTATGCTGCCATGCAAATGCTCTTGCAAAATTTGTTCTCACCTCTTTATTCTTTACTCCATACTGATAAATTCTTTTCACCTTGTCTTGCAGGTCCCTTGCAAAATCAGGACGAATCTTATGGAGTTTTATCTTGTTATCCTTTACATCACAGCTCCATACACTAAGAAAATCTGCTTTCGTATTGCATTCATTCCAAGTCGAGTCGTGGGATCCCTTCCTTCATTGGGTAACCCTCTGTAAACATGAAACTCTGCAACAGAGTTTGCGATCCTCATATCCTGGTAAAAATAGAAGAATAAGCAACAAATAACTACCAATCGGCAAATATCCTTTAAAAATAGATCAACAAAGGAAAGGAAATCGACAAATATAGGATACCTTTTCCCCAAATCCGTTCTTCGTCACGTCGAATAGAAGGGGGGATGTTCGATCGAATCGTCTACATTGAAATGCATGTTCATTTAGGCATCCAAAAACTAAAATGATGATCATCGGTCATCGGACTCATCACGCGAAAGCTATGATTGAATTCGGACGCCAGAAGATATGATGATTCTTCTCCTCGTCGCCGCGATCATATCGAGCTCCGCACGAAGAAGCATAGGAATTTTCGCACCAGGCCATGACGGGTGCTATCGATTACAAAAATAAACCTATTAAAAAAAGGTCAGGTGGTGCTTTAGGGGTGCTTTGCTAGCGCGAAAATGACCCCCAGCTTTATGCTTTTACCCAATGATCTCAACCATTCAACCAGCATGCATTAATGCAAGCACACTTGCATTCAGAATGGTATGATGATTACTGACTTTCTCAACCAACATACCATCTATGCGAGCACACTTGCAAAAATTGTGTTGCCATTTTCCATTTTCACTCTCATGTTCACTTGAAATTGATGTGCTTAAGTTATATTCTTTGGTTGGGACATATGCTAATTCTATTTGCACAATAACTTAAATTCAAACAATGTAGCATGCACAACATCATCAAAAGTATGTTTGATTAAAGGAACTAGAAACGTGTGCCCGACGATGCTGGGCATTAGTCATGGACGTGTGAAGGCATTTATGTACGTTAGTTGTAGTTGTGTCGTGAACAAACTTTGCCTTTTAGATCGCCACGGTTTTTGACACTGTGCCTCGGGAAAAGCTATGGGCAAGATTGCAGTAGCTAGACGTCCCTGCGAACTGCAAAATGCTGTGTACAGGTTATATGAGACATGCACCGGCCGGCTGCAACCAACGGGCCAACCATCCGAGAGCAGTATCGGGGTCCGCCAGGGATGCCCTCTCTCTCCCACACTATTTGGCCTATAGTATATTGATCAGCTGAAGAGATGGCTCGCTAATAATGGAGGCACTGGGCTCACCTCCTACACTAGATCATTAGGCAGCTGATCTATGCTAACGATGTGGACCTCCTAGCACACACTTAGGCAGACATGCAACGCCATCTCAATGCTCTGGATACATTTTGCCAGGTGACTGACATGCGCGTCCAACTTAGCCAAAATGAAGGTAGTTTTGGTATCATTCGCACGCAAGCCAAGGCCTCCAATCCTCACTTATCGTGGCCAAAATGTTGAAGTGGTGTCCGCTTTTAAATATTTGGGGGTGGAGTTCCCATCGACCATGAACTGGGACAATTCCATCCGGCTGCAAGCCGCAGCAGGTTGGAAGGCACTCTATGCAATGGAGAACAATAGCCACAAGGCAGAGCTATATGATTGGGCCCACTAAACGCACCTATTCAAGGTGCTAGTAGGGTCTGGGGCCCAATGATTTCCCTCGCCACTTGGAATGACTTGGAGCAGGTGCAGTTAAGCATGAAAGGGTGGGCAAAAAAAGTGCCCGTATTTTACATTTACAAATTCAAAATGTAAGGAAATCCCTCCCCCCAGAAATTATTATTCTTGGAATGAATCATTAATAGGGCAAATAATTTTGAACTCTCCTCCCGCGCTCTGTTCAACCTTCCTCCCGCTCGAACCTCCATAGCCGAAAGCTTGACATCCATATTCGAACCTCCATAGCCGAAAGCTTAACATCCATATTCGAACCTCCATAGCCGAAAGCTTGACATCCATCCATAGCCAAGATCGGGACCTCCATAGCCAAAAAAGCTTGCATTTTCGAGAGAGCTGAAGCACCGTGGAAGAGATCATGATGGCTTGACTTGGAACAAAGACATCTCAAGGAAATCTCCTCGCAACAAACCCTGTAAAGCCCATGTCAAGGTCTCCCACTAGAACTGTCGCCCGAAAACTCAAGAGTGGGTCTTCTTAGGATCGGAGGTCTTGCCGCCTCGAAGTTTGACAAGGTAAGCATCGGCGACTTAGGAGCAACAATTTTGATAGCATGTTTCGGGGCTAGTGCAAATAGTGCGGGATGTTTGGGGTTCAAGCCCTATTTGTTAGGGGTTATCAAGTCGCGGGATTAAGCTTTGGTTGGATGGCGATTTTTTTCGTGTATGAGCACGTTTTTTGTAGGAGGGACATTGCAAATCATCACATTCCATTGTATTTTGCCCGAGCATATGCACTTCATTACAAAGGAGTGCGCATTGATTGGGATGAGGTGAAAGCAAATGCAAGTCTTCATTCAAAAGGCTCTCAAAAAGAATCTGATGACGGTGTAATTAGCTACAGAAGTCTTCCAATGTTAAAGCTATTAAATGTATGCCTCAGGTAGAATTGGGGCAGCAGTTGGAAATGATGAAAAGGTGGAGGGAAACAAGAGCATTAGATTCTGCCTCCATGCTTGATGAAATACAGACTTTAAAAGAGAAAAGGAAAACAATGGAAATTGAACTATTTGAAGCATGAGAGTGATAAGAGCTTCTTGACAAGACTTGTGCGAGTAAAGATGCAAAAATATGTGAGCAGTTCAAGATTATGGCAGGTTTAAAAGCAAGCGGGAAGCCAACTGATGTGCAAATGGCTTTGGCATCCCATTTAGAGGAGAAGAAATCAAGTTATATTGCTGACTTAGATGCTCTAATGATTCCCATTGATTGTTTAAAGGCTGATTTGCAAGAATTAGAAGCTGCCATTGAAAAAATCAGCAAGGATTTGGAAGTTAATTCCAACTGTGAGAATAGAATAAAGGAGATGACTAAGCATTTGGAAAGGTCAGACCCGATAGGCTGCGCCTTTGCTCCCATACTCAGCATGACAAGGCCGGGCCTTCATTCTCACATATAAGCAATACTTGCAGAATTTTGCAATGATTGCCTTGACTTCATTCGACCATGGTAATATCTCCACTTTGTGGTCATACATATTGTCTATTTTGTCTTATATTCGGGGTTTCAACGGCGAATACATGTGTACATGATTGTTCATGGTCGAGGGACTGCGATCTGACTTAGGAATCCTTACGAAGGTACATCTATTTCTATTTTGATTACATAATTAGTTTGAGTGTACTTAGATGTAGTTAGTTTCCATCATGTACATAAGCGTATTAACATTTGATTTGGCGTGGTTTTGTCTTTCTTTGTAAAGAGGAAATGTATTTGCTACGTACTTTACATTTACATGTGCCATGAAGTGCTTTTCTAAAATTCCTTTTCTGTGGTGTATTAATAGGGTGTATTGCATTGGTACTTTGCATTTACATGTGATCGGAAATGCATATGAATTTGGTATTTGACTTTCCTTTACATTCAATCTTTGAATGATGTATTTGATAGGGTGTATTGATAAAATATTTTGTTCTGAAATACATTTTGAATTTAGTATTTGGTTTTCCTTTACATTGTGATAGCTATGTACACTAATGTACTTCTATTTTGTCGTTACATTATCGCAGAAAGTTTGCCCTGTAGTAAAACCTACTTGCATGTAATTAACATTTTGTTGCATTTTTGATTTGCATCTGATTGTTTTTCTTGATTTTGCTTCTATCTACTCTACATCTTCCCTTGATTCTGAATCAAGTGTTTACATTTCTTATTGACACCCAATTGTGTCAATGCGCACATGGGTAGTATCAAGAAAGGAAGAAGTAAAAGCTGCAGTAAACTAAGCAGTTCATGTTTCGTGCACTATGCTTAAGTTCGAATATAGCAAAATTTCATGTTGTAGGTGAAAAGAAGAATGTTATTGAGATGGGGTTGCATTTACCATTCTCGGACATCCCAATTCTCGAACCCGACACAAAAGATCTTTGCTTGCTATCGATGTTGGAAGTCCATCCACATCTACATCACCTTTGAGAATTGCAACAACTCATAAGCAATCGGTCACGAGGATTTGGAGACGAGGGGTATGTGGAAGGTAGGGTGATGACACATCGATTACATTAAGATTGCACATGTTGTAGTTAGAGTTCACTAATGTTCAATATTTTGCGTGTGAGAGGTTGTTTTCCAAAAGAGATCCCACCGCATTTGAAGCGGAGTACGCTATTATTGGAGCAACTAAATGCCGAAAGCCCGAGAAAGTAATTCTCTCTCCTTTTTAGGGTTTCTCTTTTTTTTTTTTTTGTATTTTGAAACTTACGTTGGCGTGTTTACGGATAAAATTATCAAGATCTTTGGTGGCGACATTGAAAAGCGATCCAAGTCATTTGTTTTAGGTGTTGAGGAAAAGGCTTGTTCTTTGGCGGTACGTGTTTCTTTTTTGTCTTGCTTTCAAAACATTAGAATGAAGCACTTTCTTGTCTTGAGACTTGCGGCGATTCAAAGGAGCTAGATGATGTTGAAGAAGCCTTGGAGATTGCAGCCAAGGCAACGACTAAATTTATGGTCAAAGTGATGCCAAAGCAATTTGGAAAAAGAGAGTGCAAACAGAAGCGGGGACATCCGCTGCAAAGCGGTAATTGCTAGCTTACATTGACTTACTTATACCTTCAAGTAGCTTATTATATTTTACTCGTTTTGCAGGTCTAAACCTTTGCGGAAACGAGATTGGAAGGTATCAATTTATGCTTTATTGTCATGGATCAATTGTTAATATGACACTAACATTGACTTACTTATGCTTCAGTAGCTTATTATATTCTACTCGTTTTGCAGGTCTAAACCACTGGAAACAGAGATTGGAAGGTATCAATTTATGCTTTATTGTCATGGATCAATTGTTAATATGACACTAACATCTTCGATCTGACAACAGAAATGATGACAAGGATAAACTTATGGAATTCGCGCCATTCACGCCATTCAAGAACTGTCCGCCGGCTGAAATGAAAGTGGTTGCATCTGACATAGCAATTTTATGTGCAACTAACTCTAAAATGAGTAGCCGCTTAGTGGATCTTTATGGCGGGGTAATAACCGGGTTGTAACCGAAATTTGTATTTGTTGCTATTCCTTGTCTCTAATGTTAATCTTAATCTAATCCGGTGCTTGTATGAGACATTGCCTTTCGAAAGTGGAAAGCAAAATCTTTTTTTATCCCTTTACAACTATATAAGGTTTAGAGAAGCTACCGGCCCGGCGAAAAAAGAAAGGGTGAATCAATTTGAAGGATCACTGAATGTCATTGAAATAGTGAAATCAGGGATGAAGGGGATTGTGGTAGCTAAATGCCATCATATCCTTGCACCTATCCTTGAGAATGACCATTTTGTCTTTGGTTGTTTTTACGCCCGCACCATCGATTCAAGATCCTACCGCACTGTGAATTCCGTCTTGAATCCTCTTTACGAGGGTTATCTAATAACGAGAAAGCAATCAAAGGGTATGTAATACTTTAAGTTGTTGCTTTGCTTTTCTTCGCTAATTTGGTCTGCTAAATTTTCGTGATATATGGCTGCACACACAAATGTTAACCACATCGATCGGTCAAGTATCTAGAGGCGTCGATTTCATGAAGAGAAATAATGTTAATCAGATTCGAGCAAGTAGAGGTGCCACGGCAGCCGATTTAACATCATGTGGGTTGTATGTGATGGGATTTATGCACAAATATGTTGAAGCTCTTGTCTACGGTAGAGATATGGAAGTAAGTTGTATGCCTTCCCTTGTATGTCTTGCATCTCATGTTCCTTTAAATATTTCTAACCTTATTTATGGATGTCACAAATTACATCTAAATGGTTCTCTCATGAATACATACCGCCACGGCGACAATTTCTAATAGATGCTTTGGTCATGCATTGTGATGTCAATCGAAAGAACGTATCAGCCAACGGATCCTCGATTTCGAAATGATCATGAGTCCGAGTATCGATTTTGCAAGATGAACTATGTAACAGGGCTTATATATATCTTTTGTTCACATTTGTGTTCACATTTCCTATCATAAAGAATGTGTAAATGACACTATCTTTGAATAGTATACTACTTGATAGTATACTTTATGACTATGTAAGTTTTTTTTTTTGAAGAAAAAAGATTTACGATTAAAAAGAACCCTTGTACCATTTTTGGTCAATCAAAGCAGGATTACTTGATTGTTTTGATTTGTTACAACATTACTTGATTGTTTTGATTGTTTCAACACCACACTACCACACCCCACCACACTCCACCACACCACATCATACCACCACACACCACTACACACACCACCACCACACACACACCACCACACCATTCACCACACACCACATCCGGTTACGGTGAATATGATAGTTGGTGTATGGTCTATGGTGTATGGTGTGTGGTGTGTGGTGGAGTGTGTGGTGGGGGTATGTGGGGTGAATGGTGTGGTGTGTGGTGGGATGTGCTTCGTTACGGTGAATATGATAGTTGGTGTATGGTCTATGGTGTATGGTGTGTGGTGAATGGTGTGGTGTGTGGTGGGGTGAGTGGTGGGGGTGAGTGGTGGGGTGTGTGGTGGGGTGTGTGGTGAATGGTGTGGTGTGTGGTGGGATGTGTCTCGTTAGGGTGAATATGATAGTTGGTGTATGGTCTATGGTGTATGGTGTGTGGTGAATGGTGTGGTGTGTGGTGTGGTGTGTGGTGAATGGTGTGGTGTGTGGTGGGATGTGCTCGTTCGGTGAATATGATAGTGTGGGGCATGGTATGGTGCATGGTTTGGTGTGGTATACACACCCCTAACAGTTTTAGTGTTCATTTCATGGGATGGTATTGTTCAGAGGGTTTCGGACCAACATCCGAGAAATTTTGGCGATTCAGATGCTTCAAGATGCATTTAAAGAAAAATACTCCGAACATATTTTCCTATTGGTTCTTTGGTTACCATATTTTGTTAGTGTCGCATCATAAATTACGCACCTTGAAATTCCTTTGTTGGCTTTAATGTTTGTTTTGGTATACTATTTGGTAATTGTACTTTGCATTTTATAATTAATGACAAAAATATCATTAACTTGAGTTGCACCAAAAACTTGAGTTGCAAACTAAGTACCAAACATGTTTCTTATATCTATACAGAAAGGATAGAAATAGTTCAGTTAACTAAAAGAACAGTGGAAACTCAGAGAACAGTTAAAGCAAAAAAAATAGTCACAACAGCTGTAGAGAAGAGGAGTTCTGTCATTAATGAAAAAGCTTTACAAAAAATGGAGTCACAAGGACTATTGCTACGTGTTTAATTAAAAGCTTTACAAAGAATAGTCACAAGGACTATTACCAAAAAATTGAAACCGTGGATTACAAAAACAAGGCTTGATCTTCGGGCCATCTTCACTCTATATGAAGGTCGTCCTCCATGGCATACATCTTCATTTAGGAGTCGCCTCCTCGCCGAGGTAAGCCTCATGCACCCACTCGATCACCCGCAACTAAGGCGGCAGCTGATGATCCATGAGCTTCTCCACCCACCTGATGGGTGGAGTGAACCGCCTCGGATCAGAATGGGGTGGCCTCGGGAGGAAGACCGATTCTCGGGAGGAAGACACGGATTCTCCGGAGGAAGAGGAGGACCGTGCTGGCGGGGGAGGAGCAGGCACAATGGCCGGGATAGTGTTCCTGCGGAGTGTGGTCTTGAACTTGGCCATGGCGGAAGTGAAGGAGATGGAGCCGGAATGGGGAAGGAGTGAAGAAGACATGGAATAGACGATGGGGACGGAATGAAGCTAAAGGCAGAATTTTGGGAATAAAAGGGATGTTTGCATGCATACGATTTTGTTTTGGGAATTAGGCAGAAGAGGAAAGGGATGTATCCATGCATACGATTTCACACCCTAGCACAACCCTAACACAAAGTTAGCAATATCCCACATGCATATATCACAAAAAACGTGCACATATATAAATAGGGTTTTGCTTATTATTGATAAGTGTGGATAGAGATTTAGATGTTGAAAAGTTATGGCTCACCGGGCTTGTAATCTTCGCCATGGCCGCGGTCATCTCTTGTCCAAGATGTAATCCTAGTCCACCCTTTTTTTTTAGTAATGGGCTCAAATATCCCACATGCATTCAATGTTCCTCAACAATTGCCAAATCAACAAATTGCCAAATCAACAAATGCCAAATGAATGGATTATGTTAAGGCATATTGTGTGCCTATGCATATTGTGTTTGGTAAAGCGTGAGTCAACAATATAGAGATAACAAGGAATATTCCTTATTACCTTGAAAGGAATATTCCTTATTGCATTGAAAGGAATATTCCTTAGCGCCTAGTTATCAGGAATATTCCTTATTACCTTCAAAGGAATATTCTTTAGTTTGTTTAAGTGCACCCATAGTTACAAGGAATATTCCTATTACCTTGAAAGGAATATTCCTTTTTGCATTGAAAGGAATATTCCTTAGTGCCTAGTTATCAAGAATATTCCTTATTACATTGAAAGGAATATTCCACATTGAGTATAGCCCTTTCCTTTGAGCTAGGCTTGTGGGATATATGCCAGCATCAACCATTGGCCAATTGGGTCAGAAAAAGAGGACAGTGGGATAGATTTTGAGAAAAGGATGTTGAACAAATCATTGGCACAAATCATTGGTTAAGGAACAAATTATTGGCATGGTACGAGCCCATCGTAAACAGGGAGAAGGGAATAGACAGGGGGATAAAAATTCCTTTTTTACTGCAGTGGTGACCGGGTTGATTCGATGGCGGGAGGAGATCGAAGCGACTAGATCACAATCCATATCCCCAATTCAAATGCAAACTCACTGGCGACCCGATTCTTGAGGAGATCAATGCCTAGCAGGGAAACCAATTGAACTTACACTAAGTATAACAAATTTTGGAAGTATATAAACATTATATTAATGTTTGTGTTTTAATCGTTCACATTACGATTACATTCGGGGTTTGCAAGTCCATGCCTTAGTGCATAGAAAAGTTACTTCAACAAATGTTAACGTATACAGAGATTCTACAATCTCGCAAATTTCCAACAACATTTCATGCCAATAGTTAGTCAGGTTCATATGCATAAGATGTACCTTTAATCTTATGTTTGATCAAGCTCCAATGGAAATCTCACCCCATTATTGACTGGGATGGACAAGAACTTTCTTTCCTTGAATAAGCTTTGTACTTTTGATGGCAACCGTGAATCAATTCAAAGTAGTTACCAGCTATAACTTCATTACCACAATAAAATTCATTTCCATACCACAATAAAATTCATTTCCATAGTCATCCTTGGTGTCTTCTTGAGGACATGTTTCACTTCGCGTAATCGGATGAGATAATAGGGACCCTTTCATAATTGTGCGGGGATGTGAATGATGCAAAATAATCTCCAACCCAAGACCGTCTCATCCACATTGTCCACGCCATTTGCCCACAAGTCCTCCGCCTCGTACCCATCGTCTTCAACATTGTCCCCGCATTTGTAGGCTCTAGTTTTCTCAACTCCCACACCGCCACAATGATCGGCATTCTCACAAGCCGGGCTAATCAAAATTGATGCATGCCTTACAAAAAACATGAAAGAGATCTACACATTAACTTTGTTGGATCATTTGGATCTATGGATGATACGCAATGAAGAGATTGCACCCCTTTCTTTGGGAGCACATCAAATCTTTTGGGAAGCGGGTCAATGTCAGACACCTTCCAAAATGTTCTTTCCACATCAGAAACTTTCTCTTCAAGAACCTCACATGCGGTTTGCATTTTTATCACTTTCCCATCCTTTTTTTCTTTTTACGCCTCGAGCCATAGTTTGGCTATGGCTCCTTCTCCGTCATGTGTGCCCCTTCCCATGTCCCGGAGCCAAAGAAATTCCGGTGCATTCTGATCTTATGCTCTTGATGATACCTAGTTACATGATAGAAAGCTCTTCTCGACTTGAATTGGGCCTGCACACCCATCGGACCAAACTAAATGGTATTTCATATGACCCAGCACCATTTTCTTTTCAGCCAATTGAGGTGCATCTTGAATGCTTTTTTGTACAAAGTGAGTATCATGTGTTTTGTCATCCGAAATAAAGAAGTGCACACATTTCCTCATTTTACCCTCGCACCTTGAACATCGATGTGGACCAATATCTTGATTTGTTCATTGTACCAATGTTGTGCTTGAATCTCGTTGAATGGCTTCAAAGTATAATTCTCCCAGAAATCAACAACCGATAATACCACCGTGATCATCACGTAAGACTCTTCATGGATTCCTTGAATTGTTTGCTCGGCCAATGTGCCACAAAGTTATGATATACAAACTTCGACATATGATCAAACATGTTATCCAACATATTACCGAGCTGCGTTTCTTGTCAATTAGCTTTAGTCTTCATTGAAGTTCCTTTCTTCGAGGGGCTCATTAACGTAACCATAGACTTGCCAATCAAGCGTTTGATCAATCGCTCCTTGTATTCTCTTGGACACAACTCAATTAATTGTTTCCCACAATTTCCACATCTGATTTGATACATTGTAGCTTATGCCACTGCTCGTTTGCTTTACGCTGTCACATACCATAGCCCTCCAAAATGTGCTAACATTATCAAGTGTCTTGTCCTTCGCTGACATATTCCAAAGATGAGCTTGTGAGAGCGACACACCACAATTGCACGCAGAACAATTTTCATGGAGTCTTGACCTCATCAAATTAAATGCCTCGCATACAGATCGATTGCTCATGTTTCACGAACAACATGTGTTTCTTTCCTTTAGCTTTCTAATGCAAGAAGGTTTTAAGTATTCAAATTGCCTAAGCCCAATCCGAACCTCTCCGGATATTGATCCACAAAAATCTGGAATAATTCATTTTGTAAAATTACAATTGAAATAAAATTAGTCACCTCATTACATTACATTACATTACATTACATACAAATCTTTTACATATTCAAGACCCTAAACTCCCACACATACATGTACATTCTCGTCATGAATTTTATTTCATTTACTATGAAGTCACATAATTTTTGACAAACAATACATCTCCACACTAATTTCTTCTTAGTTAATGCCTACATCTACAATACATCCGTAATATACATGTAAACAAATATACATCCGTAATATACATGTAAACAAATATACATCCGAACATACATGTAAACAAATATACATATGCGTGTTGCCATGAAATAATTTGACATTTCCATGTAGAACAACTAGAATTGACTGTGATCTACATTACATTCAAAAAGTAAAGAAATCATTACAAACTTTTACATCAGTGTTACAAAATAAAAAGACATCTTTATTCTCGCCAAAAAAAAAAAATCTACAAACTTTACATTCTTTATTCTAAAAACAAGATGCAATTCTGACTAAATTACGATTGATGCATTCGGTAATGTCAATATATTGAATTGGTTGTGTCCTCTTCTTCATGACATCTCTAATTTTTGGTGAAACCTTTGAGTTATCTAACCAAAACGAAAGCAACCATATCCTTCATAGCCCGATCTATCGTGATTTGTTCTTGGATTTCGACCGCTAATGCCCACAGATTTGTTCCACCCTAGTGACATTCTTTTCCTTCTCTTCGATCGCTAGTTTCATATTTCTAGATGTATTTTCACAATTTAGTCGCTAGTGAAGTCTTCTCGTAATTCTCCTTCCTCTCCAACCACCATAGATAGTACGTAATGCTTTGCAGCAAAGTCCGTCATTGCTATTTGCATTTTTGACGCCTTGGAGGCCATCCTTTAAATTCTTTACCAGACTGTTTTCGATAGCCTCTTGAGGCCTTCCTGTGAGATGGATTGGTGAGCCACGCCAGACGTGCTCGTCAATGCCGCCAAATGGGAGTCATTGAGGATGAATCTCATACCTTCAAAGTTGCCCAAAGATATGATCAACCGGGACGCTATGCCGAGTTGGTCGTGCCCGCCAGCCGCTACATGTGACATTGAGCACGGTATCCGTACGAATGCTAGGATCATACCTTCAGGAGGTCATGGACATGCGAGATCAGCTATGTCCTCGGGCACGCACTTGACATGTACATACACATTTATTTCATGATGATGTATACTTGTATAGTTTGACAGCATTCTTATTACTGCCACGGTTTTTCCCTCGAAAACCCTTCGGGGCGGGGGTTTTTTAACCCGACAAGAATAAGTTTTTGCCGCTCCTTCCCCGGGTCCCATAGGCCGATTGGTCTCGATGGGACGATAAAAAAACTATTCTATTCTATTCTATTCCAATGACTGGCTCAAATAGGAATTGCAATCTTTTGTCCTGCAATAATCTTCTTGCAAATATACTTTGCTGTTTTGGAGTCAAATTAGATACCTCATTCATTATGAGATTTACAGAAGCATTCACCTTTCTTCTAATTGGCTTTGTCACGTATCCACCCCTACAAACCCTCTTTTCGATTTTCTTTGCGCTTGTAACAGGTGCTTTCCGAAACTTCATCAGCAGGAGGATTGAAATCAACCCGATGTCGACCTCGAAGTGCTTGCATGAGAGTCCAATCCTTCTTCCATAGTTTCTTCTTCAACCGGTGCTTTAAGACATCGATCCATTCTGCAGAAGGGGATACAACATCCCCACACAAGAAATCAGATTATTAACCGGATAATTTGTACCATCTTTGAAGGGATTTGTATTACCGCTTGAAGGAAAGGGATTTCAATTTGTTCAAGATACATTTGTTTCTTGAAATGCATTCGATTTAAGAGCAGCTATAATCGATTCGGGCCAAGTTTTCGTTGAGGTAGAATCCGGAGCCATGTTTGATCGATTGAGTAAAGTTCAAAATGTGCGCCAAAGTTTTTTTTTTTTTTTTACGCAGACAAGATATTTAGATTTTATTGATAGAGAAGCTAGTACAAGATTTCGGGAGGATTTGGTATAATTATGGAGAATATTGTACGTCAACCGCCTTTATTAATGATAGGCAACTCCATGTAAAATTCAAAATGTACATTACAAACACTTTAACCCAGTTCAAATTTTTACATCAATATACAAAAAAATTCAATCACCCTTTCATGCTTCTACCCAGAAAGCATTCTTGGCACGGGCCCTGGGGATGAAGTCCACAGTCCCATACCAGATACTGTTGCAGGAAACATGTTTCTTGCCTCTTCAAATAGGGGCACTTAACAAACACATCACTACTTCTTGAAGGTGGTCAGCATGGATGATACTCGTCTCCCTAACCTCACTTACACTATGACAATGGGGCCTCAATGACTAAAAGCCTGCTGGTGGAAAAAGAGAGCTCAGTGGCTGGCTAGATGGAATATGCAGGAGCATAGGTGCATCCAGGTGCAAACGGAGGCAGATCGCACCAGTCTCAAACAGTACCTTGATGCATGCTTCCTCAGTAAGTTATAGGATGCCAGCACCCTTGAACAAGTCAAGACGACACATTATCAATGCCACATAAATCCCGTGTTGGAGTGGGGCCCGCAATGCTACCTGCGCACTCATCTCCCTATGAAAAAGCACAGATTCATTGCCTCTATCCGCACATGTGCACGCCATCTCTGGATTGAGATGGGGAGATGGATTGGGGAACTGCGTTAGGAGAGGCTTTGTCAATGCTGCCAGGTTGGAGCTGTGGAAGACGAATGCCACATCCTTCAGAGTTGTCCGACGATATGTCGACATTGGGATACGCTTATGCCGAATGGGGTCCGTCCCACAACAAGAGAATGGACATTTAGCGGCGTGGGCTTGCGACGTCAGGCGACGTGGACGCCGCGAAATAACGCGTGACCATGCGACGTGTCGCGACGTCCCGTCGCCGCAGACACGCCGCGATGCGGCGGTGGTGCGACAGCACGACACCGTGGCGGGCGGTATCCGCGCACGCCAGTGCACCACGCCGCATCGCGCGGCGTCACTTTTGTGCGATTGACGCCGCTACGGGCGACGCCGCTACGGGACGCTGGCGGACGCCTAGTGTACTTTGTTCTTTTGGAGAACAAGGTGGTCTTCGCCACGCAAAGTTGGTCCCCGTGGTAATGTCGATATTCGAGTCCATTGGAAGAGCCAAATCATGGTTTTGGAGGGGAAATTGCTCGTCCATCGCCTGTGGCCTTCGTGAAGAGAACTTTTGTGGCGGCATGTGAGCTCCGAAGACTGGAGCTATTTCATCGCGGCACCAACACCGCATATCCTAGTGAAATGTTTTTCTCATGTCCGCACCAGACGTTGCAATCGCTTGTCAAAATTCCACCTTTTTTTCGATGAATTTTTTAGTTATCGTTCTTTTGCATTCATGCTTCATAAATTCGTAATTAATGCATGGTATGGAATTAAATTCTGATTTTTTTGTCAATTGGCTTCCTATGTCATCCCCAAAGATACTGAGGGCAAATTTTTAGAATTTTCGGATAAAGTTCTTCGATCAAATAGGTAGCATTGGGCGGTGCAAGCAAACTGTTGTTGGGCAAGAAGTGCAAGACATTCATAAATTCGTAATTAATGCATAGTAAGGAATTAAATTCTGATTTTTTGTCGCAAGAGCTTCTTAAGTCATCGCCAACGTACATGCCGGGTTTTCAAAATTTCCATACAAGGTTTAGATCAAAGTGTTTGCATTAGTACCTGGCCCCGGCAAATTGTTGTTGCAACAGCCGGCACACTTGCTGCTCAAATCAAACAAGGCCGAGGACCTTGCAAGGTCGCTTCATTAGAGGAGAGTCCTAAACCCCAAGATAGCAGCCAAAAAAGTTTCCTTCGAGGTGACCTTTCCTCGGCGGCCACGGGGCGATGACGCTAAAGACCACACTCCCGGATCTGGTTTCCTCTATCCGACCGTTGAATCCTTTCGCTCAAGGGCCCTGGCTCGATAAAAGGTCCAAAAAAATCCAACATCCGCCCCGGGGAGAACTTATCAAAAACCGCTGGCAGGCCCCAAGGGCCGATCGTAGAAACCAAAGTGTTTTGTCGTTGGACATTGCGAGGGTCTGTGGGAATGGCGGTCGACCGCCACATCGTCCCGAGGCCGAATTACCCTAGAGACCAAGTTGCACTGGGCGTTTTGCAAAAGAAAGAAACACTTACGCCCCCACGAAGTAAAGATACCCTGACGCCCACCTCCTAGGCCAATTGACTACGAGTGTGTTGGACATGAGATAGTTTGACGCTACCTCGAGAAGGGGTGGTCTTTGGCCATGAAACTTGGTCCCCTGGGGCAATGTCGACGTTCCGAGTCCATTGGCGAGCGAATCCACGATTTCGAGAGAGGGAAGTTGCCCGTCCGCTGCCGCGGGCCTTCCGAGGAGGACTTTTTGGGGCAATTTTGCTTCCGGATGGTTTTAGGGTCCGTGCTGCGGCGCCAACCCCCTCTACCTCAAGACCGCCGCCAAGGTCCTAGTCGACCGACAAGGATAGAGCCTCCCAAACGTAAACCCTATGAGTTGCCGGGTTCTAGCGGGGTTTGCGTTTTGGGCCGAAGTTTTGGTCCTTTGCACTTGGGACTTGGGTGATAAGATGCAGATTGAGAACGCGAAGCAAGGGGAACCGACGGAATGGAGTTTGGATCACGTACTCCTCCCGCCAGGCGATTTAGAAGTAAAGGGCACTTTTGCAAAGCAAGACGTTCATAAATTCGTAATTAATGCATAGTACGGAATTAAATTCTGATTTTTGTCACAGGCTTCCTAAGTCATCGCCAACATACGTGCCAGTTTTCAAAATTTTCTGACAAGGTTTAGATCAAAGTGTTTGCATTAGAACGGTCCCAGGGCAAAATTGTTGGGCAAACCGAGAAAGGGGCACACTTGCCCAAGTCAAATAAGGCCAGGACCTTGCAAGGCCACCTCATTAGAGGGGAGAGTCAGGACGTGAGGCGAGCCCCAAAAAGTTTCCCCGAGGCAGCTTTCTTCGGCAGCTCCCTGGGGTCAGACGCTAAAGACCACACTCCGGATCTGGTTCCCCTATCCGACCGTTGAATCCTTCGTTCAAGGGCCCCGTCTCGATAAGGTCCAAAAATCCAACATCCGTCCGTGAGAACTTATCAAACCCGGGCATCTCCCCGGTCGACCGCGGTAGAAACCAAAGTGTTTTGTCGTCGGACATTGGGCGGAGGTTCGAATGGCGCATTCGACTTCGCCATCATCGTCGGGAGGCCGAAATTACCCTAGAGACCAAGTTGCGGTCGGTTTTGCAAAAGAAAGAAACACTTACGCCCTCACGCTCAAAGATTCCACGTGACCACCTCCTAGGCCAATTGATCACGAGTGTGTTGGACATGAGATAGTTTGACGCTACCTCGAGAAGGGGTGGTCTTTTGGCCATGAAACTTGGTCCCCGGGGGCAATGTCGGCGTCCGAGTCCATTGGCGAGCGAATCACGATTTCGGGAGAGGGGAAGTTGCCCGTCCCCGCCAGGGCCTTCGGGGAGAGGACTTTTGGGGCAAGCCGCTTCCGGATGGTTTTAGGGTCCGGTGCTGGGCGCCAACACCCCTCTACGCCAAGACGAGCGCAAGGTCCTAGTCGAACCGACAAGGATAGAACCTCAAACGTAAACCCCATGAGTTGCGAGGTTCTAGCGTGGTTTGCGTTTTGGGTGCCGAAGTTTGGTCCTTTGCACTTGGGACTTGGCTGATAAGATGCATTGAGAACGCTGAAGCAAGGGAACCGACGGAATGGAGTTTGGATCTGCACTCCTCCCGTTAGGCGATTAGAAGTAAAGGGCGGCTTTTGCAAAAGAGCAAGACGTTCATAAATTCGTAATTAATGCATAGTACGGAATTAAATTCTGATTTTTGTCACAGGCTTCCTAAGTCATCGCCAACATCTGAGCCGTTTTCAAAATTTCCGGACAAGGTTTAGATCAAAGTGTTTGCATTAGAACGGTCCGGGCAACTGTTGTTGGGCAGCCGAGCTGGCACACTTGCCCAAGTCAAATAAGGCCAGGACCTTGCAAGGCCACCTCATTAGAGGGAGAGTCAGGACCCAGGGTGAGGCGAGCCCCAAAAGTTTCCCGAGGCGGCCTTTCTGGCGGCGCTCCCCGGGGGCCGTGACGCTAAAGACCACACTCCGGGATCTCGGTTCCCCTATCCACCGTTGAATCCTTCGCTCAAGGGCCCCTGTCTCGATAAGGTCCAAAAATCCAACATCCGTCCGGTGAGAACTTATCAAACCGCCGAAGCATCTGCGGTCGACGAGTGTAGAAACCAAAGTGTTTTGTCGTTCGGACATTGCGGAGGGCTCGGAATGGCGATTCGACTTCGCCACATCGTCAGGGAGGCGAAATTACCCTAGAGACCAAGTTGGCGGTCAGTTTGCAAAAGAAAGAAACACTTACGCCCACACGTAAAAGATGTCGGTACCCACCTCCTAGGCCAATTGACTCACGAGTGTGTTGGACATGAGATAGTTTGACGCTACCTCGAGAAGGGGTGGTCTTTTGGCCATGAAACTTGGTCCCCGAGGGCAATGTCGGCGTTCGAGTCCATTGGCAGAGCCAATCACGATTCCAGGAGAGGGGAAGTTGCCCGTCCGCCGCTGGGCCTTCGGGAGAGGACTTTTGGGGCAAGCTTTGCTTCGGATGGTTTTAGGGTCCGTGCTCCGGCGCCAACACCCCCCTCTCGCCAAGACACCTACATGAAAGGTCCTAGTCGAATCGACAAGGATAGAGCCTCAAACGTAAACCCTATGAGTTGCCGGGTTCTAGCGTGGTTTATGTTTTGGGTGCCAAGTTTTGGTCCTTTGCACTTGGGACTTGGCCGATAAGATGCGTTGAGAACGCGAAGCAAGGGGAACCTACGGAATGGAGTTTGGATCTGCTCCTCCCGTTGTGGCGCTTAGAAGTAAAGGGCGGCTTTTTGCATTAGGCAAGACATTCATAAATTCGTAATTAATGCATAGTACGGAATTAAATTTGATTTTTGTCGGCGAGGCTTCCTAAGTCATCGCCAACATCTGTGCCGATTTTCAAAATTTCCCGGACAAGATTTAGATCAAAGTGTTTGCATTAGAACGGTCCCGCAGTTCAAACAAGCGTACCCCGGCACACTTGCCCAAGTCAAACAAGGCCAGGACCTTGCAAGGCCACCTCATTAGAGGGGAAAGTCCGGACCCGGTGAGGCGAGCCCCAAAAGTTTCCAGGCGGCCTTTCACGGCGCCGGCTCCCCGGGGGCAGACGCTTAAAGACCACACTCGGATCTCGGTTCCCCTATCCGACCGTTGAATCCTTCGCTCAAGAGCCCCGCCCCGATAAGGTCCAAAAATCCAACATCCGTCCGCGGAGAACTTATTAAACCACGGCGCCCCGCGGTCGGCATCGGTGTAGAAACCAAAGTGTTTTGTCGCGTTGGACATTGCGGAGGCTCCGGAATGGCGATTCGACCGCCACATCACCCCGAGAGGTCGAATTACCCTAGAGACCAAGTTGCACGGTCGGTTTTGCAAAAAGAAAGAAACACTTACGCCCCCACGCGTTGCGATTCGATGACCCACGCCCTAGGCCAATTGACTATGAGTGTGTTGGACATGAGATAGTTTGACGCTACCTCGAGAAGGGGTGGTCTTTTGGCCATGAAACTTGGTCCCTGAGTGGCAATGTCGGCGTCCGAGTCCATTGGCGAGCGAATCCACGATTAGGAGAAGGGAAGTTGCCCGTCCGCGGTGGCCTTAGGGGAGAGGACTTTTGGGGCAAAGCCGCTCCGGATGGTTTTTAGGGTCCGATCCTCTCGGCGTCAACACCCCCCCCACGCCAAGACACTACAAAAGGTCCTAGTCGAATCGACAAGGATAGAGCCTCCAAACGTAAACCCTATGAGTTGCCGTGTTCTAGCGTGGTTTTCGCGTTTTGGGTGCCGAAGTTTTGGTCCTTTGCACTTGGGACTTGGCGATAAGATGCAGTTGAGAACGCCAAGCAAGGGAACCGGACGGAATGGAGTTTGGATCTGTACTCCTCCGTTGTGGCGGTTAGAAGTAAAGGGCGCTTTTTTGCGAGCAAGACATTCATAAATTCGTAATTAATGCATAGTACGGAATTAAATTCTGATTTTTTGTCGTAGAGGCTTCTAAGTCATCGCCAACATACAGGGTGGTTTTTCAAAATTTCGGACAAGGTTTAGATCAAAGTGTTTGCATTAGAACGGTTAAAGGCGGCTTTGTTGTTGGGCAGCCGAAATGGCGCACACTTGCCCAAGTCAAACAAGGCCGGACCTTGCAAGGCCACCTCATTAGAGGGGAGAGTCAGGACCCCGTGAGGCGAGCCCCAAAAAGTTTCGAGGCAGCCTTTCTGGCGGCGGGGGCGGGGGCATGCGCTAAAGACCACACTCGGGATCTCGGGTTCCCCTATCCCGAGATTTGAATCCTTCGCTCAAGGGGCCTCGTTGATAAGGGCCAAAAATCCAACATCCGTCCGGGGAGAACTTATCAAACCGCCACCCTCAGCTCAAACATGCCACCCCGGGCTCAAACATTCGTAAGTAGTAGCAATAGAAGATTGGTTAAATCCGAATGTGATTTTGATCGCATATATGGCTTCGGGAATGTCCAAATTAGCATAAGGACAAACTTTCATGACCATCGATGAAAAAAAGGCACCAAAAATTAAAAAGTGTTAGACGCCGCTATAACAAAATACGTCAAAGCGGACATCGCCGTGATGCGACGTTAAACCGTATATACGATTTTGAAATCGTATATACGATTTTGAAATCGTATATACGATTTCAAAATTACGTCGCATGCGACGTCGCGACGTCGCATGCGACGCCGTTGTTTTACAAATCCCCGCGGGCCGTCTTTTGGGGACCATTCCTAGGCTTTCTTCTATCGACTATTTTGGGCTTATCTTGGCTACGACCTTGAACGACTTGTAAGCACTCTTTTTAAGGTTAGTAGATCATGCTTTTTGGATTGAATGGTTTTTTGGATTGAATGATTTAGTGTAGATTTCAAATTTGTTTTTCTATCTCTTTCCTTCTTTTTCTTCTTCTTGTTTCTGCATTCTTCTTCTTTTTTCCTTCTTTCCTCATTTTCTTTTCTTGATTCTTCCCTTATTTCACTCTTCCATTCTTCCATTCTTCTATCTTCTTCCATTTCATTCTCTTATTTCTTCCATTCTTCTCTTTCTTCCCTTAATTTCTTTTTTTTCTCCTCTTTCCCCTTTCTTTTCTCCCACCCTTCTCTTCTTCTTTGATTCATTCATTTTTTTTCTTTCTTGTTTTACTATTTCTTCATCTTTTTTTTTTTTTTTGTTTCTTCTTCGACCTTTTTTTTCCGTTGTTCTTATTCTTCTAACTCTTTGTTGCTTTCTATTTCGATTTGGACCCTCAGGATCTTGTTACACACGTCCTTCTTTTGGTAAGTTGATCGCGCTTGCATTTTATTTCTATAATTTTAAGCAGGTTAAAAAAAATTGATGGAGTGGCTTGTTCAAGGGCACGGGTCGGCTCCACCTAGAGTGGGGAGGACCATGTACCCGGGTTCGAAGTCCACTTCACTACGATCATATATTTTTCCTAGGTTAAGGAGTGGCTTGTTCAAGGGCACGGCCGGCTCCACCTAGAGTGGAGAGGGCCACGCATGCGGGTTCAAGTCCCATGACCACTTGTTATTTTAGGTTTAAAATAAAATTGTAGTGGCTTGTTCAAGGGCACGGTAGGCTCCACTACCCAGTGGAGACGACCAGTGTTCGGGTCCAAGTCGAATTTTTCTTGTAATTTTAGGTAGAGGTGGCCAAATCTAGCTTATAACCCTAAAGCGTATGTTAGCCAACTCTAGCTTTTAATCCGACTAATCCAGCATTTGGAAGGGGCTCATTTCGATGATGGGGAGGACGCTTAAAAAGAAGGTACATGACCTAGTCATAGTCTTATTTTTTATTCTTTTGTTTTGTGTTAATCTATCGATTTATAGAAAAGGCAAAGAGTGATTGCAAAATTGAAGTCGAATGCCAAAAATTGGGAGGCGATTGGTCAAAGGTCCCTAAACCACTTAATCATCCATAAGGAAGATATCAAGGTATTTGTTATTTGTTGCCATTCGTTCAATTCGAAATAAGACATTTAACTTGTCATGTTGTCTTCCTTGCAATCGATCACTTTCAAACGTGCAAAGGATTCCAAGAAAAACATACGCCCTTACCTGACCGCCAAGGCAACTTCAAGCAAACGCAATCCGCCTCACTTGGGTTCCGGCGGCGAAATAGATTCGTAAGTGCTATAAACTCTTAGTTCACGTTAACTTTCAATGTCATTGTCTAATATTGGTCGTATTGTTATAGAATTGGCTATACGGGTTTTCCCTAACAGAGGAACACGTAAAGATAGCCACTACTCGCCTCTTGTATATGATATTGTAACTAACTATTAAAATTCTTTCCCTTTTTAATTTTTTTTTTAATTTTTTTTTAATTTTTTTTTTATTTTTTTTTTTTTTTTTTTTTCGTCCACCACGCCGCAAGACGCGACGTCCACGCCGCGACGCCGACGTCGAGCGACGTCCGAGTCACGCTCGCTGACGACGTCCCGAAGCGACGCCGACGTCGCATGCGACGCGACGCCGCATGCGACGGTCCGCAACGACGCCCGTGAGACGCCGCGGCGACGTCGGGCCGACGCGTGATAGACGCCGCTCGACGCCGCTATAGACGTCGCTAAATGACCCTTTTCTTGTTGTGGTCCTGGCCAGCCTCTGCATGAGATACTGAGCACGAGCTTGGTACGGAGGTCGGGCTCATACATTCAACAGATCATGGATCGCCAAGATCAGTCGGCCCTCGGGCACTTATCAACTACTGCATAACTCCCCACAATAATAAGATATCATTTTAGAAAAAGATAGAGAAATGCATTGATAGACACCTTACGTAAGATGATAAAATAATCTATTAAGAAGAAGCATATAAGCAATTCTTATTGTTAGAACTAACAAATCTTACACTCACCATCCCTAGGATGTACGTGAACTATCGCCCCTTCCTTAGGATTTCCAAGTTCCTGGGATATGAAGGGTGTATCTGCACAAATTTAGAAGGTCAATAAACGCCAAAGAACATGAGAATCCCTTGAAAAATAACACATATACATGCACTATATAGACGTCAGAACGTTAATCGAGCATGGCACTTACTTCCAATCAATCACAAAGCATACATATAAACCACATTCCTTGTGAACCTTGAAATTGTATTAGTGCCTTCTTGAGGCATGGATGGTGGGTCTTTGATAGCAACTCAAATTCCTTGTCAATTTTGTACCCTTGAGAATGCCACATATAATTATCCATGTGTAAAGACAGGCTTTGGAAGATATATCCCCATCTTATGCATTGTTTGGCCCCCTGACTTGTTTATCATGATGGCAAATGCCAGCCGCAAAGGGAATTGCACCCTTTCAAACCGAAATAGCAATCCTGAATCGGTGGGCACAATTGGAATACGTGATAGGAACACAGTGTCATCAACATGAACTCCAGTTACTATCTTTGCCTCAATGACATGCCTTCCCATCGTATAATCGCTCGTGTTTCATTGCACAGGCCCTTCTTGAATGACATAGACCTCAACAACATGACAATCATTCCTACCTTTAGATTTAGCTCGTGGGGTAGTACACCAGTTGGAGTTTGTGCATTAAGAAACTCAATGGGGTATAGACCTGCTTGCTGACCATCTGTATTTATGATTCGATCAGCACTAAAGTAATGTGTCATATCTCCAGGGATAAGCAACGCCACCTTTCCTATTGATCTCATCAACAAAATGGTTCAAAGATGATAGTATAGCACGATGTGTCCAAAATATCACTTCTTTTTAGTTTTATTGGATATCTCAAAATGTATCCTGAATTAAATCATCCACATTATCCGACCCAAGTCACATATCCGACAGCAAATGAACCATATCAACACAAATTAAGGTGGTTTCTCGCCCATCTTCTATTCGTAATAAGTAGTCAGCAAATGCTTGATGAATGCTTCAGAGAAGCTTCTACAATTTGCCCGCGCGAACCTTTAGGAACCATTGGAAGTATTTATTGAAAATCCCCTCCCAATAGCATTGGAATTCCACCAAATGGGGTCTGCTCATTGCCCATCACATCTCTTAGTGTTCTATCCTCTACCTCAAATATCCACTTGTGCATCATTGGTGACTCATCCCATACAATCAATCAACATGCTCGAATAAGTCTTGCCAATTTTGAGTGTCTTAGAATGTTGCAAGTAGATGATTCGTGTGGCCCTATAGGTACATTGAAATGCAAATGAGCCATCCAACCACCTTGCAATAACACTGATGCAATGCTAGAAGATGCAACTGCTAGAACAATCTAACCCCTTGTACGTACATATCCTAGGAGAGTGTTATATAGATATGTCTTCTCGGTTCCCTCAGGGCCATTCACAAAGAAGTCCCCACCACCAGTCTTATCGATCACATGGTTGAGAACAACATCATAAACTGCCCATTGGTCAGCGTTCAACTTCTAAGAATCAGATAGGACTTTATCCATACTCACATAGAATTTTCTCTTGGAATAGTGTGGTTGTGTCTAGCACAGTTTTTGGTAAGTTGCATTCTGCTAGGCTTCTTCCAACTAATTGCATGTGATCCTCCACATCCATGAGTGCCATGTCAATAGCATACTGACTTAGATGACCTGTCTCAGAATAAGCATCAACGACAGTTTGGTCTAGGAAATCCTCAACCATCCTATATTTCAACTCCTTTCAAATATCAATGGGATACAATGGGTTACATTCCAACTGAATTGAAGCAAATAAGTGTCGCAATTGATGTGGCATACCTCATGATGATGCTTCACATAGGGATTCTAGCCATTCTAAATTATCATTTGCAATTATTTGCTTAATGCATGCATTCTTGAATGTCTCACACAAACGACCGTCAATGGTTCTCAAATCTTCAGAACATGTAGCTCCTGGTACGTTGCTTAGCAACATCCACAAATAAAATCACTCACCCTATGAGGAAGTCATGAAGTACATCATACACATAAATGGCATAAGCTGAATACGTTGAGGAATTGTCCATTTGTATATCGCTTTGCTCCAAGTAAATCTTTTGGGAAAGTTGTGGTACAACAAAGTTTGAGACACGGGGTATTCATTCGCAGCATTCACCTTAAACCAACCCATGAGAGTGGTGTCATGTGCATTGTTAACCATTTCATCTAAGTCTGCATTCTCATCGAGAAGTATTGGCTGCTCGCTAGGAAGATGAACGACCAATCGCATGACATGAGGATTCTGTTCTTGCAATCCAAATTTGAACAACTACCATGCGTCCTCAGATGCAGAATAATATTTGGCGTCGACATATTGTTGAACTTCGTCATGGTCATCTGTTATAGTGCTCGTTGTGGTGACATCTCTCCAGGACCTTGTCCTAAGTTCACTAATATCATGTCTGGACCCTTATAAATATACTTGTATAAGTAACACTATTGCGTATTAAATGGGAGCAAATCATCTAAATGAGCGCAGAGGGAATATTCTCAAAAGATTCCTTTTTTCTCCAAAAGGGGCTAAATTGACTTAAAAAAAGAGGACATAAAACTATATTTGATCCCCCCAAAACCCAAAAAAAAAAAAAAGCTCTTTTTTATGAAGAGAGACTTGACTGTGTCAAAGTGACACTTTTTCAACCAATTAGAATTTTTCCAAAGTATATTTTTAGAGAGAACTCATGTTTTAAGAGAACATAACTTTTAACCAAAGTTAGAAGTGAAGTAGTAATTGGAATTGTAGTATATTTAAAAATTGAAGATAAACTCTTCACATTCACATGCAAAATTTACAGTATTATAAAAATACTTAGTTATGTGCAAAAGTGCGAGGAGTGATGAGAGAGAAGTCGAGCACATCATCATGTTCGTTGATCCATAAGTGCCAAGAAATATCCAATTTTTCATGTATCTTAAAAGTTAGCAAATGTCTTTTTTAAATTGTGGAGATAGTAGCGAAAAAAGGATACTATGTTTGAATTTGAACAAGCGAAACCCTTTTTTGTATTTTGGAATACACTTTCTATTCCAAAATAGAAAAACAAAAAAAAAAAAAATATCAATCCCCTTTTTGTATTCTCAAATGCAACTCCTACTCTGGAATAGCAAATGGTTTAGCAAAGCAACATTAACCAGGTGTTTTGGCACATAAGGTTCTCGGTCCTTGTGGCGAATTTAAATGAACATTTTATGAACCAGACATTTTTTATGAGTTTTCATGAATTATATATGACCTTAACGTCCTTGGCCTCAGCATTTAGCTGTAGGATTTAATCTCAGCCGTTGATCTCTAGATGTTATGTCCAGTAACATTATGTGGCCCAATCTGGCCCAATCGGTTATGACCATAACAAAGATGTTATGGCCATAACATTTCCTCTGCTGCCGCTGGTGATTTTCTTTCTTTTGGGCCCTCCGCCATAGCCAAGCAACAAATCCGTCGCCATAGCCAAGCAAAAATCAACAAATCCGTCGCTATAGCAAAAATGCGTATTTGTGTTTCTTTGGCAAAAATCCGTCACTGTGTTAACAACCGGTTGTGTTTCTTTGGCAAAAAGAAACTGGGCATTGTGTGATTTTCTTTCTTTTTAGGACCTCCGCCATAGCCAAGCAACAAATCCGCCATAGCCAAGCAAAATGTCGCAACAAACCGTCGACATAGCAAAAATCCGGTATTTGTGTTTCTTTGGCAAAATCGTCATTATTTGTGTTAACAAATCCGTCATTTGTTTCTTTGTTTAAATCCAACTCTATATCACGGGAGCTCTGTTTAAATATTTGTTTAAATGGAGCTATATCGGGGAAACTCTTTTAAATCCGACTCCTTGCTGTCCGTCAGCCGCACTACATTCTGGGTTGAAAACAAAGCGATCTTGGCTCTTTTGCTCGTCATTTGCTCCTTGCTTGAAAAGATAAAATAGAGACTTACAATGAGGGCTTACTTGAAAGCAGAGAAAACAGAGACTTACTTGTTTATTTTTCTTGCGGAATGCAATGGGTACGCCAAGCTTGGCTATGGCGGCTCGCCAAATGCCCCGACCAAGGGCGTTAAGGCGATCGCGTCCTCCCACCGGGTTATGGGCCATGAAAATGGCCTGGATATATGTGGCGAGAAATGAGCGATACGGCTACGACCTCGAATTTCCTGGCCACATGGCCACTCGGCCATTTTCCTAGCCCATAACTCCTCGGGAGAGGACGTTATCTACCCCTTATAATTTTTATTATTTATTTTGTATGGATACGTCAAGGCAAGTGGGTCTGTGTTCTTGCCTGATACTCTGATCATTCTTGTCCAGAATGGAAAATGGGTCCCCAAAACCTGTAGAATCCGGTTCTTCTTGCCTTGACGTTGTAGAATGGCATGGGGTCAGCCATTCTTGCTGCCCCATGACCTGCAGAATCAGGTCGCGGGCGACCTGATTCTGCAGGTCATGGGGGCAAGAATGGCTGACCCCATGCCATTCTACATAACGTCAAGGAAAGTTGTGTGCGTTCTTGTTTGTAGTCCAATGATGGATTGCCACGTGGTGATCATTCTATCCAAGAATGAAAAATGGATGCAGCATTCTAGAACGACCGGTTCGGTCAGTTACCTCTTTAGGTGAAGCATCGCCATAGCTGAATCTAGGAGCTTGAATCATGCTCGAAATCCGACGGAAAACCACTCGGGACAGTTGAATCATACTCAATCTGACGGAAAAACACTCAGGAGTTTGAATCATGCTCGAAATCTGAAGCTGCACTGCCGGATCACCTGCTGCCTTTCCTTGACGCTGTGGGAATCTCCTGGCTGCTGGCAGTAGCCAGCTTCCCCTGCTAGCACAGGAATCGTCGACCTCTTCCCATTCCACATAACAAGATGATTTCGAAGTGTTAAGGATACTAGATCATGGCTCTAAAGAATAGAGGGAAATGTATTTGGAATAAACTTTGTATTCCAGAATAAGATTTAGTTCAAACAGAAGAGGAGGCGACTTTTTTCCTCGCCTCAACTGGTTTGATCGGGCAATTTACTTCGGCTCTGGCATGGTCTGAGGTTCTTCCTTATCGATCGACTTTGTCTTTCTTTTGTGATGCACGTGTTGTGTGCCTAGATTTTTATTTATTAGGATTTGTTTCACATTCTTCGACAGATCAGGGCCAGAGCTTCCTTACTTGTCTCCTTTGCTGCCAGAACAGGGTTTTTGCATTCTCCTTCCACATTTAGCTTGTACATAAAAACGGATGTGCCCTCAGTCTGCTTAATCGGCTCCTTTCATCTGCGCCATTTTATCTTTTGCACACAAGATTTGCTATTTTAATTCCCTTTTCGAGCCCACTTAGAAATCTCTGTGTTTTTTAAAGCTGGATTTGAAAGAGATGTTTCCCTAGTGCTGCCAGAACTACCACAGGAAGAAGCTTCAAAGCTTTCTCCAACAACCATTTTCTTTAGCTTTTTACACTTAGTATTAGACAAACACAGAGCTATTCTCGTTGGCTATTCACATTGAGTGTTAGGTGGACATAGAGCAATTCCCCAACGAGAAGCTCTTCATCAACGATTTAGAGATACCAGAGTTAAAAGTTTCGCCAATGTTTCAAAGGTATGCCCTTTGTTCTTTAGGTCAATCTTTGTTTCAGAAGGAAATGAGAGCTCCTTATTTGCTCCTCAACAAGGCATTGCGAAATACATTTTCACTTCCCAATGAGTTTTGCTTTAGTAGAAAAGAGTAGAAAAGAATAGCTTGTGCAGATTCACTTTGCTACACCAAGAGATTTTGGAAAGGCTTGCTACAGCATGACGACTTCCTTTAGATGATCCTTGTCTTCGTGAGTTGGATTTTCCATGTTTTGTGTGGATCATCAGTAATATCTAAAACCTATATTTGTGCAGTTGACAATATATTTGGATATTTTGATGATACTTAAATCATACAAGTAGCCGTGCTTGCACCAAATCTACCAGCAATGTATGAAGTTCATTTTGGGGTGCCAATATTTGGAGCCATATTAAGCTACATTAATGTACGCTGGGATCTTAAATTGTGGCATTGCTTTTACATCATTCAGAAGCCAAGACAATAAGTGGATCAAGAATATGTTCTTTTGGCTTCAAAAGCTATCTTGTGATTGTTCAAGGTTAGAAAATGTGTTGATGTCACAGCAGCTGGAGTGGCCAGTCTTCAAGCTAAAAGCAGGATGATGGCTTGAGTCTAACAGAATTGGTGATGAGGGACTTATTTCTAATGCCGAGAGATACAAAAATTTACAAGAATTAATGCTGATTCGCCAAGATACGACAGCTGGTAGTATGAACCTTCTAACTTCAAACTGTTGTGATCTTGAAAGGCTTGCAATATGCACTAGTGAAATATCTGGTGATGCTGCGCTTGCTTGTCTTGCGAGAAAATGCTGCAGCTCGATCAGTAACCTTTGCCTATAGGTATATTCTCTTGTGATTGTGTTGCATTGCCAATGTTAAAAGGTTAGAAATTGTGTTAATGTCACAGCAGATGGAGTGGTCAGTCTTCAAGCTAAAAAGGGAAGCAGCTTTGATAAGTTTTGATGAAATCACAGTGTTTGATGGCAACGCATAACAACATAAAATTGTCAGAGAGCCAACAATAGAATCGAGGTTTTCAACTTATGAAATTCAGAATAAATCTTTCTTTTAGACTTATGAAACCGAGGTTGGCTAAATGCCATAAAGCCTCTCTGACAGATTGGAGACTAAAGAAGTCTCTGTTCAAACGCTTGTGCAAACAACCATTATTTATGGTGCACCAATTTGGGGGTCTTATTTATCGCTCAAACAGTGGGCACAGGTTGAGGGTAAGAGCATGTTAGGGTGTACCTTTGACACCTCCCAAAGTACATACTCTGAGTACATAACAGCTAAGTACTTATTCTCTTTTTGTTTTCATCATAGTCAATTCAAGATTTGGAAATACAAATAAAAAAGATATAGTTCAACTTATGATCAAGATATTGATGTTAGAGACAAGAAGGATTGCTTTCACATTCAAACTTCATATTTTATAAGACTTATTAAGTTCTCAAAGTACCCAGTGTCTGAATACCTTTCTGGGTACTTTCTGGGCCCCCAATAGATGCGAAAACAAGCACACTCTAGCATGCTCTCACCCTTGAAGCAGTGTTAAAAACTTTTATCCGTGAAGAATTGGGCATAAAATGTCATTTCTTTTATGGTTTGTTGTTAGCGGAAACAAGTCTGATCCCATTAGAAGTGGAAGCCTTATTCCAAACAATTCTAGATGATACCAGATTGCCGCAAATAGCTTTAAACACTACTGCAGAACTTGGATGGCACCACAAGGTGCTTGAATGGGCAAAGAAATGGAGTATAACAAAAGCAAATTGACCGAGCTCTGCCATAGGAGCTAGGGACCTTGTAGAAACAGTGGTTGTTATGAAATTATGGCCTAATAAAGGTTCGCAGATGATTTCTTATGTTTCGGAAGTAAACCAGATGGTAATATATATGGAACAAGAATATCTAAAAATTGATATCCCTAGATTCTTGAAGCAACCAGTTCACACAAGCTACATGTGGAAACAGGAAGATGGTATGGTATTCCTAGGGAAGATAGACCCTGTACCCTCTGTAATTGCAATCAGATTGAAGATGAAAACCATGTATTTGTCGGCTGCCCTGCATACGAAGAGATCAGAAGTTAAACATGGCATCAGTTGTCCAAATTTTCAATCCCTCTTTGACATGGATCCTAAAGCAATAGGTTATATCATTAAAGATATTGATTCTCACCGTTCTTTATTGCTGAGATTTTAAGCACTTTTTTCGCTCCATGACCTTCAAGGTCCTAAGTGGGCGTGATTAATACATTGCATTACATTACATTACATTAATGCATTGGAGGTCTGCACCCAATGGTCCATAGAATATATTTATGACGAGAAATCTCTTGCATATTAGGAAACTCTTGTACATAAAAAAAAAAAAAAACTCCAGACTAGGAATGCTGTTGCACGTTGATCATGAGAATGAATATCTGTGCTAGCCTGCTGCAGATGGAGTAGAATGCATGCAAGCATTTTTGCGAAATGGTTTTGTAGCCTATTTCCAAGCAAATTTACCTATTTGCTAGGGGGCAGCATATGCATTTGGGTTCATGCACCAAAAAATATGTATTTGTCACTGCCCTTCCTCATCAAAGATAATTTTCTGCCTTTGAAGTACATGTTGCAATAGAAATTATTTATTTCTTGAATGTGGCAGCAGGATCCAGCTTTTCTTATTATATATTTTCAAGTATCCATGTAAAACTGTGTTTCCTAAATCATTGCTTATTTGACCCATGAAATCCTTAAACTATCAATTACCCAAACCACAAATTTAGTCAAGGGCATCTTGTGAAGGTTACATTATTTGACTTTGCTCATTTTTTATATCAAGTCTAGTTATATTTATCAACATGTGACCTTTGATCTCAAAGATATGGATCATCAAAGCATAATCAACGAAATTTTGTCCTTCCATGAGTATAAAAGGTTTTTTTTAATGGTTACTTGGTTTGCATGTCGGGGATAAATTAAATGCAAGGTGTGGTCTAAGTGATCCAAAATATGGCTCCTTATTTGTATTCTGGAATAGCATAAGTGTAAGGTCCTATTTTGGAATAGGATAAGAGTGCACGTTTGTATTCCGGAATCAATAAGAGTGCAATGATCTATTCTGGAATAGCATAAGAGTGTGCAAATTATAATGCACATGAAACCTCTCTAGACAGATTTGGCATGCTTCAGTGAATTACTTCTTTATCATACCCTAATTTTATGTTTACTTCTCTTTTACACCTTGCGCCTTTTGTTTAATGTTCGTAATTTAACATGTGATCCACAACTTGCACTTTCTATTTAATGTTCATAATTTAACTACGATCTATTAGAAATGCAACCTCTTTTTGTTGTGTGTTTGCAATAACTCGGAGGGAAAAATAAAAATAGTTGAAATGGCACATACTAAATCATAATCACCATAATGTTTTGAACTTAACCCCTAAAATTTCCATTTCAAGCAGTTGATATGTTGACGCAGTGGTTAAAAAAAAAATTGGGCTAAAATAGCACATATCAAATTGTAATCACCATCAGTTTTGGGGCTTGACCTACAAAATGGCCATTTCAAATAATTAATATATTTTTTAGAAGGGAATCTTCAAACGGGAGTGCTGCAACACTCCTGTTTAATACGCAACCTTGTTAAATATTTGACTCCTTTAATATGAGCACATATCTCAGCATTTATATGTAATCTAAAATAGCACGATAACCAAGGATTGTAGGGTACAACCCATCTATTGTCCATGTTCATGCCATCTCGATAGAGTTCTCCCATCATTTCTACCTCTATAGATTGGGTACCCATTGCTAATCACGGTCTGCTCCAAAAATTGCTTTGAGTACCCTTTACTGCATGCACTATCAACCATACAGGGAGCATTGGGATATGTAGGGGCCACAGGGGCCATGCATCATCTGACATGTCACCAACTCATACAACTCAGAATTGATTTTCTTATCTGGAATCTCTGCAGAAACCACCTTATCTATATTCTCGATTGTTAGTGGCTTATCCTCCTGATACAATATGTTAAGGAGATGAACATGAAAAAGGCCCCTATTCTGGAACTCAATGACATGAATCCTAACAGAAATGCAACCAAATATGCCATGGTGTGACACAACCTCTAATAGCATCTTGAACCTTAAATAGAAGACACGAGCTACTAAATAAGGCCTGTCAGACGGGTCCTGGCCATTTATGAGTTTCCTAGTGATTTTTAGCCACTTTGGGTTGGCAATTGTTCGAGAGCTTGGCCGACCAAATTTGTTCATCATTATGAGTGTCGTTAATGGTGCTTCCAATAAAGGTTGCTAGTAGAATGACGTGGCACCCAATGGAATTCCCATCGTGCCCTGGAATCCACAATATCACTATACAATTCACTACGTAGTTGAGCCTGATTTAATTGCACCCACCCCAACCTTGACTGCCACATCTTAGCAAACATGTCACAAGCGTACTCATGGAACAATCTACCTGCAATATGCAATGGTGATAATGTGCCACTGCATACCTGTAGATGATACTTATAGAATTGCAAGATAGTTACAACCTTTGATCTGTTCACATGGTGGATCTCTATATGCCAGCCATCAATTCCATAGGGAAAGAGGAGTGCAAAGTGTAGAGCATCATATGACGAACGTAGTGTGTCAATATGCCTGATTCCTCCTTCTTTAGAATGTACCACACACAATGTCTCTAAGCTTGTCCTAGGGCCAGAGTCAACTGACATTAATATTGCTATCTCGTTTGGAGAGAGGGTTCTATATTGTCGTCTATATAAATCCTGTAGGTTTGCACTTGGGATTCAAAAACGCATATCAATAGCTAGATTTGTTCGCATGACCTCAGCCGCTGAGAGAAATAGACAAACAAGAGGGTTTACATTTGCCATCGTGTGTTGAACATGCCATTGTATCATGTCATGCACCACCTTTGAATGATGTACGACGTTCTAGCTGCAATTCATTCCCATCAATGATATAACTTTGTGCGATACAAGGACCATCATCCTGGCTACCAGGTAGCAAAGTCCCCATCATGTGACACATACGGCCGTTGACTCTGAAAGTGTACACACCCCCAATGGAGTTTGCCAAAGAGGCATCGAGTTTGACAGCTAGTGAGGCAAATGCAAGCGTTGAGCGTTGTTATATTTTCTAATACCCGATTAGAAGTCCTTTCCAATCTCATCCCTCCATGTGTATAGGTCCATGAGAGCCGGAAGGGGTATCAGGAAATGTGGGAATGAAACCTTCCCATTTGAACATACTAAGTTCATCCTTCCAAAGCAAAGCTCTGCATTTTTTGCTCATCCTTCATGCATCACAATATTGCAGAGTTGTATCACTCCAGGATATTTTCCAAAATCTAATCCTTCTCCTTATTATTGACTCAATTGGTAGTGCATCTCCATCATCACTTTGGAATGCCTCTGCATGCCTCAAGTTCATCCTTCTCATGCTAACACATGCTCCAATGCTACTTGATTCTTCATGACACACACTTACAACATCTATCTGATGCAGTACCTCTTCCACTACATCATCCTCTGCAACAATACTCTCACTCTGCATTGAGGGTATGGTGGCTTGCACTATGTTCTCAAGTCCAGAACACCCACCAGATGCTGCTCCAATGTTACCACCATCGGACACATTCCCACTTCGATGTGTCAAACATGAAGCCATTGCTTTGCTTCTAGGCATTAAAGCGACATTCTCAAATCCTGTAGCTAATGCTCTAGCCTTGGCCATGCGTCTTTAGGCTCGTTGCTTTTTCTCCAATTTACTCTCCAATTTCGTAGGTGTTTGATAAGACATATTCTGTTGTATAGCATTTGGGGTTTGAGCAAGGTTCAAAGGAGTGCCCATGCCACCATGAAGGAGTGCCCATGCAAGGTTCAAGTTTCAAACACACTATGTGCCCATGCCACCATGAAACTAAACTTACAAGCTAGGAGTGTCATAAACGTCCTTTCCCATGGCCCATGGAATCCAAAAAGACCTTAGTCTATTACATGGGATGTTGTAAAAAGGAAGTGGAAGTAATAGCCTTTCAAACCAATAAAACAATACACACAAAAAAAGATTATAGAGTTCGGTTGCCATTCTAGTCCCAATGAGTACATATCAAACTCATTATTGGCATGAAAGAAAAAAAAAATTTGTTTTTACCTCTATGACCGCAATGGTATCTACTTTTAGAATCATGTTTTAGCAACACGTCAAAAAGGGGAGATCTTGAACCTCAAGTTAACAAATCTAATAGAATTGTGACTGTAATAAATAGATAAGCATTGATTGTGTTGTGGAATTACATCAAAAGGGTACATAAGTCATGTACCTTATAATTTTGATAAAGTACAAAAGAAGAGTACTTTAAGGCAATACTCTCTTATCATCAAAAAAGTGCTACGACAAAGTTTCAAGAGGTCTACCTAGAAAAGCATAAACATGCACTATGCTCTCAATCCATGTTACTATCCCGACCAATGCAAACAACATCTCAGCATCTCGTCAATGACTTCTTTGACCTCCCTCACTTCGATGAAAGTACCTTTGCAATAAAATTTCTCAAGCTTGGCAAACACTTTGGACATGGCCTCCAAGGTTGCCACTCATACCATGACCCCAAGGCTTTGACAACAAAATAGATGCGACTAACATGCACCTCCTTCTGAATCAAACATTTGGTAACATGGCCGCCAAAAGCATACCATGGCACCAAAATTTGCACCATCTACATGAAAATAGAAAAATAAATTAGAGCAAGTTTAGGCAAGGACTGACATGGATACATGTATAGTAGAGGGCAACTTAAAAGCAACTTTACTTGGACGTTTAGATGAGATAAAACACAAACAAAAACAACCCTTCGATTCAATATGGAAAGCATAGCTAGTAGGACACTCTACTCTAAACCCTTATTGATGTACCCTTTCTAACGTGAAATAATAAATAAATAAAAAATAGTCAACTAGCCCTGCAAAAGCAATCGAATCACCAGCTCGCTATGCCTTCTTTGGTTATGAAGATGAAAAACCAAAAGTGGAGATGAAAAAACTCACAAGAAATCAACCAAATTATGGAGATGAAAAACCTCAGCCAAACATGGAGATGAAAAACCTCACAAAAACTTAAGCTTTATAGGCAACTGAAAACTTGGTTGAGAATATTACCTTATAACATCATCTCCAGAAGTAAAAGAACAACTCCACAGTCTAAATTCGAAAGGCCGCCTATTGATTCGCCTGAGAAAGGTGCTCACAGAAATGTCAAAAGGTGTTTACAAAAAATATGCTCATAGACTGGTGCTCCAGAAGCAAGTGAAGAACTCCAAACGTCAGGCCCTGCAAATGTCTTCATTATATTATTTTTTTTTAAGCTATAACACAAACCATTACATTACACGCATTAAAATTAAATTCCCCCTTAAACCCCCTTTTGTTTGGGTGCATATTCACACGGGGGGTGACTCCGGGCAACGAGAGCTGTTGGATAGGCATATTCACCCCTTATTCCTTAATCTACACCGTACACAAAGTTCCTCGTTTGTGGGGTATGGATGTACAGAATTTGTTATACTGTATAACAAAATTTGTAAAATACTATAAGATTTCAGGCAATGTACTATATGGTGTTAATTTTGTACATGCAAAACATAATTATAAGGGCTCTCGCTGCCCTACGTCACCCCCCGTGTGAATATGCACCCAAACAAAAGGGGTTTAAGGGAAATTTAATTTTAATGCGTGTAATGTAATGGTTTTTGTGTTATAGCTTAAAAATTTTTTTACTCTAGGGGCCAAAACAAACAACGTTACATGACACTTGGATGAGTTGATGTTGCGAATATAAGCAATATAAGCTAAAAATCCATAAACGTGAATAAAACTCAAAATATGAGTTCTATCATTAAGGGGGGAGTATAATTAGAGTTGTTGGAGATTACTAATGATTTATGTTATCAAAAGATTTGAAGGCAGACAGGAAAAAAAAGACTTCAAAGAGGAAAATAAAGCCTTCAAGCATCTGTTACAAGAATATTGAATAGTTCAATAACTTAATAAATCTTTTTTCATTACCTCGATATGTTTCTAATCGATTGAACATTTGTGAATGGTTCATTCAAGTATCAAAGAACTTGCATTGATCCTTTGACATCCACCATATTGAAGGTCTAATATATGATAGCCATTTGTATACGATAATATCTAGCATATATTGCCTTGCCAACAGATCTAATGCTTTACTCCATTATAAAGAAGCTAGTAATTTATGTCTACATATCATATCATGAATTTGAGTGCTGCTTGACGAGGTTGTAGATGCTGATATTCTACTATTGCTTCCAGCTCCAAGACGTTGAGTTGATTATATCCGTGTCTTCGTACCAGCAAAGAAACATAGAAAACTGGCTTCTGCACTGCAAATAAACAAATAGAAGTCTGCATAGAGAATTTTAGATTACTGAATACAAGAGATCACATATACTATCCCAAAGCACAAGATAGGTTTTCTCCATTCAGCAAGAACTCAGATCACTTTGGTTTTCTTTTATTTCTTACCTGCTCTCTGCGAATTTCAGACCTTCCCCTTTTGCGATATTTGATGGAGCAAAATATCCAAGACGCCCTAAGAACACTTTAACAGATGATTTGGCAGAATACTTGATATCTCCGGAATGTCGCTAGATGTATTCACTGCTAAAAACAAAGTGCGGAGACCCTTGTATTCCAAGACCAGCTGAAACCAGCACTCACAGTTGCAGCATCAATATATGCGATGTAAACCAAGAAGCTGGACAAAAAATGATGACCGTATTCATCTTCTTTTTTGCACAAAAGCTACTACCACCAAGTATTTTCATACTGCGAAACTCAAGCTACATACATCCACAAATTATGGTTAAAATCGCCTGGATCAAGGAACATAAATATAAATCTGCTCAGCTTACATTATTAATCATCTCTTCTGTCAAATAACCTGGAAAATTTTGATCATTCCTTGTTGAAAAGTTTAGAATGCATTGGCTCCCGGAAAATGCTTCCATGAGCTTGTTTTCTGCTATAACTGTTTTGGCCTTGTTCATCTCAACCTTAACCTAAGCAAAGACGATTTTCGGCAAAAAAAGATGCAAGATGCCCAATTTCAACTTAGGAAGTAGTAAACACCGGATAGTTAGTCAAGTCCGCGGTCGAGAGCATGTGACACGTTTCGGACCGGATGCCGGTGGTGATGGCAAAATCATGTCGGGCAATTGACATTTTCCTTTGGTAAAAGGGCGGTTGACATTCCCGCCGATCCATTTCTAGACTATGTCCTACATCAACTGTATCGTCAATCTTTCCCTTTTCATCACATATCCCCACAATAATATTCTCTAACTTTCTGCCAACTAGAAATTTGCTTGGTATCTGTTCAAATACAAAGACATTATTAGTAAGATAAAGATTATATGTGATGCATCCTCAAATACATTGACAGGTTTACCTCAGTTAAATTTTGCAGACTTCGACTAATAGTTCTAAAAGTGATTTTCGTCAAGCTTTTGTCTCCATTTTCGGACCAGATTTCAATTGCACCTGGCATAGTAAACGACTTAAGAAAAATAGCTCTAATGTTTCTGGATGTTATGAAGTGACTAATTCTTTTCATTCAATCCAAACATCTGCCTGTGCTCACCCAACAGCAATAGTCCAACCTATTCGCCAACTACAATATGAAAATCGTAAGCATTTTATCTTCGTGAGGAATCAACATTTTTATACTGGCACAATGTTCTGCATGATCTGACCTATATCATCGTGTCCTATAACAGAAGCTCGCAGTGGCTCACTAAATCAAAACACGTTTATACACCGCAGATCTTTAAGGCATTAGGTCGGACGAAGCATAAAATGGATAAGAAGAATCGTATCTGTTCTTAAATCCCGAGACCTCGCCCTTGCGGCCCACTTTTATACAGAAATGCCGAAGCTGCCGAAATACAAAAAAAGAGTTGTTCCATGCATCTTTGTACTAAAGAAAAGGGATTTTATGGGTGCTTCATACCTGAGGAATGAATTGTGAGAAAAGCACCATACCAAAATGTAGTAGGCTCTTGCCAAGTCGTGAGAGAAGAACATGTAGAAGCGCAATCCTCGAACAATCAAGTAACCCTAAAATACCTTTGTTCGATGTTTGCATGCTTGAATTGTGATATTCTTAGAAATCATAGGTATAACCATTGAATAACGCCACCAAAATTAATGTGAAGGTATGTGCACTCTAGATGTACCGATTAGTACATCTCACGAAATACAGTCATCAAATCATATAAAAATCTTAGTAAAAAGTGTATAAAAATACAAAAGAAACCCCCTGTTATTATGCTACATATGGTGCCCGGCGTTGCCGGGCTTTAGCAAATGTGGATAGTAGAAGAGAGCATGCAGTTTTGCATTTGGATTGGCCTTTGTAGGCCTTAGAATGGTTGGTTTTAGATTTGTATATAATTTGCAGAGGTAGTATTTATGGAATTTTAATGTTTGGGTGAGCATATGATGAAGATTTATGTATAATAAAGGATGCACAATATTGTAGTGGCAATGCAGTTGTTAGTCTTTTTATGTATATAACCATGTAGTTGTAGACGTCTACAAAATTACTGTATGTCCCTATGTTCATATTTTGAATTTGGTGCGTATTAACATTGCAATCATTTGTAGACTTCCATTAATCCTGTGGCACATGAGGATGTGATTATAATATATATGGGCCTGTTGTAGGCAATGATGAAGTTGTAGACATAGTTAAATACATATAGCCAAAATCTTGATGCTAGATATATTGTATTGATCTAAACAGGTTGTATAAGAGTTAAAGAATCCTCTGCAGTAAAAAAATAAAATGACCCTATTAGTTGTTGGGTTTTTGCAATCAATTTTGCACATAAGCAAAGGAGTCGTGAAATAACAGCAATGAATACAATCTCTAAGTTGTAAGGTGCTTTTAGAAGACAAATGGTTTATCGTAAGGTGGTAAAAAAGGAGAGCCATGTGTCTTTATATATTAAGAAGTTAGCGTGGCAAGCATATCGATGCGCATTCTTGAAGCAATAATGCATGCCAACACCTTAGGTATAGCAGTGACATTCTAATTGTCTTATGCATGGATGTAATTGCCATATATGAACGGACAGTAATAGTAATGGGATCTAAGAAACAACTTGAAGAGTATAGTTACAACATTGAACAAAATAAACAATGCGCATTAGAGGGAACATACAATTTGTGGCGAATCTCATCTCTTAGCAGCAATAAGAAATCCTAGCCATTTTGAGGATATTACCCCTATAATGCATGTTTAGCTATCGAATAAGCACACACAAAAGCTTGCAATAATTTCTACAGATCTTGAGACTAAGGACTGTGATTTTGAAGCCTGAGCTTCTGGTTCAGACTAATGACTGATTTTAAAGCTAGAGACTTGTCGTCACCTGAGACTCGTGGTCTATTAACCTTTTAAACTTCTAAGTGTTAACCTCAAATATTAGGGATGAAATTGTAACTATGAGTGCAAGTGGGCTTATTGCATCCAACAAAGGAGTAGAAAGTAAACCTTGTCCAATGCGTATGAATATGATTTTGCAAGAAATACTTATGTTGTACTATACTTTGAGAATAGATGTGCTTATTATTTTTTTTTTGGTAAATTAGAGATGCTTGACAATGACGTTTACGATGGAATAAAAATAAAAGAAGATAGGCATGCAAGTTAAGGTGAATGTTACTTAGGTGGTAGAATGGTATAGGATCCCATACAATAACCTAGTGTTGCCATGCCACGCTTTAGCAAACAAATGGGTTGGATTATAGACTACAATTTGAGGCATCAGTATAAAACTCTTTCTACGATGTTTTATTGCAATGTGAAATTGTAATGTGATGTTCGCTGCAACTTGAAAAATATTACTATAGATGTTGTAACGTTGGAAGGGCAATTTTCCAATGACATGAAACTATGAGGTAGAATGAAGCATGGTGCAGGTTCATATTACATACCACATGGACAAAACATGATTACCAAATTGTGCATAGTTGGTGCCACCAACTTTTGTTAAGAGCGTATAATCCGACAAAATTGTGCATAGTTGGTGCCACCAACTTTTGTTAAGAGCGTATAATCTGACAAAACTTTTTTGCAATTTTTTGCAATAATGCATGGCATCAACATAGATGAGAAGCAGGAATCAAACTATGCTACTGATTTAACTTCTTTTCAGGGAAGGTGAAGCAAAATAGCAATAGGAGATGCACGATTTTGAAGCAACCCTAAATAGCAACCGGTGAAAGCAAGTCCCATTGGGCAGAGTTGTACTTTTAGGCAACTCGAGACAAAATGTAGAATGCATTGTGACACAGATCAGAAGTAGGGATGAAACTTTATACTTTTAGGCAACTCGAAACAAAACGTAGAATGCACTGTGCAACCGATTTAACTTCTTCCCCGGAAAGGCAGAGTGAAATAGCATTAGAAGAATACAAATTTGAAGCAACCGCAAATAGCAGCGCCTAAGACGCATCAGGGCAAAAGTATGCTGGTGGGTATCAAAAGCAGGCGTCCGGACACATGCTGACAGCACTCATATAGCACCCCATATGGCAGCTTGTTTAAGGTGTTACTGGTACTAGCAGATGGTAATTAGGTAATCAATAGAAATATGTAACAGCTCCAACTAATAACAAGTGGAATACTATGATAGAATAGTACATCCAAGGTGCTGATCTAAGTGCTGGGGCCGCGTTTTTTTGATACCCACTAGCATACTTTTGCCCATCATTCTTTCTAATAATGTCTTGCAGGGATTCGAATTATTAATAAAGTTATAAAAAAAAAGAGACAGAGGAGAATAATACCATAGAACTCCATCATAACATATAAAGAATGTAGTAGACTTTGAGCTGCTTGCACTTTTCTTTAATTGATAACTGTTATTGAGATTCAGTAACAATTATAGTTAGATGTATCCACATGCTCACCTGTAACAGGAATGTCAGTCCACAAATAAAAAAATAGATTCAACAACGAATAAAGCAAAGTAACAATTATAGTTAGATGTATCCACATGCTCACCTGTAACAGGAATGTCAGTCCACAAATAAAAAAATAGATTCAACAACGAATAAAGCAATGTTAAAAATGACACACAACGTCTTAGCCATTAACGCTTTCCAGTTTTAAGGTTTCTGCTTACAGCTCTTTATGAGCTTATTTGAACTAAGAGCAGCTATAGGAGCTTGGAACCAAGTCCTTTAAGAAGGCAGATGGCCATTTACTCATCAGCAGAAGGAGGATGCTGTATAATGCTATTTAAGTAGTCTCAAGCTATTAGGTCTATAAATGGACTTTCCAATTAATGTTACTGAATTTGCAATAGACAACCCTCGGATGACTTGCAGAAACTAATATGCAAGTGCTAAATCATGCACTGAGAGTTTAGATACTCACTACCATAACTCCTGAAGTCAACTATATAGAATTCTTAAAGTCAATCCTATCAGACTAAGAAATCTTGCCAGGCATGTTCACGATAATATAACAACAAATATAGGGTTTTAGAAACATATAGAAACACAAACTTTAATGCAAATAATTCATCAACGTTTCTCAAAAGTTCCCTATGGAAGATTTTATCAGTCGAGAAATGGCCATAAAAGATGTTTAAACCTAGTCCTGCCTCAGTATTATTGCCCTCTTTTGAAGGCAAATTACCTCCCATGAGATTTGAGGAATCAGGACCCACAACTCCCATGACATTTAAGGGAATTGTATCAATTTAATTTCCCAACCATATCTTCCAGATTGTTTGCAGGCACTGCTGCACTCGTGGGTACCTTGTCATTTAACTTTCCAGCACAATCTAGGTCTTGTACATCATTCGCAGACACTGCAATAGACACTAAAATTTAACCAAACCTGACCACAGACCTTTCATATGCCACAGACAAATGCCACATAGTATTAAACTGGCCAAGGTCAATGGCAGCTTTTGGACCAAACGATAACCCAAGATAATGGGATGGATTGTTTCTTTAAAAACCTCCCATTATAGCAGTAAGCATCCAGTTGTGAAGGGAAAAAAAACAGAGTCTTAAAATCATGGGTAGCGTATTGCTCACTTTATTGGTCTTCTTAGTCCCAAAATGCTGGTGCTATAATTCTTCCGAGTAACTCAGACACCCGGGGGCTTGGCTGTAAAGAGCAGGACTCAAAATGTGGACACATGGTACACCTTGGGGTTGGGTAGTTCCATAGAATGTATAAGTCTCCCGCTTATTTTGAAAGAAGAATTTTCAGATATTTAGGCTAAATGATATTTACAATATGCAATCTGGATGATTGTAGATCATACATACTGCATACTTTTCTTTTGCTTCCTAGCTAGGAATCTATGTTCTACACAAATTCATAGAAAGGCAGATAACAGTGAAGGAAAATAGGCTCCAGGTATAGACATCATACCTTCGTGGACTTTAACTCATTAAATTGGACAAAAAAGTACATACGAAATCGTTATTCTGTAGCAACTACAACCATATTAGTTGTCGTATCAAAGAAACACATAAACTTACCTTATTAGACTGCACTTTCTGAAACGGCATGGGTAGTATAGCCATTTAACTGAACATGCTTGCAAATGCCTGAAACATGCAAGCAGAATGAGCATGTATACACACACATAAGTAATAGTTGCTTGCAAATGCTCAGAACATGTAACTAAACTCAAGGACAGCCAACTCTGCATAAATCCATAGCATGCATAAGCATATAAAATGTCGATTGAATATTGAGATGTTGTTCAAAGAAAAGCTTAAAATTCTGAAAAATGCAACCGCAATAAACTTCACAACATGGCCGCTCAGGTTTCAGTTAAATCTAGCAGATAACATAGACATAAATATGGACATAACATATCTGGAAGTCGTTACCTATCTTGTTTTCTTTGAGCAATGGGGCAGCCAATCATCCAAATACTGACCACGAAAACCCTGCAAGACATGCAATCACAATCCCTAAATGTATGCCTGTAAAGAGAAATAGAGCAATTTAACCGTGATGCAGACCAAAAGCTTGCGGCCGATCCAAACCTCTGCATGTCGATCCAACCACCTGCCGGAATACCTTGAAAATAAAAGAAACCTGATCCCCATTCCATATCCGAGCAAGCATGGCAGGCATGCCGAAGATAAGGCATCCATGGAAACTTCAGATCATAACCCATCGGCCCCAAAATGAAAATATTTTGATATGCCCGATTTTTGGATTTCGGAAATCTTTTCCGGCGGCTAAAATATCAAAAAACCTTTGAACAAACCAACCCAAAAAAAAATCCAAAAAGTTTTCGGAACCCCGGAAAAACCGAATTTAAACAATAGGATTTTTAGAAACATCAGGCCCTGCTGAATTGACAATGCAATCTACTTACGAATAAAATTCCATGGAATCTCCAGGAAATCTCAGAGAGTCTTGGAAAATCTTAAGCGAAACTCAGAGGATCTTAAAGAACTTAAAGGAATATTAAGCAAATCTTGTGAATCTTGTGATTCTTATCATTAGTCTCCTATTCTGGAGTAAGTACATTGTGCTCCAGGCTCGTGCTCCTGTGGCATCTTTGTGTGCTTACACAGTTAGATGAGACATGTAAATTTTGTACTTTTTCTCTGATTAATAAACTTTTTGGCTTTCGTCCTTCAAACAAAAAATCTTGTGAAATCTTTATAATCTCAAATCTTAGGAAATTTTTACTGTGTTGGAGAATCTTAATGGAATCCTGGATTCAATATGGGAATAAAAAAAGTTTCATTAGTTTCAGGAAGATTCGACCCAGTTGATCATTAGGTTTAGAAAGATCCGACTCAACTGAGCAGAAAAACTGCTATATTCTACTCATGTTTGCAAGACAAATGCTATGTCCGACCCAGGTGAGGTGCCAAAGTGAGATCTTGAGGCGCCAAAAATGAGACAGAAGTGAAGTGAAGTGAATTGTATTACGTCTTTTTGCGAGGCCTCTCAGGCCTATAAGACGAGAAAATTAATTTACATCATAAAATATTAGATGAGTCTCCATTTCCTCATCTAATTCCTCACTCTCACTCCAAGTTTCATCTTCATTCAGCATTGTATTCACATCTTTTGTACATCTCTCTCTTAATTGTAGTGTCTCAATTAAGAAAGATCCGATTCTGTTTCCATCCAATTCAAAGAACGTATCTAGGTCAGGTGAATGTGTGCCATGTCTATCTCGAATCATGCTATATGCTGGGCACTTAAGTATAACATGTTCTTCATCTTCGATGTCATCTTGACCACATACCTTGCAGCACCTCAGATGTCTTGGGATAGTCCCCCAACGGCCAACTTCCACCCCAAGGTGGTGTGAACTAAGTCGTATCCTGCTGATAGTGTGTCTTTTTCTCACGGATATGTTCTCCCTTAAGTATGCAGCAGTCTCTAATGAGGGATTCATATGCATCCTGTACTTCGTTTTTGGATTTGACCAAAGTCTCCTCTTAACCTTTTCATAAACCCATGCTCTTAAACGATCATTTTGGGGCACATCTTCCCAAACAATATCCCACCTGGAAAACCATTTAATAACATCAGCATACCATCCTTTCCTTTCGGTACTCAACATGGCATGATGGGGAATGCGAGTGTTATTCATCTTCTTAACCTTAATTAAGTACTTAATGCACTTAAGCAGCGCTTCTCCTTCAAGTGTCATAAGGCCACACTCAGCTAGCATCATCGGGTATGGTGTTTGTGCCTTTACTCCTAGCTCTAGTCTTAGGAATTTCTTGTGCACCTGCTCTATATCTTCCCATAAGCCTTTGTGGCAGCCCGGCCCCCAAATTTCAGCCCCATAAAGTATTGTACTTTGAACCAATGCCTCATATAGCTTGCTCTTAGAGCCCCGCCCAAATGTGAGACTTCGCATGTGCTTTGCATAGAATATAAGCGCTTTCTGTCCACTTTCTACCCTTTGTGCTATGCACGCATTCCATTTGTGGTTCACCGCTATGACAAGCCCAAGGTATTTGTATGCTTCACATGTCTCCACTATATCCTCCTTATATTTAAAGCCACATTCCTGTTTAAGAGCACCAACCGGCCATGATCTTAGTTTTTTCTAAATTGACTTGCATTCCTGTCCTGTCACGAGAAAATGCCCAAATGGCCCAATAGCTGTTTGCATGTGCACTGGCGTAAAAAGCACTACATCATCTGTGATACGAAGCAATTGGATGACATATCCATATATCTCCGTGCCTCCGTCGCAATTATCCTCCAGCCACTCCTCAAGACTGTCTATGAAAAGACCAAAAATCGTAGGAGACAGGGGCATCCTTGTTTCACACCAATGTTACTTTCCGTCACATCTGGAATTTCTGCTTTGAAAGGCATCGATAGCTGCACCAAAACTTTTTCATATAATATCTGCACTGCATCTGTCAACTGTTTAGGTACCTGTAAGCATTCCATTCTTTTCCACTCGATGGAATTTCATATAGTAGCAGGCAAACCATCTAGATTTTTGCCATTCAAATTCGCATCATTCAATGCTGGCACCTGAGTTTGAAATCTTGGGCATTTTTGGCATTTAATTTGAGCAATTAGCATCCCATTAGGGGGAACGCAAACTGGAAGAATAGAATAGAATAGAATAGAATAGTTTTTTTATCGTCCACTGAGACCAATCGGCCTATGGGACCCAGAAGGAGCGCAGCAAACTTATTACTGTCCGGGTTAAAAAACCCCCGCCCCAAAGGGTTTTCGAGGGAAAGGGAACCCTGTATGCGGCATAACACGCGGCGTTTCCTGAAAGGAACACAACCCAATCCAAAAATAAACAAGGTGCTGCGCACGGAGGGTTGCCCTCCATGGCCGGAGAGTGAAGTGGCTTAAGTTGTAGTTGTAGACAATAGAGTGTTTGAATCGAAATTGCTATTTTAAGACATTGACATTTTGTGAAGGTGATGGTACGCATTTGCATTACTAATTTCTGCTTAGGTGTTGAGGTGTTGTTGGAGTAGGATGTAGTTGGACATATGGACTTTGGGATTTGAGCGCAAGGTATTGGTATTTGGTGCTTGGTATGGAACTAGGATGGCAGAAGCATTAGGAGAAGTGTAATAAAGGAGAGAATGGATGTACATGTTTTGTGAAGTGGCTTAAATCGTAGTTGAAAGTTATGTTTTGACATTTTATTGAAATTGGTACTTTTAGACAATAGAGTACTTGAAACCATGAGTTTATTAATAGGATGATATACATTGAAATACTTGATAGTTGATAACATACGAAACAATTTATGAAGAATCGAAATAGAGGAACAAGAGACTGGGGGTGGGGTGGGTGTGTCCAAAAGATGTTAAGAATTATGAATTGTTTTGCATGTGAATTTTGTTTAGGGTATGAAAGAAGAATTCAATGTTTTGTGTCTACAAATAGCACATATTAATAATGCATAAAACATACCATCATTTATATAGCTACCTATATAATGATCAAGTATAAGTTACTAAAATATGCAAACGCACGTGAAGACGTGTGATTATTCCATCTCTGGAGGTCCGTTATACTACATATATGTAAACGTCAAGAATTAGAATGTTGACGTAGATATGCTTTGTGTTGTCAATGCATTTAATGAGAACACAAGTAAAGCCCACATACGAGGCTCACAATGTTGACTAATGTTTTATTATGTCAATGCTTTTAATGAGAACACACATTCAAGCCCACTGCAAGAAACTTCAATTGCCAAAGCAGTTAAAGTATCACGGGTAGAGGTGATGGCGAGGATACATTCCAATAAATCCCATAAACAAAAACAAAGGACCTTCAATCAAAAGGTTAAAGTTATAAACGAAGAATAAGCGCTTCCATCACTTCTAAGAATGCAAATAAGCGCTTGCATTAGATTTCTAGAGAAAGTTAGTATACAAACATAATGCCACAATTTGTCAGTTTTTCAATTGTTGAAACATGCCATCTAGATACCATCTATGAAGCCCTAAGTGTTCATGAAATGGTGTCAATTATACTCCCACATCCATTTTTAATCATTATTTAATTCCTGCTCTAAATTAACAGTTTCAGTGAGGGCTCCTGCTTTTATACTCTCAGAAGATGTGCTTTTTACACAGCTTGTAAATGCGAGACCTGTTGTAAATGCAAGATCTGCGTACTCCGTCAAAGCTACAACATATTTTTGTTAGAAAGCTCCACAATGTAGAGAGGATACAAAAATGCAGCAGCATAAAATCCATCTCAATGGCAATCCATCTGGAACCTGTTTGGTCTTAAATATAATCCTCCAAAGGTAAATGTTTTACTTTGGCAGGTGATTCATCGCTCTTTGAGAGTTAATGAGATGGTTCATCGCTTTAAGCCGGGAGTAAGCCCACTTTGCCCAATGTGTGAGCGGTGCATTGAAACATTGGAGCATTGTTTATATTTGTGTGCAGAGCTGAGTAGTCTTAGGTCCTGGTTGCATTCTCTTTTTGGAGTATCTTTGGATAGTCAGCACTTTCTTTTGGGTCTTTATCCAAATCAGTGGACTGCTTCTAAAAGGATTGCATTTCACATGGCAAAGTCTTGGCTAGTATGGAGTGTATGGAAGCGAAGGCGAAGAAAGGTCTTTTATGATAAGCATATTTCTTCTCAGGTGGTACTTCAAGAAATTCGTAAGAAGTTGTATAATTGCTTTCAGATCTCCAATTGGCCTGATCGTATTAAATTTCCAATATGGAGTGATGATCTAAAAGTGATTGATGCTTCAGGGATATTTCTTACTTCTTGAAGTACTTTGTAATCTTTTGAGTGTATAATATGAAGTAAAACACGTTCTTCAAAAAAAAAAAAATGTTCAAATCATGTGTTTCTAGTTTTTCCTAAAAAATAACACATCAAATTTCACTCTTATATGCAATCAACGAAACTTTTTCCCATGTTCCATCCAATCTTTTCCCATACAATCTTTCCTGAATGTCCCTTTTCCAACCCTAGTGTAACTTATCTATCTATCTAATTGCAAGCCCTTTATAACATAAACCATAAGCCACAACTGCAGAGGTCCTCTACCAGCTTTTTTGCACCAACTAAGTGTAACATCTCACCAGCTGGTAGTGTCATACCATCTTTCTTTAATGGTACTAACTCATCGCAAAGCCAAGCATCATATTTCAATTGCTAACCTAGCATATTGTACCCTACAAATGATAGTCAAGATCTTACTTTTGCATGTTAAATACTGTCTCTCTCGCTATATTTTGCAGACACTGCTGATTTTTTTAATGCATGCCTGCACTCCATGGCAACAAAAAAACTGCAAGCAATTGTAGTACAATAATACCCCCAGCAACTTAATTCTTTTTACCTTTCCTAGGTTAAGTGGAACTAGAGCAAGCATGGCATGTGAAGCCCACATATTCCAAACAGTGGGGTTGGTTATTCTTTCCTGCATCAAAAAGTCACGGATTCAACAACACTTTGTGCCATGATAAACTCTACAAAAGATATCAGTTTCCAGTATAGCACTAAGCAAGCATTCCACCATAACTATACCGGCTTATCGTTGAATGCATACACACAGACCATGATCACAGAAAGGATCACTTGCACATTTTTGCTAAAGAATAAGCTCCTGTGCTGCAACAATAACCTATTGTGGATCACCTGCACATTTTTGCCAAAGGATAAGCACCTACGCTGTAACAGTAACCTATTGTGGCTTGAATTGGCACGAATTTAGTAGCTTAATAATAGAACGATAGACTAAAAAAACAGAAATAAGCAAATTTTTTAGGTTCAAACAGCTGGTAAGAAAAATGCACTAATGGCTCAAGTATTGGCTCAACCATGGTTGGATTGCTAGAGCGGAAGTCCGTGTGCTCATTTGCCGGCCCTGTTCTTTCCAGATCCACAATACCGTACAAATATCTAGCAAAATGGTGAAGCAAAATGTTTTCCTCAATCTGGACACTCAGCATGCATGAAGCGATAAGACTTTCACACAAATTCTCCAGTGTGAAAAAGGCAACTGATCGGGTACAAATTCTGCGAATCATCATCTTAAATAGCATGCAAATATCTACACCCAAATAGCAACTCCGCTTAAGCAATAGCCACTCACAATAACTAGTAAGCAAGCATATATTTTATCTTTCCTAAACAAGCATCTAAGTGTTTTTCACATCAAAATGGCATTGTTCAAATTTGGCAAACCATCACACGGAATATACCTTGAGACAAATCCCAAGATGTCTATCCTCTAAGAACGGCTCTCCTTGGACTTCTCTGCCTTGCAAAAAACCACAAGCGCAACAATGTGTAAAAATGGCAATCACGACAAATTGGAACTGTACAAATTCTGCAAATCATACACTGGTAGAGTCTTGGTATATCATGACGATGAGACAGCCTATCCAAATACATAGCTCAATACAGAACAAAACTCTCGCTCTAGGACTACAAGGAGACAATCAAAAGGAATGTGTGCCATAGATGCATTAACAGCACTGGCCTATGCAGCTTTTCTCCTCAGATTGCAAATTATCCCTATCTACATAATCTATGTAACCTACCTCAAAGCTGTTAGCATGGTATCCTTCAAGTGCCTCCATTGCTCAACTGTGTCATTGCCTTCGATGCCTTAGGCCTGCAACATCACCATGAATGACAGCTTACACATAAACTGAAAAATAGATGCATGCCACACAGGTGGATAATAATTTGTCATACCAAACAAATCTATGTAGACAAATAGCAATCTGCCTGTTCTAGCATCGTAGTGTACCACATCTCTACTGTCAGACCATCTAGGAACTTAAAGCAGTAGGAAGCACAAAAATTTTTTCCATTGGCTAGATGTATGCCATAAATGCATTAACACAACCAACTCACACGGCTCTTATCCTATTTTTTCCAAAGACCCATAACGAGTCTGCGAGGATTTGCGTACATTATCCCCATTTAAGTTCAACAAAACATATATAGCCATCGCAGCAAAGCACCCAACCTATTTCCCACCCTATCTTCAAAACACATGTACGACCATGGCGGAAATAAAGCAAGTAATAGCCATTCATAATAAGCTGCGCCAAGGTCTAAATGTTTTCATAGCAAAATGGCATTGTACAGATCTGATAAATGATCATCTTAAATAGCATGCAGATAAAATGTCGACGTCCTTAGAGCAATTTTCCTTGGGCTTCTCTGCCTTGCAAAAACCGCAAGGCCAATAATGTGTAAAAATCTCATTCGCAATAGCTTTCTCAAACAAAATATGCTCCAAGATGTCTATGCCCTAACAATAGCTCCCATTTGATTTCTCTGCCTTGCAAAAACCACAAGGGCAATGCTATGTGAAAATATCACTTGCGTGCGGGGCATGTATGCCATAAATAAATCAACACCACTAGTGAAAACAGCCCCTACGTTGAGCTCTCGTCCTCGGATGTTTGATTTTTCAAACATTCATAACAATCTCTGAGAATGGTGCAAACTCTTCCTATCTATCAAACAGTTTTGTTTATGCAACGATTACAACTAAAACCATTTAGATTCACCTATTATGCCCATATTATTGGTAGCATAATAGATCTACCAAATCACATTAACCCTTTCTATTTCCATCTACATTCAAAAAACGTGCATAGCCAACGTAAGCAATAGCCACCCAACTAGTAAGCTAGCATATATTTTATCTTTCCTAAACAAGCATCTAAGTCTTTTCACAATAAAATGGCATTGTACAAATTTGGCAAATCATCACCTGGAATAGCACGAGATAAGTTCCAAGATGTCTATGCTCTAAGAACGGCTCTCCTTGGATTTCTCTGCCTTGCAAAAAACCACAAGGGCAACAATATGTAAAAATGGCAATCACAACAAAACGGCACTGTACAAATCCTGCTAATCATACACTGGCAGAGTCTTGGTACAAGATGTGTTCTTATTCTTCATCGGATTGGATTGAAGCGCCGATCCCAGTTACCCGGTTGGCTTCAAGAAATAAGAAATGAGAGGTGGAGTTCTTTACCAGCTGACGGAGAGTTTACAGTAAATAGGAGGTTTGGAGCAGTCACCAGCATATCCTAGGGCCCATCCTAGGGATATTCTAGCATATACCTAGGATATGCCAAAAACCCACATAAACAAGGGTTTGCCCCCTAGGGGCAACCCAAAAAGAAGATAATTTGTTCTGAAAATGCATAGCTGTATAAGCAGCAGTACACTTTCCTATATAGTTCAACGTTTTTCGTCACAAATTCGGTTTGGGTACTATGTTCTAACTTCCACAAAAGAAAAAAAATTGCCATCTTAGTTATCTTCTAAATTGTGAAATTCACCTAGTGTTCTAAACATACTCATAAAAATTTCCCCATAAGGGAAACCCTAGCCTTATTGGAAAGCCATCTAGTGATGGGCATGGGACAAATTGCTCCATCTTAAAATGTCTATCTTGTGGTGGCAGATCATTCATAAATGCATATGAGTAAACTGCCATTTATAGATTTCGTCCAGATATCTCTGTGATCTGCCCTCTCTGCATGTAGAGGGATGAGACAATTGAGCACTCCTTCTTGTGCCAGAATGTTTGGCATGCTTCGCAGTGGCTTTTGGGCCTTTTCATTGTGATTTGCATAGTCAATAGATCCTATTGTCAATCTATTCCATCTCTTGAGCCAAGCTGAAAAAGAGGGCCATTTGGCATCTGCTTGAAACACCTGGTCCATTTGGAAGAGGACAAAATCCCTTCATCTTCAGAGGACAGCTCTTTCCATATATTCAAGTATTCAGTGATGCTCGTAGTCATGTTAGCAAAGCATATAAGCACTTTTCCTTAAAAGATGACGTCAAAAGTATCCTTTAGAAGCGCTATCTTCAGATTCATATTTATTCATAGTAGTCATGCTCTTGGTGATATTCTTTTTTCTCTTTTTTCGGCTATGTATGTGGTGGGTAGTTTTACTCTAGTGGACATTTTCTCCACTAGGTTTTGAGTCCCCCATGTACTCTTTGTATTGTTTTGAGTAATAAAGGCCCGTGCTCATCAACACATTTAGGGCAAAAGTATGCTGGTGGGGTGCAAAAGCAGGTGTCTGGATACATGCTGGCAACACTCATATAGCATCCCATACTGCAGCTTACTTAGGGTGTTAGTGGTACAGGTAATTAGGTAATCTATAGAAACATGTAACAACTCCAATTAATGACAAGTGGAATACTATGACAGAATAGTAGGTCCGAGGTGTTGATCTAAGTGCTGGAGTCGCGTTTTTTTGTACCCCACCAGCATACTTTTGCCCTTTACTCCTTCCAAAAATTTCAGTCAAAGAATTGAGTTATCTAATAGCCATAAAATTCACTCCTTCTGCATTGCTGTTAGAACTTGCATTCCATCATCAATGTGATCCAATTTGCCTTGCGAAGATTGAATCTTTTGAGCATATGCTTGTTTGTCTGGCCTTGGTTGCAAAATTTATTTCATGGTGCCTTGGATGGTCAACACATTCAAAGAGCATCCTACTCTGATAGATGGCCCTCAACTAAGAAGAAGGTATTTCATCTTGGCCTTGGTTTTGTAGTCCATTTGGGAACGAAGCAGACTTCACATTTTTCAAGGCATTGATTCCTCTCCTCATGGTCTTATATCTTGTGCTCAGATCAAAATAGTGATGGCTTATAAGTGCTCTTCTATTGAGGCAGAGGTCAGGAATTGTATTTGGATCGTATTTGAATACCAAAGCATATATTTGATAGCCTTTCAGTGAGAATGTGTAAAAAAAAGGGATTGTTATATTTATATTAGATGTAAACATGTCTTTCGTTACTCAGATGGAATTAAAAGCATCGATATTCAGATGTTGATTTCACATGTCATTCAACAGCTTTTCTAAAACATCAACTCATTTTCCATGGGCACCATCAAATATTCATCCCATTATTCATTTGTCGAGGAAGAACACTTGAAGGAAGCCTTTTATCTCTTCGAACAAATGGCGAATGCTAATGTAGATTCATGAGTGTTGCATATACACATGATGAACATGTGAAAGATGCTTAAACAAATGCCTCAAAGAAACATAGTTTCGTAGAATTCTATAATATCTACTTACGCTGATCATTGATTATCTGAGAAGGCCATTCAATTATTCACTGAAATGCTCAACATCAATATAAAAGGATGTTATTTCATGGTCTTCCATGGTAGCTGCACATGCCAAGCATGATAATGGGAAAGATGCCGTTAAGATTTTGCATAAGATGGTGTAAGGGACCAGACACATGCAGTCATTCTAGACAGTTTTATTTTTGCATTAGTCATGATGGCATGGTTGATGAAGGTAGCCACTACTGCTTTGTTACATTTGCATGGTTGATCTTTTTGGAAGTGCAAGATGCCTGGATAATGCAGAGACATTAATGAAGAATATTCCACAAAGGAGAGATACTACATTGTTCATCTAGGGACTTCACTTACTGAAGTGTTTATGCAAAGATTTTTTTTTTTTGAAGAAACGACAGTTTTGTATTCATATAATATACAAAAAAACCCTAAAGATTCGGGGGAAAATAAGAATCTGCTATTAGAAAATAGAGAAGATGAAATAAGTTCTGTACTCATCATAGAGTCGCTCAACATCTTCTTCGGGTCAGCTTACTGTAGGGAAAATTCAACCTTCTTTTGTTGAACAAAGTACTATAGGATCTTCTCTATAAATTTCCAAAACTAATCCATTTTCTCGCAAGACTGTAGCAGATTCTGTCACCTTTAATAGCGAGATTTGGATTAAGCACAAATAATGATTCCAGTACCCTTTGCAAAATAGTAGAATAATTTGGACCAAAACCTGGAGACGATAGAAGGAGGACATACAGACAGATAATTACCCAAACGGTATGCCTGAAGCAAAATATAGGTAGAGATCTCCTAGCCCGCCATAAATTTGAATCCAATAAATCCCACTAGATCATATCCCATCCCTAAAAATGATCCAAAATATCGTGCATTGTTGGAGAAGCCTCTAGGTCATCATGCTGCGAAACAAGCAAAAAGTTCAAGAACTAGCAATCCACATAGTCGTTCCTCAAATACTGCAATCCAAGATCTACTGCCACTTGAATTTCAAGATTTTCAATCCAATAATTTAACCTCATCTAGATACATAAGAACTCCCATATGTACTATTTTTTTTTTTTTAAAGCAACAATGAGTTGGAATAGACTGCCACACTATCCTAGAAGCTGCCATCTTATTTTTAAGTCTGATCCTCTGCCTCCAAATCATCCCGATCAATAAAAATCTAGACAATCATGGGATATTACTGACCTCAAACAGTTATTTTGAAGCTAGCGAAGCCTATAACAAGCCCAACCCATCAGACCACTCTCCAGGGACTAGTCTCAAAATACACACTATGAAAAGACCGATAATACACCACCAAAGACTGCAAAAAATAGAAAAATCACTCTACCATGGCCTCAAAGAAAAACAAACCTATTGCTTCCATCCTCTTATTTTACGTACTTCTGCCAGTAAGAAATGGGAAAGAGAAGGAAATAACTTTTCTGTCAGATTATACTCGAAAGATTTAGATGCGGATAATTCACATGCAGGTGCACTTCTCTCTGTGACTAAGGGCTATACAAAATCTAAAGACAACAATACTTACAATGGTAATTTCCCAAACGTTTGTTTGACACATCGATTGTTTAATTGTCACATTCTTCATGGTGTAGGTGTAGAGAACTAATGCCTGATTTTGTTCCAAGTGTGAAGATGCATACATGAGTGCACATTTCATTATTTAACAACAATGGCATTTAGAGGTGAAGTAAATTGCAAGCTGAAGACTCATGGGTTGAATGATGAATAAAAACAAGTGTAATTTATGTTCTTGCACATTGGTGCACTCACTAGGATCATGCATTCAGGAGATAATGGATCTGAGGGCTCACCTATGCCTCCGGTCAACCACCTGATGGGCAGGAAATACTCCATGATGTGTGTATGTATATTTGTATAGCTTGTCAGCAGTCTTATTGCTGCCACAATTTTTCCCTCAAAAACCCTTCGAGGCAGGATTTTTTTTTTACCCGGGCAGCAATACGCTTGGTGCGCTTTTATTATTGGGTCCCACAGGTCGATTGACCTCCTTGGACGATAAAAGTCATTCAATTCAATTCAATTATTATTTGAATCCTCGAAAGATTTACTAATGCTTAGCCCATTTTCATTTAACAAATTAACCTAATTAAAAAACCATTGATAATTTGCATCTTTCCATCATCTATTCATATATACTAGGAGTTTGAAAAAACTACTAAATCCATGTTCTTAACAGTGACTTTTGACATCCGTATATTCTATATGATGTACATTTATTATCCCCTTACTAAATCAGTACCAATAGTTAATTTGCAATATGCATTTTCAATGTAAAGACATTCATATATGAGTGCACAATCTGTTATTTGATAACAATTGCATTAAGGCGTGATGTAAATTGCAAGCTGAAGGCTCATCGGTTGAATGATGAATAAAAACAATGGTCATTTAAGTTCTCGCACATGCAGCGCTATTATTTATTTCAATAAAATAATTTATTATTGCTCAACGTCCATTTTCATTATATCAACTGAACTAAATAAGATAATTACATCTATCCATCATTCATTTGTACTAGGAGCTTGAAAAAATTATGAATTCAAGTTCTTAACAACTACACCTTTTAATATGGTATATTCTATATGATGTACATTTATTATCCCCTTACCCAATTAGTACACATATCTACAAATGAAAGAAATCAAGTTCAATTCTCACAATAGAACCGTATTTATGCCCAACAACATTGGACAACCATTACTAGTAGTATCAATTTGTATAATACTAAGGCTTAGAGGCTTCAGTGTCACGCTGAGTAAGAAACAACAGTCAACCAATTGAAAAACCATCGGCAGACTGACCGTCACTGGAAACATTCAACTAATACTGTCTCGAATCATGTGAAAACCATGCCAAAAAGCGTATAAAATCACAAAAAAAACCCCTGTTATAATGCTAGATATAACGAGGTACACCCTGGACTACCACAGTCGTCGGATCTGTCAATCCGACGGCCCAGACTGTATGTTAGAGCCTCTGGACACCTCTCGTTTCGAATATGTAGCATTATAACAGGGGGTTTTTCTTTCTGTTTTTGTACTGTTTTCTCTAAGGTTTTCATATGATTTGGTGGCCGTATTCATCCAGGTGTACTAAATAGTATTTCTAGAGTGCACCCTTTTGTCACCGTTGATTTTTAGAAAAGGGGCAAATCCACGTGGTGGAGGCTTTATTTTTGTCCTCCCATTATTTTTAGGGTTTTTAGCAGGAACATGGGACCTGGTAACATTTAGGGCTATGCCTTCGGAGCCGAGGTTGCTCACGAGCCTGGGACCTGTGTAACATTTAGGGCTATGCCTACGGGCCGAGGTTGCTTCGGAGCCCGGGTCGTAACATTCTTGGTGTACGAACGTATTATGAGCCAAGGATTGTAAAGTAGAATTTTTACCTCGGTCCACGAAGCGGTCGAGCAGCAAACCCTTGTGGGTTTTAAGCGGCTATAGGCTAAAAGGCGGGCTTCACTTATCTTTGGCTTTGTTCGCATCACTTTTGTTGGGGAACTTGCTCAAATTGGATTCTTTGTCTTAGGATTGAAGCGGGGCAACCCCGATCAACCCACAAAAATTGAGAGTTTGAATTTGATCGGAGGGATAATTGATTCAACCCACATACTAGTTTCCTTCAGGGGCTGTATGACGGACGGTTAGGAAATTGGAAGTGGAGATTGGGATGGATTACTCGTGCAAAATGCGAGTTTTGGGAACCTGCTCAAATTGGGCGAGAAAGCGAAGCCGATTCTTCTACGGTGGTGGCGGTGGGGAGCAAGGGCGAGGTGAGGCTCGCATGGCGGGACCTATGCATTCTGATTGTTTGACCCGGAAAGCGAGCTTGAATGTGCTCGAAAATCGGCTGGCTATCTTTGAACCGGGCGGTTTTGGCTATCATGGAGCCCCTCTCAGGGGGTGGAAAATCCACCCTTTCGATGCCTTGGCGGGTAAATTCTACGCAACCAAAAAATCCATTTTACGGTAAAAATCAATCAGCGAATGTTATTTTTCAATCCTCGGTCCTCAATACATTTTTTAACTTATGAGCTGCATTTTTAAGCGCATTTGCAGGTCGATTATCCGCGAAATTCAGCGCATACAGGGGAACTATTTGGTTGAATGGGCACAAGCAAAGCCTTCATTCAAAGACCTTTGCGGTGAAATTACGCAAAAATCCAAATCAAAACCACCCCACGTTATGCATTGGGTATGTTTTTGAAGCGACTGATAGGCTTCACAATGTGTTGTAGCGGGACTTTGTTTAATAATATTACGTGTTGGATTTTGTTTCTCCTTGCTTGACCGTATCGATGAGAGGTGACTCCCAAACCATGCTCATGAAATCGTAGGCTAACATGAAAAATCTTGGCCCGGCTTAGGCGGACGGTGGATTAGGTTGTTGGAGCGGGCACAAGGGTGATCACTTTGGGCGTGAAGTTGCAACTTAAGCCCGGTACATGTAGCTTATTATCCATATATAAGCGGTCTAGCAAGACTTAAAAAGGCGATGTTTTGTAGAAGTAACAAGACGAATGGCAAACAAGCGGGATTTGGATACTTGGCATATCTATCTACTTGGATACTTGAAGGCGATATTAATGGTAGTAGACTTATCGACAAGCGACTTAGAGTAGATGTGTATGGCCAATAGGCCGGTACCTAACTTTAGGTGCCGGCAATTTCCATGTTGCGTCAATGTCAAATTGAAAGAGCCTCTACTATATCTTAAAAGTATAATTAGACTATTTGAGAGATCAATCAAAGGCTTAATCGCCCTTTTCTAATCGCATGCTAGTATAAAATTTGGAGAATTAAGTTGGCATCTACCCAATTATAAACAAATATAGATGAGATTGCGTCACGTAGTGTTTGTAAACTTTCATTTAGCATTAATATTCAAAGATTTTTTAATCCAATACTGATAAACTAATGCCTATTCAATAAGGTATGAAGGCATTTCGGGTAAGATAGAATATCCATTGAATGTGGTGGTAATTTCAATTTAGCGGTGGTATTTAGGCCTTCGAAGCCGAGATTGCCGGTGAGCGACAAATATTTTCGGTATGTGAAGTTTTTCTTTCAAGTTAGCACTTGCACGAGGAACATGTCTTGGTATTTGGTAATGAATGTTGCCATAGGTGGGGTTTCTTTGTGATCAAGCGGAATGAATGTTGCAATTACAAGGGCAAAGAAGACAATGTTGCATCATTTGTGATCTTGCACTGTGTCGTCCCGGGGCTTCCTTAAGCGGCTTATTGACTATTTTGAGAAGAATGGGGAATATCCGAATGCCATGTATACATAAGAATGCATACATGCAATCATCAATTGAATCCATTTGCCATGGAAATAATTTGTTCGTCTTATTATTATTGTACTTCTTAGTAATTAATATTTAGGCCCGTAAAGTTTACCTATGTTTGCTTTAGTTAGGGGTTTTGAAGGGCAAAAAATTTTTAATATAACAATCAACACACAACTACCATTGACATTATTAACACAAACCATTGCATTTAACACATTTAAATTAAAATCCCCTTAAACCCCTTTGGTTTGGGTGCATATTCACACTGGGGTTCGAGGGAGGCGGAGAGCCCCAAAATATATTTACAATACATGTACAAAATTAACACCATTAAGTACATTCTCTCAAACCTTATAGTATTTTGCAAACTTTAATATACAAAAGATACAAAAAACTTGTACATGCATACCCCCAAACGAGATCGCTATATGCGGTCGGATCTTGGAATAAAGGGCAAATATGCTATGATTTTAAGATGTCGAATACGAGTTTGCCTAAGGTTTTGATGGTATATCGAAGTTTTAAATCTGAGTTTCGCTTTTAAGCTTTTGAATATGAAATGAGGAGATTCGAACCTCTACCAAAATAACTCAATATCCTAATAAGACTACTTTAACCAATCTAACCAGTGAGCTAATGTGACTATTTTTTATCTTAAATCTATGTTTTTTTTTATAATAACCCATTGAATTGTTTTAGGGATATGGTCTATGGTTTCAAGAATTATATCTATATCAAATCCCCCTGGAACCCCCTGTTATTTTGCTACATATTGGCCAATAGAATGGAACATTGAATTAATCAAGCTTTAATTCTGGCATACATTGAGCAATGAATATGCTGCGGAAAAGACCTTCCAATATCAACTAATTGAAGATACCAGGGCTTTGTGCCATAATGAATATATTCAACAATGTATAATGTCCATGTGAATGTAGAATCTCCTAATTGCTCGCTAGATATAAAAGCATTGAATGTGATTCTTGCAATTTGATCTCCGAATGTTTTGATCATTTATACTAATATCATAAGGAACTGTAGGGATTTTTTTGTGAGATTCTTCTCCATGCGAGAATCTGAGTAGTTGTTTGAATTGCTTGCAAAGGTATGGAACTAAGGAATTATATAACCATAACGACTAGCAACATAGCCATATTCTATATCAAGAACTAGAGCTTTTCGCCCCGAAGGGTTTTTCCCTCGAAACCCTTCGGGGCGGGGGTTTTTTAACCCGGACAGTAATAAGTTTGCTGCGCTCCTTGTGGGTCCCATAGGCCGATTGGCCTCAGTGGACGATAAAAAATCATTCTTATTCTTATTCATTCATTTTAATATAAGACCACTTCGAGTTGCTAACCATGGTTCTATTCTCTCATAGCATATTGCACATGGTATACCGCAGTAAACCAGTCTTAGAAGTTGCTTGGAGCAAGAGTAATGATTTCCCAACCATATCCACTGCTAATAAATGTGTGCCATAGACTAGCAAGACATGCAACAGATGATGTTTATAAGGAAGAGTTGTACTAATCCGTTTGGTCTTTGGACTTAAAAGTTTAATGGATTAAATCAAAGGTCTAAACAGATTTACTAATGGGAACTCAAAAAGATGCACCCACATGGTGAACCAGCCAATTTATGCCTTCAAATGACTCATCGTTATTTGGCTTACAATCATGTATCTTATACGCAAAGATACCCAAAACTCATACATGATCCTATGCCCGACACACATTTGCCACTAAATAATAAAACCAAAATATAACCATGTATGAAACTAAAAAACAAAAGTCAAGCGTTCATGATGTGCATATGCTGCAAGGACTGCAAAGCAATCCAGTTCCTATACATACGCTAAAATCCCATCTAAATATAACTCATATGTAAAGGAACAAATAACGGTGGTCTTTCAAATATAGAGGAGTAGGATTGCTTCGTGACAATTACAGATACTGACAATTACAGATACGCGAGATGCCTGCCATAAATGGAAATCTTACAATAGGCAATTCTCTACAAGTGTAATGGTGAATACATACAAGGGAAGGAAAAGATAACATTGACTTGGTAAGCTCAAGATAGTACTTTACACACCTTCCAACATCCCGGAACAATAGCCTACAACTCGTAAGCATTCTTTCCAGTGAATTTAACCTCAATTGGGTTAACATTCTTTCCAATAGATCGCAAATTCACACCAACACCTTTCCTGCCCTCGTTGACCTTATCAGGGTAAACTCCATCTTTAGGATGAAGGTATTGGACCTCACCATTAGGGAAAACCCTATAGAACTGATAATTAATCTTGAATTTACTCCTTAGCTTTGTACCTAAGGCAAGGCATTGCTCTTTTCTTGCAAGCTTCAAAAGGTTAGGGCCACAACGCATGATAGCAGCACCACCTGTAGGAAGCTCAAAGATTTGCTCCTTTGGAGATTCCCAAGTGATGACATAGAACTCTTCTACTTGGGCCTTGCGAAGAAGACCACCAGTAGAGCCACCAAAGATTGGTGATGGAGTGTCTGCCTTGAGCTGTGGGGGTGTGAAACCTTTGGGAGCTTCTGGAGCTTCAACCTTCATTGTGATTCTTGAAGTAGAGGCGAGGCATGGAAGCTTTTGGCCACGAAGGGCACTTAAGCGTAGGGACGAAGCAGCCGGAGCTCCGGCCGATCTGTCAATCTGCACCATAGCAACAGCTCCTGCTGTGGTAGAAGCCTGCATTGCAAGCGCCATGGTTGATCCAATCCCAAAGTGTGATGAATGATATGCAAATGTATGGAGGAAGAATGGCGGACTCCAAACTCCTCTTCAATGTTGTTTCTTGTGATAAGGTTTTTTAGATAACGCAATCTGGTCAATTGAATATGGTTGGGCCTTCCCAACTTTATCTTATCACGTTTCCTAACGGCTAGGATTGATTTAAGGGATCCAAGGGCCAAGGTAAATCTAACAATTTCCCGATTCTAAATATCGTGTTTTGAAACGACCTTTGCAACCAGATCTGCGACAGTGGCAAAATAACTTTTTCTCGGAATGTGAATTTTTGGTGATGGATGACGACCTAGAAAATGGGTTTCGTTTTGTTTTTCACTTTGATGGAAGAAAAAGTCGCAGAATGATGGTCGGACTAAAAGGATTTCCTGTTCTGCTCTTTCCATGCACTTCCTTCAATATGAGTAGCCTTCATCCTGCTCCGGTAGTTGTCAGCTTGCATTCACCCAAATAACTGCAAGATCCTGTATCTTTAAGCAAGAAATCGCCTCAGAGTTTCGTTTTTTCTACTCTGCTAAGGAGATTTGCAGTTGCAAAGGCTTGGATTCGAATGGTTCGAGTTACAGGATGACTACGGTAAGTACTTATCAAGATGTTACATAGTCTTACAATTTTTTTTTTTTTGTCTTCTGACCTGTCATGTCATCATGCATTTGCTTCCTCGTAAAAGCTTTTCTATGTAAATACATCTAGCCCCTGCATTTTCCTTCGTTGTTGGAGCAGAACGCTAGGTACTTCGAGCTGAGCCCTTACCTAATCAGTTCTTCCCTTAAGGTGCCTTCATTTGCATTGCACGCTTAGTTTTCCTCTGACACTTAGAACATCTCGATCTGTTCTAAAGATGTTTTCGTTGGTAAACCTGGCCTGTTTTTGTTTCCATAGGCTTTCCTTGGTTAGCCCTCTTAAACACATTGTTCATAGAATACTATCTGAATGTTGACCTATTTTTTTTCTTTCTTTGGATGGATATCGTGGTATGTCTCTGCCTACGGTGACTATATAGAGATTATTAAGGTTGTAGTGGTCATACTCTTTGTTGTTTTGTCTTGCGGGGAGCTACAGTATACAAGGGATGGAGATTGGAAGTAATTGCTTCAGGAGTGCATTGTTGCAGCTGGGATATGGATAGCTTTGTAGAAAAGAGATTAGTGCTTAGGGTAGTATACTTATTACTTGAATGAAGACCTACATGTAGCATATGATTAGTCCTTAGAGATAAGAGTAGTTAGAGCTTGAAATAATAGAGTGTAGAAAACAGAAAGTGACCAGATATGGGGAATACTTCTCTGCACACAGGCCCGTTAATTTTGATGTTTGATCTTATGGAAATATGACTATGAAACAAAAATGCTCCACACCTTTGAATGCTGCTATCCCAGTACTGTTGAGGAGCATTTGATTTGATCCGGGGAATGTAGTATTAGGATATGGTGTTATGGTTGAGGTGATTCATCCTAAACAGGCTCAGCAACACACTGGAAGATAACACATTATCATGCTCTGAATTCTAGACAAGGCCTTAAAATTATAAATATTTTGAACAGGCTTGCCAGTTAAATCTGTCTGCTGTTTCTGAAGCTGTTTTGTGTTTCGTGTTATGTTTTGAGATCACTTTGTTAATGCTATGTTTGGGATCGCTTTGTTAATGATGCAGGCATAACTCTTAGATAATGGGATTTATGTTGGATAAGGCTAAAGGTTGCTTCTTTCTTTGTATTCTTACTTGAATCAGCCAGTAGTTTCTACGGTCTAACTGCTTTGTTTAGCTTCATAATCTTCTATACTCAAAACTGGATGACAATAATTTACAAAGTCAATTTGCTTGTGCAAACATTATTAAATTAAAGCCTTGCATCTGAGATATATGGGTGTGCAAGCTTTGGTTTTTAAGGCGAGATTTTATAGTGTGGAATTGGTCTAGTATGACAGATAATGCTTTTTGGAATAAATTTGATAACCAGGGAGAATTCGTCATAGCTATCTAGAATTGCCATCCAAGAAACTTGGGTCAGTCAGCAGAAGTTAAATTAGTGAACTAGAATTGGTTTTTAAACTTTTCTGTTTTATGCGTGTGAATTCTTGTTTACTAGATTGATTAAGATCCCAAAGTGCAGCTACAGCTTAGGACTGCTAGCATCATTGTACGCATAATCTTTTCTTGATTGGATAATTATGAATTTAGTATCTGAAGGCTAATTCAGGCATTGTTTTGTTTTGTTGATTCCTTCTTTTTAATTGTTTTGGATCTTCTCTTTCGTTTGTTGGCCTTAGTTGAACACTAAATGGCAATGAAGGGCCCAGCGGAGGAGCATGCGTTGTTTTGTTCCTACCAACAACATCACCTTCAAAAATAAAACTAGATCCTGGTAGCTTCTACACCAAGGCTTTCTTTATGTCATTGGGGTGTAGCTAGCAGGATAAACACTTGCGTTTTTCTCCAAGCATGGGAGCAAAAACATACATATTCTGGTATTCTGCTAGCTTCTTACCAAGACTTTGGCTGCTGTGGAACACTATTTTAATAGCATTGAAGGGCCCAGCGGAGGAGCATGTTTTGTTTTGTTCCTACCAACAACATTACCTTCAAAAATTAAACTAAATCCTGGTAGCTTCTACACCAAGCCTTTCTTTATAACATTGGGGTGTAGCTAGCAGGATAAACACTTGCATCTTTCTCCAAGCATTGGGAGCAAACGCCTACATTTCTGGTGTTCTGCCAGCTTCTACACCAAGACTTTGGAAGACCTTGGCTGCAGTGAAAGACAATTGTAATAGCACTGAAGGGCCCAGCGGAGGAGCATGCTTTGTTTTGTTCCTACCAACAACACTACCTTCAAAAAACAAAACTAGATCATGCTCGCTTATATATACCAAGACTTTGTTTATGTCATTGGGGTGTCACAGGATCAACATTGCAAATCTTTCTTGCATATCTTAAAAAAACAGAACTAGATCCTGCTCGCTTGTATACCAGACTTTGTTTATGTCATTGGTTTCTTGCATGGATATGTGCATCCAGTTGACTTAAACATGCAACAAAAATATGCCTACAAGAAGCAAACAGAGTGAACTTACAATCAACTCAAAGCATTATTTTAGATCAAGAAGTTATGGATTGATGGACAATGACACAAACCAAAACCTACTCCCCTTTTTTTTTTTGGTTGAAAGATAATATATACAACCAAACGCTACGTAAGAACTGGAGGCGAATTGGAGACTAGACTCTTTGAATTGTGAAGAAGGCACTGACGGCAAAGGAGAGAATCTTTAATAAACGAAGAATGCAAGTTCATTAGGGAATAGAATGAGCTCGAATGCAAGTGCAGTAGGGAATAGAATGAGCTCAAATGCGAAATAACTAGAATAGGACAGAAGCAGACAGAATATGGAGTTGCTAGACACATATAAATTCCATTATTTTCTTATTAAAAAATAATTTCAAAACCTGATGTCCTATTCAGCAATAAACCACTATGGGTCATTAGTTAAGAATAGAATAGGCTTTTATCCTACAGGAGATCAATCAGCCCATGGGACCCAAAAAAGAGAACGCAGTTGACCTATTACTGCTCGGGCTAAAAAAAAAAAAAAAAAAAAAACCCTCGCCCCAAAAGATTTTCGAGAGAAAAACCGTGGCAGCAATAAAAATGCCATCAAATTGTACAAGTATATATATGAGACAAGACAGATTCAAGTCATGTGTGTCCGGGATCGAAGTTGGTCCCCTGTGATCCATTACCTCCTCGGGGTATAATCCCGCATCCCGGACCGGCGGCTGTGGGTATAACGTGTAGTAGTTGGCCAGGCCTGACCAACTCAGTATAGCATGCCCGGATTTGGTCATACACCGGACACATTCATCTTCCACACCTCCTATTTGATAGCATCTATAGAGCATGTCCTGTTGTGGTTCCCCAATCCATCTCCTTGTCTCTTTAATGCGGGAGATTGTGTGCACCATCATCTGATTGAGGCAATGAGGCCGTGACTTTTTCATAGGCGATGGACGCATGAAGTAATGCCCGGGCCCCGCTCTAATGAGGTTTGACTCGCTCAAGAGCAAGATCCCATAGCTTATTGAGGAAGAAGGCATCAAGGTACCGTCTCGTGCTATGGCGTCCGCTTCTTTTGCACTCAGATGCACGTGTTCCCGCGACATTCCATCCGGGTGAGCCATCGAGCTTGCTCCTCCCAACAAACCTTGAGGTGCCCATTGCGACACATAAGCCAGGCTAGAGAGGCGAGCATTGTCCATAGCGACCACCTTCTGAAAGTAGACGATGTGCCGATCTAAGATCGCCTCAACAACGTAAGAAACTCCGCCTTCTATGACCGCGGACTTCACCCCGGGCCAGGGCTAAGAAGGCTTTTCAATTCCGTGCTGCAAGGGACACCACCGGGTTCCGCACCTCGACCCGAAAAGGCGCGTGCTCCACCGAGGCCCTCAACAAAAGCGAACCGATGAGCCCATTTATATAACTCTGCTCTGTGATTGTTGTTCTACTTGGCATACAACGCCTTCCAGTCCGTTGCCACTCGTATATGGATGGAAGCATCCAACTGCATACTAGCAAGGAACTCCACTTCCAAATACCTATAGATGGATGCCACTTTCATGCTTTGCCCCCGATAACTGAAGGAGGGGGCTCGTGGCTGATATGAGAATGATATGAGGATCACCTTAATCTTGGCCAAATTGGCTCCCATGGCAATCGCCTAGCATAATGTGTTCAGAGCGTAGAGAAGATGGCATTCATACTTTACTCAAGAAATTGAACATTCTTTTACACCATATTTGACTTCCATTGATCAAATTTTGACTTTGATTCAAATGCTTCTATCTCCAAAACAATTTACCTGACTTCGATAAAGTTTTCGAATATAGGTTTAGACAATCATCTACATTTAGATTGCACAAGAAATTATGCAATTAGATAACAGTTTTAGAACGGAAATTGAATTGATGGGAGAAACACACGAAAGATTAGGCTTGCCGCCAGTGAGAGAATCATGGGTCAATGCATGCTTCTCGGAAGGCATTAGGTCATAACTAAATCTGTTCTTAGCCTTAGACGAACTCTACAGCCTAAGAACCTTAACTGTATCAGATTGACGAATGAACCTAATCATGTTCGATTAGATTAGTTAAATTAGATTCGTATTCTATTATTTCGATTCATTTTGATGATGTTGATATCTCTATGTGCACCTCTCGTGTTTTGGAAAGGGGGGCAAAGACATAGAGTCATGTTTAGAAGATAATTCTAGAATAGCCTCATTAATACCAAATTAATGCTACCAGATATAGAAATCACCGACCGTGGGTGGTATGTGGCTAGACTAGCTAATAAAAGTGGCTTGTTCGAATGCAGTTGATCCCTTTGACGTGTAGACTCTATTGAAAGATTATTGCGAGATAAGCTCGATTTTATGTGGATCTGTCTTTTAATTCAGGGAATCTCACTGGATCAGAATTCGATCATGAATAAGCATCAGTCTTTTTCGATGCTAATGAAACGGAAAGACATCAGGATGCATTGAGTACAATTTCAGAGAGTGAAATGTGCTCTTGACCAATGACCCAAAGGTAATTTATCATAATTGTATTTATGTCTTAAATCTTTAGTGTCTGAAGATTAATTGTTTGCAGTAAGAGGCAAGAAGTCATCTATAAAGGAGTGTTTTTATCCATACTCTATCCTTTGAATCGATTTGTGAAACTGGGGGCCTCCTCACATTCTTATTTCAGAAAATGGTTTTACAAGAGAATAAATTTTATCTCATATTTATTCCTATTATCAGGTACTACTTTCTGTTGGTCATATACGTTTTCTTTTTAGGATTTCAATGACTATATCATTTTTGGTAGGACTTCTTATCCGAAGATGAAATTGAAGTTGCAATTCACACTGATTCTAGGCATGCAGATAGACTTAGAACATTTTACGCTATAAAAGAGGTTGTGGAAGCAAGCCAAATACAACTTAAAAGATGTGATTTTCTTGAAAGTAGAAGAAGTTTTGAAGGCCTAAAATAGAGAGAATGTTGGGCAGATTTATGAATTGTGGCTTGATTCATAAGTTTTGCTAACAAGAATTCAGATGTATATTGAAAATGGAGGCAAGATCCTTTTAGCATCAACATATAAATGGTGCGTCTTGATTTCAGCGTGATAACAGATGGGAAAAGCATTTGTTTGGATGTTAAGCACAAGGATGAAGCCAATTTTGATCTTTTATTACAAGCAGGGTTGTACAAGCACCAGTGGGAGCCTCCATATCCAGACATAGTTCAAGAAAACGTAGCTAAAAAGCAAGAAGTGCCACTGAGGCGCGACGAAGTGCCATCATCGAGAATGCCAACCTATAGAAGACAGTTAAAAAGTACCACAAGGAGCCCAAAAATAAACAGCTATATTTAACTAGTATGATATCATCGAAAAACCATGATACATGTGATTTTTTATGCATGCCCTTACCTTGATAGAAGAAAATCACATGCCATAGTGGTTTTTCAATATTCATGGTGGTTTATGATACGATTTTTATGTTGATTATTAATGATATAGTGGTTTATTGAAACTAGTAGTGGCTTTTGTGCATACTATAGTGGTTTGTTGAAACTAGTAATGTTTGTTAAAACCAACCGGTATAGATTGTATGTCTGTCTAAATTATGTCCGTAGGCATGGACTCATATGGTAAGCACTTAGATCCCCATTAATGTTATTCACTTTAATATAGTGGATATAGAAGTTTGGATAGATAGTTAATGCAATCCTTAATAACTGTCAAATAACATGAATTGAATTGAATTGAATTCATTTTCCTCCTCCCGAAGACCAAGTCTATGGAATCTAATACAACAAAACACAATATGGCCATTATTATTTAGGATTCAACCCCTTGCCAAAAGGTTTTGAAGGGAATGAGCCTACAAACACAATATACAGAGCTCGCCATACACTTCTAGAATGTATGCTAGTGCGTCCACTTGATAATATTGGAAGACATAAGAAGAAAATGGGTATGAATGCTATATTTCTTGGTTAGCTATTATTTTAGATTTAGACATACCATAATTTAAGACATACTGACATAATGGACTACTACTCATGTATAAGGAGAGCTGAGGGAAGGCAATTTTGCCACATTTCAGACCTAGATTATTTCTGACAATCTGGCTTGCGCGTGTATGGCCCTCCTATTGGGCTTCTTGTGCCACACATTAGTCATTTGTAGATGCCACGTCATAAAAAATTGCCTTCCTCCCCTTTTTAATTTAGTGGTAAAATGTTAAGGGGGAGGCCCTTATTTGGGGTGCGAACTTGTTTCGTGCCATCAATCATCACCATCACCTAACGGGCTCGCCCCCGCGGCCCCCAACTAAAACCCGAGGCCCCCGACCCCCCCAACTAAAAGGAGAGTACAACCCAACATTCTCCATAAACACCCTGTGTTAAAAAGAGTAGGCACATGTTCCAGAAGATATAAAGGCGTATGGGGCAAAATTCCTAGAATTTAGTCAATGTTATTTAAGAAACCCATAGGGATGGGACTATTGTAAGGTGGAATGAAACTTCTACAGTTAAGTTGGGATGCATGTTATTTTTGTGTTATTTGCATGGTTTTATACTCAAATGTGGCATGGCATGAATCCATCCACAAAGCTAGGGTTTTGAAAGAAAAAAAAAAAAAAAAGTGCAATTTCTCTCTCTTCCATCCCACCTAATATTTGTGTAGATATATTGTCATCTTGTGGTGAGGGCTTGCCCTTGTGTATATTTGTGTATTTAAATTCGGGTTGTAGGACAATGTTCGAGATCTCAAATTTTGCATTTGCCCCTTTGAAGCCTAAGGTTTGGAGAAATTTTGGAAGGGCGTCATCTTTGGACTTTGAGGTGCCATTGCCGTTGAATTGAGCTCCAATATGGAGAACCCACATCTACTACAAAAAGTGGATTTTCGTATAGTTTATAGTTAAGCAAAGAGTTCCAAATTCTTAACTCGCTGCTTATTTCGACCTAACCCTAAAGGAAACGGCGATCAATCTTCTTTCCGCCTTCTTCTACATACAACCCTAAGGGAAGCAGCAATCGATTTCCTTTACCGCTTTCTTCTCGAATACTACTTCCTGCAAAGGCACATGGTAAGAAGGAGCAGTTAATTAATTAGTAGTAGCACCTTTTGTTTTAGTGTTTTACTCCGAAGCATCATTTATTGTCTATCTTCTCGCTTTTGTGATGCAAATCAATCTCGCATCCCATGAAGGTCCGAATATCTTTGCATTGTTTCATTGAGATTTGGGCAGGGAGGAAGTAGCCCCATCAGTTGTGTGCTCCTCTTATAGTGGATTCGTGGTACATATGCGAGAAGAATCAGACGTATCAATGCACGAAAGATTCGCAAATGTGAGTTTTTTCACGTTTAATAATCTCGGTTTAATCGATCTTGACTTTATTTTCTTTCTAAGTAACTTAGATGAATGCATTTCGAAAGATTATCTTTAGAAATAATGGTTTCGCGAGAGCGATGTTCATATACAAAGAGATAAGGAGACAAAAGATTGCCTTCTTTGAGTAAGTTTATAAAGAGCGCAAACTATACGTTCAGCATTTTTTACAAGTCTATTGACTCTCTATGAAATCACTCTGCTCTTTTTCATATAGGTTCTTCTCCCTTTTTTATATCAGGTTTTGCATTACAATTCTGAATAACTTGCGGCTCATTTGTTCTTTTTCTAGATCTAAGTTCGTCATAGATGAGCAGTACCAATTATGTGAAATTTGCTCGAAGGTTTGAACACATCCTCGCACATCCTTTACACTCTGCAATTCTAGTAACACAGGAATTTCTTAGCTTTAAACTGTATTTCAGATTGGTCCTGGTATATGACATGACTTTAGAGCTGATTGTAACTATTAATCACCAGATGCTTTTAGTAATTTATTGCAAAGTTAAAGTGTTAGATCCTCAAGAAGTATGAAATGTTGTTTATAACTTTGGATCTTCAGATAACTTCATTTTTCTAGTTTGTTGTTTTGCATTCTTTGCGGGTTATTCATCGAAGAATTTCGCAAGAATTAGCTTCCAGAAATTTCTTTCATGATCCAACTACTTTCAATGTTGTTAATACCTTCCTTTCTTGTTGTTGTATAAGGGTAATGCAAGCGGGACGAGATTCGGTTTGCGGCGGCTGAGCCGTGAGCCGCAAAACCGATTCCCGACCGCTTGCATTACCCTTACAATATAACAGTTGGGGAGCGCAAATCCGGCTGCATCATCAACGATTCTGCTCAAATTCTTACCTGTGCACCCGGTGATGAGGAATGAAGGATGCAAATACCATTCCATGAAATTGGCGGAGGTGACGTGGGCGCAGGATAACGCACCACCGGAAATAAGAGCAACCCAACTGTTATATTGGTAATAAGGGGTGATAATTAGTAGGTGTCTCTTCCTTCTTAGAATGGTTATACAGAGTGATTGCTCCATGGAACTCATTCAATCTCTTAAAATGGATTGGTCATTTATTCAATTCTAGATGTTGAGTATGATGACATGGCTGGAGTTTAATCTCGCTCTGTTGTAAAGGTTGGTGAAGTCAAAATTCAGCTGGCTGCATGCTATGTTTTATGGCTCTTACAATTTGTGGGTTGTACGTTTAGAAAGAATGGAATTACTAGGGTTCAAACCCCTGGACCTATGAATTGTTTGATATATCTTTTTGCTGAGCATCATAATATTTCCCAGATCAATCATAGATGCACATGCTTTTTTGATGTAGAAATTTGTTGTTTTAATACAAAAGGTTGCGTCAATTTTTTCAATGGTTTTGGTTCTGCATACCAATTGATGAAGAAACTTAGACCACTTATGTTTGCAAAATCACAGTGATTCTTAAGTTGAGCATGTCTTATTAAATTTAACGAAATACTAGTTGCATTGTTTCAATATCATTATCTTGAGGAAGAAATAATTAGCAGTATCTTGATGAAAAGATCATTAGCATTGCATTGTCGCAATACCACTATTTTGATAAAAAATCATTGCCACTTGCATTGTTCCAATGTCACTATATTGATGAAAAAATCATATCATTATTTTGACGGAAAACCATTGTGCAGAACAATATTAGTTCATAAGGAAAATGTATGCACCTTTATTAAGAAACCACTCTAAGTTACACAAACAATTAGAGACAAAATCATTAATAATTCATTGCTTAACATACTTAAAGTGTAGCAATAAAACATGGTACTAAACTAAATAAACTAACTACCATAAAAAACTATGATGTTAAAGTGTGCTAAGAAACTGGTTGTAGTTATTCAACACATTAACCCACTTAGTAACATTACTTTATTATAGTGGTTTAATGTAAAAATTATTGTAAAAAACTAATAATAATTATTTTTTGGAGGCCTTGTGTACTATCGAAAGAGTGGAGGTTGTAGGCCATAGCCGATCTGCATAAGAAAGCAAAAAGGAGGGAAACGATGATGACCTGGTAGATTCCTACGTGGACGAAACTGTAGGGTCCATGTGGCTTACATTTTGTAACGTGCCATCAATCGGTGATTTCTAGCTAGAAATCAGCGATCAATAGCATTAATTACAAGCCAATTTGGCACCTAATCAATCTCAGCCGGTAGTCCAACTTATTACATCCCAAAAATTACCCATGACATGCGTTTTGGTTTGCATAAAAGTCAAGATAGTGACATTTCACCCTTTTGGGGGCAACATTTAAACCCGTAATAGTTTTATGCTCGATCATTTAAAAGCATATGTTTTTGTTGCTAGAAAAACAGTTGGACCGGCTAAAATGTCGCAATACTTGACTTTTATGCAATAAAAAAGGAAGGCGGCAGAAGGTCCTGGGATGACGATCTAAGAGGAAGAATATTTCCTGCTGATGGGCCACGATGTACCTGGCCTTCCTTCCTTCCTTCCTTCCTTCTTAGCCTTAAGGAAAAGGCGGTATTGTTTAACTGCATGTGGGTGTAGAGCAGGGTCTGTGACCTGGCGAAGCCAGCATTTGTGTTCCTTGCACTCCATATCAAACCAATGGTTACGGACGAAGGTGATGACCCTCGCGGGTCCGCGGGGGGACCACTTCTCCCAAAAGCACCTTTGTTTGCCGCCCGAGCACGTCAATCAATCTATCTGCCTGTTGGTCTGCATAGGGGATTAGAAGATATATGCCAAGACATCTGCGATCATTTAGGCATAAGCCTTTGCGTGCTCATTTAGGCATAAGCCTTTGCGTGCTCATAAGAGGCATGCAAGGGGGTGTTGTATAGGAGGTTGGGACAACTGGGCAAGCTAGTTGCAAGTAGAGCGGTAGGTGATCCGAGTTCACCTTCTCATCTTTACTATTCGTTCCCACTTGGAAATGCTTGACAACATGCATATCCTGTTCTGGCATCAACACATAGTCCATCACATCCGCCCCTCTAGTTCTCCTGCCTGCAAGTGCGTTGCGAGAGGGGCGACCCACTACCGGCCCATTGCGGATTACCAGATTATAGATACTGCACAAAGGCACCAACTGTCTACCATATCGTCTGACTTGATTGCCATCTGATACTCGTGGAGACGAGTTCAGAGACTTGAAGAATTATTTGATTCAACTTGCACAAATGAATTGTTAAGTCTATCTAATATTTGTCTTTTAACGCCTATCACTTAGCATTCGCTCTGCTAATGGTTTCACACCACAAATAGTAGGCATACTTATGTTCAAGTTACCTTTGTTCATCTTGAGCACCATATTATAGTGCACAATAGTTCAAAATAAACCCAAGAATCCACTAGCAAAATTAAACACTCTTATTATCTTGTAAAACATTGCTCCAATCGAATAAGATCCTTTTGCGTCATCTGTTTGAGCAGGACCTTCATTTATTCTAGCAAGAGCCTGCTACAATCATCCTCATCCCAAAGGACAAGGGGAGGTCACCAAAGAAAAATGGTCAAAACTACTAATACTGGATCAATACATAAACCATTATCTCAATCCCAAGCATTGTATGTAGAAGATGAAAAAATAGATTCAAATTATCTAATCTTACCATCTTGGTTATGGGTTTTATGCGATGCAACACAACTCCATGTGACCTCCACAAACCATCTGTAGCCACACAGGTATACAAAATAAACCAATCAAACAGTCACGAATTTTATCATTCAATTAAAAAGAATTAAAAAGCTAAAAAATAATTGTGGAACCCTACCACTAAAAGCATGTTATCCTACCACCACGTGTCATGAATCTACGCGACAAGAAGAGAAAAATGCAAGAAATACACAAAGCACATGTTGGAATGCTGGAAATGCTTGATATAAGTGAATAAAATACAAGAACTCGAGCTAAAAGGCTCAAGATTGCCATTGAACCCGAATGATTCAACAGAATGAGACTCTTCTATATATGCCTAAATTAATGATCATGATTGCACCACTCCAATGGGTGAGATCATGCCATGTGTTATACATACACCTAGGTTCTAAAATATTCTAGAACCTCCTAGAATCTAGTATACATAATGAGAAATATGCAAAGTAATATTCATAAGGAGTATAGATAGCTCAGTTGGCAAGGGTATGTGGCTTGCAAGTAGAGAGTTATAAATTTGAACCCAACCTCATACAACTACTCTTTTGTAGTCGTGTGACAACCATCTTTGTATATACAAGTACAATACTCGTATGGACGGCACACCATCCCCGTCAAACTTCCTTCCTTCCTTCCTTCCTATGATGGCGACGAGTTTGTGGAGCTGGAGCTGGAGCTGGAGTACTTGGACTTAGCTTATCTGGGTAATGTCAGTGAAACTCCACAATTTTATCAAGAGCGTTAGACAAATTCTTGACAAGTTCTTAGGTTCGATCACTTGGAAAATATCCTTCCTGAACAACTAAATAATAAAGACGACATCGCAGGAACTTGAAGTCCAATTTCTCGAACTTCAAAGTCTTTATGATCATCATCTCGATTGGTGGTGGATGTAGAGGAACTCAATCTGAAAATGGATTCGCCGTATAGCATTCTAACAAAGAGACATGGAACATTTGGAAGTCAAACGGAGGCAAAGGGAAGCTCCGGATGAAAGGTAACATCACCAACTTGATCAATGATCGATAGGGACTCAAATACCAAGAGTTGAGGTTGTTATGATGATGAGTTGTCAATAGATCTCGACACATGAGATAAATAGGATTACAAGCTGCAAAAGGGGGAGCATCTTGATGGTGTTGTTCTGCATGATGACGCCAACGTGCTTGTGCCTAGAGAAGATGGTGTTAAAGACCATCTTGGAGCATGCGAAGATTCTCGAATCGACCTCAAAGACCGAATTGACCGAAGTCATATCCTAGGGATGCGCATTTAATTAATAAAGAACGATATCCGGTCAGAGAAGCGTGGACAAGAATTATTGTAAGTAAATTCTGCCAGATGTGGATAATCAACCTAGTGATCCGGCGATAATTAATAAGGCATTGCAAAAACGCCAAGTGTCTAATTAATATGCTCCACCCAACGTGCTTGTGCCTAGAGAAGATGGTGTTAAAGATCATCTTGGAGCATGCGAAGATTCTCGAACTGGACCTCAGCACTGGAATTGACTGAGTCATATTCTAAGGATGCGTGCCAGAATTAATAAAGAACGATATCTGGCTGTAGAAGCATGGACAAGAATTATTGCAAGTAAATTCTGCCAGATGTGGCTAATCAACCTAGTGATCCTGCTGATAATTAATGAGGCATTGCAAAAAACGCTCAAGTGTCTAAGTAATGTGCTCCACTTGCCTCTAGGTCTCTGGATAATGTTTGAAATAGAGCGAAGGCTCTACATGCAAGAGTTGCAGAAGATGCTCTCAGAAGCTGGCAACAAACTAGGGACCGTGTCACTGAAAATGATCTCTAGTAAGCCATGGAGTCTAACTACTTCTCGAAGCAAAAGATCAGTTTGTGGCTTCGTTGGAAATGGAGATGATGCAAGGAATGCAATGCACCATCTTAAAGAAGCAGTCAACGACAACAAGGATGGAGCCATGACCTTGGAAGATGGAAACTCGAAAATGAAATCCATTAAAATGCTCTTTCAAAGATCGGGTGAACTGATAAAGGTGGAAGCAGACCATGTAAAAGGTACTTGGGAGCTTTTGTACGACAGCAAATGGCATATAAGCATATAAATGTCTCAACAGTGCGATGGAGCAATGAGTTCCAGGGGTCTTAACAATCCCAAAGTTAGGCCATCATGAACGTGAAAAGTATTATAGTCTGAACGTTGAGGTGCATTCAAGGAAGAGCTCGAACCGAGATGAGAAAAGATTCCCGAGCTAAGAAAACCGTGGTAAGCGTCGTCCAGACTGCATCCAATAGAATGCTATCAGGAAGATCTCGAATAAAGAAGTGGCTAGAAGCTACAATTGACTGAAAATAAAAATGATATGGGACTTGAGCATATGCTAGCTTGCCTATATCTTCGAAATACTATCTGCGAGAAAGAGAATCTAATTTTCTTTGAAGCATATTAGACTAAAATTTGATAATAAAGTAAAGCAGAGTAACATCTGTGCATGCCCGAGCCTTCAAGAATGGAATTCGAACTGACTGGAAATATTCCAGGTTTTGATGATCAGTATACACTGTCACCTTATGAGTAAAGCCTTCAAGAAATTGTTGCCACTCTTGAGAAGAGTCAACAACTGATAGAAGCTCCTTATCATATATAGAATAATTGATTTCTGCTAGATCGTATACTTTTGGGGATGATAGATGATCGTGTACAGCTCGTGATCATCCCCTTCTTGAGACAAGACTCTGCCAAGAGCAAACTCTAATATGCCAACTTCGAGAATATAGGGATGCAAAGAATCTAGGTGTACAAGAACTGGTGCTGCTATGAAAGCAGCTTCAAAGTGATGAATGTTGATTCTGCTTCAATTATTCACATAAAAGGAACATCCTTCCTGATGAGATATGTCAAAGGCAAGACAATCTAATAGTCCTTGACGAAGCCGCGATAAAAATTGGCAAACCCCAAGAAACATTGCACATCCTTAACTAAGGAAGGTGTTTTTCAATCAAGAACTACATTAATCTGCTCGAGATCCATGGAGACACCTTGAGGAGTGATATGATAGCCAAGGAACTCGGCATTATCATGATTAAACTGATACTTCTCTAGCTTGGTGTACAGTCCACGTTCTCGCAGCTTCCGAGAAAACTTCCAGGCATGTTCTTCATGCTCTTCTAGAGTCTTCAAATAAACTAGAATATCATTCAAATAGATGATAATAAAGAGATCCAAAAACTCCTAAAAGACATCATTAACCATGTGCTGAAGCACTATTAAAGCATTAATAAGGCCAAAGGGCATGCCATTATACTCAAAATGACCATACCGAGTTTGCAAGACTGTCTTCCACTCATCACCATCCCTGATCTAAATAAGATTATTGGGCACCTCGAAGATCAATTTTGGTGAAGTATTGTATGCCTTGTAGCTACTCAAGTAACTCAAGAATCAGAGGAAGAGGATACCGATTGCATACCAAATATATTGCGGCCGCGGTGATCGACAACCAACTACAAAGGACTGTCTTTCTTGGGGACAATGAAGATGACAGCTCTTGCAGGTGATTAAGAATGTCAGAGAAATCCAGTCACAAGTTTCTCCTCGATATAGGTCCACAAAGCCTCCAACTCTGTCGGCGACAAGCCATAGATCCATAGTGGGGTCATCCCTAGTTGAAGATCAATTGACCATTCATAAGCTTGATTCTTCGGAAGCTTGTTGGCTTTGACCTTATCAAAAACATCGACAAAATCCTTGCACTTATCGAAGCTACTGTGGGCTTAACATCCCTGAAATAGAGCTAGTCGGCGGATGCATTTGAATTGCAAATGTTGAATGGGATCACGCCTTCCAGCAATCTTTGAGTTTAGGAGCTCAAAACATGAAGCTTCCATAGAAACAGGAACCTAGACAGGAGCAAGAGCAAGAGCAAGAATAGGAACGTGAACAGGAGCACGGACTGGAGCAGGAACATGATCTAGGACATCATTATAAACATGATCTGAAGCAGAGAGGCAACCAAATCAGGACACGTAACAGAAATGGGAACTGAAATATGCACACAAGCAGAATCAAGGATCCACAATGCTACACAGACTGGAATAGATACAGAGGTAAGAACTATGGATCAGCTGCGATTAGAGATAGAACCATTAAACTGAAATGATCTAGAATGCCAATCAATCTGTAGTTTATGCAACTCGATCCAGGGAAGACTCAAGACTATTGACGCATGTGGGCTAGCAATGAGATTGAATGAAACACTGCAAAAAGCTCTTTTGAACAAAACTTGGAGAGGTATAATATATTCTTGATGCTCGAGGAGATTTTTTTGTTTATCAATCATATTAACAGAACTGGGGTGCTCGATTCTTTTTCTAGGGAGGCATTTGCGCCAGTATCAAGTTGTGCCAAAATTCCAATCTTACCATCTTTGAATCCACTTGCACTATGGAAATTTGCAGGTTATAGATGTAACGCTATGGAAATTTGCGTATTATAGATGCAAGATAATGCAGCTAAAAGTCCAATGATGGTTTAGGTGTAAAAGGCAGCTTGAATGGTTTAGGAGCTCACTTCCCCCACCGAAGGTTCGGGTGCTTCTGTGGCAGGTGGTGCACCGCTGTATCAGGGTGAATGTCCTTGTGAGTCAGTTTAGGCCGGGTGTGAGCCCTCTTTGCCCTTGTTGTGGCCTTCATCGTGAGGCTGTGGAGCATTATGCGGTTTTATGCCCTCACTTGCGGGTTGCACAGGATTGGGTGGGGCTCATTTTGGTGGTGAGATTGAATAGCCAACAATTGCTGCTTCATGTATATCCTGGTGCTTGGCCGCCGTCGGCAGCAAGCCTTGCATCCAGGCGTGGCTTGATTGGTGTGGTTGATTTGGAAGCGGGCGGTTGTGGATCTTTCAGTGGAATTCAGACCTGCAGCCCTCTCGATTCCTCGACTTCGGTACAAGCTATTTCAAAGCTTTTGGTATTCCGGGGATTAGTAGAGCGGAAGTTTTCCATTTGGCGGGACTTCTTGGGTGTGGTAGATGGTGATGGCCGGTTTATGCAATAGAGTTGCAGTTGTTGTGAAGTGTCGAGGTATCACTGTCTCTTTGGGGCAGTTCTCCTTCCTCCTCACTTGTTTTGTAACATTACCATTCTTTTAATATATTGCTGACACAGTTCTTCAAAAAAAAAAAGTTTTCTGGCAACGGGTACGCAGACATTGTTCTTATAGAATTTGTTCTAAAGAATTCGTAGAGCTTTATTTATCTATGTAAATAGTTGTTCTACAGAATTTCTTCTGGATAATTCATACATATACCTCTGAAATGAAGAATTTGTTTTTACTGTTATCCTAGCAGAATTTCATGATAACTCTGTTGTTATCTTTGAATGCTTTGGCTTTTTAGGATTATATTGGCCACATCTGCTACACTAAAATCTGGAGCACATGGCCACATCTACTGCATTATAACCTACAATTGAAGTTACATGGTGCTCCAAATAGATCTTCATATCCTTTAAAAGGACATATAAGATCTTCAAATAATGCAATATGAGCCATGTATAATATCATTACGTGTCTACCTGAAGACTTGGATTCAAGCGTAAGCAAATTTGAAGGTTATATCTTAGATCAGGGATCATATTTACGTTTAGTGTTTGCTTATGAGTGATTTCTTTCAGCTGCATAGAAGTCTCAAAACATTGTTTCATTGAAGTTTAAAACTTAGAATTCAGTTTAAAGGACCTGAAGGCAGAATTGCTGAAAGTTTGAAGCTTAAAATCACTATGATGGAACTCTGAAACTTTTGAGGCATTCTATAGAAATGACATTATGTTGATGTGAGCTATCTCAGCATGTTATCTCTTTGCTGACCAAGTTATTACTGGGAACACTAATCACAGATCATTGGATGTAGCTTCATTACTAAGTGTATGGTTGCACCTTCCGACTCTGAGGTAGATGCGCACTTGAAAGATGAAGAAAATAAGCATCCGTTGGGACCATATGATGATGAGGAGAACTTGGTTATAAGCCAAGGTAAGCTTTAAATTTCATTGTACTTTTTCTGCGCGACTATACATTAATATCTGTTGTGAGGTAGTCGAGTGTGTTGTATTTTTGTTGACCAAGTTACTGTTGGGAATGTGATTAATCATTAGATGCTGCTTAGGTTCAATAGTCGACACCTTCCAAGTCTATCTGCCCAACATCTGTTCTGTTCCAGCATTCATCTGAATTAACACCATGTTTTAATTTCTAGTCTTTACTTGATTAAAGCCCATGCTATTTTGTAGGAACAAGACCTAATTATGTCCAAAATAATGTGTAAGGTTACTTTCAAATATTTCTTATATAACTCAACTTCAGATCCCAAAATACACAACACATGACATTCTTATCCATCTTATTCTTTAGATTTATATGACCTTACCAATTTGTGGCCTCCACCTTGGCATAAACAATTAAGTGAGGCTTCTCCCATGAGGCACTATGCATTCCCTTGTTGAACTTGATCAACCATGAGTTGAACAACTATATCATCATCTAAGTAATCTCGTCTCCTTCTTGTCTCTTTGAAGGTGTAAATATTAGGGGCTCTGAAACCTTCAACATTTACATAGATATACTAAAATTGTTTCCATGGATGATAAAAACCCATTCTATTCTATTCTATTCTATCCTATTCTGTTCTGTTCTATTCCATTCTATTCTATTCTATTCCTAATCTCCATGAGTACCTCATTGACATTTCTTAACCCCTTTCTTGCTAATCTTCAAGCCATCCTGATTCTGCATTTGACTCAGGCCAATTCCAAAGTTTGCGCACTCCTTAGGAACACAAATAAGTGACGTTTTAACTTCGTTTTGAGATAAGAAGTTAAAACGATTTCTAAAGGCTAGATGAGAAACTTTTAGAGCCTTTCCTTATGTCTAGAACATTATGTAATGTAAGCTATTTGTACCCGATATCTAGATTCCCTCTAAAAGCCACGCAACATGCATCTCCATGGTATGTTCTTGCTCCCTACCCTCCCCTCTCCCTCCTCCCTCCCTCCCTCCCACTCTCTTCCATCTCATTCCTAGTTAACTCATGCCATCAATCTGGTTAACTCATTCCTAGTTATTGAAAATTCCTCTATGTCCTCACTTCCCACCTACGCTCCTTCACTATTTTCTTTCTTCCATTGACATTTGTTTATACTGCCCAGAAGGCACTCGTGCTTGGGTTGGCCTTCATGCTTGCATTTGTTGTTCATAGTTGATAGTACTACCTCCATGTTCCAATATTTGGCAATTTTTCTATCGCATTGTTACATTTCTGCTTTCCACTTAGACCAGCTTTCCTCTTTGTTAACTTATATCACTTATTTTGCTTAAGTTAATTGGGAGGCCCTCGTTCGTTGAAAGATCCTCGTGCCTGGGTGGCCCTCGTGCTATGGATGGCCCTCATGTCGTGGATGTATCGATCATGTTTAGTTAATGAAGATTATCTAAGTCTAAGAGATCAAAGATCTGAGAGATAATATTTTATATAGTTGATACTTTAACCTTTTGATTGATTCTTTGTGTGTAGTATTGTCACTAACGTAGGTGATGTCTTCAGAGCTAGCTGGGGTATGGAACCTTGTTCACTGATCTTGGTCATTGCCTTACGAGGGCTATTTTGGAACAAGTACTTTCATAATTTTGGAGTATTTAGTACTTTCATTTGAAGACTTTGGGTATTCAAAGGGTGGTTATTTTGAGTTTCTTTACATTGTGATGCAATCATACTATGGAAGTTTTCCTAGACTTCATTTCCTACATACTTTTAATCGACTTTTTTCAAGGGTGACGATTTTATCCCAGCTAATAAGACTTCGACTCTGAGTTCTTATGTAGTCCACTAATACCCTCAGTGATTGTGGGTCTATTTTTAATAGTGATGTACAATTTAGCATGTCGCGACATTGGGTGTTGATGGGGTGTTGATAGCCCTTCAAGTTGAACTTCAACAGCACATCAGAGATTTTCATCACCTGTCAAAAAGTGATGGCCTTTGGATCTGAGTTCATCACTAACGGTTTTTGGAGATGCGGCTATGACATCATTCTTGTGATTTCTTGTTGCTTCAATCTTGCTTCAAATTTCAAAATGCTCATCTTTTGACCGTCATAATGCTCGTTTCACCAGACCAGGTTGATCATTGATGAATTTTGGAAGTACGCCGATGTCAATGATCTGCGATTCTTGGTGCTTTGATATTGCTTTGAATCTCGAAATTCCATTGCCGGAGCGTCATAATGGCCGTCGCCAGACTTCATTATGCCCGTTGAGCCCTTCAAACAAGCTTGCACAAAAAAAGTAAGGTGCTGAAGACATGCTGAAATTTCGCATTTTTGTACACCACTATTAAAAATAAACCCTTGTCTAATTCTGGGGTTTTTTTGACATATTTGGATGTTGCTTCAGACTTTGTACTATTCAATTTTGGTAATGGAGATGCCACGACTGGCCATTCATTCAAACATCTAAACTATGATTTTGCTTGTGCGCCTCTGCTTCTTATATTTTGTTCGTATAAGATGGAGGAGGAGGAAATAGGTTGACTAGACCAACTCAACGTTGATAAAAGAAGAAGAGCAATGTTAGAGAAGCTATTCTTTCTCAAGTGTTGTAAATTACCTAAGAAGAGCATTGACATTCATTGGAGATCAAATGGATTGTGTATCAATCAATTCGTCACACATTGGAGACCAATTGGATTGCGTATTGATCAACTGGTTATGTGAGACACGAACACCAAATGAATATTGCTTATTGGATCCTTCTCCCAATCACTTTACATTAATGCACTTTGATACTCTTGAATTCGAGATCCATTTGTATCACAAATACTGTGATACACCACACGAACATCGCTTATTGGGTCCTTTCTCCAATCAGCTTACATTAATGCACCTTCATAAGCTTGAACTCAAGATTCCAAACTATTGTGTTACCACCACATGGTTGGTTGTTGAGTGGTGCATTTGGACAATACAGAATCCATATCCTTTAAGCACTTGAAAAAAGATATAAATTTAAATTAAAAGTTCCATCCTGAGATGGTTGGCCAGCATTAGACAATGAAAGTTTGCAAGCAAGTTTCCCATCATAGAGAGGATCAGTAAGACAGCACTTCTGGAGGCGACCAAAATAGTCTCTTAGGAAATCAGCTCATGCCTCTTGACCATGATGAGTACATATGCCTGAAAGATGTTCTAGCGTCCTCTTTCTTTTAAGCCTTATTATATGTTCCTTCTACATCAGAATAGCTTCTACTGCTCTGTAACTTTGTAAATCAGTTATTCAATATGGTTGCATCAATTACTTGAATGCATAAGGCCAAGAGTCTACTATGATACATGGTCCTTAGCTTCCCTCCAATTATGAACCGCATTCATAAAAGCTATTACCTTTGCCTCATCCTTCTTTATCCCATCTAAACCTGCAATTCCACTAGACACATCCACTGCCGGAGGTCTAATTAAAGAAATTGCTGCAGCTACATTATATGAGTTTAGGCCACCAGCAAGGAACCATTCTTGGACATTGAGTGCAGATGGTAATTGGAAATTTTCCCATTCGAATGTTTTCCCACTGTCAAGATTACATATACAAGTCATGATAAATTCAAGTTGATTTACTTGAGATAATATCAGCTTATTACCTTCCACCTTCCATGCCATCGATGAGAAACCAATCACATAGATGTTGGCAGTTTAGACTGGGTGGTATTGTCTGTATCTGACCACGTGCATCTGCATGCAACACATAGATCACCTTCACGCCCCAGGCAAATCGTCAAATGCTTCGCGGGATCCATTGCCATGCAGCTGCACATCTTCAAAAAGAAAACATCGCTTCTAAGCACATAAAAAGTAGACTTGATGTAGCCTAAACATGGAATATGAAGATGGAAGATCAATGGCAACTAAATTGACAATCCAAGATAGAATTTCTGACATAAACAATCACTCTTGAACCTTATGAGCACCCATACACAAGCACCGATATAAAGAACAGTGCATACATGCAATTTTGCTCTAACAGTATGAACATAATGTAAACTTGCTGCGCTAATATTGATTCCTAAGGTATCACAAGTTTCTTGTATCAAATTGGCATTCTCATCAACAAAAACACCAACAGGCTGGGCCTATAGTCCACTGCAGCAGCCACAATTTCCTTTGCAACATGTAATGGCACTGACCTTTAGATTTGGGCCAAAAGAATCATACCAATAAAATGGGCCCCTGCCTTGGCTGCAAGCATTGCATCATGTGCATTTGTTATTCCACACATTTTAACTTTTGGAGTCCCACTAGAGAAGATGTTGACAGTGTTTCCCTTGGCCTCCAGGGAAGAGCTTCGACCTTCCTTGATCTCTGAATAAGCACTGACATTTGCCTTTCTTGCATCTTCTGATTCATGACTAGCCTTTAGAGAATGCAGCATGGTTTTCTTTTTGTAAAGAAACCCTGAAATAAAACAAACAGTCAGTACACTAAATCTCACTGCATCTTGAATGAGCTTTACATCTTGGTTAAATTTTCCTTGCATATTAGAGATCAACACTTAAGACGGCATATTAAAATTCAAGTTTTAGGCATTTATCTTGGGCAATCTGTATAACCAGACCAAGTGCGTATGCAAAACCAACACTGGCATAGAAAAATTAAAAGAAAAATGATCCTATACAAACCTGTTTCGTTTCGTCCATCACCATCCCATCTAATAAAAACCTGAGCTCGCCCTAAAGCAGAAGATAGCGTGCAAGCCATAGTAGTTGGGCCGACCCAGGCTTGGCTTATATGCATGATCCTGCAATTTTGTTTTGGGAGCTAATGAACGAAAATCACGTTCTACTGATCCTTCCTGGGCATTATTAAGGTAAAAAAGGTTTTAATCAATCAAAAAATTCCAGACTGTCAATTTAGAAAGAAAGAAACCTGATTTTTGGGTTGTTTCAGACTTGGGTCGCAGAAATAGTAGGTTTTGTGAAGACATTTGACTGCAACCATTTGCTCGAAACTGATTAGAAGGATTCTACAAATATAAAAAATCGTGGAAGCCCAAGGAACAATGCAGCAGAAAAAACTTACCTCTTGTCAATGCAGCAGGATTTCGCAATGCAAGTAGATCATCCGGAACAAGGAAGGCACGATTCGGCTCTGTTATATGTCGGAACAGAGAGTTCCGGAACTCACAAGGGGATTTAGAGGCTTGAGATTTTTTTAAAAATGCTCTGTTTTACCCTTTTCGATGCCTACGGGGAAGAATTTTGTTTTGTTCTTTTTAACCTAGCGACCTTGTGTCGGATTGGGCCGACACCGCATGGGGCTGACCTACTTCAACTATCGACGCTTATCTATTCTGTTCGCGTCATATCTGTTCTGGTCGCATCAAGCACACCCTTGTGCAAATTCTATGTACGCGCAACAGTGGGCATCCACACCAGTCCACCAGTCTGAGGTCAGTTCAGTTCAAAAACTTTAAACTAGGTTAGAATAATTCCTTGAGCCAACTTTTCTTGAGCATACTTTATACTTCGATTAATCCAAGGACCAAGTTCATTCGCTTAGCTATTTAGTGCAGGGGAACGATTCTTCCTTTGTATTAACGATTAGAACCCGTTGTCTGAGTTGGCTTGTTCATCCAGGTCTTGCTTTGTGATGGTCTATGTCTTGTCGTCAATGAGAAGTGTAAGGAGAGACTACGTTCCATCTCCAAATTTCAAATTGGAATGACCCGTTTAAATCAAATTCTATTGTTGAGAGGCGTGATGGCCATGGTTGTATGTATCTTCACAAGTAGGACCTTGGAGTAAGTTTTTGTTGCATTAGCTGTGTTGATCCTTCTTTTCAATTTTTCAATTAATTCTTGGACCTCTATTATACATACATCTTTACTGTACACGTCTTCTATCAGTCTGCTCCCAAGAATCATTTGGGTTGGCACATTTCTTGCCCAGCTTACCCTTTCGGCTGCGATTGATCTGTTTACGGATGGGATGGCCATCCATCTTTCCTACTTTTTTACTTTTGGAAAGAGATGGAGGGGGGCTTTCTTTTCGTGATTCAAACATCCGTCTCTTAACTCTGCTCTTCTGTTTATCTGAATTTGCAGCTTGTTTGAAGAACTCTAGAGCTGCTTCCTCATTTCCCAGTTTCTGTTGTATGAGACCTGCTTCCTGCAAGAAAATTGCCATTTTAGAAATCTCCCTGACGCCAGTGCATCTCTATTATCTACAAAGAGGTTAGACCATTAATGCTGCGGCATTTTCTGGCTCGATATTGATTGCTCTCATCACAAGCTTTTGAGAAGTCTCAAGATTTCCTAATACTCTTTCCATGTGTGCGTATGCCTGCAATCATGCAAGATTTTGTTTAGGCACAAACAAACCCCAGGCTTGAAAAGTTACAGAGGTTCGAAATGAACCTGAAGACACGGTACACTAGATGGATTTGCGCTAAGCCCACGTTCAAAAAGGATTCGAGCTCCATTAAAGTTTCCTGAATTCTTTTCTAGTATTGCCCAAGACTGAATCAACAGAAGAAGAAAGCATGAGTGTCAACCTGGCAACCAGTGAAGGGGTTTCACACGCATCACAAAGCAACTTGCCTGCCAGGAGTAGACACTTCTCGGGTTCAACTCAATACACTTGCGATAGAGTTTCCTTGCTTGATTCCTCGTTTCCTCTGTGCCAATCAATGCTTCTTGGTGAGCCCATGCCTGGCAAGTTTTACAAGCGTAGATACTTACTAAGGATACTTTGAGCATGCAACAAGTATAATACTACAGGTATAGTAATCCTAAAGGCATAGTAAAACATAAACTTCAATCTACTCATACCAAGGTATATCCAGATTTAAGTTTCAACCAGACTATAATAGTCCAGGACTGTGGATCCTTTATCTTTTAAAGTTCAATCAGGAAGGGGGAGTTGACCTGCAACGTATGGATATTCCTCGGATCTGCTCGAAGCGCAAGTTTAAACAATTTACGCATCAGCCTCCTCTTTCCCTGGCTTGCTTCAAACAAAGCAAATGCCTGCAACATGAAATGTTAGAATTGGTAATAATACACAAGTTATGTGCTCTAAATTCTTTCCAACTTACGTGCCAGGATTTGACATCTTTAGGGTCGGCCTCAACTGCCAACCGGAAAAAGTAACGTGCAGATGACCAATTATGTGCACGCGACTCAAGCAGGGCTCTTGATTGAAGAACAACAGCATTCTTTGGTTGAATAGCAGCTGCATGCTCTAGCAAGTTTCGAGCTTTGCTCCAGTTGCCTAGTTTTTCTTCAAGCATTGCCCAGGCATGCAGGCCATATACACCCATTCCTTGTAAGTTAACATCACTGACTTGCCTTTCTAGCTGTTGATTCAATTATAAGCTCGCATGAGTATCATATACTTGTTTCCAGAAGCTAGATATTGGGCAGCAGATTCACCTGTTTCGCTGCACGAATAGACTCCATATACAAAAATCTTGCTCTTCGATAGTTATATGATTCGGCCTCTAAGGAACCCCATCCTTGGAGGGTACGAATATAATCAAAGCCAAGGTCATTCCTCTCTCTTAGTAGCTCTATGGTCTGTGAAAATAAAGCTGTCGCAGCTGCCATTTTCCCTGTAGAATTTGTCAGCATGATTAATAATGCAAAGAGAAGTACAATCCAGCAGAACTTACTATTTTTCCTTTCAAAATAAGCAAGTTTCATTTGCACCTTCGGATTGTCAGGAAATTTGAATTGTAGCTGCATCAATCAGCAAATGCCTTTAGAATAAATGGCATTCAATTTCTTTACATTTTGACTCCTATTTCAAGATATGAATAGCAGTAAACACACAAGATCTAAGGTCCCAACCGTTTTCAAAGATGAGGCATATGGAGAGACTTCACAAAAAGTTTATAACATAGTATTATATAGCAAATCATTTTGGTTCAAATGGCACTGCTTATCTGGCAGATTATCATACTGAAATCTTATTTCACAACTTTTTCATATCCCTAAAACTTAATTTTCCCCCATCAAATGATTATACTTTCCTAGCTGATACGATATTGCTTCTGCTCTGTACTTAAATTACTCGACTGTAGATTCAACAACATAGGCACACGCAACTGCTCCAAAAAAACAAATTGGTTGCCTCTTAATTAAAGTCAGTAACTAGTAATCTTCTTCATATCCACCACTATAAGTTCAGTATGACATTAGTCCATGATCGTGCAAATTGGATTGAAATTGAAAAGTAAGGAAGAAATATCAAAGCAACGAAATTGAACAGTAAGGAAGAAATACAAAGCAACGATGCAAGCTTGACGAAAGAAAGGCATGCATCAAGAAAGTCACCTGTTCCACTATGCCCTGAGCATTTTTCATATTTCCTGCCTTCACCAGTTGTTTGAACTTTGTAAGTTCGTATTCTGCATTGGCCTCAGCTTGACTTAGTGGTTCCTTTCTCTGCCTCGGATCTTCGGATGATGACCCTGGCCTCAACGGTTTTCCTTGCAACTCAAGATTGGCGCCCTTGATAGGAGTTTCTATTGCAGCATCCATTCGCATAAACCAAAGATCTTCATCTTCCAGCATAGAGATGTTTTGCTTTTTCTGATTTAGTTGTTCAACAGCACCACCATTTCGAAATTTCCATGATTTTCCAGTATTTTCTACTAAAGCGTTATCTCTTCCAACATCAATGCTTTCTATACTTCCCTCCTCATCTTCTCTTGACATGATGCTCAGATGACTTTCAAGCTGCCTACCAGAGATGTCAAAAATACTCTCAAGCTCTTCAATGGCATCGGCTTGTTTCTCATGCAAGACAGTTCTTAAAGAAAATTTGTCTTCACTATCTTCATTTGAAGTGGATATCTGGCTCTCTGAATCCCTTGATGCATGATTTTTTCTACTTGCTTGTCGTGTATCTGAGGTTTCAATAAACCGCAAAACACTGGGGCTTGAAGTTGACTGAACCCTTATATATTCTCTGCTCAATTTACAAGTTGAATTGATGTGCCTTTTGCTAATTTGACCTTCTGCCTGTTTACTATTATACACGAATTCGATTGTTCTTCGATCTAAACAATTATGAATCCTGACCTTAACTTCCAGAGGCAGTCTGATCTCAACCTGCAAGATGCTCCTGAGGCTCATGGATATCAAACAGCTTCCAGGATTTGTTGCATCTGAGCTGTTTACATTTTTCATATGTCTAAGAGTAGATTGAGATGTGCGGTCTAACCTGAAAATGCACCAAGAGTCCATATTTTCTGCACGTAAAATTACACAGGCCCATGCTTTGGCAAGCCTCTTAGACAACCCAGCCGCTGGAAATTTTCGAGAATAACCTCAAAATGAAGTTACGCACAAAAGGTACTATCTGAAAGAATGAAAAGTGGGCTCTCAAGGTGGTCGGACAGGCAGGATCCCTGTCCGCCATAGCCGATCTTAAGGTGATAATGTAAAGTATACGATTGCTTTTGTATTTACGATTGTTCTACGTATTCTGAGCACTATGTGGCCACTTCGACGCCAGGAAAAATCACGCGATTTGTAATGCCTTACGTGGACGTCCAGCATGGCCACACACACAAATTTCTTCTTACGACCTCCCTTTTCCACGTTATAAAGTTGTTTCAAGCGAGATACTGTAAGGTTGGCCATGTATTTGAGTGGTAAACATTTTTTTCCTTTCCCCTTTTTGGCGGTGCCTTTTTTGGCTCCCGAAATCGGGGTCTCGCGCGGACCAAAATCGCTTATTGAGAAAATTGCTTAAGCGATTTTTCAAATTTGCGAAAATCGCTTAAGCGATTTTCAAAAGGGGAAAGTCGCTTTCCGTGGCCGGAAAAATGGGATCATCTGACCAGGTGGTTTTGTTAAAAAAAAAAGCGAAAATCGCTTAAGCGATTTTTAATTTCATCCATCCATCGGCCCGACCTGCGATCACCGCGCAGGTGATTTTTTCAAAAAATTGAAAAATCGCTTAAGCGATTTTCAAAAGTCGGCGTCGTCACGCAATGCCAAAAAAAAAAAAAAAAATTGAAAATAAAAAGCGATTTTCGCGTGTCGAAGTCTGTCGCACGCCGCGAGAGAAAAAAAAAAAAAAAAAAAAAAAAAGCGGCTTAGAAGCAGAACGCCCGAGGAGTTCGTGTCCATGGGTATGTGTTCTTGAAAAGACATATGATCTTATGATTGCTTAGTCAACGAGGGTAGGCCTCCCGATCCTTGCGACATCGAGGATCGGGGACCCGCATTTTCCTCCCCTTCTACGAGACCGAGGCCGGACATGTTGTTTCCGAGTGGGTATAGATATGAGGGGACGGTGGGAGCAATACCGTGAGGGGGCTATACGTGGGCGTCGTCGGTCATGTTTCCTATTTGCATAAGGTGGGATCGCATCCACATAAGTGTGTACCTTGGGTGGAGGATTGGAACAATCTAGTGGCACGGTGCCACATTGCCAATGGCCGACGACTTGTCGAAGACGCGGACCACTGGTAAATAAGATCACAAATGGGAGGCGGGCATAAGCGAGGCACGGATCCGCGGAATACGACCCGTGACCGGTGCTGGTGTGCGGTTGCAAGGTTCGCATGTACATGAAGGATAGTGACTTCCCCTCAACATGAGACTAGCTTGTCGACCCAGTTGACATCGAGTGGGAGAGGGAAAAAGCAGACCGCGAGACCGGTTTGTGCACATCCACACGCTGCGGGCACGGGGTGGCGGCTGCCAGATGAGGGTGGACGATTTTGCTTGCCGGTGGAGGAACCCCTGTGCCTTGAGCCCACAACTTCGGCGGCGGGTGTGCGGAGGAGTCACGCACGTGGGTCGCATTATAGGCTTCCGCGCGAGGGGCGAATAGTCATGGGAGGACAAGGCGCGGACTGGATATTTGCGGCGGCCTGCATTTCAGGCACGCATCCTTTCTGCGCCCAGAGGTATGGTCTCTACCGGTTCACCCTAATCCGAGCAGAAAGAGTCGTGCGCTTAATGAAACGCGGAACAGACAAAGGCCGGTGGGACATGGCTAAGGCGGTGGGTCCCATGCTCGGGGAGGAGACCACCGCTGATCGGAAAGCGTCACATATCCGGTTTGACATGAGCCAGGGGAGGATGTGTGGCGTCTCCGCAACAAGTATCGAATGTTTGGTGGCGAATGTCATGTCTAATTATGCTTGTAAATGTCAAGACTCACTTGCCTTGGCTCGAACCAAAAATGTTTCAGCGGTGGCGCAATGGCCGACCGGGACAGCCTTGAGGAGAACATAGAGGCACGGGCACATGCGGGGAAAGGTCCTCTACCACCGGTACCGATTCGGCGTCTCCGCCAGCGGATCCTAACGCCCATGGATCCTAGTTCTACAAGATGACGGTATCGTAGAGGGGCGGCTATACAAAGATCAAATAAGCTTCGGGATGGGCTCTAGATTCGACATTTGGCACCAACATGTGGCGGATACCACTTTTGTTGCCCGTGGTTCCGGTTGCATGCGAGGGGTTGGGTATCCGATCTTCTACATGTTGTGTACACATAAGAAGGGGTCGCGGCGGACAAAGAATGCATTACGAAAAGCGCTTTAACGGGGTGTTTGAGCGGATGGGGCATGTAAGGCCAAGGTCCATCACCATTGACATGGACGGAGAAGAGAGAGTGGCCATAGAAGAGGCAGGACTTTGCTTGTCACTATTTGTGTTTTCTTAGATGTAACTCCCGTACAGATAGCAGGATGTGTCATATCTTGTTGGTTCCATTGCAAGCGAGCATGGCGTGACAACCTCATGCCGAGGATACAAGATCCACTCATACGCCAAGATGTCTGGCAAAGGCTTTCTAATCTCATCTTTGGAGCCCAGGCACGAGGCGGTATGAGCACTTGGAAAATCACCTCTACAATGCCTATGGTAACAGTCCCGAGATCCTCGAGTAAGTGTCTTTGTCGAGCTTTTGACTAGAAATATCGTTTTAGTAGGCGGCGGTTGCAATACACCGCACCTCGGGTATCTTGCCCACAACTGGTTGTGGGGAGGTGTGTGGGAAGGGAAATGGCAGCGACACCAGAGGTTGTGGCCCCATGGATACATGGACACTACCAACTACGTGGAGGCCCATTGGAGGGTGTTGAAGGTGCAGACTTTGGGTTGCAAGGTTAACCTGCGGATGTACACTCTAATTTGTTCGCTAGTAGGATATCCAACTGGTGAGAAGCCTCCGGGGAGGGACAATTTTGACGCGGTGCAGGGAGCGTTGGAGCCTAGGTATGTCCCTAGCAAAGCACATCCTTAAGAATGATCCTCCATTCTAATCACGTTCCCTTCCCTTTGCTTCAGCTGACTTTGGCCGGTACAGCCCGCGATCCTATCGCAAACGACGGGCCAGGGATAGGTTCAATATCAGATCGCTTTTATCGTATCGTATTTTTTCGCTTGATACGGCACAAATTTGACGTTTAATACGTCAAAAATACGCCCAAAAATTTCGGCGTCGAAAAAATTTGGCGTAAAGCAAACGCCGGCGTAGTTTAAACCCTCCGGGCCTTTTTTTTTTTGTTAGCGAACCTTACGTTTTAAACTTATTGAACTTTTTTCGCAGTAGTTTAAACTTTTACGTATTTTTTTTTTTTTTTTTTTAAAGCGAGTTTAAATCAAGGTTTAAAAAAGGCTGACGAAATTAAAAAAAAAAATATATATATATATATATATATATATATATATATATATATATATATATATATATATATATATATATATATATAGTTTAAACTAAGGTTTGATTACTGTGAAAAGTTTCGCGTGAAGTTTAAAAGGAAAGGTTTCGCTTACGCGAAATTTTTTTTTTCCGACCGGCGAGTATTAAATACGAAAAATAATATTATTTTTCCCAAAATACGTATTTTTTGTACTATATACGCCTGAAAAATAATTTCATACGTCTGAGAACCTATCCCTGCGACGGGCAGGTGCGCAAGATCTGTTGCAACGGTTTGAAGGAGATGCAAGCACAATCACGATGGTGGACGACGAGGCCATTGAACCGGCCCATCGCGATCCGGGCGATGATGGGGTCCGCTATCACGGTTTTGATGATGCAACACTATTGCACTTGTCGTGATGTCCCGGTGTGCAAGCACCTCATAGCGGGAGATATGTTTCTCTCTAGGTGTAGTCCCCACCTCTTGAAGTGCTATATCCCGGGACGGGAAGCGGAGGTCCGGCCCATCGGCGGCCACCCAAGACTGTGTAGTGGGCGAAGACACGCGTTGAGATTGGTGGTTAGTCGATTGGTTGCAAGGTAATGGGCGAGGAAATGCAATCTTTGGCGAGGCGGAGGTAATGAACCAAGAACACATAGGCGAGGGAAGGCGTGGCTCCATTGCTGCGGAGGTGCGGCGTCGCCCTAAGGGCGTTCCGTGATGCGGCGACACGGTTTTACGAAAACTCGTGCGATTGGTGCGGGGCATGAGTGTGGTACAGCCACGGCTCCAATACCCCTGTCCCAAACACGGTAAGGACTTGATGCACGATTCAAGACAACTAAAAGTAAGAAAGTCGGCGGGCAAAGAACTCACCGATTTATGCGTCCGCGGGTTGCACTTTCGTATTTGAGTCCGGTATGGCCCACCACCGCCAGGCGGGGAATCCATGCACCAAAAAGCCCTCGAAACGCTGGGCCACCCGAGTCTCCCGGTACTCTGGGGTGCGCAATATGCACCAAAACGTACCGGTGTCCCCCGCAGCCCGACTCACCACACCGCATGAGTACCTATGGAGCGGGGAGAGGGATAGGGACTATGCCGCGCACCCATGACAGATGGGCCAAATGATAGCTCGCAAGCTCTCCCATCATATCACGGTACATTGGGAGCAGGTCCGGGGCCATGACCTCGTGATCCGCCGAACAGCCGAGGGTCCACCATTGCAAATGTGGATCTCTCATCCGGTTGGAACCGATGCATCACGAGCCTTTGCGCATACGTGCTACATGGTCCCCAAAAAGGTTTACAACACATGAATGAAATCGTGCTGGGACACGCACGATAATTACCCCGACATGATCCGCCTCCCACTCTTCGTTGATTATAGCGTTTGCCTTAAATGCGCTCTCGCATCCAACGCCAGAGGGAAGCGGCCCCAACAATGACATTCGCGTTACGGCCGAGTCGACAAGATCTACGTGGGTGCGTGGGGGTGGTGTGCTATCAACCGCCGCTCGCCATACCCGCGGTATATCTCCCGTCGTAATGCGAGTCCCCAAAAATGTACACCTCCTCCCGAAATAGAGAGGCAACATCAAACCTGGGATGTAGCACAATGTCTCGTGCATATTGTGCCTCTCTCACACCCTCGCCCACCCCTTAAAGGGGCTGCAAAGCAAATAGTAGGCATAAAGGCGTGCCCTGCCCCAAACTCCATCCCGATGCGTAAAGAAGCCTCTAGCCCTGTCCCTCTCGCCACCGGTGATCGGTCATGTGCATCTGCGTGGGAGGAAAAGGTGACACCAATGATGCCAAGCTAGGGGAACGAACCCTCTCTTCTGTATAATCACGAGATGTATGTGCTGACCGCTCTCTTGCAGCTCATCAAAGATCGACCTCGAAGCACGAGGCTCTATCACATCGTGGAGGTGGCGTGTGAATGAGCAGTCGTCTGGTATGTCCTCAATAGCTGCGGGACATAAATGCAGCGTGATGTAAGGATGGCCCTGTCGGTCGGTGCTATCTTTGTGAGGATGACATGCCAGCGAAATGCAAATCCGTGTCTCAAAGCTATTGCGTGGATTCATTTTGCTCTCCGCATGCGTAGGTTCGAACACCGCGTCCCGATTTGTAGGTGCGATGGTCGCTCTCCGCCGCGATAGTGCCCCCTTCTTTGCTCCTCTTCTGCACCCTTGTTATGCATACTCCATGATCTCCTCGGGTGTAGAAATTTTGGGGGGGGCTCTGCGACATCCATTTGGCTCATCCACTCATGCATTTTGACGTTCATCCCGAGATCCTCCTCGGTGGCTGGCGTCACGATGATCATAGCGCGCGGGCCTCCGCAAGTATAGAGGGTGCACCACCTCCCGTATGCCTGGCGATCTTTGAGGCGGATTTTGTCCAATGCCTCATCACCGCCCGGCCGGGGTAATGCTTTATGATCGCGGCAGAAATGCGGGCATGGAGCCCTGCATACTGGACGATCGTCCTCGTCAAAAGCTCGCCTTTGTCTCACTTTGTCGCCAGTTACATTCACTCTTGCCCGCTGCTCCGTGTCCTCTGCCATGCCGGTTCATTGAAAGCTCCCTCTCCTCATCGTGAGAGGGGATGGCGTGACGGGTCATTCTGGGGCGACCACGTTCCCTCGCGGCCACCACATATCTACGTGATATGCATTATGGTGCCCAATGGCGCCGATCCCTCGTCAAACACGCCCCTGAGGCGATTCACCCATAGCTTGTCCGCATGTATGGGGACACGAGGGTCGCGTCCGCGATTACCGATAAGTGCCCAAACTATATTGTGCCACGCGTCTGTTTGGAGGCCCGAGCGGCCGATCAACCATATGCCTCGATATTTCTGTCAAACTTCCATAATCGGCGCCTAGGCTAGCCTACCAACCATACAAGTACAAATGAAAAACTCTAAAGACACAACTATGCAAGCTATCTAATGGGGGAGTGCGGCGGTTTTACCAAAAGTGATGTACCCAACCTCGCCCTACCGTCCGTGGTTGACGAATTAGGGAGCCCACTCTCGTCCATCCCTATCGAGGTGACTCTCTGCGTAAGATCTACGCCCCATCGGTCACCTATTGCCATATTGTAATGCCTGCTTGGGGAATATGCCGAATGTGTTGTTAGTAAAGCAAATCTAATTATCATAAACAACATATGAAGGTAGGGTGTATAAAGAAGGAAGCCAGAATATGTTCAACTTACTCAAGACCATGGTTATAATGGCAATGGTTCAAAAGGCCCATGGTTTTAGAATACAACAAAGGCATATCAAGACAAATCTAGGCATATCAAGACAAAATCTGGAATACAAAATTTAGAATACAAAATCTAGAATACAAAATCTAGGCATATCAAGACAAAATTTAGAATACAAAATCTAGGCATATCAAGACACAAATGGGCACATATTAAATACCTTATGGATGCAGTCAAACACTTCCAAAACTGGAAACTGGAAGATGAAGGCGAAATCGCTTAAGCCTGAAAACCTGAAAATCGCTTAAGCCTGGAAACGCTGGAAATCGTTGAAGGTTGGAAACCTGAAAATCGCTTAAGCGATTTTGAATTTATTTTTATTTTTATTTTTATTTTTTTTTCAATTTCGCCGCCACCGCCGCCTTCGGGCCTCGATGCGGCCAGTGGTCTTGGCGGGCTGAAAATTTTTTTTTTTTTTTTTTTTTTTTTTTTTTTTTATCAATTTTCGCTGCAGGCGCCGCCGGGCCTCGTCGCGGCGGTGGTCTTGGGCAGCCTCATGCGGCGCGGCGCGGCTGGCCAAAGCGGCGTCGGCAGGCCTCATCGCCTCGGGGCTCGTGGCGGCCAATGCGTGCGGCACGTAGAGATGCGCCCGGCCGAAGATCGCTTAAGCGATTTTGAGGCGGGAAAATCGCTTAAGCTCGGCCTTTTCAGGCGGGAAAATCGCTTAAGCGATTTTCCTGCCCAAAATCGCTTAAGCGATTTCTGGCCGCGGGGGACCCCGATTTGGGGAGCCAAAAAAGACCTCGCCTTTTTTGGGCGTGGCTAACATGTCAAAGACACAGATATACCACGGATATGCCCGTGGTTATAACATGTTGGCGTCCAATATATACAGCTCTCCGTTGCTTGCTAGCACATCTTACAAACTTGTTAATTATATTGTTCCCTGGTGGTTACATTATGTGAGATAGCCTGCACCCCAAAATTAATTCTAGAGGGTTGATCAATACCTATGTAGATGGAAGGACTTTTGCATTCTTATTGTGCTAGCACTATTTTCAATTTGTTAGTTATATCTCATAATTTCATAAAACGAGACCTATATGGTATTCAACTTATGCATGCTACATGTTGGCATTTCTTACATGTTGGCTACATGTGCCTTAGTGACTTTTAATGGCAATGACTCGAATGAGAATCATTTTTTACTTAATAAGATGTGAGCATGGAAAAACCGTTGTTGGTTTTTTTAGGGTGAATTTTCCCCGTTAATATGTTTGCTAATTTTATAGTCCTTAACCTTATTCCGAAAATACTTTATTTGTCTCCAAATTTATGATGGGAGCTTATTGTGATATCCAGCCTGCCCTAGGATGTTTCATAGACTATATCTACTCAGAGATTTAGCCTTGACTATTTTTTCTGGGTTAAATAAGCATGGACGAATTTTCCCTTTCAGACTCTGCTAAACATGTCATAGATAAGGCAACTCTACACAGGAAGATAGCATTTTGCATGCAAGAAATTTGTTTGAAAGATTTCATGCAAGGGATTTGCTTGTTAAGTTATACCTATTGACGGATTTCCCCTTCCATATCTGTTAAACATATAAGCAGAGCCTTTTGATTTGGTCTATTTTTACAAAGATAAGGATCTACAATCTTTTTGCCTTTTTTTTTATTGAGAAATTATGGCTTGGACAGATCATTTTGAGGGCCCCTTTTTACTCTGATAAGCGAGACTTAGATGAGGTGCAACTAGATAGGAAAACTGCATTTTGTATGCAAAGCATTAGGCTTTGAAGATTTCATGATGGAAAGCTATGGCAAATGAAGCTAGCAGAGCTTTGGTGGCCAGCCACAAATTTTAGGATTCTATTGGCAAAAATATGCTGAAGCTTTCAGTTCATTTCTGCTACTCAAAGTGAGGATGAGCTTATGTCTTACAACGAAAGAATGCCAAGCATTACAATGATAATTTGTGATGCTTACACATTAGGGAACCGTCAAGATCAATGCTACAAATTAAGATCAATATTACAGACTAGTTTTGTTCCCAAACCTCAACAAGCCTAAGTTTGCTAAGTGATCCATTTCTCCATTACTGTTTATCCATTTTATTATGCTTAATATATGAATAGGAAAGCTAATAGTTGTGACGCTCCCTGCTAAATATACGGCGCCCGGCCGTACACTCGGCAGGAAATCCCCCATCCGGTCCATCAACCGCATGGGCCCTCCGTCTAACCCGCACTCTGAGAGAATCCTAGTGCGGGCAGGGGACACGAAGGTGTCTTGCGCGCCCTTCCCCTATGGACTCCTATCACAGCGGAAGCATAAACAACGTCAGAACTAGCAATAACAATACAATATACTACCTCGAAGGGTAGTCCATCACATATCCACAACTGCAAAGAAGATAATCCTATGCCATAAAACATAAGAGCTCCTACCCATGGCTCCGACTCATAAGGAGGGTGACTGACTGGCTAGGCCTCAAGATAGAGCAGACCGAGTCATAACAATGGCGAGGGCTGGCATAAGACAATGGCTAGGGTTGACCACTCCATCCCCCCCTCACATTGCATACTTTGCGGATGGGCTAAATCAAGCTGGCGTGACTCTAGCCTTGGGATCGTAATCCCATGGTATCACCCATCGGGACTACTCGGGTTGCATCTCCCTAGTCCGATGAGGCGGGAAGGGTTGCATCTCCCCTTCCGGGGTCTAGAGGTTCAGGAGGCCTAGAGAATCGCGATGGCGACACACGATTCGCACTGCCAGTGAACCCCCAAAACAAGAGCCAAGCCGACACTTGCGGCTCTTGAGGCGGCTGACACCATCGCCCCGGGGAGGTGTCGGACCCATGCTCGGCCCATGCAGTGACCGACCATAAGCCTAGCCCACTATGGGATCCCCCGTAGCCCCCACTCGGCAGGGATCCTCCCTCCGCATTGCCTCTAGCCCCGTTGTGTAGTGCTGAGTCACATCATAGCCTCTATAGCCTGGTGGGCTACTATGCACAGGCCGCATCTAATAGGAACTAAGGGATCTACTCTAGGAGCATACTACATATGGCCCTAGGTCTCTACCCCCCTTCCCAATACAAGAGGAGCAAACATGATCAACCAACATCACATAATCATCATATCCTAAGAATGATCATAAGAAGAACATCTTAACCTAATCATACAATCTAACTAATGGTTAGGGTTCATTGATTAGGGTTCAAGATGTTGAATACGGGTTCTAGGATGGCTCTACTCTAGATACAAGATACTAGCACATCCGGAATGCTAATTTCAGATGAGCTATCACAACTACTACCCTACATACCTGCTCCTGATGCTCTCCCTCCCGATCCGTGTGCCTCCATGGTCTTCGACTCACGTGACGCTGCTCTTGCTCCAAGAACGAGTCTACCTCGGGCGGGGCTGCCGCACCAGTCTATGCCCAAAGAAAGCGATGTTGAAACGGGGTTTTGAGCAGTAGATGAGTCTCTGGGTGCTAGGGCTGGAAAGAGGCCTAAGGTTAGGGTTCCAGCCTATATAAGTTAGGTCCACCTAAGATGCCACGTGGCACCAATCGGGTGAGTCTCGTGTGGCGGTTGCCCAATAGGTTAAGGCCACGTGGAAAATGGTCTTAACCTAAGGTTGACTAAGTTATATGAATAACTTAGTCATGCCCCCTAGTGCCACAATCTATGGTATACAAGGCTATGAAGATAGACTTGTATAGTGACGGGTCCAGAAATATACGTATTCATAGCGTATATTCCCCTGGAACGTCACATTCTCCCCCCCTTAGGACAATGATGTCCTCAGCATTGCGCTAAGGTGACTAACCTACCTTATGCCTGCAAAACAACATAACATACTCTTTAATTCAATTTAAAGGGTCAACTTCCTATTGAAAGTTAATTGTCAAAATTTAGGCTATATTTGTACTTATACAAAATTATACAACCTTAACAAGTTACTTCTTATAATAATTAGGAAATATTACTATAAGAGTTATTAGGGTTCATAATCTAAATTATGGCTCCCCCTATCCTCTCGTAATGCGCCCCTCCTCGATGCCCACCTCTTACTTGCCTGCACAAGGAGCACATTACATTAGTTTAGTTAATAAATTGTGGTTTTAGGGGACCACCCCCCTTACCTCCTTGAGCCGAACTACTGGCTCAAGGTTGTCCTACTACCTTGCACAAGATCATGGCCCTTTCGGATTTGAGCTTAAGGATCATTTAAGATGCTCCCATCATCGCCCATGATCGAAGTGCTACCTTGTACTTTCGGTTGCGGTGCGAAAGTACCCCTAGTGCATCATGCCCCAAGGGTTTGAAGCTAGGGGAACGTCTCATGATCCCCATCATGCGCATGATCACTTTAACCTTCACCATGACCCTCCTCCTACGGCCGGTGTGCGTCCCGCGATCATTGGCATAGAGAGCATCCGATCGATGTCCCATCATCGCCCACCATGCCTCACTCCTCGCTCACATGACCCTAATGGTCATGCGCACCTCTTGGTGCGTGTGGCCTAGAGAATGCCCTAAAGGCGTATCCCATCATCGCCCACACGATCCAAGGTTCTGGCACATGCACCCTACTAAGTAGAATGCATGCGCCAGGCTTAAGGATAACTAACAACATACTAGCTAACCACCTGGCAAGTCGGGGTCGACCAAGTCGGAGACGACTCGCCCATCAAACTCCTTCATAAACTCCGGGTATTGCTTCTCCAAATCTTGCTTCAATACCCATGTCGCGTCTTCCATGGGACAGTGCTTCCACTTGACCAAATACTGGAGGAATTAAGATCACCTAGTCCTCTTGAATGACTTATCAAGAAGGAATTCAGGCACTATTTCAACTTGATCCTTCACCATTTCCAACAAAGTTGGAGTATCCAAAACCTTCTCAGGGTTAGGATCGTGCCTTTTCAATAAACTCACATGGAAGACCTTAAGGTGGCCCAAGAGATCCAACTTGTAGCTTGAGAGCCCACTCTTCTCCAAGATCTTGAACGGACCGGCCCACCTAGGGGCGAGCTTCTTACAATTGCCGATGCGAAGCTTCCCTTGCTTAACCTTTACTTGAGCCAACTTTATCTGTCACAACAAAACAACTCTCGAGGAGTGTTATGTCTATCTGCTAGACTCTACAGATGTGCCCATCTTTGTTGAAGATATTCTCACACTTCTACCAAAAGCTACCGCATATATCTTTGTTGTTGTTGAGAAACTTCCACCTAGGGCATTAGATTATGCCACATAACTAGGGTCAAGCATTAATAAGCAGAATCGATCATGGAGGAGACATCTTGATGACTCTTGCTTCATATTATTATGCGTAATTGACCGGTGGATGTACTCGGCCCATTTGGATTACTTGTTCCAATCATAGTTTCTCAACGTGCTCTCCAAAATTGTGTTGGTGCAGTCCTTTTGCGATTTGATCTGCAAAGATAAGCAAAACTCATCAACAAGTTGGTGCAGCTTCGTGTTGAAGAAGTGTTGCTAAACGTCGCTAAGGAACTCGGATCTCTATTGGTGATGATCGACACTGTGCCTTCCATGCAGACCTACAAGAACTCTTATGTAGACCACCACGGCTAGATCCAAGGTCGTGTCTATGGTGTGGCATGGCAAGTATGTGCCCTTTTGATAAGCTATATACCACAACCATCAAGGCTTCAAAGCTTCTTGTTGTCCTTGGAAGGCCCGCTATGAAAACCATCTTTGAAGACTTCCCACTTGGCGTCGGCAGCCAAGGTTCCAAAACTCACGGAATTGAAGTTATTCGCCCTTGTGTCTTTGGCTCTAATCGACACATTCTTGGCTATGTCCGATTATCCGCTTCTTCATACCTGGCGGGCGTAGCTACTTCTAATCTTGAAGTAGGCCTTTATAAATTTTGCATGGCGGAAATAGGGCTATTATGCATGTCCTGGAAAAATTTTCTTACTCCTTATGCTTTGAGTATAGTTGTTCTTTGATATTAAAGATTACCTTCCTTTTTAAAATATTTGAAGGTTTCTCTTTCTTAATCCGTTCTTGCACTCTTGTAAGGACTAGCCCATCTTGTGCTTGAACTCCATGTTGGGAAGATGGCTTCTTCTATCTTCTTCTTGCCGAATTAAACTTGCGAAGTGGAGATGGCATTGCAAATTGCTGCTTCAAAAGCTTGCCAATGAGTGGCGACGTCTTAACATCTCCACGGCTGCATGCTCTTCCATTGATTTGCTGTAGATCACGATGTCGTCGAAGAGAATTGATGAAGAAATCATCCAAGGAATTCTTAGAAGATGTCGTCCTCAAATGCATACAAGTTGGTGGAGCATTCCATAGACTCAAGGGCATCACTGTGAAGTGATAGTGCCCATACCAAGTTCTGAAGGAGTCTTATAATTATCTTCCCCCTTCATCCTTATTGCTGATGGCCCGAGTTTAAGTCGATTTTGTAGAAGAATCCTGCTTCTTGGGCTGATCCATTATGTCATTGCTTGTTGAGCTGCCCATGGTTGATATACATCTTTAGACTTCCATCTTGGCCGAAAGGATCCCCAAGTTGATCAACTCCTACAACTGCTTCTTGAGCTCTGCTAGCTCGGAAGTGCTGATTCTATAAAGAGCCTTGCTGATCGGCTCTGCCTCCGGTGCAAGAGTGATTTCAGACTCTATGCCTCTATAGAGCAAAAGCTCTCAAATTTCACCTGGAGATATATCATGGGACTTCTTGATTAACTTAGAAATTGGCGAGGCAAACTGTTTTGAAGTAGCATCTTCCTTCTTACTCTTGTAGTCGGGTCGACAACTTTAGCTTATGTACGACCTCATTCCTCATGATGTACTTAAGTAATTGTTTTCTTGACATCGTTGCACGATTGGAATTACTTCCTTAACTTAAATTATAAGGTACTTGCTCTTTTGGTTTGGGATAATTATCTCTTGCTTATGATAATCAATTATTGCCTTAGCCAGACTTTAATATTGCATGCTTATTATGAGGTCATAGTTGCCAATGTACATGAGTTGGTGCCGATGCTCTACTTTGCTTAAGCTTAAGGTTGATGTCGAACTTGACTCTTGTTCCGTTGGTGCTTTGCTAATTACTTGGCCTTGCCTTAATTATGGCCTAGATTTAGACTTAAGAGTCTTACTCTTAAAGATGTGTCATCTAGGAGGTGCAAAATTATAAGTTAAAGAACTACTTACCTAAATCCTATGGCCATAAGTTTAGTCGGCATGACATTACTTTTGGGCACACATAGAAAACTATATGATTAGATAATTATTCTTGTTTTAGATCTAATCTATACTCTAGGATCTACCCTTTCTTAATTATTGCCCTCTTGAAATAGCCCTACCTTTGAGTTGATGCCATCTAAGAAGTTGGCCGGACTTATTAGATTGCTTCCCTTCATTTGGTCGGATTATTCCTTGTGCTGCGGAAGTACTCGTCATATACACGGTTATCCTATTATTGAATCCTTCTTAGCGAGGTGATCAAGCTCACGAAGAGGTTCCAATATATTGGATATCTGCCAGCAATGTATACAATTATTGTACTCCATACATTTTCTTCCCAATACTTGAAGCTTTGCTCCATTCTTGGGTCCATCCTTTTTAAAAGAAAAGACAAAAATCTACTCGAAATTTCGTCCCAATCCCATCATGGATATTATCACCCATAATTTTAAGAAACTCAACGATCTGATAGGTCCTCAAGCTTGTTTAAAGCTGGTGTAGTCGTTAGTCATTGGAGTAGCAAGGCGACGATCCATAATTTGTTGAAAAGAATCTGGTCTCCTTGGAGTTGCTGTATAATCATTCGCGTGCCCTGCTTCTTTTGTTGAACATATTCTGACTCTGATCGTCCTTAATGTTGATGCTGACTACTTTCATTAAAATTATTCCTCTTAGTGGACTTGCTGATGTAGTGGCGGCATAAGGCTCGATGTCGCATCCCAAAGGCTTGGAGGTTATGAGATTCGAGGATGATTCTTCTAACTCCTGAATTGATATTGTTGTGTTGACCTTGTTGATTCTATTCTTCGTCCTGCTGGTTGCATGCTGTTGTTATAAGGCTGATGATAATGTTGAGTGGTTTACCACTTCTAACTATGCAACTTCTCTTGCTAAGAGGAGTTTATGTGCATCCATCTGCAGGGACTAATCTTGATTGATCAATTAATAATGCTGGTATTTGGTCCCTCATGATGCCTCTTCTTGATGGTGTTTGACCTCCAATCTCTAAGGTAGAAGATTGTCGTGATCTTGAGATGGTGCTGTCGAGGTTGATGCAGCTTCTCTGAAGTATCGGGCTGATGAGGAAGAAGTTTGTTGCAATCACGCCATATTTCTATTCTTGAGGAGCCCACTCTTGCTGGCTTGTAATACCTCCTTAGTCAAAGCATGTCTGCTTGGAGTCTAGATCTGATACTACTATGGCCTGTATATCTATGATAGTTGCCCTTCCGAGGAGGTATGTCCAGTCTCGGCTCTTGATATCATAAGTCGATGAAGTGTACTTGTTGGTGGCGTAGCTATGACATTAGTCATGAATGTCGGGCCGTTCCTCGAGACAATATGGCACTTGGAGAATATCCTTGACTAGGAGATGTTCTTCCCCTAATGTGGTCAATTTTGTAAGTGCCGTGATGCCCACTGGCTGTTGCATAGCCCTCTTGGCAATTCTTATGTCTCTCGATGTCATGATCGTCCTTAGATAGGCTCCCCTTTCTTATTTGTGTTCGGCCTTCCTGTACACCATCTTGGCGTTTGATTAGCTGGAAGCTTCCTCCATAAGTTTGCCCTCTGCTTTCAATTCGTTGATGTTGTCGAAAGTGTCTCCAATCGAGGCTCGAGGATCAGGAGCGAAGGTTACGCTGACTGTTTCTTTGCGCTAAGGTGCACAAGGCAACTAATACTATCACAAGAAGAATTACTTATGTGTACTTACTCTACAATCCACTGTTTTATACCTTTATCCACTCTACCTCAAATGACCCACTTGGCATTTGGCACTTTACTAGACGAGAAAGGTACTTATTTTCTTGTTATGGGGTGGTAGAAGGAGACTCATTCCTTTGGGTGTACTTGGTGTGCTAGACTGAATTACCTAGATAAAATGAATTCCTAGACAATTATCTATGATACAAAGGCATGCACGAAGACACTTGATGATAGTGCACCTATAACGTGTGTTGGTGTACCCTACCAGCGATGTGACAACAATTTCTAAGGCCTTGGTAACTATTTGGGTTTCTAAGAAAAAGTTTCATTATACTACGTATGTAGACAAGAAGACACTTAGCAAGATAAGGCGACAACTAGGCTATGATGAGTCTGAGATCTTTGTCTCTATCTAGCTTAAGGATCTTGGTTCTAAGTCTAAGGCTTGGCCATTAGTATTATCTAACATTATTAAAGCTTAAATTTAATTAAGAATCATAATTTAAACATAAACGATGCCGCCCTTAGTGGTTGTACGGGGGTTTGGGGGTTCAACCCTGTGGGTGGGAGGTTTGATTCCCGCTACTGTGGGAATTCTTTTAAGATGAGGTTCAAATGGATTGAAAAGCTAGAATGGGGTACTACAAGACACTAGAGTGCAAGGTAGAAGACTAGCATATGTACTAGCAATTTTGCTAAATTTTTGGCTTCGAATCATATGACTCGGGTGAATCCGCGCCAATGACATCTGCGTTGAGAACGCACACCCATTTGGTGCGGTCTCACCCTGGTGACTCGGGTGAATCCGCGCCAATGACATCTGCGTTGAGAACGCACACCCATTTGGCGCGGTCTCACCCTGGTGCCTTGTTGTTTGCTAAGATTTATCAATTCCAGCAACTATAAGATTTATCAATTCCAGCAACTATAAGATCCTAACGCACACCCATTTGGTGCGGTCTCACCCTGGTGACTCGGGTGAATCCGCGCCAATGACATCTGCGTTGAGAACGCACACCCATTTGGCGCGGTCTCACCCTGGTGCCAGGGTGCCTTGTTGTTTGCTAAGATTTATCAATTCCAGCAACTATAAGATCCTAGAATGCCTCTAAAAGTGCAAATATGGGCAAATCGGGTGAATCCGCGCGGATGGCCTCTGCGTCGCGAACGCAGATGTGTTTGGCGCGGTCTCACCCGGGTGGGCCAATTCTAGCTATTTTTGGATATTTTTTTGACAAATTTAAAGTGCTACACTGCATTTCTAGACAATTTCTAAGCATTCTAACATCTTTTTACCTAAATTTGGATCAATTTTGCCCTAAATCAAGTGACTATGCTACTTAGCCAATTAAGAGCATTTTAAGTAAGATGCAAGGGATTCTACTACAATTAATTTATACAAGAATATTTTATATTCTACAAGCAATTAATTTATAGTAAATTTACTTCTAATGAGTAAAACAATGTGCAGGAAAAACTTATATTTATATAGTTCAAATTTGGGGCTCTTGACTTCTCCTTGCGACTCCTCCTCACCGGGTGGAGGTCTTTGGGCCTGCTTGGTATGGATCGTGAGAGGTTGCCTTCTTCAAAGGTTGTACCAGCTCGCCTCCATTGCCTCTGCGGGGGCTTGGACCATCAAGGGGTGCAGATCTTGGCCTCCTCGGCTTTGGCGCCGTGGCGAGATCCCGCCGTCGTTGATGTGGTTCATTGAGTCGTAGCCTATCTCGAACTCTGGATAGACCTTTGATGTAGGCACTTTCGAAAAGCGGTTTTACGGATCATTGATGCTGTTTGTTGGCAATGCGAATATCTTTGAGCAGCTCTCTTGTCTTTGGGGATTTGGCCCATGGCGGACCTTCTTGAGGAATCGAGTCGAGGTGGTGGAGGCTAGCTTTTAGACCACAGTGGCTACCTTGTGGAGATCCATTGGCGGAGATAATTCTTGCATGTTGCCTTCTTCTTCTTAGGGCTCATCCTCCTCGATTCGTCTAGTTGTGGTTCTCTGCTTTACTGCGTCTCTTCCTTCCTTTTCTTCGCATTAATTGCTCGCTCCCCTTGCTGCTGTTCTGCGCGGCGGGGTTGCTTTCGTATTCGAGGTTGCTCCCTCACGCTTCTTTGCTCCCCTATTCTTCACGGTGTTGCGGTTGCTCCCTCTTTGTCGAAGTTGCTCTTGCTACTTGCTCTTCACCTTCTCTCCTGTTCTTTGGGGTTGCTCACATTCTTTGAGGTTGCTCATTCTTTGAGGTTGCTCTTGCTACTTGCTCTTCCTCTGCCGTAAAAGAAGCAGTGCCACGATCTCAATTTCCCAGAGCCTTGCGATCATTCACTGAAGTGCTAAGTCGTTGCTCCTCCACGAGGTGAAGCGATTCGATGCGAAGAGCTTGAGTGGCTAAGTTAGATGCGTCGGCCCCAGGTCGCAGGGGCCTCAAGAATTTGCTTGTGCCGCCCACCATGAGTGCTTCAACGTTGCGGTGCAAGCTGGAGCTTCCAACCTTCCTAGCTACTTGTTTGGTCCTCCCAACAGCTTAGCTTCCTTGATGGTGGCCTCTTCGAGCGATCTTGCCTCTATCTTCGCGGCTCCTTTGGATCGATCTCGTTGGCTATTCGTTTGGTGGACACTCTTGTGGCAGCTTCGGAGATTAGCTTCTAATTCGCTTTACAAGGGTAAGAGGGAGGTTCAAGCTATCTTTTGGGAACTTCTAGGGAGTAGAGGCGCTTCTATAGGTTTATTAACTACTTTTTCTTAAGAGTAAATTTTATTATAACTATGGGTTAATAATTAAGGTACTTCCCCTAATCACTTAACTATTTCTCAAAATTTCCTAATTCCTTTTTGGGCCAAGTAGTGGTCATTTCACGCCATTTCTTTCAAGCTTTATTTTGAGCGATTTCTCATTCAATTTTTTGCTTGAAAGGTGCGGTTCATGAACAACTTGAGCTCAAATTTACTAGAAGGTTTCTTTTGACTATATTATTTCCACCACTTAGACTATACTTAATCTAATTACGACCCTACTAATGGGAAAAAATTTCTCCCCTTTCGCGGTTCAAGATTCGGAATTCTCATTCCATTCATTAGCTAGGCAGTTAGTCTACCTATTAGGGGGATATGGTCGGGGCTAGCTCTTGGTCAACCAAGAACATTGCTCACGATACCATTGTGGCGACGCCCCCCGCTAAATATACTACCGGGCCGCATTTTCGGCGAGGAAATCCCCCATCCGGTCCATCAACCGCATGGGCCCTCCTCCGTCTAACCCGCACTCTCGAGAGAATCCTAGTGCGGGCGGGGGGACACCGAAGGTGTCTTTGGCGCCCTTCCCCTATGGACTCCTATCACAGCGGAAGCATAAACAACGTCAGAACTAGCAATAACAATACAATATACTACCTCGAAGGGTAGTCCATCACATATCCACAACTGCAAAGAAGATAATCCTATGCCATAAAACATAAGAGCTCCTACCCATGGCTCACTCATAAGGAGGGTGACCAATCGGGCTAGGCCTCAAGATAGAAGCCGCAATCGAAGTCATAACAATGGCGAGGGCTGGCATAAGACAATGGCTAGGGTTGACCACTCCATCCGCCCCTCCTGTGCATACTTTGCAGATGGGCTAAATCAAGCTCTGGCGTGACTCTAGCCTTCCGGATACGTAATCCCATGGTATCACCCATCGGGACTACTCCAGGTTGCATCTCCCTGGTCCGATGAGGCAGGAAGGGTTGCATCTCCCCTTCCCGGGGTCTAGAGGTTCCGCGGGCGGCTAGAGAATCGTGGCGACACACGATTCGTACCCGACTGAACCCCCCAAAACAAGAGCCAAGCCGACACTTGCAGCTCTTGAGAGGCAGGGCGACACCATCGCCCCAGGAGGTGTCAGACCCATGCTCGCCCGCCGCGGTGACCGACCATAAGCCTAGCCCACTATGGGATCCCCCGTAGCCCCCACTCGGCAGGGATCCTCCCTCCGCATTGCCTCTAGCCCCGTTGTGTAGTGCTGAGTCACATCATAGCCTCTATAGCCTGGTGGGCTACTATGCACAGGCCGCATCTAATAGGAACTAAGGGATCTACTCTAGGAGCATACTACATATGGCCCTAGGTCTCTACCCCCCTTCCCAATACAAGAGGAGCAAACATGATCAACCAACATCACATAATCATCATATCCTAAGAATGATCATAAGAAGAACATCTTAACCTAATCATACAATCTAACTAATGGTTAGGGTTCATTGATTAGGGTTCAAGATGTTGAATACGGGTTCTAGGATGGCTCTACTCTAGATACAAGATACTAGCACATCAGGAATGCTAATTCGGATGAGCTATCACAACTACTACCCTACATACCGCTCCCCGATGCTCTCCCTCGATCCGTGTGCCTCCATGGTCTTCGACTCACGCGGGCTGCTCTTGCTCCAAGAGCGAGTCTACCTGCGGGGGCTCTTTGCACCGGTCTATGCCACAACAAGCGATGTTCAAAAACGGGGTTTCGAACGAGTAGATGAGTCTCTGGGTGCTAGGGCTGGAAAGAGGCCTAGGGTTACGGTTCCAGCCTATATAAGTTAGGTCCACCTAAGATGCCACGTGGCACCAATCGGGTGAGTCTCGTGTGGCGGTTGCCCAATAGGTTAAGGCCACGTGGAAAATGGTCTTAACCTAAGGTTGGCTAAGTTATATGAATAACTTAGTCATGCCCCCTAGTGCCACAATCTATGGTATACAAGGCTATGAAGATAGACTTGTATAGTGACGGGTCCAGAAATATACGTATTCATAGCGTATATTCCCCTGGAACGTCACAATAGTTGTGGTCTTTGGATGACTTCAACATAGAGGTTTGATCAGGACTAAAGCATCAACAGTTTATCCATCGTAGAATGGTCATATTTGAGGGAGTTATTTTTTATATGAGCAGTTATGACTGGTACTTTGGTATTGAATGAACTTGTTTTTATTATTTAGTGTATTGTCACATAGCACACGTTGTTTATGGGCAAAAGATCTACATTAGGTGATCACTTGCCAATCGAGAAGCCTAAGCTACCTTTTAGCCCTTGTATATTTACCCAGTCTATGCTTAATTATGCATTGGTTGGCTGCAGGTACATGATTCTCTTCTTAACGTACTTCTTTTGTCAAGTACGTCTTAGATGAGCTTGGAATTTGGCAATGGAAGGTGTACTGCATTTTGTATGCAAAGCATTAGGCTTTGAAGATTTCATGATGGAAAGCTATGGCAAATGAAGCTAGCAGAGCTTTGGTGGCCAGCCACAAATTTTAGGATTCTATCGGCAAAAATATTTGAAGCTTTGGGGTTCATTTTCGCTACTCAAAGTGAGGATGAGCTTATGTCTTACAACGAAAGAATGCCAAGCATTACAATGATAATTTGTGATGCTTACACATTAGGGAACCGTCAAGATCAATGCTACAAATTAAGATCAATATTACAGACTAGTTTTGTTCCCAAACCTCAACAAGCCTAAGTTTGCTAAGTGATCCATTTCTCCATTACTGTTTATCCATTTTATTATGCTTAATATATGAATAGGAAAGCTAATAGTTGTGACTCCTCGCTAAATATATGGCGGCCGTGGCATTACACTTATAGAGGAAATCCCCATCCGGCCCATCAACCGCATGGGCCCTCCGTCTAACCCGCGACTCACGAGAGAATCCTAGTGCGGGGGGGGTTCTGAAGGTGTCTTGCGCGCCCTTCCCCTATGGACTCCTATCACAGCGGAAGCATAAACAACGTCAGAACTAGCAATAACAATACAATATACTACCTCGAAGGGTAGTCCATCACATATCCACAACTGCAAAGAAGATAATCCTATGCCATAAAACATAAGAGCTCCTACCCATGGCTCAGGCTCATAAGGAGGGTGACCGAATGGCTAGGCCTCAAGATAGAGCGGCACCGAGTCATAACAATGGCGAGGGCTGGCATAAGACAATGGCTAGGGTTGACCACTCCATCCGCCCCTCGCGTGCATACTTTGCGGATGGGCTAAATCAAGCTCGGCGTGACTCTAGCCTTGGGGACACGTAATCCCATGGTATCACCCATCGGGACTACTCAGGTTGCATCTCCCTAGTCCGGGATGAGGCGGGGAAGGGTTGCATCTCCCTTCCCGGGTCTAGAGGTTCCAGCTGGAGGCTAGAGAATCGTGGCGACACACGACCATTCGTACCCGACGAACCCCCAAAACAAGAGCCAAGCCGACACTTGCGGCTCTTGAGAGGCGAGGGGCGACACCATCGCCCGGGGAGGTGTCGGACCCATGCTCGCCCGGCCGAAGTGACCGACCATAAGCCTAGCCCACTATGGGATCCCCCAGTAGCCCCCCACTCGGCGGGGATCCTCCCTCCGCGACGCCTCTAGCCCGTTGTGTAGTCTTTGAGTCACATCATAGCCTCTATAGCTTTGGTGGGCTACTATGCACAATGAGCCGCATCTAATAGGAACTAAGGGATCTACTCTAGGAGCATACTACATATGGCCCTGGGTCTCTACCCCCCTTCCCAATACAAGAGGAGCAAACATGATCAACCAACATCACATAATCATCATATCCTAAGAATGATCATAAGAAGAACATCTTAACCTAATCATACAATCTAACTAATGGTTAGGGTTCATTGATTAGGGTTCAAGATGTTGAATACGGGTTCTAGGATGGCTCTACTCTAGATACAAGATACTAGCACATCCGGAATGCTAATTCCAGATGAGCTATCACAACTACTACCCTACATACCTGCTCGATGCTCTCCCTCCCCGATCAGGTGTGCCTCCATGGTCTTCGACTCACGTGACGCTGCTCTTGCTCCAAGAACGAGTCTACCCTGCGGGGGCTGCTGCACCAGTCTATGCCACAGCAAACGATGTTCGAAACGGGGTTTCGAACGAGTAGATGAGTCTCTGGGTGCTAGGGCTGGAAAGAGGCCTAGAGTTACGGTTCCAGCCTATATAAGTTAGGTCCACCTAAGATGCCACGTGGCACCAATCGGGTGAGTCTCGTGTGGCGGTTGCCCAATAGGTTAAGGCCACGTGGAAAATGGTCTTAACCTAAGGTTGGCTAAGTTATATGAATAACTTAGTCATGCCCCCTAGTGCCACAATCTATGGTATACAAGGCTATGAAGATAGACTTGTATAGTGACGGGTCCAGAAATATACGTATTCATAGCGTATATTCCCCTGGAACGTCACAATAGTTGTGGTCTTTGGATGACTTCAACATAGAGGTTTGATCAGGACTAAAGCATCAACAGTTTATCCATCGTAGAATGGTCATATTTGAGGGAGTTATTTTTTATATGAGCAGTTATGACTGGTACTTTGGTATTGAATGAACTTGTTTTTATTATTTAGTGTATTGTCACATAGCACACGTTGTTTATGGGCAAAAGATCTACATTAGGTGATCACTTGCCAATCGAGAAGCCTAAGCTACCTTTTAGCCCTTGTATATTTACCCAGTCTATGCTTAATTATGCATTGGTTGGCTGCAGGTACATGATTCTCTTCTTAACGTACTTCTTTTTGTCAAAACGTCTTAGATGAGCTTGGAATTTGGCAATGGAAGGTGTGTTGCAGATTTTGTATGCAAAGCATTAGGCTTTGAAGATTTCATGATGGAAAGCTATGGCAAATGAAGCTATAGAGCTTTGGTGGCCAGCCACAAATTTTAGGATTCTATGTCGGCAAAAATATCTTTGAAGCTTTGGTTCATTTACGCTACTCAAAGTGAGGATGAGCTTATGTCTTACAACGAAAGAATGCCAAGCATTACAATGATAATTTGTGATGCTTACACATTAGGGAACCGTCCAAGATCAATGCTACAAATTAAGATCAATATTACGGACTAGTTTTGTTCCCAAACCTCAACAAGCCTAAGTTTGCTAAGTGATCCATTTCTCCATTACTGTTTATCCATTTTATTATGCTTAATATATGAATAGGAAAGCTAATAGTTGTGACGCTCCCTGCTAAATATACGGCCCTGCCGTACACTCTCGGCGAGAAATCCCCATCCGGTCCATCAACCGCATAGGCCCTCCGTCTAACCCGCAGACTCGAGAGAATCCTAGTGCTTGGGCGGGGTTCTGTGAAGGTGTCTTCTAGGCGCCCTTCCCTTATGGACTCCTATCACGGTAGGAAGCATAAACAACGTCGGAACTAGCAATAACAATACAATATACTACCTCGAAGGGTAGTCCATCACATATCCACAATCGCAAAGAAGATAATCCTATGCCATAAAACATAAGAGCTCCTACCCATGGCTCCGAGCTCATAAGGAGGGTGGCCCGGTGGCTAGGCCTCAAGATAGAGCGGGGCGAAAGTCATAACAATGGCGAGGGCTGGCATAAGACAATGGCTAGGGTTGACCACTCCATCCCCCCCTCCTGTGCATACTTTGCGGATGGGCTAAATCAAGCTTCTGGCGTGACTCTAGCCTTCCGGATCACGTAATCCCATGGTATCACCCATCGGGACTACTCCGGTTGCATCTCCCTAGTCAGATGAGGCGGGAAGGGTTGCATCTCCCCTTCAGGGGTCTAGAGGTTTCCGGGCGCTAGAGAATCGCATGGCGACACACGATTCGTGCCAATGAACCCCCCAAAACAAAGAGCCAAGCCGACACTTGCGGCTCTTGAGAGGCGTGGCGACACCATCGCCCGGGGAGGTGTCGGACCCATGCTCGCCCGCACGGTGACCCGACCATAAGCCTAGCCCACTATGGGATCCCAGTAGCCCCCCACTTTCGGCGGGGATCCTCCTCGCGTGCCTCTAGCCCCGTTGTGTAGTGCTGAGTCACATCATAGCCTCTATAGCCTGGTGGGCTACTATGCACAGGCCGCATCTAATAGGAACTAAGGGATCTACTCTAGGAGCATACTACATATGGCCCTAGGTCTCTACCCCCCTTCCCAATACAAGAGGAGCAAACATGATCAACCAACATCACATAATCATCATATCCTAAGAATGATCATAAGAAGAACATCTTTAACCTAATCATACAATCTAACTAATGGTTAGGGTTCATTGATTAGGGTTCAAGATGTTGAATACGGGTTCTAGGATGGCTCTACTCTAGATACAAGATACTAGCACATCCGGAATGCTAATTCCAGATGAGCTATCACAACTACTACCCTACATACCTGCTCCTGATGCTCTCCCTCCCGATCCGTGTGCCTCCATGGTCTTCGACTCACGTGACGCTGCTCTTGCTCCAAGAACGAGTCTACCTGAGAGGCGGCTGCACCGGTCTATGCCACCGGCAAAGCGATGTTGAAGCGGGGTTTTGAGCAGTAGATGAGTCTCCAGGTGCTAGGGCTGGAAAAGAGGCCCTAAGGTTAGGGTTCCGGCCTATATAAGTTGGGTCCACCTAAGATGCCGCGTGGCACCAATGGGGAGTCTCGTGTGGCGGTTGCCCAATAGGTTAAGGCCACGTGGAAAATGGTCTTAACCGAAGGTTGACTAAGTTATATGAATAACTTAGTCATGCCCCCTAGTGCCACAATCTATGGTATACAAGGCTATGAAGATAGACTTGTATAGTGAGTGAGTCGAGAAATAAATCGTATTCATAGCGTATATTCCCACGAACGTCACATTCTCCCCCCCTTAGGACAATGATGTCCTCAGCATTGCGCTAAGGTGACTAACCTACCTTATGCCTGCAAAACAACATAACATACTCTTTAATTCAATTTAAAGGGTCAACTTCCTATTGAAAGTTAATTGTCAAAATTTAGGCTATATTTGTACTTATACAAAATTATACAACCTTAACAAGTTACTTCTTATAATAATTAGGAAATATTACTATAAGAGTTATTAGGGTTCATAATCTAAATTATGGCTCCCCTATCCTCTCGTAATGCCCTCCCTCGATGCCCACCTCTTACTTGCACCTGACAAGGAGCACATTACATTAGTTTAGTTAATAAATTGTGGTTTTAGGGGACCACCCCTTACCTCCTTGAGCCGAACCATTTGGCTCAAGGTTGTCCTACTACCTTGCACAAGATCATGGCCCTTTCGGTTTGAGCTTAAGGATCATTTAAGATGCTCCCATCATCGCCCATGATCGAGTGCTACCTTGTACTTTCGATTTACCAAAGTCCGAAAGTACCCCTAGTGCATCATGCCCCAAGGGTTTGAAGCTAGGGAACGTCTCATGATCCCATCATCGGCGATGATCACTTTAACCTTCACCATGGCCCTCCCATGGCCGGGTGTCGTCCCGCATCGTGGCATAGAGAGCATCCGTCGATGTCCCATCGCCGCCCACCATGCCTCACTCCTCGGCTCACATGACCTAATGGTCATGCACCTCTTTGGTGCGTGTGGCCTAGAAGAATGCCCTAAAGGCGTATCCCATCGCCAGCCCACCACGATCCAAAGTTACGGCACATGCACCCTACTAAGTAGAATGCATGCGCCGGGCTTAAGAATAACTAACAACATACTAGCTAACCACACGGCAAATCCGGGGTGCGACCAAGTGGAGATGACTCGCCCATCAAACTCCTTCATAAACTCCGGGTATTGCTTCTCCAAATCTTGCTTCAATACCCATGTCGGCGTCTTCCATGGGACGGTGCTTCCACTTGACCAAATCTTTGGAGGAATTAAGATCACCTAGTCCTCTTGAATGACTTATCAAGAAGGAATTGGGGGCACTATTTCAACTTGCAATGATCCTTCACCATTTCCAACAAAGTTGGAGTATCCAAAACCTTCTCGAGGGGTTAGGATCGTGCCTTTTCAATAAACTCACATGGAAGACCTTAAGGTGGCCCAAAGATCCAACTTGTAGCTTGAGAGCCCACTCTTCTCCAAGATCTTGAGCGGACCGGCCCACCTAGGGGCTGAGCTTCTTACAATTGCCGATGCGAAGCTTCCTTGCTTAACCTTTACTTGAGCCAACTTTATCTGTCACAACAAAACAACTCGGGAGTGTTATGTCTATCGCTAGACTCTTCAGATGTGCCCATCTTTGTTGAAGATATTCTCACACTTCTACCAAAAGCTTCTGCATATATCTTTGTTGTTGTTGAGAAACTTCCACCTAGGGCATTAGATTATGCCACATAACTAGGGTCAAGCATTAATAAGCGTGAATCGATCATGGAGGAGACATCTTGATGACTCTTGCTTCATATTATTATGCGTAATTGACCCGGTGGATGTACTCGCCCATTTGGATTACTTGTTCCAATCATAGTTTCTCAACGCGTGCTCTCCAAAATTGTGTTGGTGCAGTCCCTTTGCGATTTGATCAAAAAAAGATAAGCAAAACTCATCAACAAGTTGGTGCAGCTCGTGTTGAAGAAGTGTTGCTAAACGCCGCTAAAGGAACTCAGGATCTCTATTGGTGATGATCGACACATTGCCTTCCATGCAGCCTACAAGAACTCTTATGTAGACCACACGGCTAGATCCAAGGCTGTGTCTATGGTGTGGCATGGCAAGTATGTGCCCTTTTGATAAGCTATATACCACAACCATCAAGGCTTCAAAGCTTCTTGTTGTCCTTGGAAGGCCCGCTATGAAAACCATGCTGAAGACTTCCCACTTGGCGTCTGGCACCGCCCAAGGTTCCAAAACTCCCGGAATGAAAGTTATTTACGCCCTTTGTGTCTTTGGCTCCACCGACACATTCTTGGCTATAATACGATTATCTCCGCTTCTTCATACCGGCGGGCACGTAGCTACTTCTAATCTTGAAGTAGGCCTTTATAAATTTTGCATGGCGGAAATAGGGCTATTATGCGTGTCCGGAAAATTTTTTTTCTTACTCCTTATGCTTTGAGTATAGTTGTTCTTTGATATTAAAGATTACCTTCCTTTTTAAAATATTTGAAGGTTTCTCTTTCTTAATCCGTTCTTGCACTCTTGTAAGGACTAGCCCATCATGTGCTTGAACTCCATGTTGGGGAAGATGGCTTCTTCTATCTTCTTGCCGAATTCGCTTGCCGAAGTGGAGATGGCATTGCAAATTGCTGCTTCAAAAGCTTGCCAATGAGTGGCGACGTTTTAACATCTCCACGGCTGCATGCTCTTCCATTGATTTGCTGTAGATCACGATGTCGTCGAAGAGAATTGATGAAGAAATCATCCAAGGAATTCTTAGAAGATGTCGTCCTCAAATGCATACAAGTTGGTGGAGCATTCCATAGACTCAAGGGCATCACTGTGAAGTGATAGTGCCCATACCAAGTTCTGAAGGAGTCTTATAATTATCTTCCCCCTTCATCCTTATTGCTGATGGCCCGAGTTTAAGTCGATTTTGTAGAAGAATCCTGCTTCTTGGGCTGATCCATTATGTCATTGCTTGTTGAGCTGCCCATGGTTGATATACATCTTTAGACTTCCATCTTGGCCGAAAGGATCCCCAAGTTGATCAACTCCTACAACTGCTTCTTGAGCTCTGCTAGCTCGGAAGTGCTGATTCTATAAAGAGCCTTGCTGATCGGCTCCGGCCTCGGTGCAAGAGTGATTTCAGACTCTATGCCTCTATAGAGCAAAAGCTCTCAAATTTCACCTGGAGATATATCATGGGACTTCTTGATTAACTTAGAAATTGGCCGAGGCAACTGTTTCGAAGTAGCATCTTCCTTCTTACTCTTGTAGTCGGGGTCGACAACTTGTAGCTTATGTACGACCTCATTCCTCATGATGTACTTAAGTAATTGCTTTACTGACATGCGTTGCACGATTGGAATTACTTCCTTAACTTAAATTGTAAGGTACTTGCTCTTTGGTCTTTGGGATAATTATCTCTTGCTTATGATAATCAATTATTGCCTTAGCTTAGACTTTTTTAATATTGCATGCTTATTATGAGGTCATAGTTGCCAATGTACATGAGTTGGTGCCGATGCTCTACTTTGCTTAAGCTTAAAGGTTGATGTCGAACTTGACTCTTGTTCGTTGGTCTTTGCTAATTACTTGGCCTTGCCTTAATTACTGGCCTAGATTTAGACTTAAGAGTCTTACTCTTAAAGATGTCCGTCATCTAGGAGGTGCAAAATTATAAGTTAAAGAACTACTTACCTAAATCCTATGGCCATAAGTTTAGTCGGCATGACATTACTTTTGGGCACACATAGAAAACTATATGATTAGATAATTATTCTTGTTTTAGATCTAATCTATACTCTAGGATCTACCCTTTCTTAATTATTGCCCTCTTGAAATAGCCCTACCTTTGAGTTGATGCCATCTAAGAAGTTGGCCGGACTTATTAGATTGCTTCCCTTCATTTAATTCGGATTATTCCTTGTCCGCTAAGTACTTCGTCATATACACGGTTATCCTATTATTGAATCCTTCTTAGCGAGGTGATCAAGCTCACGAAGAGGTTCCAATATATTGGATATCTGCCAGCAATGTATACAATTATTGTACTCCATACATTTTCTTCCCAATACTTGAAGCTTTGCTCCATTCTTGGGTCCATCCTTTTTAAAAGAAAAGACAAAAATCTACTTTCGAAATTTAGGTCCCAATCCCATCATGGATATTATCACCCATAATTTTAAGAAACTCAACGATCGATAGGTCCTCAAGCTTGTTTAAAGCTGGTGTAGTCGTTAGTCATTGGAGTATAAGGCGATGATCCATAATTTGTTGAAAAGAATCTGGTCTCCTTGGAGTTCTCGTGATAATCATTCAAGGTGTCTCCTGCTTCTTTTGTTGAACATATTCTCGACTCGATCGTCCTTAATGTTGATCTTCGACTACTTTCATTAAAATTATTCCTCTTAGTGGACTTGCTGATGTAGTGGCGCATAAGGCTCGATGTCGTGATCCCAAAGGCTTGAGGTTATGAGATTCGAGGATGATTCTTCTAACTCGAATTGATATTGTTGTGTTGACCTTGTTGATTCTATTCTTCGTCCCCGCTGGTTGCATGTGTTGTTATAAGGTTGATGATAATGTTGAGTGGTTTACCACTTCTAACTATGCAACTTCTCTTGCTAAGAGGAGTTTATGTGCATCCATCTGCGCAGGGACTAATCTTGATTGATCAATTAATAATTTGGTATTTGGTCCCTCATGATGCCTCTTCTTGATGGTGTTTGACCTCCAATCTCTAAGGTAGAAGATTGTCGTGATCTTGAGATGGTGTTTGTCGAGGTTGATGCAGCCTTCTCCAAGTATCGAGGCTGATGAGGAAGAAGTTTGTTGCAATCCGCCATATTTCTATTCTTGAGGAGCCCACTCTTTGCCGGCTTGTAATACCTCCTTAGTCAAAGCATGTGCGCTTGGAGTCTAGATCTGATACTACTATGGCTGTATATCTATGATAGTTGCCCTTCCAGGAGGTATGTCCAAATTTCTCTTGATATCATAAGTCGATGAAGTGTACTTGTTGGTGGCGTAGCTATGACATTAGTCATGAATGTCCGCCGTTCCTCGAGACAATATGGCACTTGGAGAATATCCTTGACTAGGAGATGTTCTTCCCTAATGTGGTCAATTTTGTAAGTGCCGTGATGCCCACCGGCTAACAATTTGCATAGCCCTCTTGGCAATTCTTATGTCTCTCCGATGTCGCCGCCCTTCCGATAGGCTCCTTTCTTATTTGTGTTCGGCCTTCCCGCGTACACCATCTTGGCGTTTGATTAGCTGGAAGCTTCCTCCATAAGTTTGCCCTCTGCTTTCAATTCGTTGATGTTGTCGAAAGTGTCTCCACTTGTCGAGGCTCGAGAGGATCCGGAACGGCTAAGGGTTCTCGCTGACCTTTTATTTGCTTAAGGTGCACAAGGCAACTAATACTATCACAAGAAGAATTACTTATGTGTACTTACTCTACAATCCCCTGTTTTTATACCTTTATCCACTCTACCTCAAATGACCCACTTGGCATTTGGCACTTTATTGTAGATCGAGAAAGGTACTTATTTCTTTGTTATGGGGTGGTAGAAGGAGACTCATTCACTTGGGTGTACTTGGTGTGCTAGATGAATTACCTAGATAAAATGAATTCCTAGACAATTATCTATGATACAAAGGCATGCCCGAAGACACTTGATGATAGTGCACCTATAACGTGTGTTGGTGTACCCTACCAACGTGTGACAACAATTTCTAAGGCCTTGGTAACTAGTCGGGTTTCTAAGAAAAAAGTTTCATTATACTACCCTGTATGTAGACAAGAAGACACTTAGCAAGATAAGGGCGACAACTAGGCTATGATGAGTGCAGATGCTGTCTCTATCTAGCTTAAGGATCTTGGTTCTAAGTCTAAGGCTTGGCCATTAGTATTATCTAACATTATTAAAGCTTAAATTTAATTAAGAATCATAATTTAAACATAAGCGATGCCGCCCTTAGTGGTTGGCACGGGGGTTTGGGGGGTTCAACCCCGTGGGTGGGAGGTTTGATTCCCGCCTTTCGTGGGGAATTCTTTTTAAGATGAGGTTCAAATGGATTGAAAAGCTAGAATGGGGTACTACAAGACACTAGAGTGCAAGGTAGAAGACTAGCATATGTACTAGCAATTTTGCTAAATTTTTGGCTTCGAATCATATGACTCGGGTGAATCCGCGCCAATGACATCTGCGTTGAGAACGCACACCCATTTGGTGCGGTCTCACCCCTCGTGACTTCCTGTGAATCAGCCAATGACATCTGCGTTGAGAACGCACATCCATTTAGCGCGGTCTCACCCTACTGCCTTGTTGTTTGCTAAAATTTATCAATTTGAGCAACTATAAGATTTATCAATACCAGCAACTATAAGATCCTAACGCACACCCATTTGGTGCGGTCTCACCCTGGTGACTCGGGTGAATCCGCGCCAATGACATCTGCGTTGAGAACGCACACCCATTTGGCGCGGTCTCACCCTGGTGCCAGGGTGCCTTGTTGTTTGCTAAGATTTATCAATTCCAGCAACTATAAGATCCTAGAATGCCTCTAAAAGTGCAAATATATGGGCCGTCGGGTGAATCACACGGATGGCCTCTCGTGGCGTCTAACGCAGATGTGTTTGGCATGGCGGTCTCCGGGTGGGCCAATTCTAGCTATTTTGGATATTTTTTGACAAATTTAAAGTGCTACACCGCATTTCTAGACAATTTCTAAGCATTCTAACATCTTTTGGCAACGAAATTTGGATCAATTTTGCCCTAAATCAAGTGACTATGCTACTTAGCCAATTAAGAGCATTTTAAGTAAGATGCAAGGATTCTACTACAATTAATTTATACAAGAATATTTTATATTCTACAAGCAATTAATTTATAGTAAATTTACTTCTAATGAGTAAAACAATGTGGTGAAAAACTTATATTTATATAGTTTTGCTTATTGACTGGGCTCTTCTTGACTTCTCCTTGCGACTCCTCCTCACTTGGGGTGGAGGTCTTTGGGCCTGCTTGGTATGGATCGGGCAGAGGTTGCCTTCTTCGTGGTTGTACCAGCTCGCCTCTGGGCCTCCTCCCGGGGCTTGGACCATCAAGGGTGCGGATCTTGGCCTCCTGGCTTTTCGCGGGCGAGATCCCGGCCGTCGTTGATGTGGTTCGGTGAGTCGTAGCCCATCTCGAACTCCCCGGATAGACCTTTGATGTAGGCACTTTCGAAAAGGCGGTTTACGGATCATCGACTGGTATTTGTTGGCAATGCAGGAATATGCCGGCCCCGACTCTCTATCAGGCCGGGATTTGGCCCATGGCGGACCTTCTTCGGGAATCGAAGTGAGGTGGTGGAGGCTAGCTTTTCGATACACGTGGGCTACCTTGTCCGGATCCATCAAGCGGAGATAATTCTTGCATGTTGCCTTCTTCTTCTTCGGCTCATCCTCCTCCAGTTCGTCTAGTTGTGGTTCTCTGCCTGCGTCTCTCTTCCTTCCTTTTCTTCGCATTAATTGCTGCGCTCCTTGCTCTTTGTTCCCGCATTTGGGGTTTGTTCGTGTATTGCCGCAGGTTGCTCCCTCTTGCTTCTTTTGCTCCCTATTCTTCCCGGGTTTTGCTCCCTCTTTGTCGAGAAGTTGCTCTTGCTACTTGCTCTTCACCTTCTCTCCCTCATTCTTTCGGGTTGCTCCGTTGCTGAGGTTGCTCTATTCTTTGAGGTTGCTCTTGCTACTTGCTCTTCCTCTCGCTAAACAGTCTGCGATCTCAATTTCCCAGAGCCTTGCGATCATTCACTGAAGGCTCGGTCGTTGCTCTCCACGAAAGTGAAAGCGATTCGAGTACGAAGAGCTTGAGTGGCTAAGTTAGGCTGCGCCCTGCCTAGGTGGCGGGGCCTCAAGAATTTGCTTGCGCCGCCCACCATGAGTGCTTCAGCGTTAACGGTGCAAGCCGGGCTTCCAACCTTCCTAGCTACTTGTTTGGTCCTCCCCGGCTTTTAGCTTCCTTGATGGTGGCCTCTCTGAGGCGATCTTGCCTCTATCTTGGCGGCTCCTTTGGATCGTCCTCGTTGGCTATTAAGTTTGGTGGACACTCTTGTGGCAGCTCTGAGATTAGCTTCTAATTCGCTTTTACAAGGGTAAGAGGGAGGTTCAAGCTATCATTTTTGGGAACTTCTAGAGTAGAGGGCTTCTATAGGTTTATTAACTACTTTTCTTAAGAGTAAATTTTATTATAACTATGGGTTAATAATTAAGGTACTTCCCCTAATCACTTAACTATTTCTCAAAATTTCCTAAATTCCTTTTTGGGCCAAGTAGTGGTCATTTCCGCGCCATTTCTTTCAAGCTTTATTTTGAGCGATTTCTCATTCAATTTTTTTTGCTTGAAAGGTGCGGTTCATGAACAACTTGAGCTCAAATTTACTAGAAGGTTTCTTTTGACTATATTATTTCCCACCACTTAGACTATACTTTAATCTAATTACGACCCTACTAATGGGAAAAATTTCTCCCTTTTTCATGTTCAATTTGGAATTCTCATTCCATTCATTAGCTAGGCGGTTAGTCTACCTATTAGGGGGATATGGTGGGGGCTAGCTCTTGGTCAACCAAGAACATTGCTCCTCGATACCATTGTGGATTTTCCTCGCTAAATATCACGGCTACCGCCGCATTAATTCTAAGTAGAAATCCCCATCCCGGTCCATCAACCGCATGGGCCCTCCGGGTCTAACCCCAGACTCGAGAGAATCCTAGTGCGCGGGGGACAATGGCGGTGTGTCTTTGCGCCCTTCCCTATGGACTCCTATCACGGCCGGAAGCATAAACAACGCCGAACTAGCAATAACAATACAATATACTACCAGAAGGGTAGTCCATCACATATCCACAACTGCAGAAAGAAGATAATCCTATGCCATAAAACATAAGAGCTCCTACCCATGGCTCAGAGCTCATAAGGAGGGTGGACCCATTTGCTAGGCCTCAAGATAGAGCGGGGCCGAGTCATAACAATGGCTGGCTGGCATAAGACAATGGCTGGGGTTGACCACTCCATCCGCCCCTCACATTGCATACTTTGCGGATGGGCTAAATCAAGCTCATGTGACTCTAGCCTCCGGATAATCCCATGGTATCACCCGCCGGGACTACTCCGGGTTGCATCTCCTGGTCGATGATGAGGGGAAGGGTTGCATCTCCCTTCGGGGGTCTAGAGGTTCAAGAGGCTAGAGAATGCGTGGCGACACACGATTCGTGCCTTGAACCCCAAAACAAGAGCCAGAGGCACTTGCGCAGCTGAGAGGCAGGGCGACACCATCGCCCGGAGGTGACCCATCTATGCGAAGTGGCCGGCCATAAGCCCTAGCCCACTATGGGATCCCAGTAGCCCCACTTCGGCGGGGGATCCTCCCTCCTGCATTACCCCTCTAGCCCGTTGTGTAGTCTTTGGAGTCACATCATAGCCTCTATAGCACGGGTGGGCTACTATGCACTTTGCAGCATCTAATAGGAACTAAGGGATCTACTCTAGGAGCATACTACATATGGCTCCCTCGGGTCTCTACCCCCCTTCCCAATACAAGAGGAGCAAACATGATCAACCAACATCACATAATCATCATATCCTAAAGAATGATCATAAGAAGAACATCTTAACCCTAATCCATACAATCTAACTAATGGTTAGGGTTCATTGATTAGGGTTCAAGATGTTGAATCACGAGTTCTAGGATGGCTCTACTCTAGATACAAGATACTAGCACATCGGAATGCTAATTCGCATGAGCTATCACAACTACTACCCATACGCCTCCTCGTGCTCTCCCTCCCATCAGGTGTGCCTCCATGGTCTCCCGACTCACGTGGCTACTCTTGCTCCAGAGCGAGGTCTACCTACCTGCGGAGGCTGCTGCAGGTCTATGCCCACGGCAAGCGATGTTGAAGCTTGAGGTTTTGAGCAGTGGGATCGGAATCTCTGGGTGCTAGAAATTTTGGAAAGAGGCCTAGAGTTACGGTTCCGGCCTATATAAGTTAGGTCCACCTAAGATGCCACGTGGCACCAATGGGAATTGAGAGTCGTGTGGCGGTTGCCAATAGGTTAGGCACGTGGAAAATGGTCTTAACCTAAAGGTTGGCTAAGTTATATGAATAACTTAGTCATGCCCCTGGTGCCACAATCTATATGGTATACAAGGCTATGAAGATAGACTTGTATAGTAACCGAGGTCGAGAAAATATCGTATTCATGGCATTATATTCCTGGAAACGTCACAATGAGTTAATCTTTGGACAAACTTCAACATAGAGGTTTGTCGGGACTAAAGCATCCTTGATTTATCCATGGTAGAATGGTCATATTTGAGGGAGTTATTTTTTTTATATGGCTTGATTTATGGTAGTACTTTGGTATTGAATGAACTTGTTTTTTATTATTTAGGTGTATTGTCACATAGCACCGTTGTTTTATGGGCAAAAGATCTACATTAGGTGATCACTTGCCAATCGGAAGCCCTAAGCTACCTTTTAGCCCTTGTATATTTACCCGATCTATGCTTAATTATGCATTGGTTGGCTGCGGTACATGATTCTCTTTTAACGTACTTCTTTTGTCGGCACGTCTTAGATGAGCTTGGAATTTGGCAATGGAAGGTGTACTGCATTTTTGTATGCAAAAGCATTAGGCTTTGAAGATTTCATGATGGAAAGCTATGGCAAAATGAAGTTATGGCAGAGCTTTTGGTGGCCACCACAAATTTTAGGATTCTATGCGGCAAAAAATATCTTTGAAGCTTTGAGTTCATTTACGCTACTCAAAGTGAGGATGAGCTTATGTCTTAGCGAAAGAATGCCAAGCATTACAATGATAATTTGTGATGCTTACACATTAGGAAGATCTAAGATCAATGCTACAAATTAAGATCAATATTACAGACTAGTTTTGTTCCCAAACCTCAACAAGCCTAAGTTTGCTAAGTGATCCATTTCTCCATTCTTGTTTATCCATTTTATTATGCTTAATATATGAATAGGAAGCATAATAGTTGTGGCGCTCCTGCTAAATATTCTGGTTGCCAGACACTTTCTTTCGGAAATCCCCATCCCGGTCCATCAACGCGCGAGGCCCTCAGTCTAACCAGCACTCACGAGGAGAATCCTAGTTTGAGGCGAGGGGGGACCTGAAGGTGTCTTGCGGCGCCCTTCCCCTATGGACTCTATCACAGCCGAAGCATAAACAACGTCGAACTAGCAATAACAATACAATATACTACCTCGAAGGGGTAGTCCATCACATATCCACAAGCTAGAAGAAGATAATCCTATGCCATAAAACATAGCAGAGCTCCTACCCATGGTCGGAGCTCATAGGAGGGTGACTGATTTGGCTAGGCCTCAAGATAGAAGCGGAACCGAGTGCAGCAATGGCGAGGGCTGGCATAAGGTACAATAGCTAGGGTTGACCACTCCATCCGCCCCTCACACTGTGCATACTTTGCGAGATGGAGGCTAAAATCAAGCCTACTGGCGTGACTCACAGCCTTCGGGATCGTAATCCCATGGTATCACCCGCCAGGACTACTCGGTGCATCTCTAGTCAGGAGTAGAGGCGGGAAGGGTTGCATCTCCCCTTCGAGGTCTAGAGGTTCAGCGAGGCGTAGAATGATGGCGACACCACGATTCGATACCAGCGGAGCCCCCGAGCAGAGCGAAACCCGACACTTGCAGCTCTTGAGAAGCGGCGACACCATAAGCCCCGAGGAGGTCATCGAACCCATGCTTTCGGCCCGCCGCGTGACCCACCATAAGCCTAGCCCTCCACCAAGTGGATCCCCTGTGAGTTCCCACCCAGAGGGATCCCTCCGGGGATCACGAGGCCTGCAGGCCGAGTCACATCACAGCCCCCATAGCCCCGGTGGCTACTATGCACAAAGCCGCATCTAGTAGAACTGAGTGGATCTACCTAGAGCATACTACATATGGCCCCAGGTCTCTACCCCTCCCACATAAGAGGAGCAAACATGATCAACCAACATCATATAATCAATATCCAAGAAATTTATTCGATAGTTAACATCTAAATCTAGTACAATCTAACTAATGGTTAGGCAGTCCATTGACTAGGGGTTCAAAGACAAGGGAATACGTGGTCTTGGTGTGATGGCCTTCCACTCTAGACAAGATACTGTGGCCATCCTGACTGCTAACCCCTGCATGAGCTATCACAACCAAGACACCCCACATACCCGCCCATGCCTCCTCCCTCCGGATCCAGGCTCCATGGTCTCGACCACGTGGCGCTGCTCTTGCTCCAAGAATGAGTCTACCTAGCGGGGGTAGCTGCGCAGTCACATGCCACAGCAAGCGATGTTCAAAGCGGGGTTTTTGAGCAGTAGATGAGTCTCACAGGTGCTAGGGCTGGAAAGAGGCCTAGGTTAGGGTTCAGCCTATATAAGTTAGGTCCACCTAAGATGCCCACGGCACCAATGGGTGAGTCGTGTGGCGGTTGCCCAATAGGTTAAGGCCACGTGGAAAATGGTCTTAATCGAAGGTTGACTAAGTTATATGAATTTAGTCATGCCCCTAGTGCCACAATCTATGGTATACAAGGCTATGAAGATAGACTTGTATAGATTCTCGTCCAAAATACAATGATATTCATACGATATATTCCCCGAACGTCATTCTCCCCTTAGGACAATGATGTGTCCCCGATTGCGCTAAGGTGACTAACCTACCTTATGCACGCAAAACAACATAACATACTCTTTAATTCAATTTTAAAAGGGTCAACTTCCATTGAAAGTTAATTGTCAAAATTTAGGCTATATTTGTACTTATACAAAATTATACAAGCATAACAAGTTACTTCTTATAATAATTTAGGAAATATTACTATAAGAGTTATTAGGGTTCATAATCTAAATTATGGCTCCTTATCCTCTCAATCGCCCCTCCTCATGCCCACACTCTTACTTGCTGCCTGAGGAGCACATTACGTAGTTTAGTTAATAAATTGTGGTTTTAGTGGGACTACAATTTCCTCGGTTTTAACCATCGCTCAAGGTTGTCCACCACCTTTGCACAAGATCATGGCCCTTTCGATTTGAGCTAAGGATCATTTAAGATGCCCCATCATCGCCATGATCGAGTGTTACCTTGTACTCTACATTCTATACGCACTTCTAGTGCATCATGCCCCATGGTTTGAAGTTAGGGAACGCTCTCATGATCCCATCATCACAAGATGATCACTTTAACCTTCTGTACCATGACCTCCTCCTACCAGGCAAGGCCCCGTGAGATCGCAGTGGCATGTAGAGCATCCGGCAACGATGTCCCATCATCGCCTGTCACCATGCCTCATCACTTCCTCGCTCACATGACCCTAATGGTCATGCGCACCTTTTGGTGCGCAGGTGGCCTAGAGAGAATGCCCTAAAGGCGATCCCACTCATCGCCTACACGATCCAGTTCGCACATGCAACCTACTAAGAGAATGTATGCGCCAGTTTAAGGATAACTAACAACATCAGCTAACCACCGTAAGTTTTGGCCTAATGGGGTTTCAGATGACCACTTGAACAACCCCTCTTGCAACTCCTATTGCTTCCCAAATTTGCTTCAATACCCATGTCATTTCCATGGATGTTGCTTCCACTTGACCAACATCGGAGGAATTAAGATCACCTAGTCCTCGTAATGATTATCAAGAAGGGAATTCAAAAAATTAGCCCCAACTCTGTGTTTTGATCTTCACCATTTCCAATGTGCTGATAATCCAAAACCTTTCTCATGTAGAACGTGCCCTCACAAACCATGAAGAATTGGCAGCCCAAGATCCAACCCTAGCTTGGAGGTTCCTGCACTCTCTCCAAGATCTTGAATCTGGACTGGCTTTACCTAGGGAAGGTAGCTTACACCGCTTAACATGGCTTCCCTTGCTTAACCTTTACTTGAGCCAACTTTATCCTGGTCATAACAAAACAACCCCCGAGGAGTGCCATGTGTTCATCCCCTAGACTCTCAAAGACAGCCCATGCCGCTGAAGATTCATTAATTTCAAAGCCACCATATGTCGCTGTTGTTGAGAAACCAAATCAGGGCAGTCAGATCAGCGCCACAACCACGTCACTACTGTCTGACCCATGATATTAATCTCCCACGACCTGCCTCAAGACACAAACAGAATTGACCGTGATGCAAATTCTACCATCTTGGATCACTTGTCCAATCATAGCCTCAACCTGCCTCCAAAATCAGGTTGGTGCAACCCTCGCCTACCTGGACCTTAAAGATACAAACCCCACCGCCAAGAAACCTGATCCACTGGTGAAGGACCGACTGCCTTCCATGCACCAAGAATCCCTGGCTAGATCCGTCAGGTCTCAGTGGCATGGTGCAAGCAGCCCTTGATGCTTTAAGACAACCACCATGCCCAAAGTTATCCTTGGAAGGTCTGCTTATGAAAAACTAAGGCTCAAGACTTCACTGCCCTGGGCACCCCAAGGTTCCAAAACTCGACCAAGTTAAATGTTTCTCAAAAAGTCAGTCTGTTTCATACATATTAACTGGCCAAGGCCTGATTATCCGCTTCTTCATACTCCTACGACGAATAATTTAACTAAAGGTAGGCCTTATAAATTTTGCATGGCCGGAATAGGCTATTATGCGTGTCCTGAAAATTTACCTGGCGTTTTGAGTATAGTTGTTCTCGATATTAAAGATTACCTTCCTTTTAAAATATTTGAAGGTTTCTCTTCTTAATCCGCTCTTTTGCACCTTAGAGGACTACGCTCATCATGTGCTTGAACTCCATGTTGTGAAGAGGCTCTTCTATCTTTCGCTGAATTCGGGCTGTCAAGTGAGATGGCATTGCAAATTGCCGCCTAAAAGTTGCCAATGAGTGGCGCATTGCCTTAACATCTCCTAGCTCTATGCTCTTCCATTGATTTGTCAGATCACGATGTCGTCAAGAGAATTGATGAAGAAATCATCCAAGGAATTTTAGCATGTCAGTCCTCAAATGCATACATGTTACAAAGTTGGTGAGCATTCCATACTCAAAGGGCATCACCGTGGAAGTGATGGGGTGCCTACAACAAGTTCAAGGAGTCTCTAGAGTAATTACCCTCCCCTTCATCCTGCATTGATGGCCCCGAGGTTTAAGTCGATTCTTAGAAGAATCCTCGCCTCGTGGGTCAGACATCCACCATGCCTGGGCTGCTCATGGAGCCCCATGGCTGATATAAGGGCCCTCCTAGACTCCATCTTGGCCGAAGGATCCCAAGTTGATCAACTCCTAACCGCTTTCCTTGAGCCCGCTTAGCCTCGGAAGTGCCTGGGATTCTATAAAGAGCCTCGCTTGATCAGCCCCGCCTCCTGCAAGAGTGAGCTCCTCAGACGTGATGCCTCTATAGAGCAAAGCTCTCAAATTTCCACCTGAGATATACTGCGGGACTTCTTGATTAACTTATAGGAATTGGCCGAGGCAACCTGCTTCAAGTAGCATCTTCCTTCCACTCTGTGGTAGCCTGGGCCGACAACCCAGCCAAGTGTACCGACCCCTCATCTCATGATGTACTTGCTAATTGTTTTGATCGACATGCTTGCACGATTGGAATTCACTCCCTTAACTTAAATTCATAAGGCACTTGCCCCTTTGGCAATCGGGATAACTATCCTTACTTACATAACAATCATTGCCTTAGCCTGAGAATTACCTGGTCACCCTTGCCTCAATTACCCGGCCCAGGATTTAGACTTTCAGAGCTCTCTGGGCATTTCAAAGATGTCCGCTATCTAGGAGGTGCAAAATTATAAGCAAGAACTACTATTCTAAACTTATGAAGTTATAAAGCTGTAGGCCTTGGGTAAGATGATTACTTTTGGGGCAATACATAGAAAAACTATACATGATTAGATAATTATTCTGTTTTAGATCTAATCTATACCTAGATTCAATCCTTTCTTTACCGCTGTCTCTTGAAATAGCCCTACCTTTGAGTTGATGCCATTCCATAGTTGGCCGGACTATTAGATTGCTTCCTCTCATTTCATTTTCGATTATTCCTCAGTCATATACTCATCATAAGTATACACTAAGCATCCATTATTAACTTTTTCTAGCGAGGCAAGATCAAATTAAGCTCACGAAGAGGTTCCAATATATTGATATCCACAGCAATGTGTTGCTGGCACCATTGTATCTACATTTTCCAATACTTGAAGCTTTGTTCCATTCTCGGGTCCATCCTTTTTAAAAGAAAAGACAAAAATCTACTCGAATTTCGTCTCCCAATCCCATCATGATATTATCACCATAATTTTAAGAAACTCAACGATCCGATAGGTCCCCGGTTTGTTTGCAGGAAATGTACCAAGAAGTCATCGTGAGTAGCAAGGCTGGCCCCATCCATAAATCTGTTGGCACGTCTCCTTGGAGTTGTCAGATAATCAGTCCAGGGTCTCGGCCTTTCTGTTGAACATATTCCCGACTGACCGCCTAATGTTGATGCTGGTCACTTCATTAAAATTATCCTCCTAGTGGGACTTTGTCGTATGTAGGCTGCACAAGGCTCGAAGTGTCGATCCCAAAGGCTCTCTGGAGGTTGCGAGATTCGAGGATGATTCTTCTAACTCTCGAATTGATATTGTTGTGTTGACTTTGCTGATTCTATTCTTCGTCCTTCCGCCGGTTGTGTGTGCGGCCGTTGTTATAAGGTCGATGATAATGTTGAGTGGTTTCTACTACTTAACTATGCAACCCCTCTTGCTAAGAGGAGTTTATGTGCATCCATCCGGCAGTGGACCAAACTTTGATTGATCAATTAATAATGCCGGTATTTGGTCCCTCATGATGCCTCTTCTGATGGTGGTTGGACCCTCCAACTTCTAAGGTAGAAGATTGGTTTGATCTTGAGATGGTGCTGTCGAGGTTGATGGTTCCTCCCAAGCATCGGGCTGATGAGGAAGAAGTTTGTTGCAATCACGCCCATATTTCTATTCTTGAGGAGCCCACTTCTACCGGGCTTGTAATACTCTCCTTAGTCAAAGCATGTCCGCTTGGGAGTCTAGATCCATACTACTATGGCCTCGTGGTATCTATGATAGTTGCCCCTTCCGAGGAGGTATGTCCAGTCTCGCCTTTTGATATCATAAGTCGATGAAGTGTACTTGTTGGTGGCGTAGCTATGACATTAGTCATGAATGCCGGGCCGCTCTCGAGACAATATGGCACTTGGAGAATATCCTTGACTAGAGATGTTCTTCCCATGTGGTCCTTTTTGTAAGTGCCGTGATGCCCAATGGGGCTGTTGCATAGCCCTCTTGGCAACCTTATGTCTCTCCTCGATGTCGCAGCCGCCCTTCCGATAGCTCCCCCTTTCTTATTCGTGTTCGCCTTCCTGCAGACACCATCTTGGCGCTTGATTAGCTGAAGCTTCCATAAGTTTGCCTCCGCTTTCAATTCGCTGATGCGCTGTCGTGAAAGGTTCCCACCGGCCGAGGCTCGGGAGGATCCGGGAAATCAAGGTTCCTACCGACTGCTTTCAGCTAAGGTGCACAAGCAATCTAATACTACCATGGGCAACGGCTTATGTGTACTTGGATTACCTACAATCCCTGCTTTTATACCTTTTATCCACTCTACTCCTCAAATGACCCACTCTGGCATTCGTACTTTACTGTATTAATCGAGAAGTACTTATTTAATTATGGTGGGCAGGTAGAAGGAGACTCCATTCCACCTGGGTGTACTTGTGTGCTAGATCAATTACCTAGATAAAATGAATTCCTAGACAATTATCTATGATACAAAGGTACGCCTCAAGACACTTGACGATAGTGCATCTATTCCTGTGTTGGTGTGTACCCTACCAACGGGTGACAACAATTCTAAGGCCTTGGTAACTAGCTGGGTTTCTAAGAAAAGTTTCATTATACTACCTCAGATGGACAAGAAGACACTTAGCAAGATAAGGGCGAGCATAACTAGGCTAAGGAGGAGTGATGTGGGTCTGCCCCCATCTAGCTTAAGGATCCTGGTTCTAAGTCCAAGGCTTGGCCATTAGTATTTATCTAACATTATTAAAAGTTTCTAAATTTAATTAAGAATCATAATTTAAATGATAACCCATGCCCGCCCTCAGTGGTTGGCACGGGGGTTTGGGGGGTTCAACCCCTGGTGGGAGGTCTGGATTCCGCTAATGGGAATTCTTTTTAAGATGAGGTTCAAATGGATTGAAAAAGCTAGAATGGGGTACTACAAGACACCAGAGTGCAAGGTAGAAGATTAGCATATGTACTAGCAATTTTGCTAAATTTTTAACTTTGAATCATATGTCTCGGGTGAATCTGCTTCAATGATATCCCACAGAGAACGACACCCATTTGGCATGGCCTCACTCCGTGACTGGGTGAATCTGCCGCCACGACATCTCATGGAGAACGACACCCATTTGGCGCGGCCTCACCCGTGCTGTGGAGTTTTGTTGTTTGCTAAGATTTATCAATTCTCAGAACTATAAGATCCTAGAATGCCCTAAAAGTGCAAATAGGGGTTCCTGGCGAAACCAAGGCGTGATGGCCTCAAGGTCAAGCGAACTCGGGATGTGTTTGGCTATTCTCACCCGTGTGGGCCAATTCTAGCTATTTTTGATATTTTTTTGAAATTTAAAGTGCTACACTGTATTTTAGACAATTTCTAAGCATTCTAACATCTTTGGTACTAAATTTGATTAATTTTGCCCTAAATCAAGTGACTATGCTACTTAGCCAATTAAGAGCATTTTTAAGTAAGATGCAAGGGATTCTACTACAATTAATTTATACAAGAATATTTTTATATTCTATAAGCAATTAATTTATAGTAAATTTACTTCTAATGAGTAAAACAATGTGCAGGAAAACTTATATTTATATAGTTTGCAGACCGGGCTCTTCACGTACTTCCTCCTCATGACTCCTCCTCACCCAGAGGTCTTTGGGCCTGCTGTGACTCCAGGCTGCCTTCTTCAAAGGTTGTACCAGCCCGCCTCCGCCTGGCCTCTTGGTGGCTCCTGACCACTCCAAGGGTGCATCTTGGCCTCCCCGCCTTTGGCCGCCTGGGCGAGATCCTACCGCCGCTGATGTGTCCTCTAGAGGCTCCAGCTCATCCCAACCCTGATGGACCTTGGGATGTAGGCACCGAAAAGGCGCCCGGCTTTCTACTTCGAAAAATAAGAGGACCAAAGAAAGTGAAAACCCATTCACATGTTCGATTGGTTGAATCCGCCGTGAATTACAGAAGAAGCACCTACAAATGAATCGAAAAGGCAAATGAACTCAAATGAATCCTCACCATCTTCTCGACCAGGCCGACCTCCCACCCTGAGTTCTCATTCCCATTCTATTCGACCATTCATCATAGCTTTGAGGCTTATGCCCCTCTCCTCTCTCCTCCCCCGCTTCAATACGAAAGTTATCACCGGGTTCGCCCGAATCAAGACTCAAAGTCTGTCAGTTTGCAGAGTCTCGATATCATCAACTGGCCCCGCCCAACTCTTATCTGTTCCTCACATTCAGCCTTGTCCGAACTCACTCCTCAACAGTGTGTGGCCGATTGTTATAAATCGCGAATCGATCTCAATCATTTCGGGGCCAGCCGGCCGGATTATGTTAGTAAAATCGCAGAATCGAAAAAAATGAAGTACTCTGGATCGTAAAACTAGTAATGTATTTGTAATCCAAGAAAGGAATCAAGGAATTTGCATCTAACGGCCGCACCTACTGATTCTCAGCCCAGAACGGCGCCTCCAGAACGGGCTTCAGATGGTAACCCATTCCCAAGTAAGGATGCCCAAAACTCGCAAAAGCAAAGTGACTGATTTGAGGATAATCTACCGCGGAGCAATGGACGGTAGCACCAATCCTTGAAATTGGTTTTATCTATCTGGGCGTGTTTTATTGTGGCCGAATAGCTTGATACAAATCGTTTCATATTCAAAGTAAAATTGGCAAATTCCTGTCGCTGTCATGAAGGATGAAAGAGGATTCCAAATACCTGGAGTTCAAATTTCCAAGAAAGTTTTCATCCCTCATATGAGCTACCATATATTAGTTTTAGGCATTCAATACCTATATTTAACAATGATAAAATGAGGAGCCCAAAGCTCCAAAAACTTAATCTGTGAGTCAGAATACGTACCACAAGAATCGCTCGATCTTAACCTCGATGTTCAAATGCGCACATCAAAGACAAGGGCCGCAGAATGGGCAAAATCAATGTTTAACCTAACCTAGAATGCAGCCCCTATATCATTCGTATCAATTGAAAAAAGGCAAGCTTGTCTCATTCTACCGCTTATTGCTTGCTGGCAGTCTTGAGTCTCGTGATCAGCCAAGGCCACGCCGCCTGTAGCTCGCCTTCTCTGCCACCGCCTAAAATGCAAAAAGCTCCGTGGCATTAAAACGGACGGGGTATTTGCGGATATTTAGTGAAGGTGTGGCTCTCATTATTTGGGTCAAAGATTCACTGGGTGCTAACTCACGCCCATTTTGTCAAGACCGATGTGTGATCCGCTCAGATTGCCGCAAGTCAGCTTACGATGATCTACATTTTGTGCAACAAATTTTCAAAATCATAAAGTGAATACTAAGAATACACATCGCTCGCAACCAAGAAGCTCCTTCACATGGCGGGGTGATATTGTAAAATCACCTGCATGCAGGCATCCGTGAAGCTGAAGCGCCCGGTCCAAGCCTCGAGTTAAGGCACTATCCCATTTCTAACCAACCGGGTCATATAAAATGTGCTTTGTTAAGTATACCTTTGAAAATCCTTGTAAGCTGAACTGTTGCACCAAAATGCAATTGATATGTTTGTTTGTATTGCAGTGGTCACTCAATTATTATTTACAAGAGCAGAGCTATTGTAGATGCAAATAGAGGTGCGCTTTCTTGAAGTCGTATGGTCCAAAAGAGAACTACGATACCAATTTGAAAAATTGTGATTATTCTTAAAGACATCATAAGATCAAGCGCTTATTGTCAACAAAAAGGACTACCATGGGTACACATTATTTATTCACATTGAACAACAATCTTTCAACAACGAATAAACCGTGATCCAATGCACATATATAGACAAACCATGCATTTGCAAGAAACAAAAAGTTATAGCCAAGGAGTAGAAAAATGCACAATAAGATTCTTTTATCATGGGGCAATTATCCCATTTCTAACCAACCTGGGTCATACAAATGAGAGTTTGCCCCGTCTTACAGCATGTGTACTCTACATAAGCCCTGTAACAGCCGGGTTGTGTTCTTATTCACCGCTTTGCACTTCAATAGACATCCAAAACTCCTTTGCACCTATTTGGCAAGATAAAATGTGGTTACAAAGAAACATGTAATCAAGTCCATTTCCAATAAACCATGATGAGCTTTTAGCATGTCTAGATAATCTTGAAGCCAAGATTCCTCACCAAGCATTACACTAGTTGAGCTAGTTATAAAAGCTACAAGTTGTTACAAACATTAGCTTAACGTGAGCCTTCTTATGTGCAAACCCAGAATCTTGAAAGAGAAAGAGCCATTATCCCGTAAGTTAGACTACTTTATTAATTACCATTTAAGTTCATCAATCACATCTAGGTTCAGTGTCAATCTCTTGTCACACAACAAGTATATTGAATTAGATCCTATCATTATATATTAAGAATAATGAAAAGCAACAACCTCGGGTTGAACTTACTATTTATTACAACAATAACACTATTATTTATTCTTCAAAGCATTTGCCACAATTAACTGGGAAGACATGCCCAGGCCCATTTGAAGGTCTTCTTCTCATCTTTCCAACGATGCTCTAACGAAAAACTGAGCTTGTTTTAAGAAAGTTATGCCATGTTTAATCAAACTGAGAAAGAAATGTATTTCATTTATTTACATGCCACCTTAGAAAATCTTAAACAGCACCTAGCATCATTTTGGAACCTCAATGAGCTCCAACAAAGCCCCCAGCCGAGAATGGAGCTTCTTGAGATTTATACAACATCCTTCAGCAGTAAACCAGTTTGTTAGCTCTTTGAAATCTTGCATGAAGATTTCTCCTTCATTTCATAGAACCAAACAAATGATGTGCAACAAGATTGAACACCCATCAAATATCATAATAGATAGATGTACGATTTACCCTTTAACTTAAAGATCAGTTTGAAAATGAACTCATGCATTTAAGCTCACATCCAATTCCTGATCCATTCTTTACCTTCGTCTGAACTTAAACCAAATCGTTTTGATCCCATCCAATACCGGAACTTCCCAAGTGATGTGGAACATGAGGGGCCTGTTTGCCGCTAGGGAGTCCGGATTATCGCATCATGGAGGTCATGAAGCACCGCATCAGTCAATTGCTACTTTGATTACTTGCACCCTGTCCTGTCAATCAATCGTGGCTAAAATGTCAAATAGAACCACATATGTATTGAAAAATCAAGGTAGTATACAATAATACATTAATGTGTTTTATTCCTTCAAGAAATGGAAGCCACACATGTCTGGACGGGTCCGAGCAAGATTTACAACCTTGAATGCACAGCCGTGAATGGTCTTAGAGTGAGATGCTACCTATTTCTTTATTTGCCAAAGCAAATGTATTGAATAGCTCGAAGAATCCAATTGCAAAAGCTTGGCTATGGCTGTCGGTTTTGCATGAGAGAAAGAGTGCAACATCATAAAATATATACGATAATCAAGAGAACCGATCACACGTAGGAATTCACAACTTCAATTTAACCTTCTACCCAAAAAGGAGAAATCCATCAAATTAAGAGAAGTTTTGGCAAAACGGGTCGAAGCACCTACGATTTTTTTTTGTTTGTTTCTAAAGATCTTGTATGTCTTCGAACCATGGAGGCATCCCTTGGAGTATTTGGAAGGAGCAAACACATAGTAGTAGCAGAATAAAAACATATTGTGGATATATAAGAACGAGTTATCAAAACTGCTTGACCTATGCTTGTTTTGGGGCTTTTATGATATTGATGCCCCGCAAAAAGCTAAAAAGCTTGAAAGCTTTGAAATTTTTGGCAATACGGACATGAAAACCCTGGCTCTTTCTGCTGTTAGTAAAGCCTATTTTTTTTTATGGCCCATAGCCGCTCTTACGCCCTCGCGAGAGACTGCCCTTTATTTGCATCAAAAAAGGTGGGAGGAATGCAAGATTGAGCTTCTCGTCTCTGCCTTTCCCGCTTAGCCGGTTCAAGTATCCCCACTCCACAACGCAGTGTGACCGAGAATTTACAGGGAAGAATAGGGTTTGTAGTAAGCTACTAAAGAGGTCTTAGGGATATTCTAGTATATACCTAGATGGCGCTAAAACCCATAAATAAGGGTTTGCCCCCTCAGGGGCAAACCTGCAAAAAGTGGCCTAAGTTGAATGCTAGATACATAAAATATGGTATATGGCTATCACTTGTGGCCTTGTACTTTAATTTGGCCGAAAGTAACAATGTTGTAATCAGAAATATAGAGCCAAGGATGGTTCATATGGTCGAGGACGAGGACATGTTGGTCGTTATAGCGTTACTGAAGAACAATCTAGCAAGGAAATAGTGCCAACATTTATTAGAGTTTTACAAAAGAAGAGGTGAGCAAATCTAAACCTTTCTTTTTGTGAAAATTTTTGAGGCATGGAATTTAGCATCCCTGAAACCCAGCCTTCCACAAACCAAAGAGAATTAATTTCAACTGAGCTATAGGAATGATATTAATAATATCCACAAAATATTAATATATGCAATGGTATTAAGAATACCATGGAAAGAGAGACTGAAGCAGGAAGATGTCTAGTTTACTGGATCGATCTAGTAGATAAGAAAATGTTCGATGTGCTTAATGTTGCGGTGATGAGTTGTGCACAACCAATGGCATTGGGTATATATCATATGAGATTTATAAGGCTTGATTAGCCACAAATCATCCGTAATCAGAGGAAAAGGATTGGTATTTTTAGCATGCTAAAGGTGAAAAGCTATATCGCAGCAAGTGTCATAACTTAAAATGCTAATTTCGCACCAAAGTGCTTCTAACTACTCAATCAAGAGGCCAAATTTGATACCCATTTCGTAGAGATGTGCTTAATGGGTGGAAAATTGAAACCTCAAACTATGTTTCTTTTGTATGTCCCATTATCAGGATTTATCGGTCCTGGCTTAAATCAATAGTATACCTGGGATGCCTCCGATAGAGATCCGAATAGACCTAATAGGTTATTAAGCACAAGACCAGCTGTCAAGCGCTTGAAAAACATCTAACAAGCCAAGCATTGAGCCCACAAAACCTCAACTAACCACCCAAACAAACCCGGTGGACTCCTACTGTACCTGGCCCATAGGAAATCTTGTGAAGGAAGAATTATGATAAAGCATGGACAAATTATTATTGGTAGATCCTGTGATGTATGATTTCTTTGTGCTAAAACCAATAGCTAATGATAATGTTTTACACATATGCTGTGAGGAGACTTATTAGATACGGAGTTGCAGATTGGAATGGGGTAGCCGAGACCTGGCGGAGAAGAATCCACTCAGAATGAGGAAGAAGACACTCTATTCACCGAACAAGAGATGATCTTATTCTTCTGGCCAACAAGAAGGTATTAAACAGCCCCGAAGCATGGAGTCATAATAACCCCGAGACAATTCTTTTCATGAATCCATCACAAATGATGTTATAAAAGAGAGGCCCATGTTCTTCTAATATTGTCGATTTCACTAATTGCTCCTATACAAGCTTGGATCTTCATCGAATATATTTAAGAAATGGCAGTGGCACTGGATTTAGAGATGATGATGTAACTTATTTCTATGAATATAGAACCAACCTTTGCCTTCAAAAAATAAAAATGAAAAGATAAAAATGAGCATTTAGTATCAAGCATTAGTCTAAAAAAAAAGGTTTCCAAATAGAATCGGGTACATCTTAATTATAGATACTAGAACAAGTCTCCGTGGTTACTTCCATCCGTTTATTGAAAATATATTGAACTTAGTGGGAATTCAAAATGGTAAAAATGGGCAACGAGCAGTTCAAGCAGTACATAGAAAGGGAGAATGCCATGTTCTATTGCAATAGAAATAGAACTCGAATCTTCCTTGGATGACCCTATTTATATTAATTTTCTCATTTTTAGCGCTATCTTGAGCTCCTTTTCATTCCTCGGCCTTCATTTGGCTCCACAAGTTTTCTCCTAGATTTTTCCTTCATTCCTTCCTCTCAATTTCTTTCCTCATCCTCTCCTTTGGGTCTCTTGATGGCTCTACGCTTTTTCAAATTTCCGCCATATCGTTGTCAGAAGCTCTTGATTCCGGGTATCATGATTGGTCATTTTGTAAAAATTTTGAAAAGACTCATTCAATGGTATCCTGATTTAGTGATGCTAACTTGAAAAGGGCCGTATCTCGGTGGTGATCCTAATAGTAAAAGCGTGGACCTTATTTAGTGGACAAAAAGGCCCACTTCGATATAAAAATGGGACAATCCGGGCCAAAATCGAGTTTACGGTGAAGATTTCACTCGGTTCCTACTGCCCGCATGAATCCGACCTGTGGAAATCATCCGCTTTGAACCGCCGTGGAATCTCAGACTTTGTTTTACGGCCCCGCAGAATCCGTTCTTACATGATTCTTTGACTTGGCATCAATAAGTCGGCCCCCCATTGCCGCTAAGCTAAGACCGAATCGCTTGTTTTTGAGTTAGCCAAGACCTTGCAGGTGGCTTGGGTTGGCTTCAGCCAATGGTTTTTTCTGGAAGGTCCGGTGATTGGAAACGAATTCATTTTTGGTGGTTGGATTGAGCCCATATCGCTGTAAGATTGGTTTGATCATGTCAAGGGAAAAAATAAGCTTTTTATGATCAATTTTTTTCACCGTTTCCCTTTGGAAATTGCCTTAGTTCTATCCTCGATCCGGGTTATGGAAAACTAAATGCCCAAATCCATTAGTTGGGAAACCAAAGCTATTTGATCTTATATAAAGATTGCTATCTTTTAAACGGTCCGAAAACTGTGGGTTCTCCAGGTTCAAAGTAGCTACGCCTTTTGCTTTTCCCTTAAAGCTGCTGGAAGAGGGTCCTAGATGTAGAACACTAATACATAAAATTAGAAGTTGTGTACCGAAGTTGTAAGTAACATTTAGAGGTTTATTATGTAATAGAATCGTATGTACATGTGCATGCATTGGAGCATTTTTATGTAAATTACATGTACATTCCTTCTACATAAATAGTCAGCTTACATGTACATGTATTCATAAGACTTCAATGTAGATCAATTCTAGAAATATGTACCGGTTATTTTCCAAATGTAATAGTTCGAGACCTATATCCGACCGCCATTTATTTTCGTAAACTCACTATTCCTACTGTGGTATAGGTTGAGGAAGCTGGGCACTTCAAGTGTGCAATTCCGTGATATTCCGCGATTATGATGAGGAACTCGAGAGATTGAGAGAACGGCAAAGGCCAACATCCGAAAAGTAAAGGCAAATAAAGTAAAATGTGATCCCAAAGAAGAAGTCCACGCTTAAGAAGGCACAAAAAGAAGAAAAATAAAACCAAAAGAGAAATGTGTATGAAAGCATTTTATTTCAGTGGTGGTACAACATTTGAGAAGTCCATGACATCCATGTTTGCAGGTCCTAATTAAGAAGAATCTTTCGAGCTGCAAAAGATATAGAGGAGGATACCTTTGACTTTGTGGCAACTATTGTTTTTAATATAGTGTAAAGGAGGTTGAAATTAATGAGAATGAGAAATCAAGAGGTTGAAGTTGAGGGTTCGTAACGTGAGAAGAATTTGAAAAGTGAGAAACCCAAGAAGAAGTTAAGAAAATGGATAATCGACTTTGAGAAAAAAACAAAGACTAATAGCATGGGAGAGAGCTCGATGATAACTTGATCTACATATCTTACTTTTTTATTTACATTTAGTATCTAAGTTAAAACTATAAAATACTATGGATTATTGTAGACAAAATGTAGATTAATTTGTACAAAATGTACTTTGTCAACGAACCCGCATCGTAATCCCAATAATACTATGATGTTTTGCTCAACCGAATGATGAAGTCAAGAAGACAAGGATCTTTCCCGATCTTTGCCTCTAAAATGGAATGTTGTCTATTTGAGCAAGACATGGATGGTGGAAAATTTACTAACCGGCATGGATATGTATGCCGTGCAATCGAACTTTGAAACGATTCATTTGTATGAGTAAGTCATGTTAGTAATTTCCATACCTTTCAACTTGTTATAGGTACCGCAGCCTTTATATCCCCCGCAAATAAGAAGGCCAACGTCCTGTTCTCCCAATGCAAAGCCTTCCATGGAATTTGTAGCACACCCGCAAAGGCGTGCTTAAAAAGACAAATCTATGGCAGCCTTCAAACGTGGAAGAGATATGTAAAGGGAGCTCTTACAGGATAAATTGGCTCAAGGGCGCATGGATTATGATTTCAATGCTACGCGGTCAAGCATCGAACATCACTCTTTGGTCATCTTCAACATGACCCTTTACTAAGAGTAAGAACACTCATAAATATTCGTGATCTTTAATTCGACGAGACATTGGACGCTCACATGGTTACACTTAAGAGGTATTTTGTATTTCACATCTCCTTTAATTAAAGTGTATTGGAGTAGATTGATATCATATTAGCATCTTTCTTTCATTCATTTACTACGTGAGTTGATCGGGTCTTTTGCGTGCTCCACATCCCCACTATGGCACGTGGTTGTGTCGGTGTCCCACTTTCTTGAAGCATGGACAAATCCTTCACCGGTGAAAATTCATAAGTGTCCATGCTAAAAGAGGCAAAGCCATGTGGCCTCTATGTTATAGCTTACATGCGTAGTTCGTAGACACAACATGCGTATAAAACTACCAATGAGTGCTCTGCTTTTGTCTTGCAAACAAATGGTTTCCAATATCTAAGGTTGGTTGTCATATTTGCGTATTACCCTAAATCGTTCTTGCCAAAGTATGCAGAGGATCGCCGTGGATATTCTCTATCTCGAACACTACCGTGGAAAGTTAGACCACATTCACATTGCACCTAAAAACCGCTAGACTAGCTGGTACTAGTAAAACATATATTTTTCATTGAATTTTAATGAATAAAATCTTTTTTTTTTTTTTTTTTCAATTCCACCATACTTTTATTGATAAATTGCCTATACTTTCTGTATAGCGGTGTACGTAAAGGTTGATAGTGTTTGATATCAATAATGTTTTGGCAAAACAAATACATAGGACTTTGGTTGCGTATGATCATCTAGTTGAAACTATGAGATAATAGGCAAGAAAGTGTTGTTTATAAGGCCCCACCTAGATTTGTAATTCCTAATTTGTCGCTCCACTTGCTTCATTTTTTCTATTTTTTTTTTTCTTTTAGTTCCATTTGCTCCATTGCTCCATGTTGTTCCACATTGTATGATTTTGGATGCGAGTAATCCAAGAGTGTTGTTACTTCTTAGTACCTTTTGGTCACCTCGATCGTAACTTTGCTCTATTGGAGTTGAGTTGTTCCATTTAGTCCCAAATGCTTCCATCCCTATTTGGGGACACAAGTTCCATGAGTATTAGTTTCTCCATTATTTTCTACATGCTCCATTTGATGGAGATATTTATTAGTCCCATGTTTTTCCATTGGCAATTTTGTTATGTCTTTTGTTCATATTGTTCCATTAGCCTTCCTTTTGTTGCCTCGTTGGCATGCGTCAATTTTTTTGATGTTCGATTTATCTTATTGGTCCGTGAGATAGCTTTTGGATATTGGTTTGGGAGTGAGCTTGTACCCATGTGATTTATCGATGCGAGCCTCTAAATATACTTTTATCATTTTGCATTTGCATGCACATCTGGGGCAACATCTAGTATTCTTATCTTTTCTATCATAGAGTTAGGCAACGAGAGCTGTTGGATAGGTATATCTACCCTTTATTCCTTAATCTACACTGCATACAAAGTTCCTTGTTCAGGGGTATGGATGTATAGAATTTTGTTATATCAGTATAACAAGATTTGCAAAATACTTATAAGATTTCGTGCAATATACTATATATGGTATTGATTTTGTAATGGTAAAACATAATTATAAGGGCTCGCTACCCTACATCACCCCCGCTGCGGTGAATATAAACCCAAACCAAAGGGGCTTAAGGGGATTTTTAATTTTAAAATGTGTTGGACCCAATGGTTTGTGTTAATTAATATTAATGGTAGTTATGTGTTTTATACTAAAATTATTCCTTCGGCCCTCACAACAGCAAAACATAAGTAAACCTTTAAGGATCTATATATTAATTATTAAGAAGTTTGGATATTCTAGTTGAACACATGTATAAGAGGGCATGGTTCATGCTAGAACATGAATTAGTTTCAAGAGGAACATGCAATTTGTCCAAATATAAAAGATAGCAAGAATATATTTAACATTTAGCATTGGTTAATATATCTTTGAAAAGCCTCCAAATGTTCTCTATAATCCACCTAGATCCTCGCTGATATTTACCAAATAGGTCATGATAAAAAATGATGGACAACCTCCCAACATGTGAATAGCGACATGGCATAACCGGATAGCAAGATTAAACTTTCATGGATAATCTCGAAAGGAGAAAAAATAAAAAGGATCTACATGGCAAATGAAAGCATTTCTACAGATCCTGGGACAAGCCTAGTCCTGCTTGGAATCTTCTCTAGTCTTTTGAGGAGCTTGCCTCACATTTTTCACCTACTTTTTCCCTGTGGTGTAAATCAGAAATAACTGAAGAAAATTGGGCCCCCAAAGGAAGAAAAAGTCAAGTATGATTTCCTTGAATTCAACATTTTGCTCTAAATACAAATGCCTTCGTCCCATCATCATCCAATCCAAATTAAAACGGTAATAAGGATCACAGTGGCTATATAATAAGTTTCCTTCCCCGATCTTTTCAAAACATATTTGTTTATTATGAAATCCTCTTTGCATTCTCGCAACAAAAAAAAAAAACAACGATACCATGGAGGATCGCCTAGCTTGGATTTTTTCTTATATAAGATCAACCCGCCAAAGATCTCAGATTGGATCGAATCTCAAGAATAAAATTCCGCTTTTGTTTGGTAAGGGGCGAGTATCCAAACACCCTTATCTTTTCTTGTAGACCGTGATATTAAATCAAATCGTGTCTAATAGCCTATTTTCACCGCCCAAGATCCGCCAACAAGTAGACACTATATCTATTTTCCTTCCGCATAATCGGCATGTACCCATGTAAACAAAAGAAGAAGAGACATTGGCCCTAATATTTTTGCCATATGCATGCGCTGGATAGACTATCACATTCGTCCCCGCTTTGCAGAGGCCTCGCGAACGTAATGCGCTTAAGACAACCTCGGTCTGCCTCATCATCTGATCCAAATTAAAACTTGCAATATGATAAGTTTCCTTCCGATCTTTTCAAAACATATTTGTTTATTATGAAATCCTCTTGCATTCTGCAACAACAACAAAAAACAACGAAACCATGGAGGCATAATCTACTGTGGGGAGCTATTTTTACTTTGAAATCGTCCCAGTTAAAGAGGATTCTTCCGCCATTATACTCCAGAAATGCCTGAAAAGCCAAGATGATGAAATGGCATTTTATCCTACCCAAGACTGAGTTCAATAAAACTCTTACCGTAGCAAGAATCTGATTGCCATAATAGCAGAAAGGAAGGCTCATGCAAAGGGGCAAGGTTATGGCAAGGGGCAAGGTTATGGAGCCATCATCGATTCCACAAACCCTAACCCTGCCCTAATTCCGGCTGTCTTCAATTTCATGAGAAAAGGGCTGCCCTTGGATCTTTTTGGATTAAAAGAGGGCTTTCTTTGCAAGCCCTCTAATCTTAACCATTGAAGAGCATGAAACAAAAATTGCACAAATTGCATGCAAAAACTTGGTGCACTCTAGATATACTGATTAGTATGCCTCGTGCAATACGCCCATGAAATCATATGAAAACCATGCCAAAAAGCGTTATAAAAACAAACCATTGCATTTGATTATTTAATTAAAATCCCCTTAGCCCTTTTTGGTTTGGGTGCATATTCACAGGGGGGTTACCATGGCAACGAGAGCTTGATGGGCATATTTGCCCTTTATTCCAAGATCCGGACCGTATATAGCTTATCCTCCATTTGTGGGGGTATGCATGTACAAGTTTTTATAATCTTGATATTAAGGTTTGCAAAAATACTATAAGGTTTGAGAGAATATACTTAATGGTGTTAATTTTGTACATGTATTGTAAATATAATTTAGAGGCTCTCGCTGCCCCACGTAACCCCCCCTGTGAATATGCACCCAAACCAAAGGGGTTTAAGGGGATTTTAATTTAAGTGTGGGGCCCTAATAAAGGCCTTCGGGCACTAAGGATGGCATATATGCATGTAGCTTTAATTACTAAGAAGCTTTGGTAAAAAAAACAATCATAACACATATTTAACTATGATGATCATAATAATAATATAATATGACAAAACAAATCATATAACAATTATTAGGATATATATATAAGTTATGTCGGCTACCAAGGCCTCAAGAATCGAACCTGGTTACAAGTAAGGCCTATTAAAGAAATATGCATGCCTAATGTCGTAGAGAAGAAATAACCTCAATATTGCAACACAAGAATCATGTTTATAGAGGATCAAATGCAATGCAACATTCATGCCACCATTCATATGTTTCCAATAATCAAGAATAAAAATATAGATTTATGAAGAAAGGCAATCTACTTGATGACATGAGGTCACCATATTCTAACAATGGAAACAAACACGCACCATTGTTTGTATTGTCTACAAACGTAAAGCCATCTTGAACTATGAAGAACCAAAAGAAAGAGCAACTTCAAATGAAAAAAGAAAGAGGAACTTTATGAGGCCCAAATGTAAGAATTAAATTAGGTCCAATTTGAAAATACACACTTGAAAAATCATCTGCTCACAAGCTTGACACAAAGTGACATTATTGAGTGATGGGTTTTGTCACTGAAACATATCTCCTCCCAATAATAATGCTTTTGTCCTTAAATGGTGACTTCAAGCTCTTGCTAAATCGCACAAGTAGAAAACAATAGTCACCATTGATTTGGATGAAATGGATTTGAGAATTTAACAAAGCAAATGAAATAAACCTACTAGCTTTAGTAAATGCATAATGGCTCTATATGTTTTGTGTGAAAATCAAGAATCTAAGAATGGAAAAATCTGGCTTGGCCACGATAGATTGGCTGCAAGGATTTCGTAAAATTACGTGGTAATCATAATCTAGCACCCCTTTCTATACTTGTATAGCTAGCTTAGAAGAGATGCACCAAAGCCGAAGTTATCATGGGTCGCTTGATATTAGAGGTTCTTTAAAACCACAATAAACACAAATCCAATCAAAGGTGGGGGACGGAGTTTTACAATATGGTCTTATCTCGCAAGATATTAGTAGAATCTAGTGATCGCTTTTTACAACTACATCCGTTGGACCAGGAATCACGTAAAAACAAGACAGAATCACGGACTAGGAAAACCAGGATTGCGTGATAGTTTTCTAAATAGAAAGGATACATGCCGATCTAGAAGAAAAATACTTTGAATCTTAATGGGAAAAAAATTTGTCAACAATGAGGACTTTTTGTGGAGCTTCCGAATGAGGGAAGAAAGGCTAGAAATATCCCATATTTTTTGGGCCTTACGACCGTCTCAAGTTTTTCTAAACATATCTAGGAAGGGAAGCTTGAAGCTTGGCTCGGATCCTCTTTTCTAGATCAATTTTATTAATAGCTACTTTGCTAGTATCTCCAACTTCGTGATACTTCCAGAGCAGCTAGTTGTCAGATTGCTACTCTAGTATAATCTGCAACCTTAGCCTTGATCCCACACTTTTGGCACATTGACTCTCAACCAACCTCGGGGTTGAGCCCGAATCTGGAAGAGCCTCCTTTAATGCCCGAACAACATAATATCTGATGAAAGCAACTCAAACAAAATGGCACATGGGACTAGTTGTTTTGTTTTTCTCGCAAAATACCACTATATAAAGAGCATGCATAATTAATGCTCATACCTTGTTGCTTTTATCTTTTCGCTTTTTCATTCTTCTTTGCAGCTTTTGAGTTCGGCTTAGGTTTATCATCTACAAAGTCACAACCCGAGGAGCCTCGAGCTGCACTTTCCTCGACGTGAGCCCGCTTTGATCTTCCCGATGACCCTAGCTCCCTGCCTAAAAGAACAATTACTCTAAAAAATATTTGTCCGAATCTTGCACTTCTTCCTATATTCGAAGTCTTGCACTTCTTCCTATATGTGAATCTAACAAGTAGAGGCTGGGCATAGGGTTCAATAACCCTAGCTCGCCTCAACAATCGAGAACAATTTTTTTGTTAAGAATCTACCATGCTTTTGAAACCCTAAAACAATTTTATCGACATCCGCATGGCTCCAAAACTCCATGACCATAGGGATTGCATTTCTTATTCAAAATCAACTACTCGTAAAGAGTGCACTCTAGATATACCGTTTAGTACATCCGCACGAATACAAAGAATGAAATCATAGTAAAACCATGTTTAAAAGGTATAAAACACAAAGGTAACCCCTGTTATTATGCTACATATTAATTGCTAAGTGATTTAAATGTGCAATTGATGTTTTATGTTTGTGTTTTGAGATAACGTATGAATAAGACTTTGATAGACACACTAGACTCTTCCAAAGTTGTGATTGTTGCCCTATGTTCCATGGCTTCATTTTGTCTTTTATCAAAGTGTGACGACTCTTCTCCTTGTTCACTTCCTTTGCTTTCATTTGTTCATGTACCCCTTTGCATTCCAAGTCATTCCATTCACTTTTCCATGGCATTCTCTCGGTTGAGTTCTCCAATTTCTCTTAAGCTCCCTTTTGTGTAGTATCTCTGGTTTCAGGGGTTCTTTTTTCTCCATGTTGTGGTTTCACTTTTGTCCTGGTGCCTTTCGCATTAGTTAGTAGTAGCTTCCTCTATATGTTCATATCTATCTATCCATTATCTTATTGTTTTTGCTCAACTCTTTTATTGTTCCATGCTAGATTAACCTCTTGGTTATTTGACTCCATTCCGACTTTCATTGCTATTGGCTCATTTGCTTCAATTCTTCTTTTGTTCAATATATCTTACTTTTTTCTTTTCTCACACTTCATAGGGCTCGTTCTTGATATATTTCATATTGAATGCATATGTTTGATCTATTCGTGAATGATGTCAATCTACATCTCAATTTTAGCACAATCATGTTCTAGTACAATTCATGTTCAATCATTTTAGCTCTTTTGTTCCTTATTTGTCCTGTCTCCTTCATTTGTTCAACTCTCTGCTTGATTTGCCTTGGTTCTCTTTGCCTTGTTGAGTGTCTGTATCATGTTCTCCGTCCCTTTCTCTATGTATCCTAATTACTCCATCAGCCTTGCTTCATCGTTTCTTGTCCCCTTTGCCTGATCTATTCTAGTCGTCCTATTTTGTCCATTTCTCCATTTGTTTCATTTTTTATCCTAATCAATAAACCCTAATTGGAAGTTATATAGATGCATGTGATTAGGATTAGTTGGTAATTTTTGTTTTCATTTATCTCTTATATTATGCTATGTTAGATCCCGCCCTAATTTGAATGGTGAGGATTTGATCGACCCAACGGTGAAGATGATGGGTTCGTGTCTTGAATCAAGATTTCATCTCGATGGTTGCTTGAATTCGATGGCCTAGATACATTAAATCCGATAATCAAAAGGCTGAAGGAAAGAGAGAAAATAGGAGGGGGAAAAGGAAAAGGATGAAACAACAAAGGGAAATGAGAAAATTGAAAAAACAAAAAGAATGGAAAAGGGGGAAATGAAAAAAGGAAAAATAGAAAAAAGCAAAGGAAAGAAGAAAAATATATAAAGGAAAAAAGGAAAAGAATAAAAAAAAGGAAAATGATAAAAAGGTTTAAAAAGCAAAAGGAACAAAAGGAAAAAGAAAAAAAGTTAAAAAGAGAAAAAGGAAAAGAAGATAAGGAAAAAGGGTAAAGGAAAAAGAAAAAAGAACAAAAAGAAAAAAGGAACAAAAGAAAAGGTTAGAAAAAAAAAAAGGAAAATGGTTGAAAAGGAAAAAGAGAAAAGAGAAAATGAAAAGGAACAAAAGGAAAAAAGAACAAAAAAACCGAAATGGGGAAAGGTAGAAGGGAAAAAAAGAGAGAGGAAAAAAGGAAAAAGAAAAAGAAAAAAACTAGCAAAGAGAGGAGGCTTGAGGCCAAGGTAACATCAAATGAAGGTAAAGAACGCGGCATGAATATAGTCAGCCTTTTTCTGTGTTAGGCATAGTCAACATGTTTGGATGATCAAATGAGGCTATAAACTCGGGGCTTCAGTTTGGTGCTCATTTATATGAATTGGCTATGTATTACTCCTTCACAAACGAGGATCGCTATGTACGCTCCAGATGTTGGAATAAAGGGCAAATATGCCCATCCGACAGCTCTCGTTGCCTGGAGTAACCCCCCGTGTGAATATGCACCCAAACCAAAGGGGGTTTAAGGGGGATTTTAATTTAAATGTGTTAAATACAATGGTTTGTGTTAATAATGTTAATGGTAGTTGTGTGTTAATGGTTTATGTTAACTAAAAAAAAATTCGGCCCCTTCGGGGCCTTAAGGATGGTGTAGGGGTGTAGATATAGACATTACCTAATACTCTAATGATGGATGATGTATCATAGCCTCAGATACAATATCATAGAAAGATAAATTAATATGTGAAGCAACAAGAATTGAGATTTAGAACCATCGTATTGTAGTTTGAAGATATAATCTTGAATCGAAAAAGCACGTTTTATTCTAAAGGACATGTATCACCTGAAATGAGGCTTCAGCATGCCACTAACTGTATCACACTTCTATGGAATTTATACACCATCAATAAAAATGAGAAGAGCATCTACTGAAATGGTACATGCAATGGAAATGCACAAGAAAGATGACAAGACAAGAAAAGTAGAAGGAAAAACCCACCATTTTAATAAAGATTATCCGTGACACAACTTAAAATATGCAGGAAGCATGCAAAACAGATTCTTTTACTTGTTGAAATGGTGCAAGAGTCTAGATTCCTGTGTTTCAAAGGTGCACTAGGCACAATGGCGTGAATATTATTCAGGCATAATTGTGTGCGAGACCACAAAACAAGATTTCTAGATTATATGCAACCTCCCCTTGCTCTGAGCATTATTCTATCAACGTACTGCAGAATTCAAACAACTTAAGAAGGAGCATTATTCTTCAAACAACTTAAAGGAGCATTATTCTGCCAAACAAATAAAAAAAGATTGTGATAATGAAGATGTACTCTGTATAAAAATTGTGCAGATGAAGTCTTTTCCCATCTAAAATAGCTTCTGGAAATGCTTCCAGGCCAGGAATGAGATGGCCATGACGTCATAATGAAGATGGACTCTGTATAGAAATTGTGCAGATCAAGTCTTATCCCATTTAAAACAGCATCTGGAAATGCTTCCAGGCCAGGAATGAGACAGCCATGACCTAAATTGCATATCATATCTGCATCTATGAGAGCATTTTGCTGACTGAAAATGGTAGCAGAAGCGACCTTTTGCTTGGCCATATTTTGCCCAGAAATAGTTTCCTTGCTTCTCATTTCAAGATTGCCTGCACAATTCAAACAACTTAAAGAAGGAGCATTATTCTTCAAATAACTTAAAGGAGCATTATTATGTCAAACAAATCAAAAAACATTGTGGTAATGAAGATATAGTCTGTATAGCAATTGTGCAGATCAAGTCTTATCCCATTTAAAATAGTATCTAGAAATGCCTCCAAGCCAGGAATCAGATGGCCATGATGTCATAATGAAGATGCACTCTATATAAAAATTGTGCAGATCAAGTCATATCCCATTTAAAACAGCATCTGCAAATGCTTCCAGACCAGGAATGAGACAGCCATGACCAAAAATTGCATAACATAATCTATAAGCATTTTGCAGACTCAAAGTGGTAGCAGAAGCGGCCTTTTGCTTCGCCATATTTTGCCCAGAAATAGTTTCCCTGCTTCTCATTTCAAGCTTACCTGCTATATCTTCAAAGATATCATTCTTCCAGATGCCACATTTTCCCACAACAGACTGGTTTTAAAGCATTTCAAGGATTGAATCAATGAAATGGTACCTGATGCAATTATCTTCACGATAGGGGCCAAAGAAGGTATAATTATTGTGGTAATTCTGTGAAATCCAACAATACAACAGTAGAAGGTACAGATCGTTAAATAGATAGAAAATTTGATAGAGGAAATTCGATATGTTTTACTTACCTAACATGACGCGATTGAACAGTATTTTAAAATATCCATCTGCTCTTTTTTCTGCAACTTCGGCTCTTTTAGCCTCTTTTTTTTTCCTTGCTTGCAATTTCAGCTTCAGATGGGGACTTCATCTGCATTTCCTCCTGCCCTGTTAAGGAACCATTATTGTCAAAAAAAATTCTAAATGTAAGAAAGCGGGCTCGAGTGGTAAGTTAGTTGCCTATGGGACAACAAATTTGACAAAGCCGTAAGAAGACATTGCTAAAAAATGATGCCCTTTAAACTATCGGAATTTAGAAGGCATGAGAATGAAGGGGAGCCATTGACATCCGACCATGCAAATCTTTTCAAGGTAAAATCCGGCGACAAATGTGCAAAAATGAGACAAACAAAAAAAAATCGATCAGATGGGGAAATGGGTTATGGCAAAAGAAAGATAGAAGGAAGAAACAAAACACAAAGCTGAAGAAATGCGGAAAAAGAGAAAGGACTGAATTTAAATCACAAGACCGACCTGATATGAGATGCCTTGTCAGAATAGAACTAGAATGGGCAAACCCAGAAACAAGGCAAACTGCATCAAGGAAAGCAATTGATGACGCATCCAAGGCTTCCTCGCCGACGCCTCCAATGTATAAGCTTTATGCGGATAGAACAAAAAGGCCCCATTTTCTTAATTCCTTTAAAACCAAACCCATTCTTCTTCCATGCCTTTTTCGGCCCTTTATACATTTGTTTATTCTACTCGATATGCCAATTCCAAATTAGATTTATCTTGATATCATGAACTCCAACTAGTTCGCAGATAAGATTTGTTGGTGCAAATCTAATGCTCTAGCGCCCAGAGGCCCAAGAATCCTCCCGGTTTATGACAGTAAAACCCTATTTGGGGTTCGGCAAATCGACCGCATGTCGAGAGGAAAACAAAAATCATGGAATAAAGTTTAAGCTATTAAATAAAATCATAAATTAGGGTTAAAACCATTAGAATGTGAAATTTAACCACTCAAAAACAAGGTAAGCACTCCAGAAATACTATTTAGTATACCTCATCAAATACAACATCGAAATCATAGAAAAACCTTAGTAAAAATCGTACAAAAACATAAAAAAAACCCCCTGTTATTATGCTACATATTAGCATAAAATGCATGCACATATCCTTATCCTTATATATATACAATTATATTGGGTGCCACAAATGTTGTCAATACCCCAAATGATGTAGAGATTGATGCCACAAAATGTTGGTAGAGATTGATCTCGTGAGTCCATCTCACGAGATGGGCGGCCTGGGCGGCGCACCATTAACTCCCAAGCATCCCTATTGTTGGTGTACCAAAATGTTGGGTGCAATTGATCTCGGCCCATCCATCTCGAGATGAAGCGGCCCACAACAACAAAAGCCCTCCCAAATTGGTATCCTCTGTTCTCCCTGCCGACGAGCCTTCTTCTACCCGGTTTTGCCCCTTTAATTTGGCTGAGTTGGTTCCAAGCGCACATTTCGGTTTTTACGGTATGTCTTTGTTTTTTTTCTATCTTAGGCGGAGGTGGGGATATGGCCCGACAAAGTATGAGGTATGGGAAAAGATTAAGCCCGATTTGGGTTTCCTTTTACTCCGGCGACTAATCCGACCACATTGGCCGCCTCTTCTTAAGAAAACAGGCGATATAATTTTTGGACTGGCTTCATTCCCTATACAAATGGATTTTGGAGAACCAAATTTGGTCTCAATGCTATAAACGCGGGTTAGATGCGAGTTTCGTGAGCCCAAATATCCTTGGATTACAAATGGTTTTGTTTGCTATATTTGCTAAATGGTTTTGTTTGCTATATTTGGTCGTTTGGTAATCCAAAAAATGAGATGGGTGAAAATTTATCTTCTCTTTGGCAGCAAAGCGAGGCATCGGCGACGATTATCGCCCTCACGGCCTCCTCTCGTTTCTTTCCTCTCGAAGGTGTTCCACTTTAGAGACCCTAGAAAAATCCCCGGTAATCGTCTCCTTCAACTGGTGAGGATGATGCTTTTTATGTGCCTTATTTGTGGATCAAAAGAGAATTAAGCAATGACATGCTTGGTATCTTGAATAAAAGCGCTAGAAGATTTCATAACTCTATTGATACTCCATATTCAATGCATTGTTAGGGCTTTTGTTTTGAAGATCCATTGTAGCGCTTATTTCTCCATTTCTTCTTGACATTGATGTTTTATAATGCATAGGCCAGAAGAGATACGCTTGAATGGAGACTCAAACCGGTTGCAGATTAGATTTTTGAAGCTCACGATGTGGACTCTGTTTTATGATATATCTCAGTAATTCGATGGATATGCTGGGTTTATTAAACTAAATCCGGATCAAAGGCCGAGTGTTTGGCATGCCTCTATATCCTAAGCTCACTAGTAATGGTGCCGGCGTAAGGCCGGCATAAGTTGGGAACCCGTCACGGAATGGAACATGTTCAAATTTCAACTTCTTTTTATAAATCTTAGATAATAGAATTTAAGCTCAATGTTGCCGGACTATAAGAGGTTTTTTGTGTGCTCGAGTATTGTTTCCTTTTTCTTTGCCTTTTGCTCTATCTCGCATTTCTTTTTTCTTTTTTTTTTTCCGATTTTCCTACACATTTTCCTTTTTAATTTTTTCCTACACATTTTCTTTTTCTTTTTTTCCTTTTTCCTTTTCCCTTTTTTTTTTATCCCGCTTTTCCCCCTTCCTTCCCTTCCCACTTCCTCGTTTCATTTTTCCCTTTCCCCTTTTTCCGACAGATTTTTTTTCCTTCCTTTCATCCTTTCATCAAAATTTCTTCCCCTTTTTCATGTAAACCCTTTTTTCTTTTTCTCCCCCTTCCTTTTTTTTTTTCCATGCCTTTTTCCCACCTTTTTTCATGTCCCTTTTCTTTTTTCCGCTCCGTGACCTCTTCCCTTTTTTCTCGTGGCCCTTCTCCTTTCCTTTTCTTTTTTTATTTTCCATTGTCGATGTTCTTTTTCCTTCACTTTGTCATTTTTCTCACCCTTCCTCTCTTCCTCTTTTCTATGCCCTTCTCCTCCTCTCTTTTTTTTCATTTCCTCTTCCCCATTCCTCGTGCCATTTTTTCCTTCCCTTTTTCCCACCTTTTTCTATGTTCCCTTTTTCTTTTTTCGTGACCTCTTCCCGCTTTCCTCATGCCCCTTCTCCCTTTTATTTTTATTTTTTTTTCCCCTTGTCCCATGCTTTTTTTCCCCTTCACTTTTTCATTTTTCTCAACCCTTCTCTCTTCCTCACTTTTTCAATACTGCCCTTTTTCGCCTTTTCTTCATCCTCTTCTTTCTTCTGTGCTCGCTCCTCCTCCTCTTTTTTCTTTTTTTTTTTCGCTTTTTCCATGCCCTTTTTCCCTCCCCTTCCCATTTTCCATTTCCCCCTTTTCCTCGTGCTCATTTTCCTCCTCTCGCTTCCCCTTCTGCATTCCTTTTATTCCCTTCTGCTTTTCTTTTGAATGCCTTTTTCCCTTCTTACTTCTCTACATCATTCTCCCTTCCCCTTTTTTCGCCTAATTTTCCTCCTTTCCATACCCCTTTCCTCTTCCCTTTTTCCCATTGCCTTTTTTTTTCCTTCCCCTTCCCTCCCTCCCTCCCTTTTTTTCCTTTTCCCATGCCACTTATCCCTTCCTCACCGCTTTTTATTCTTTTCCCTTTTTCCCTCTTTTCCTCTCCCCTTTTCCTCGTGTCTCTTTTGCCTTTTCCTTTTCATCTTTCCATCCCCCTTTTTTTTTTTTCTAACCTCCCCCTTTCTTTTGGCTCCTCTTTTTTTTTTTCTCCTCCTTTTCTTTTTTTTTTTCTCTTTCCTTTTTTCATTACTACTCCCTTTTCCCCACCTTTTCCATGCGCCCTTTTCCTTTTTCTCTATCCTCTTCTTTCTTTTCCTTTGAACTTCTCCTCCCTTTTTTTTTCTTTTTTACTTTTTCCATGCTCTTTTTTCCCTTCCTTTTTCCCCCTTTTCTCAACCTTTCCTTTTGCCCTTTTTTCCCCAAGGCTCCTTTTTCCCATCTCCCTTTCCCCTTTCCAAATGCCCATTTTCCCTTCCCTTCCGTGATTTCTTTTTTCCTTCCCCCTTTCGCTTTTCAATGGCCCTTTCCCTTCCTTTTTCCTCCTTTCCCCACTCTTCCTCATTGCCCTTTCTCCTTCCCATTCCTCTCCCCCCTTTTTTTTCCCTTTCTTGTTCCCCTTTTTTCCCATGCCACTTTTCCCTTTCCTCACCATTTCCTTCTTTTCCCTTTTCCCATGCCCTTTTCCCCTCTTCCCCTTTCCCTCGTGGCCTTTTTTCCCTTCACTTTTCCTTTTTCATTCTCCATTTTCCTTAATCTTCGATATTGCAATAAAATCATCACCATCCGATTAAGCCAATCCAATCTACACCATTAGATTTAGGGCTTGATGGAAAACGGACACACGCTAAAACATTATAATATAGGATTATTCTATCCCGATATATACTGAGCAAGTCTGCAGAGTTTCCTTAGCATGGCTTGGGCGACCAGAGGATCACAGAACGCATTAGAGGTAAGCTGATTATTTCCGGTTTTAATAGAGTAGGTTTTTATCATCTCGAGGTAATATCTGAACAAGTCTTGCATCCGAAGTTGAAACATCTTTCACGCAAAACTACGGCTTTCATGGTCGCTTCTGATTTTTTTTTCGCGGGCAATATGCTTTGCTCGAATGGTAAGTTCCAAGTTGCCGCTCTGGATTTGCGGCAAAATGCGATTATATCTCAATTTCATGTGGGAGATCTTGCTCATTTGGGTTTCTTGATTTCTTGCTTTCCGCCATAGCTCTAGTGGCATAGCTTGAGGAGGTTGTCCATCCGTTTACGCCAAATATTAACATCGACTTTCTTTCCATTCTTTTCCATCACCATAGGCATTCCGTGGGTTTGTGCCGGTTGGATTACGGGAAGAGTTGGAATTGGCACATGGTTTCCCAAGTAGCATGTGGATATTGAGCTTGGTGCTTTGTGAGGTGATAATAAGCTCAAATGTTAAGTAAACTGGGGAGGCTGGCCAGACCGGGCTTAGGACAACTTTAGAACTAGCTCAGATTGAGAAAGATTAAAAAGTAAGCTTTTCAAGTGGAGGTTGAGAATATGAAAGCATTGATGGCGGGATCCATGTTTGGACTGTCCTTTAGGTCCTTTAGGTCCTTTTTAATTAGAAAAGGCGCCGTGAATCTAAGTATTTTTAGGCAACAAAAAAATGTCTTGAAATGGAGTGTGAATGTTTGTCCGGGTCGTTCTTTCTTGATTCGGGGATGTGGGAGTTGCGGCATGATCGGGTTGCATGCCACGGATCATCATCAGGACATTATCTACTTCTCCGATAGATTGCCTTGCTTGTTTGAAGCCGCCGCGGATCTTTCGCCACGGATGAAGCCCACCTTTCCTCGTCCCCACTTCTCTTTTTCCTTCTAATTTCTCAAATTTCATCACTTATATTCCTCGTTCTTTGTATTTGGGGGATCGATTATGCCAACAACGGGAGCCACGGACTGTTCTTTGCTTAGTTTGGGTAGCAAGGAAATCGGATACAACAGGTGAATGCTAATCCGGTGAGTAGAATGTTAAGTTTTTGAGTTCTTACGTGATTTTTCGTTTTATCATCTTTGTTATAGTTAAGTTGTACTTGTTGTAGTTAAGTTGTCTTGTCATATTTCATTCTAGTTTGTGCGTACATTATATGCTCATCGGATCTTATCCCGACCGTCAAACCGACGAGGGCTAGCATGTCTTCTGAGTTCTAATTATCTAGCTAAATGCCATGTAGGTCGATTGGAGGAAAATACTCAGTATATCTTGGAAGCTATAATAAAATCTGCATTTTTGGTCCAAGTAGATGCATTTGCAGCCTCTCTCTCCTTTTTCTACTAAAGTGCCAACATACAAAGGCAACATAAAACATGAGCCGCATTACGCCCATCGACCGCTGGAACAGGCGGTTTTTGGTCGTGTTAGTTGTGAGATTTTCTCTTCATTTCCGTTATTATATATAGTTAAATAATATGGCCAAACAATAGTATAATCACGCAACATGGCTATTGCAAGCATAACCCTCGTAAGATGGTCAAAAACATGGGCGTAAAAAGAAATGAGAAATCTTGCAAGGTATACATAGAGTTCAAATATAATATAATGGGCATTTTGTGAAATGCTACCATCACATTTTAATTATAACTCCTATGCCATGTATTGTCGGGTAATAGTCGATAGAGAGGTAGGGCATGCTATTGTTGTAGAAGTAGATGGCATCTGCTTTGACCACCAACAGTTCTAGCGAGGTGCAAGTTTCCATGCCCGGTAATCATCATTAGAGAAGAAATGCACTCATTAGCAAGTGAATATGTGCGTGCCACATGTTTTGGTTCAATTCTTCACATATTGTAGAAGTAAAAATTCATTTTTCTGACCGCGTTTCTGCCGGCATTCGAGTCCAACACCACATCCGTTACGCTTGCATGTGTTAGTGATCTCCCTTTTATTGGTAGGCATCATAGAATCTCTTGTTTGCTATTTGTCATTGTGTGGGTCTCCGGCAGACTGTTGAATCCACCATAGTGCTACTCTTAAATCGTGTCAACTGTCATGCGCCATTTTGATGTACAATGGTTCTTAATTCAGAAATGTTATAGGCAAAGACAAAGGTTATTTCCGCTAGACTCTCATGAGCTAGCTCTCCACTTATCATTTTGGCAAATGGATATGCATTCTTTTCCATATTGGCATGAAATGCTGGCTTTAGAGTAGCAGATGATGCCTTCCCAAAGATCAAATTTCGTGAGTACATGGTCCGCTCAATCATTTGCGGAGGGAGAACTTGCATCTATCCAAGGTAAGCAGGGCCATTTGGTGAAAAGATTATTCTATGGGGAAGGTGAGCAATTTTATCAATCTTTTTACATCATATATGGACAAACATGCGATTCGGTTCCTTTGGGCCACCTTCTTCGTAACTTTAAATCAAGGAAAAAATCAGACTTCGTTCACACTTGAATCTCAAATGGCATCTTCAATAGCCATTAATTCCCCCAAAGAGTATCAAAGCATGTGCATTTTGATGTTTAGTTTCTTGCTTATCGTGAAATCCTTAACTTTTTTGGATCCATGGTGATAAGCTCTATTGTAATTTGCATTTCATCAGAAGTTGGGGCATTTGCTTGCGTTTATATCACCGGTGGGCTGGCAAAAGCTAAGGCCCACCTTGTGATCATAAGCTTCATTGCTTGCACTAGGTTGCTCCTGCTGATCCGCCAAAAATTTTCTCAAATTTGTTATATGTTTGCATTATGGGCTGGACTACACATATGGTTATAGAACATAAAACGCCACAATATGCACATGACAAAGTGCCTCGGTCCAAGGTATGATTCTATTATCTTATGTGAATCGGGATGGGAACATTGCGGCCGCTTTTAGGGTGTACGGCGGCTTTTGTGCATGCAAGATTCCCTTGACTACATCCAGGTTTTCACACTTGTTGGAATCAAGAGTATCTTTCCGTGATGTCAAACTTTGATTACGAAGTTGGTTCAGCATCCAAGTGTATACCATCTATTGATGCTATTGTGGCTTTTAAACTCTTCGCGATGATAATGCTTTTCTCGCGTTCGCATGCTAAAAATGGTTTGGGATCTATCATGGCTAGATAAAAACCATGGCTGAACCCCAAATGATATTTGCTTGGGAGTGTAACAATGTGTTCTCCAAAGATTACGCACAAGTCCGGCAATGGGGACACTGCGCATGAAGATTCTCGCACAAGTCACGCAACATGGGACACATGCCCACAAGGACCGGGTGACATAATTGTTGTTTTTCTCCAAGAGGTGCAAAAGGAGCTTGGGATCAATATTTCCCCATACATTCTCACTACTTCTAAAGTGCAAGGGATGCATTTGGAGGTATGGTGTATCACGCCTTAGGTGTACTCAAGTGTAAATAATCTAGGTTGTGCAGGTCATGATCTTCCACACGCCATGCAAAAGCGGTGAAGAGCATGCCAATGCATATCATGGGAGATGATATTCAAATGCCCCTGGATGAAACCATCTTTACTGATCTCAAGGAAGTGATCTTTGTAAATTTGCATCTTGATGGGAAGCTCACTTGGAGGCACCCATGTCCTTGATATGTACGAGAACTTGGACCATGTCGGATCAGCTGATTCATATCATTTTGAAGGCTCTTTTTAGCTCTAGATTTTTACCCAAGATTGGCTGCAGCCATGGGATATTGGAAAGGAGGCTTTCCCGAATGAAATCCCAAAGAGGCAAAAGCCACCGCGCCCGCCTTTGCACACCAACACCCTTGGACTCCTTTTTTCAGCCAACCTCTTTTTAAGCCTTGAGGCAATCCATGGAAGGTCTGATCGCCCCCCGCCGCAGGACCCACCTGGTGTAATTTATGCAAAAATGATGCTAACCTGGAATGCTACATCGATTCTGCGAGAGAAGTGGTTGAAAATCCTCGCTAACATGATTGGCGTTGCTCATAATCATTCGACAGAGAATAGATTAACAATCTTGAGCCCATTTTTTATTTGTCATGTCTATTCCTCCATATATAAAGCGTTGGTCTAACTAAGAGACGGAATAAGTCTTGAGAGATGATGGAAAAGGTTGTTGAGAGTATATGCAAGATAAGTAAGATGTTTTAGAGTGTCATAAAACGAATTACCTTGTTCTCTTGGGACTGATGGAGCAAAGAATAAATAGATGAGAAGAAATGGATGTGGCAGTATGTAAGAGAACCCGATGATCAAAAAAGAGGATGAGAGAAAAAAAAAATGCATATGATAGTTTCTGTGATTCTACGAGACAAGAGCAAGATATAATGAAAGAAAAGTTTAAAATGAGCATAATGGGGTTCCGCACACCCATTTGGTGCGGTCTCACCCTGGTGACTCGGGTGAATCCGCGCCAATGACATCTGCGTTGAGAACGCACACCCATTTGGCGCGGTCTCACCCTGGTGCCAGGGTGCCTTGTTGTTTGCTAAGATTTATCAATTCCAGCAACTATAAGATCCTAGAATGCCTCTAAAAAGTGCAAATATGGAGCAAAATCCCGGGTGAATCCGTGGTGCCTTGATGGATTTATCAATTCCAGGATGGCCTAGAATGCCTGCAATATATATCGGTGAACGCAGATGTGTTTGGCGCGGTCTCTCCGGGTGGGCCAATTCTAGCTATTTTGGATATTTTTTGACAAATTTAAAGTGCTAATCGCATTTCTAGACAATTTCTAAGCATTCTAACATCTTTTGGTACGAAATTTGGATCAATTTTGCCCTAAATCAAGTGACTATGCTACTTAGCCAATTAAGAGCATTTTAAGTAAGATGCAAGGGATTCTACTACAATTAATTTATACAAGAATATTTTATATTCTACAAGCAATTAATTTATAGTAAATTTACTTCTAATGAGTAAAACAATGTGCGTGAAAACTTATATTTATATAGTTTGCGTGCTGGGGCTCTTCACGACTTCTCCTTGCGACTCCTCCTCACCTGGGTGGAGGTCTTTGGGCCTGCTTGGTATGGATCGCAAGAGGTTGCCTTCTTCAAAGGTTGTACCAGCTCCGCCCGGCGCCTCAAGCAGGCTTGGACCATCAAGGGTGCGTGATCTTGGCCTCCTCGGCTTTGGCCGCCGCGGGCGAGATCCCCCGCCGTTGATGTGGTTCGGTGAGTCGTAGCCTATCTCGAACTCCCGGATAGACCTTTGATGTAGGCACTCAAAAGGCAGTTTCGGATCATCGACTGGTGCAGCTGTTGGCAATGCCGAATATCTTGCCGGCAGCTCTCATTGTGCGGGGATTTGGCCCATGGCGGACCTTCTTCAGAATCGAAGTCGAGGTGGTGGAGGCTAGCTTTTCGACCGGCCTGGGCTACCTTGTCGATCCATTGGCGGAGATAATTCTTGCATGTTGCCTTCTTCTTCTTCCGGGCTCATCCTCCTCCCGGTTCGTCTAGTTGTGGTTCTCTACCTTGCCCTGCGTCTCTTCCTTCCTTTTCTTCCAATTAATTTGCTCTAATTGCTCCCCTTCTTGCCATTCTCGCCACCGGGTTGGGTTTCATTATTATACTTGGGGTTGCTTCCTACTTCTTTGCCTCCCCTATTCTTCCCGGTGTTAAGCGGTTGCTCCTCTTCGAGTTGTTCTTGCTACTTGCTCTTCACCTTCTCTCCCCGTTGCTGGGGTTGCTCCTGTTCGAGGTTGCTCTGCTAGTCGGCAGGTTGCTCTTGCTACTTGCTCTTCCTCCCGCCAAACGGATGCCACGATCTCATTTCCCCGAGCCTTGCGATCATTCACCAAGTGCCAGTCGTTGCTCCTCCACGAGGTGAAACGATTCGTCTGAAGAGCTTGAGTGGCTAAGTTCGTAAATGCGGCCTAGGGTCAGCGGGGCCTCAAGAATTTGCTTGTCACGCCCACCATGAGTGCTTCCAGCGTTGCGGTAAGCCGGAGCTTCCAACCTTCCTAGCTACTTGTTTGGTCCTCCCAACAGCTTAGCTTCCTTGATGGTGGCCTCTTCGAGCGATCTTGCCTCTATCTTCGCGGCTCCTTTGGATCGATCTCGTTGGCTATTCGTTTGGTGGACACTCTTGTGGCAGCTTCGGAGATTAGCTTCTAATTCGCTTTACAAGGGTAAGAGGGAGGTTCAAGCTATCTTTTGGGAACTTCTAGGGAGTAGAGGCGCTTCTATAGGTTTATTAACTACTTTTTCTTAAGAGTAAATTTTATTATAACTATGGGTTAATAATTAAGGTACTTCCCCTAATCACTTAACTATTTCTCAAAATTTCCTAATTCCTTTTTGGGCCAAGTAGTGGTCATTTCACGCCATTTCTTTCAAGCTTTATTTTGAGCGATTTCTCATTCAATTTTTTGCTTGAAAGGTGCGTTCATGAACAACTTGAGCTCAAATTTACTAGAAGGTTTCTTTTGACTATATTATTTCCACCACTTAGACTATACTTAATCTAATTACTACCCTACTAATGGGAAAAATTTCTCCCCTTTCATTCAAGATCGAATTCTCATTCCATTCATTAGCTAGGCCGCTTAGTCTACCTATTCAGGGATATGGTGGGGCTAGCTCTTGGTCAACCAAGAACATTGCTCGATACCATTGTGACGCTCCCTCGCTAAATATACGGGCGGCCGCAGTACTCGGGTAGAAATCCCCATCCTGGGCCCATCAACCGCATGGGGCCTCCGCCTAACCCCGCACTCGAGAGAATCCTAGTGGGCAGGGGACACTTAAGGTGTCTTTGGCGCCTTCCCCTATGGACTCCTATCACAATGAAGCATAAACAACGCCGTAACTAGCAATAACAATACAATATACTACCTCAAGGGTAGTCCATCACATATCCACAACCGCAAAGAAGATAATCCTATGCCATAAAACATAAGAGCTCCTACCCATGGCTCCACTCATAAGGAGGGTGACCTGACTGGCTAGGCCTCAAGATAGAGCAGACTCGAGTCATAACAATGGCGTAGGGCGGCATAAGACAATGGCTAGGGTTGACCACTCCATCCGCCCCTCCCGTGCATACTTTTGCATGGGCTAAATCAAGCTCGGGCGTGACTCTAGCCTTCCGGATACGTAATCCCATGGTATCACCCATCGGGACTACCTGTGTTGCATCTCCTCGGGTCCGGGATGAGGCAGAAGGGTTGCATCTCCCCTTCCCGGGGTCTAGAGGTTCCGCTGGCGGCTAGAGAATCGCGGGCGACACACCCATTCGCACTGCATCAACCCCCAAAACAAGAGCCAAGCCTACACTTGCAGCCTCTTGAGAGGCGCATGCACACCATCGCCTGTGAGGTGTCGCACCCATGCTCCGGCCCGCACGGGTGACCACCATAAGCCTAGCCCACTATGGGATCCCCCCGTAGCCCCCACTGCAGGGGATCCTCCCTCCCGCATTGCCTCTAGCCCCGCTTGTGTAGTGCCGAGTCACATCATAGCCTCTATAGCCCGGGTGGGCTACTATGCACAAAGCCGCATCTAATAGGAACTAAGGGATCTACTCTAGGAGCATACTACATATGGCCCTCGGGTCTCTACCCCCTTCCCAATACAAGAGGAGCAAACATGATCAACCAACATCACATAATCATCATATCCTAAGAATGATCATAAGAAGAACATCTTAACCTAATCATACAATCTAACTAATGGTTAGGGTTCATTGATTAGGGTTCAAGATGTTGAATACGGGTTCTAGGATGGCTCTACTCTAGATACAAGATACTAGCACATCCGAATGCTAATTCCGCATGAGCTATCACAACTACTACCCTACATACCGCCCTCGATGCTCTCCCTCCCGATCCAGTGGTGCCTCCATGGTCTTCGACTCACGCGGACGCTGCTCTTGCTCCAAGAACGAGTCTACCCTCGCGGGGCTGCCGCACCAGCCTATGCCACAAGAACGCATGTTCAAACGGGTTTCGAATCCAGTAGATGAGTCTCCGGGTGCTAGGGCCGGAAAGAGGCCTAGAGTTACTGGTTCCGCCCTATAAGTTAGGGTCCACCTAAGATGCCACGCGGGCACCAATCGGGTGAGTCTCGTGGTGGCTGTTGCCCAACAGGTTAAGGCCACGTGGAAAATGGTCTTAACCTAAGGTTGGCTAAGTTATATGAATAACTTAGTCATGCCCCCTAGTGCCACAATCTATGGTATACAAGGCTATGAAGATAGACTTGTATAGTGACGGGTCCAGAAATATACGTATTCATAGCGTATATTCCCCCGAACGCCACAATAGTTGTGGTCTTTGGATGACTTCAACATAGAGGTTTGATCAGGACTAAAGCATCAACAGTTTATCCATCGTAGAATGGTCATATTTGAGGGAGTTATTTTTTATATGAGCAGTTATGACTGGTACTTTGGTATTGAATGAACTTGTTTTTATTATTTAGTGTATTGTCACATAGCACACGTTGTTTATGGGCAAAAGATCTACATTAGGTGATCACTTGCCAATCGAGAAGCCTAAGCTACCTTTTAGCCCTTGTATATTTACCCAGTCTATGCTTAATTATGCATTGGTTGGCTGCAGGTACATGATTCTCTTCTTAACGCACTTCTTTTTTGTCAAGCACGCCTTAGATGAGCTTGAATTTGGCAATGGAAGGTGTAATCGTGATTTTGTATGCAAAGCATTAGGCTTTGAAGATTTCATGATGGAAAGCTATGGCAAATGAAGCTAGCAGAGCTTTGGTGGCCAGCCACAAATTTTAGGATTCTATCGGCAAAAATATGCTGAAGCTTTCAGTTCATTTCTGCTACTCAAAGTGAGGATGAGCTTATGTCTTACAACGAAAGAATGCCAAGCATTACAATGATAATTTGTGATGCTTACACATTAGGGAACCGTCAAGATCAATGCTACAAATTAAGATCAATATTACAGACTAGTTTTGTTCCCAAACCTCAACAAGCCTAAGTTTGCTAAGTGATCCATTTCTCCATTACTGTTTATCCATTTTATTATGCTTAATATATGAATAGGAAAGCTAATAGTTGTGACGCCCTCCTAAAAATATACGGCGCTACCTACCGCACACTCGCAGCAGAAATCCCCATCCGGTCCATCAACCGCATAGGCCCTCCGTCTAACCCGCACTCTGAGAGAATCCTAGTGCGGGCAGGGGACACGAAGGTGTCTTGCGCGCCCTTCCCCTATGGACTCCTATCACAGCGGAAGCATAAACAACGCCGTAACTAGCAATAACAATACAATATACTACCCAAGGGTAGTCCATCACATATCCACAACCGCAAAGAAGATAATCCTATGCCATAAAACATAAGAGCTCCTACCCATGGCTCACTCATAAGGAGGGTGTGACCGCTAGGCCTCAAGATAGAGCAGCACCGAAGTCATAACAATGGCGAGGGGCTGGCATAAGACAATGGCTAGGGTTGACCACTCCATCCGCCCCTCCTCCATGCATACTTTGCATGGGCTAAATCAAGCTCGGGGTGACTCTAGCCTTCCTCGGATACGTAATCCCATGGTATCACCCATCTGGGACTACCGTGTTGCATCTCCCTAGTCCGGATGAGGCAGAAGGGTTGCATCTCCCTTCCCGGGTCTAGAGGTTCCATGGCATGCTAGAGAATCGCGTATGGCACACCCATTCGCACTGACCGAACCCCCAAAACAAGAGCTGCCACACTTGCAGCTCTTGAGAGGCAGGGCACACCATCGCCCTGTGAGGTGTCGCACTCCATGCTCGGCCCGCAAGTGACCCACCATAAGCCTAGCCCACTATGGGATCCCCCCAGAGCCCCCGGGCACTGGGCAGGATCCTCCCCTCCATTGCCTCTAGCCCCGCTGTGTAGTGCTGAGTCACATCATAGCCTCTATAGCCCCGGGTGGGCTACTATGCAATGTGCCGCATCTAATAGGAACTAAGGGATCTACTCTAGGAGCATACTACATATGGCCCTAGGTCTCTACCCCTTCCCAATACAAGAGGAGCAAACATGATCAACCAACATCACATAATCATCATATCCTAAGAATGATCATAAGAAGAACATCTTAACCTAATCATACAATCTAACTAATGGTTAGGGTTCATTGATTAGGGTTCAAGATGTTGAATACTGGTTCTAGGATGGCTCTACTCTAGATACAAGATACTAGCACATCCGAATGCTAATTTCAGATGAGCTATCACAACTACTACCCTACATACCTGCTCCCGATGCTCTCCCTCCCATCCGTGGTGCCTCCATGGTCTTCGACTCACGCGGACGCTGCTCTTGCTCCAAGAACGAAGTCTACCCTCGGGGGGGTGGTCGCACCAGCCTATGCCACAAAGAAACCATGTTCAAAACGGGTTTTGAACGAGTAGATGAGTCTCTGGGTGCTAGGGCTGGAAAGAGGCCTAAGGTTAGGGTTCCAGCCTATATAAGTTAGGTCCACCTAAGATGCCACGTGGCACCAATCGGGTGAGTCTCGTGGTGGCGGTTGCCCAATAGGTTAAGGCCACGTGGAAAATGGTCTTAACCTAAGGTTGACTAAGTTATATGAATAACTTAGTCATGCCCCCTAGTGCCACAATCTATGGTATACAAGGCTATGAAGATAGACTTGTATAGTGACGGGTCCAGAAATATAATGATATTCATAGCGATATTCCCCCCGAACGCCACATTCTCCCCTTAGGACAATGATGTCCTCAAAGATTGCGCTTAAGGTGACTAACCTACCTTATGCCCCAAAAACAACATAACATACTCTTTAATTCAATTTAAAGGGTCAACTTCCTATTGAAAGTTAATTGTCAAAATTTAGGCTATATTTGTACTTATACAAAATTATACAACCTTAACAAGTTACTTCTTATAATAATTAGGAAATATTACTATAAGAGTTATTAGGGTTCATAATCTAAATTATGGCTCCCCTATCCCTCTCGAATGCCTCCCCGATGCCCACCTCTTACTTGCCCCAGACAAGGAGCACATTACATTAGTTTAGTTAATAAATTGTGGTTTTAGGGGACCACCCCTTACCTCCTTGAGCCGAACCACTGGCTCAAGGTTGTCCCTACTACCTTGCACAAGATCATGGCCCTTTCGATTTGAGCTTAAGGATCATTTAAGATGCTCCCATCATCGCCCATGATCGAAAGTGCTACCTTGTACTTTGCGGTTACCCGGTGCCGAAAGTACCCCTAGTGCATCATGCCCCAAGGGTTTGAAGCTAGGGAACGCCTCATGATCCCATCATCGCAAGATGATCACTTTAACCTTCACCATGACCCTCCCACGGCCAGTGTGTGCGCCCCCCGCGATCGCGGGCATAGAGAGCATCCGATCGATGTCCCATCATCGCCCACCATGCCTCCTCGCTCACATGACCCTAATGGTCATGCGCACTCTTTGTGCGCGGTGGCCTAGAGAATGCCCTAAAGGCGATCCCATCATCGCCCACACGATCCAGTTGTCCCGCACATGCACCCTACTAAGTAGAATGCATGCCAAAGCTTAAGGATAACTAACAACATACTAGCTAACCACCTGGCAAGTCGGGGTCGACCAAGTCGGAGATGACTCGCCCATCAAACTCCTTCATAAACTCCGGGTATTGCTTCTCCAAATCTTGCTTCAATACCCATGTCGCGTCTTCCATGGGACAGTGCTTCCACTTGACCAAATACTGGAGGAATTAAGATCACCTAGTCCTCTTGAATGACTTATCAAGAAGGAATTCGTGCACTATTTCAACTTGCAATGATCCTTCACCATTTCCAACAAAGTTGGAGTATCCAAAACCTTCTCAGGGTTAGGATCGTGCCTTTTCAATAAACTCACATGGAAGACCTTAAGGTGGCCCAAGAGATCCAACTTGTAGCTTGAGAGCCCACTCTTCTCCAAGATCTTGAACGGACCGGCCCACCTAGGGGCGAGCTTCTTACAATTGCCGTAAGCTTCCCTTGCTTAACCTTTACTTGAGCCAACTTTATCTGTCACAACAAAACAACTCTCGAGGAGTGTTATGTCTATCTGCTAGACTCTTCAGATGTGCCCATGCTGTTGAAGATATTCTCACACTTCTACCAAAAGCTACCGTGATATATTCGTTGTTGTTTAGAAACTTCCACCTAGGGCATTAGATTATGCCACATAACTAGGGTCAAGCATTAATAACTGTAACTGATCATGGAGGAGACATCTTCGATGACTCTTGCTTCATATTATTGTACGTAATTGACCAGGTGGATGTACTCGGCCCATTTGGATTACTTGTTCCAATCATAGTTTCTCAACGTGCTCTCCAAAATTGTGTTGGTGCAGTCCCTTTGCCGATTTGACTGCAAAAGATAAGCAAAACTCATCAACAAGTTGGTGCAGCTCGTGTTGAAGAAGTGTTGCTAAACGTCGCTAAGGAACTCCGGATCTCTATTGGTGATGATCGACTGCGGCCTTCCATGCAAACTTACAAGAACTCTTATGTAGACCACACGGCTAGATCCAAGGCTGTGTCTATGGTGTGGCATGGCAAGTATGTGCCCTTTTGATAAGCTATATACCACAACCATCAAGGCTTCAAAGCTTCTTGTTGTCCTTGGAAGGCCCGCTATGAAAACCATGCTGAAGACTTCCCACTTGGCGTCTGGCACCGCCCAAGGTTCCAAAACTCCCCGAATTAAGTTGTTACGCCCTGGTGTGCTGGCTCCACTGACACATTCTTGGCTATGTCTGATTATCTGCTTCTTCATACCTGGCCAGACGTAGCTACTTCTAATCTTGAAGTAGGCCTTTATAAATTTTGCATGGCCGGAAATAGGGCTATTATGCGTGTCCTGGAAAATTTTTCTTACTCCTTATGCTTTGAGTATAGTTGTTCTTTGATATTAAAGATTACCTTCCTTTTTAAAATATTTGAAGGTTTCTCTTTCTTAATCCGTTCTTGCACTCTTGTAAGGACTAGCCCATCATGTGCTTGAACTCCATGTTGGGGAAGATGGCTTCTTCTATCTTCTTGCCGAATTCGCTTGCCGAAGTGGAGATGGCATTGCAAATTGCTGCTTCAAAAGCTTGCCAATGAGTGGCGACGTCTTAACATCTCCACGGCTGCATGCTCTTCCATTGATTTGCTGTAGATCACGATGTCGTCGAAGAGAATTGATGAAGAAATCATCCAAGGAATTCTTAGAAGATGTCGTCCTCAAATGCATACAAGTTGGTGGAGCATTCCATAGACTCAAGGGCATCACTGTGAAGTGATAGTGCCCATACCAAGTTCTGAAGGAGTCTTATAATTATCTTCCCCCTTCATCCTTATTGCTGATGGCCCGAGTTTAAGTCGATTTTGTAGAAGAATCCTGCTTCTTGGGCTGATCCATTATGTCATTGCTTGTTGAGCTGCCCATGGTTGATATACATCTTTAGACTTCCATCTTGGTAGAAAGGATCCCCAAGTTGATCAACTCCTACAATCGCTTCTTGAGCTCGCTAGCTCTGGAAGTGCGATTCTATAAAGAGCCTTGTTGATCGGCTCGCCTCCTGCAAGAGTGATTTCAGACTCTATGCCTCTATAGAGCAAAAGCTCTCAAATTTCACCTGGAGATATATCATGGGACTTCTTGATTAACTTAGAAATTGGCCGAGGCAAATTGTTCAAGTAGCATCTTCCTTCTTACTCTTGTAGCTCTGGGATTAACAACTTGTAGCTTATGTACGACCTCATTCCTCATGATGTACTTAAGTAATTGCTTTACTGACATGCGTTGCACGATTGGAATTACTTCCTTAACTTAAATTATAAGGTACTTGCTCTTTGGTGCTGGGATAATTATCTCTTGCTTATGATAATCAATTATTGCCTTAGCCAGCTTTAATATTGCATGCTTATTATGAGGTCATAGTTGCCAATGTACATGAGTTGGTGCCGATGCTCTACTTTGCTTCGCTTAAGGTTGATGTCGAACTTGACTCTTGTTCCGTTGGTGCTGCTAATTACTTGGCCTTGCCTTAATTACTGGCCTAGATTTAGACTTAAGAGTCTTACTCTTAAAGATGTCCGTCATCTAGGAGGTGCAAAATTATAAGTTAAAGAACTACTTACCTAAATCCTATGGCCATAAGTTTAGTCGGCATGACATTACTTTTGGGCACACATAGAAAACTATATGATTAGATAATTATTCTTGTTTTAGATCTAATCTATACTCTAGGATCTACCCTTTCTTAATTATTGCCCTCTTGAAATAGCCCTACCTTTGAGTTGATGCCATCTAAGAAGTTGGCCGGACTTATTAGATTGCTTCCCTTCATTTGGTCGGATTATTCCTTGTGCTGCGGAAGTACTCATCATATACACGGTTATCCTATTATTGAATCCTTCTTAGCGAGGTGATCAAGCTCACGAAGAGGTTCCAATATATTGGATATCTGCCAGCAATGTATACAATTATTGTACTCCATACATTTTCTTCCCAATACTTGAAGCTTTGCTCCATTCTTGGGTCCATCCTTTTTAAAAGAAAAGACAAAAAATCTACTGAAATTTCGGTCCCAATCCCATCATGGATATTATCACCCATAATTTTAAGAAACTCAACGATCTGATAGGTCCTCAAGCTTGTTTAAAGCTGGTGTAGTCGTTAGTCATTGGAGTAGCAAGGCGATGATCCATAATTTGTTGAAAAGAATCTGGTCTCCTTGGAGTTGCTGTATAATCATTCGCGTGCCCTGCTTCTTTTGTTGAACATATTCTGACTCTGATCGTCCTTAATGTTGATGCTGATTACTTTCATTAAAATTATTCCTCTTAGTGGACTTGTCGATGTAGTATGCATAAGGCTCGATGTCGTGATCCCAAAGGCTTGGAGGTTATGAGATTCGAGGATGATTCTTCTAACTCTGAATTGATATTGTTGTGTTGACCTTGTTGATTCTATTCTTCGTCCTATTTGGTTGCATCTTCGTTGTTATAAGGCTGATGATAATGTAGAGTGGTTTACCACTTCTAACTATGCAACTTCTCTTGCTAAGAGGAGTTTATGTGCATCCATCTGCAGGGACTAATCTTGATTGATCAATTAATAATGCTGGTATTTGGTCCCTCATGATGCCTCTTCTTGATGGTGTTTGACCTCCAATCTCTAAGGTAGAAGATTGTCGTGATCTTGAGATGGTGCTGTCGAGGTTGATGCAGCTTCTCTGAAGTATCGGGCTGATGAGGAAGAAGTTTGTTGCAATCACGCCATATTTCTATTCTTGAGGAGCCCACTCTTGCTGGCTTGTAATACCTCCTTAGTCAAAGCATGTCTGCTTGGAGTCTAGATCTGATACTACTATGGCCTGTATATCTATGATAGTTGCCCTTCCGAGGAGGTATGTCCAGTCTCGGCTCTTGATATCATAAGTCGATGAAGTGTACTTGTTGGTGGCGTAGCTATGACATTAGTCATGAATGTCGGGCCGTTCCTCGAGACAATATGGCACTTGGAGAATATCCTTGACTAGGAGATGTTCTTCCCCTAATGTGGTCAATTTTGTAAGTGCCGTGATGCCCACTGGCTGTTGCATAGCCCTCTTGGCAATTCTTATGTCTCTCCTGATGTCGCAGTCGTCCTTCCGATAGGCTCCCCTTTCTTATTTGTGTTCGGCCTTCCCTGTACACCATCTTGGCGTTTGATTAGCTGAAGCTTCCTCCATAAGTTTGCCCTCTGCTTTCAATTCGTTGATGTTGTCGAGTGTCTCCACTGTCGAGGCTCGAGGATCCGGAACGAAGGTTCTGCTGACCTGTTTTACTGCGCTAAGGTGCACAAGGCAACTAATACTATCACAAGAAGAATTACTTATGTGTACTTACTCTACAATCCCTGTTTTTATACCTTTATCCACTCTACCTCAAATGACCCACTTGGCATTTGGCACTTTACTAGACACTGAGGAAGGTACTTATTTACTGTTATGGGGTGGTAGAAGGAGACTCATTCACTGGGTGTACTTGGTGTGCTAGACTGAATTACCTAGATAAAATGAATTCCTAGACAATTATCTATGATACAAAGGCATGCCTGAAGACACTTGATGATAGTGCACCTATAACGTGTGTTGGTGTACCCTACCAACGTGTGACAACAATTTCTAAGGCCTTGGTAACTAGCTGGGTTTCTAAGAAAAAGTTTCATTATACTACCTGTATGTAGACAAGAAGACACTTAGCAAGATAAGGGCGACAACTAGGCTATGATGAGTGCAGATGCTGTCTCTATCTAGCTTAAGGATCTTGGTTCTAAGTCTAAGGCTTGGCCATTAGTATTATCTAACATTATTAAAGCTTAAATTTAATTAAGAATCATAATTTAAACATAAACGATGCCCGCCCTTAGTGGTTGGCACGGGGGGGTTTGGGGGGGTTCAACCCTGTGGGTGGGAGGTTCGATTCCCGCTACTGTGGGAATTCTTTTAAGATGAGGTTCAAATGGATTGAAAAGCTAGAATGGGGTACTACAAGACACTAGAGTGCAAGGTAGAAGACTAGCATATGTACTAGCAATTTTGCTAAATTTTTAACTTTGAATCATATGACTCGGGTGAATCTGCGCCAATGACATCTGCGTAGAGAACGCACACCCATTTGGCGCGGTCTCACCCTGGTGACTCGGGTGAATCCGCGTCAATGACATCTGCGTTGAGAACGCACACCCATTTGGCGCGGTCTCACCCTGGTGCCAGGGTGCCTTGTTGTTTGCTAAGATTTATCAATTCCAGCAACTATAAGATCCTAGAATGCCTCTAAAAGTGCAAATATGGGCAAATCGGGTGAATCCGCGCGGATGGCCTCTGCGTCGCGAACTCAGATGTGTTTGGCGCGGTCTCACCCGGGTGGGCCAATTCTAGCTATTTTTGGATATTTTTTTGACAAATTTAAAGTGCTACACTGCATTTCTAGACAATTTCTAAGCATTCTAACATCTTTTGGTACGAAATTTGGATCAATTTTGCCCTAAATCAAGTGACTATGCTACTTAGCCAATTAAGAGCATTTTAAGTAAGATGCAAGGGATTCTACTACAATTAATTTATACAAGAATATTTTATATTCTACAAGCAATTAATTTATAGTAAATTTACTTCTAATGAGTAAAACAATGTGCAGGAAAAACTTATATTTATATAGTTTGCAGACTGGGGCTCTTCACGACTTCTCCTTGCGACTCCTCCTCACCGGGTGGAGGTCTTTGGGCCTGCTTGGTATGGATCGCGCAGAGGTTGCCTTCTTCAAAAGGTTGTACCAGCTCCGCCTCCGCTGCCTCTTGCAGGGCTCGGACCATCAAGGGTGCAGATCTTGGCCTCCTCGGCTTTGGCCGCTTCGTGGCGAGATCCCGCTGTCGTTGATGTGGTTCGGTAGTCGTAGCCTATCTCGAACTCCTGGATAGACCTTTGATGTAGGCACTCGAAAAGGCAGTTTCCTGGCTTACTCAGCCAAGAGGATTCAGCAGGCGGAAAAAACTCATTCACATGCCTGATTGGTTGAATCCGGGCTGCTGTAATTGCGGGAAGAAGCACCTACAAATGAATCGAAAAGGCAAATGAATCAAATGAATCCCTCACCATCTTTCTCGATTCTGCTCCTGCCGCTCGACCCCAATTGAGTCTTCATTCCTGCCATTCTATTCGACCCGGATTCATCTGTATAGCTTTGAGGCCGGACGTTCCTGCTCCAATACCGAGCCATAATCTCGTCTGGGTTCGCCTTCAGAATCAGTACACTCAAAAGTCCGTTTCTGTAGTTTGAAGGCAGAGAGTCTTGATATCACGCCCAATCTGTCCTCGCCCAATCCTTATCTGTCCTCACATTCAAACTTTGTCCGAACCCAATCATTCTCAAATAGGGCTGGATTGTTATAAAATCTGCAACTGATCCAATCATTCTCAAATAGGGCTGGATTGTTATAAAATCTGCAACTGAAAAATGAAGTATCGGACTGTAAACTAGTAACAGACTTGTAATCCAAGAAAGGAATCAAGGAAACTTGCATCTAATCGGCCTGCAATCGGCCTGATTCCGCCTGTAATCGGCCTGTAATCGGGCTTCTCAGATGGTAATCGGCCTTCCCAGATAAGGATGCCCAAAACTTCCAAAAGCAGGCGCACTCTGATTTGAGGATAATCGGCCTGTGAGCAATGGACCGGTAAGCAATCGGCCTGTAATCCCCTTGAAATTGGTCGATTCATCTTGGGCGGTTTTATTGTGGCTGAATAGCGGTGATACAAATTGTTTCTATATTCAGCAGCTGGGCAAATCGGGTCAGTGTCATGTGAACGGCTACGGGGAAAGAGGATTCAGCGCGGGCCAGCTGGAGTTCAGCCCCGGCAAAGTTTTCATTCCATATGAGCGGCCCATTAGTTTTAGGGTGCAGGCATTCAACATTTCATATTTAACAAAATGACAAAATGAGGAGCTCAAAGCTCCAAAACTGCAATCTTTAGGGAGCTGTAACATGTAACACAGTAACTGTTCCGGGATTCAGAACTCTGATGTTCAGAAATGGGCACATCAGCACAAGGGCCAGAGAATGGGCAAAATCAATGTTTAACCTAACCTAGAATGCAGTCTCGATATTGTCCAGAACAATTGAAAAAAGCAAGCTTTGTCTGCTCTGCCTGCTTGCTTGCTTGTTGCAGGTCTTGAGTCTCAGGACGGTCACGCGCTGCCGCTGTAGCTCGCTTCAAGCGCTGCTCTAAATGCAAAAAGTCGGGTGGCATTAAACGGATCGGGGGTATTTGCAGGGATATTTAGTGAGCAGGTGGGCCTTCAATATTTGGGTCAAAGATTCCGCTGGGTGCGAACTCTGCTGCCCATTTTGCCGCACTGGACAGGTGATCTGCCTGTAGATTTGCTGCAAACAGTTTACACGATGATCTACATTTTGTGCAACAAAATTTTCAAAACCTCTGTTAAAGTGAATACGGCAATACACCACTGCCCTGCAAATCCAAGAAGCCCTTCACATGGCAGGATATTGCAAAACTTCAATTTTGCCACAGAGGCATCCGTGAAGTTGAAGCGCCTGGAATCCAAGCCTGGAGTTAAGGCAATTATCCCATTTCTAACCAACCTGGGTCATATAAAATGTGCTTGTTAAGTATACCCTTGAAAAACTTGGTAATTTGAATCTTTGCACCAAAATGCAATTGATATGTTTGTTTGTATTGCAGGGTCACTCAATTATTATTTACACCAGGAGCTGCTATTGTAGATGCAAATAGGAGGCAAAAAGTGCTTGAAGCTGTATGGTCCAGTAGAACTACGATACCAATTTGAAAATTGTGATTATTCTTAAAGACATCATAAGATCACAGTTATTGTCAACAAAAGGACTACCATGGGCACATTATTTATTCACATTGAACAACAATCTTTCAACAACGAATAAACTGCATCCAATGCACATATAGACAAACCATGCATTTGCAAGAAACAAAAAGTTATAGCCATGAGTAGAAAAAATGCAATAACAAGACCTTTATCATGGGGCAATTATCCCATTTCTAACCAACCTGGGTCATACAAAATGAGAGTTTGCCCTGGTCTTACAGCATGTGTACTCTACATAAGCCCCAACAAAGCCGTTTGTGTTCTTATTCACCGTCGGCACCTCAATAGACATCCAAAACTCCTTTGCACCTATTTGCAGCATAAAAATGTGGTTACAGTAAACATGTAATCAAGTCCATTTCCAATAAACTACAGATGAGCTTTTAGCATGTCTAGATAATCTTGAAGCCAGTATTCCTCACCAAGCATTACACTAGTTGAGCTGCTATAAAAGCTGGTTGTTACAAATATTAGCGCAATCTGAGCCTTCTTATGTGCAAACTCCAGAATCTTGAAAGAGAAAGAGCCATTATCCTGTAAGTTAGACTACTTTATTAATTACCACATTTAAGTTCATCAATCACATCTAGGTTCATCAATCTTGTCACACACAACAAGCATTGAATTAGATCCTATCATTATATATTAAGAATAATGAAAAAGCAACAACCTGGTTGAACTTACTATTTATTACAACAATAACATACACGTATTCTTTATTTCGAAGCATTTCTGCTACCAATCTGGGAAATATATGCCTAGGCTCATTTGAAGGTCTTCTTCTCATCTTTCCAACGCATGCTCTTGCACGAAAAACGGAGGTTGTTTAAGAAAGTTATGGCCATGTTTCTAATTATCTCTCAAATTGAGACAGCAAATGTATTTCCATTTATTTGACATGCTTACCTTAGAAAATTCAGAAACATGCACCTAGCATCATTTTTGGAACTCTCATTGAGCTCTCCAACAAAGCCCCTTGTGCTGAGAATGGAGCTTCTCTTTGAGATTTATACACATCCTTCTAATGCTGCAGGTAAACCAGTTGTTAGTTTCCTTTGAAGAACTCAAAGTGAAGATTTCTCCTTCATTTCATAGTCCAAAAATGACAGGCAACAAGATTGACTACCAGTCTATCAATATCAGTAATAGATAGATGTATTTTTATGCACAGATTTTACCCTTTAACTTAAATGCAGCATCAAGTTTGAGGCCGAAACTGTGGCAGAAGGCTTAAGCTCACATCCATTCTCATCCATTCTTTACTTGTCTGGAACCATAACGGAACCATAATGCACCGCCAGATCCTATCCAACAGTCTCGGAATTTATGGATGTATGGGAACATGAGGGGCTCAAGCTGTCGCTAGGAGTCTGGATTACTGCATTGCTTTTGGAGAATGCGTAGGGGGCTAAGCATCAAGCATCAACAATTGCTACTAATTACTAACTCCTAACCCTGTTTCTCGAATCAGAATCAGAAGCAAAATGTCAAATAGAACCACATATGTATTGAAAAAATCACAGAGTATACAGCGAATACATTAACAGGTTTTATTCCTTCAAGAAATGGAAGCCACACATGCTCCGACGGTCTGATAAGAAGACGATAACCTTGAATGCACAGCCGTAATGGTCTTAGAGCAGAGATGCCAGCTATTTCTTATTTGCCAAAGCAACAGATTGAATAGCCTGAAGAATCCAATTGCAAAAGCTTGGCTATGGCTGCTGGTTTTGCATGAGAGAAAAGAGCAATGCAACATCATAAAATATATACGACACTGAAGAGAACCGATCACACAGAGGAATTCACAAATCTCAATTTAACCTTCTACCCAGGCAAGGAGAAATCCATCAAATTAAGAGAAGTTTTGGCAAAACGGTCAGGAAGCACTCACGATTTTTTTGCTTGCTCTAAAGATCTTGTATGCCCGAACCGATGGAGGCATCCCGGATATTTGGAAGGAGCAAACACATAGTAGCAGAATAAAACATAACAGGGATATATAAGAACGAGCTATCAAACTGTTTGACCTATGTGCTTGCTTTGCCACTGCCAGTTCTCTTTTATGCGCATATTGATGCCCGCCAAAAGCTTGAAAGCTTTGAAATTTCTTTGGCAATACGGACATGGAAAACCTCTTGGCTCTGTCGGTTGCAAAGCCTATTTTTGTTCTGGGCCATACCGCTTCCACGTACCTCGTGACCCGCCCTTTTATTTGCATCAAAAAGGTGGAGGAATGCAAGATTGGAGCTTAAATGTCTGCCTTCCCGTTTAGGTTCAAGCATCCCTGACCCACAACGCAGGTGACCGAGAATTTACAGGGAAGAATAGGTTTGTAGCAGTCACCAGTATATCCTAGGGATATTCTAGTATATACCTAGGATATGCCAAAAACCCACATAAACAAGGGTTTGCCCCCCTAGGGGCAACCCAAAAAAGCGCTCTAAGTTGAATGCTAGATATAAAATATGGTATATGGCTATCACTTTGTGGCCTTGTACTTCTTAATTTGGCTGAGTAACAATGTTGTAATCGTGAAATATAGAGCCAAGGACGTGGTTCATATGGCCGAGGACGAGGACATGTTGTCGTTATAGCAAGCATTGAAGAACAATCTTAGCAAGGAAATAGTGCCAACATTTATTAGAGTTTCTTACAAAAGAAGAGGTGAGCAAATCTAAACCTTCTTTTACTTGTGAAAATTTTGAGGCATGGAATTTAGCATCCCTATGCTATAAACCTCCAGTTCTTGATGCCAAATCCAAAGAGATTAATTTCTTTTGCATCCTGGAGTTGTTAGTAGTGAGAATGATTGTTTAGCATTACAACATCCACAGAAATATTAATATATGCAATGGTACCATGCAGGTATTAGGCAGATTGGTGGCCTAAGGAAAGGAGAGACCGGATGGAAGTTATGGAAAGAGGTAGCCACTGTTACCACGGGATCAGATCTAGACATGAAAATAATGGATAAAGTTGAACAATATGATGAGTTGTGCAATAGCTCAAACCAATGGCATTGGAAAGGGAAAGGGATATATTCTGTTAAGGAGATTTATAAGGCTTTGATTAGCCACAAATCATCCAGAACTGTGAGGAAAAGGATTTAGCATTAGTATGTGCTAAAGGGTGGAAAAGCTATACTGCAAATAAGGTCAAGACCTTCACCGGTTAAATTCTGCACCAAAGTTTAACTACCAATTCTAAGAGGGCCAAATTTGATACCTCCATTTCAGAGATGTGCTTAATGGGGTGTGGGAAAATTGAAACTTCAAACCATGTTTTTGTATGTCCTATTATCGGGATTTTCGAGTCGGGTCCGCTTCAAATCAACAGGGGAGCAATTTGGGATGTCGGTCGATAGAGTATCTGAATACTGAGAATAGGTTATTAAGCACAACAAGATCTTTGAGTTGCTGGGCAGTTTGAAAACATCGGAACAGGGTTGCCATTGAACACAAAAATCCTAATCTAATCTGGCTCAAACAAACTTTTTTGGCTGTGCTGGTGGACTCGGCTGTGGCCCATAGAAATCTTAAAGGGAAGAATTATGATAAAGCATGGACAACTATTGGTAGATTCCAGGGGATGTATGATTTCTTTGTGCTAAAACTAACAGTTAATGATAATGTTTTACACATATGCTGTGAGGAGACTTAATAGATACGGAGTTGCAGACGGGGGAATGGGGGTAGCCGAGGACTCTGATGGAGAAGAATCCAATTTCCCCAGGAATGAGGAAGAAGACACCTTCATTCAGCTGAAACAAGAGATGATTCATTCTTCGGCTAACAAGAAGGTATTAAACAGGCCTGAAGCATGGAGTCATAATAACCTGAGACAATTCTTCATGAACTTGTATCACAAATGACAGCAGAAAAGAGAGGCCCATGTTCTTCTATTGCTGGATTTCACTAATTGCCCGGTGGCCAAGCTTGATCTTCTACTGAACATATTTGGAAGAAACAGAGTGGCAGATCTGACCATACAAGATCTTATTGAAGCACAATAACTTTGGTTTGACTTTCATATTAGTGTTTCCAACTGAGCATATTAGAATGTTTTTTGATAATATTATGGAATGGTGCCTTCTGTAGCAGGCCCTTCTATTATGACATGATTCCATTTTACAAGGAACATGTTCCTGTTTTACAACCTTAAAGTATGCCTTCTAAGGTATACTCGATGATGTAACTTATTTCTATGAATATAGAACCAACCTTGCCTTCAAAAATAAAAATGAAAAAGATAAAAATGAGCATTTAGTATCAAGCATTAGTCTAAAAAAAAGGTTTCAAATAGAACTGGCATCTTAATTATAGATACGAGAATTGAAGTCTCTGTGGTTACTTCATCTGGTTTATTGAAATATATTGAACTTAGTGGGGAATTCAAAATGGTAAAAATGGGCAATGGAGCAGTTCAAGCAGTACATAGAAAGGGAGAATGCCATGTTCTATTGCAATAGAAATAGAACTGACTTTCCTTGGATGACCCTATTTATATTACCTCTTTTCTCATTTTTAGCGTTATCTTGAGCTCCTTTTCATTCTGCTCATTTGGCTCCACAAGTTTTCTCCTAGATTTTTCCTTCATTCCTTCCTCTCAATTTCTTCCTCATCCTCTCCTTTGGGTCTCTTGATGGCTCTACGCTTTTTTCAGCCCCGCTCATTTGCTCGTAGCTCTTGATTCTGATATCATGATTGGTCATTTTGCAGCTCTTTGAAAAGATCATTCAATGGTATCTGATTTAGTGATGCTAACTTGAAAAGGCCAGATTCTGTGGTGATCCTAATAGTAAAAGCGGTGACCTTATTTAGTGGACAAAAAGGCCCGACTTGGATATAAAAATGGGACAACGGCCAAAATCGAGGGAGTTTCTGAGGAAGATTTCGACTGGTTCCATTTGTCTGCATGAATCCGACCCAGGGAAATCATCTGTTTTGAATCCGGCTGTGGAATCTCAGACTTTGTTTGGCGGCTCCTGCAGAATCCGGCAGCCTACAGATCTTTGACTTGGCATCAATAAGTCGGCCCGATTCTTTGTTGCTAAGACCGAATCGCTTGTTTTGAGTTAGTCAAGACCTTGCAAAAGGTGGCTTTTGGGTTTGCTTTAACTGCTGGTTTTTTTTCTCGAAGGTCCGAGATTGGAACGAATTCTATTTCTTGGTGGTTGGATTGAGCCCATACTGTTGTAAGATTGGTTTGATCATAAGCCGAAGGGAAAATAAGCTATGATCAATTTCTTTTCATCGTTTCCCTTGGAAATTGCCTTAGTTCTATCTCGATCCCCGGTTGGGTGGAAAACTAAATGCCCAAATCCATTGGTTGTGGAAACCAAAGCCATTTGATCTTATATAAAGATTGTTATCTTTTAAAACGTGTCTGAAAAACTGTGGTTCTGTGGTTCAAAGTAGCTACGCCTTTAAGCTTTTCCCTTAAAGCGTATCAGTAGGGTCCTAGATGTAGAACACTAATACATAAAATTAGAAGTTGTGTACTGAGTTGTGGCAGAACATTTAGAGGTTTATTATGTAATAGAACTGTTCGTATGTACATGTGCATGCATTGAGCACATTTTATGTAAATTACATGTACATTCCTTCTACATAAATAGTCATTTTACATGTACATGTATTCATAGTACTTCAATGTAGATCAATTCTAGAAATATGTACCGATATTTTCCAACGCGTAATAGTTCGAGACTGATATCTGACTGCCGATTTATTTTCAGAAACTCACTATTCCTACTGTGGTATAGGTTGAGGAAGCTGGCACTTCAAGTGTGCACGGTGACATTCCAGATTATGATGAGGAACTCGAGAGATTGAGAGAGAACGCAAAGGCCACATCTGGAAAAGTAAAGGCAACAGCAGAAAATGTGATCCCAAAGAAGAAGTCCACGCTTAAGAAGGCACAAAAGAAGAAAATAAAACCAGTAGAAACAGGTATGAAAGCATTTTATTTCAGGGTACAACATTTGAGAAGTCCATGACATCCATGTTTGCGTGTCCTAATTAAGAAGAATCTTTCGAAATGAAAGATATAGAGGAGGATACTCTTGACTTTGTGGCAACTATTGCTTCTAATATAGTAAAGGAGGTTGAAATTAATGAGAATGAGAAATCTGAAGAGGTTGAAGTTGAGGGTTCAGAACGTGAGAAGAATTTGAAAAGTGAGAAAACTGAAGAAGAAGTTAAGAAAATGGATACTGACTTTGAGAAAACAGTATCAGAATAGCATGGGAGAGAGCTCGACAGATAACTTGATCTACATATCTTACTTTTTTATTTACATTTAGTATCTAAGTTAAAAACTATAAAATACTATGGATTATTGTAGACAAATGTAGATTAATTTGTACAAATGTACTTGTCACTGAACCCAGACTGCAATCCTGAATACTATGATGTTTTGCTCAACCGAATGATGAAGCTGAAGAAGACAAGGATCTTTCCTGGATCTTTGCCTGAAATGGAATGTTGTCTATTTGAGCAAGACATGGATGGTGGAAAATTTACCAACTGGCATGTGGATATGTATGCCAGGTACTGAACTTTGAACGCATTCATTTGTATGAGTAAGTCATGTTAGTAATTTCATACCTTTCAACTTGTTATAGGTACCTGCAGCTTTATATCCCTGCAAATAAGAAGGCCAACGTCTGGTTCTTCCCACCGGGCAGCTTCATGGAATTTGTAGCACACTGCAAGGCAGGCGAAAAAGACAAATCTATGGCAGCCTCCAAACGTGGAAGAGATATGTAAAGGGAGCTCTTACAGGGATAAATTGGCTCAAGTGCAGATGGATTATGATTTCAATGCTACGTGCTGTTACTGAACATCACTCTTTGGTCATCTTCAACATGACCCTTACTAAGAGTAAGAACACCATAAATATTCAGATCTTTAATTCTGACGAGGACATTGACGTTCACATGGTTACACTTAAGAGGTATTTTGTATTTCACATCTCCTTTAATTAAAGTGTATTGAGTAGATTGGATATCATATTAGCATCTTTCTTCATTCATTTACTACAGAGTTGATCTGGTCTTTTGCAGGCTCCACATCCTCACTATGGCACGTGGTTGTGTCGAAAGTGTCCCACTTTTCTTGAAGCATGGACAAACCTTCACCGCTAGAAAATTCATAAGTGTCCACAAAGAGAAAGATGGGCAGTCATGTGGCCTCTATGTTATAGCTTACATGCAGAAGTTCGTAGACACAGTCATGCGTGCTAAAACTACCAATGTGAGTGCCTCAAGCTTTTGTCTTGCAAACAAATGGTTTCCAATATCTAAGGTTGGTTGTCATATTTGCAGATTACCCTAAACTGGTTCTTGCCAAAGTATGCAGAGGATCGTCGTGATATTCTCATCTGAACACTACTTCAGGAGTTAGACCACATTCACATTGCACCCAAAACCGTTAGACTAGCTGGTACTAGTAAAACATATATTTTTTCATTGAATTTTAATGAATAAAATCTTTTTTTTTTTTCAATTCCACCATACTTTATTGATAAATTGCCTATACTTTCATAGCAGGTGTACAGAAAAGGTTGATAGTGTTTGATATCAATAATGTTTTGGCAAAACAAATACATAGGACTTTGGTTGCAGATGATCATCTAGTTGGAAACTATGAGATAATAGGCAAGAAAGTGTTGTTTATAAGGCCCCACCTAGACGAATTCCTCGAATTTGTCGTCTCCACTTGCTTCATTTTTTCTATTTTTTTTTTCTTTTAGTTCCATTTGCTCCATTGCTCCATGTTGTTCCACATTGTATGATTTTGGATGCGAGTAATCCAAGAGTGTTGTTACTTCTTAGTACCTTTGGTCACCTCGATCGTAACTTTGCTCTATTGGAGTTGAGTTGTTCCATTTAGTCCCAATGCTTCCATCCCTATTTGGGGACACAAGTTCCATGAGTATTAGTTTTCTCCATTATTTTCTACATGCTCCATTTGATGGAGATATTTATTAGTCCCATGTTTTTCCATTGGCAATTCTGTTATGTCTTTGTTCATATTGTTCCATTAGCCTCCTTTTGTTGCCTCGTTGGCCATGTCAATTCTTGATGTTCGATTTATCTTATTGGTCCGTGAGATAGCTTTGGGATATTGGTTTGGGAGTGAGCTTGTACCCATGTGATTTATTGGATGCGAGCTCTACAATATACTCTTTATCATTTTGCATTTGCATGCACATCTGGGGCACATCTAGCATTCTTTTATCTTTCTATCATAGAGTTAGGCAACGAGAGTCATTTGGATAGGCATATTCACCCCTTTATTCCTTAATCTACAACCGCATTAACAAAGTTCCTTGTTTGTGGGGTATGGATGTATAGAATTTGTTATCTTGCATAACAAGATTTGCAAAATACTATAAGATTTCAGGCAATATACTATATGGTATTGATTTTGTACGTGTAAAACATAATTATAAGGGCTCTCGCTACCCTACATCACCCCGCGTGTGAATATGCACCCAAACCAAAGGGGGTTTAAGGGGGATTTTAATTTAAATGTGTTGGACCCAATGGTTTGTGTTAATTAATATTAATGGTAGTTATGTGTTTTATACTAAAAAAAAAATTGGCCCTTCGGGCCCTCACAACAGCAAACATAAGTAAACTTTAAGGATCTATATATTAATTACTAAGAAGCTTGGATATTCTAGTTGAACACATGTATAAGAGGGCATGGTTCATGCTAGAACATGAATTAGTTTCAAGAGGAACATGCAATTTGTCCAAATATAAAGATAGCAAGAATATATTTAACATTTAGCATTGGTTAATATATCTTTTGAAAAGCCTCCAAATGTTCTCTATAATCGCACCTAGATCTGTTGATATTTACCAGCAGGGTCATGATAAAAATGATGGACAACCTCCCAACATGTGAATAGCGACATGGCATAACCGGATAGCAAGATTAAACTTTCATGGATAATCTCGGAAAGGAGAAAAATAAAAAGGATCTACATGGCAAATGAAAGCATTTTCTACGATCCCGTGATCAAGCCTTAGTCTGTTTGGAATCTTCTCTAGTCTTTTGAGGAGCTTGCTCACGTCAACTTCTCGGTTTCTTTCCCCGTGGTGTAACGGGCCAGTAAATAAATCTGGAAGAAAATTGGGCCCCAAAGGAAGAAAATAGTCAAGTATGATTTCCTTTGAATTCAACATTTTTTGCTCTAAATACAAATGCCTTCGCCTCATCATCCAATCCAAATTAAAACTTGCAATATGATCACTGGGCTATATAATAAGTTTCCTTTCGATCTTTTCAAAACATATTTGTTTATTATGAAATCCTCTTGCATTCTCGCGAACAAAACAAAAACAACGATACCATGGAGGGATCGCCTAGCTTGATTTTCTTATATAAGATCAACTCGCCAAAGATCCGATCGTGGATCAATCTCGATGTAAAATTTCTGCTTTGTTTGCAAGGGGCGAAAGTATCCAAACACCCTGATCTTTTCTTGTAGACTGATATTAAATCAAATCGCGGTCTAATAGCCTATTTTCGCATTTTGTCCAAGATCCGCCAACAAGTAGACACCATATCTATTTTCCTTCCGTGATAATCGTTTCTGACTCCATGTAAACGGTAAAGAAGAGACATTGGCCCTAATATTTTTTGCCATATGCATGCGTTGGATAGACTATCACATTCGTCCCGCTTTGCGGAGGCCCAACAACGTAATGCGATTAAGACAAATCCCTCGGTCCTGTCTCATCATCCGATCCAAATTAAAACTTGCAATATGATAAGTTTCCTTCCGATCTTTTCAAAACATATTTGTTTATTATGAAATCCTCTTGCATTCTCGCAACAACAACAAAAAACAACGAAAACCATGGAGGCATAATCCATCGTGGGGAGCTATTTTTACTTTGAAATCCCCAAGGTTTAAAGAGGATTCTTCCGCCATTATACTCCGTAAATGCCCGAAAAGCCAAGATGATGAAATGGCATTTTATCCTACCCAAGGAAGTTCAATAAAAACTTCCGTAAGAGTAAGAATCTGATTGCCATAATAGCGTAAAGGAAGGCTCATGCAAAGGGGCAAGTTATGGCAAGGGGCAAGGTTATGGAGCCATCATCGATTCCACAAACCCTAACCCCGCCTCTAATTAAATTTTGCCTTCAATTTCATGAGAAAAGGGCTGCCCTTGGATCTTTTTTGATTAAAAGAGGCTTTCTTTGCAAGCCCTCTAATCTTAACCATTGAAGAGCATGAAACAAAAATTGCACAAATTGCATAAAAAAACTTGGTGCACTCTAGATATCTTTGATTAGTATGCCTCGCAATACTATGAAATCATATATATGAAAACCATGCCAAAAAGCGTATAAAAACAAACCATTGCATTTGACACATTTAAATTAAAATCCCCTTTAAACCCCTTTGGTTTGGGTGCATATTATTCACCCGGGGTTACCGCGGGCAACCAGAGTGTTCGGGATGGGCATATTTGCCCTTTATTCCAAGATCCGGACTGCATACATTTATCCATTTCGCTTGGGGTATGCATGTACAAGTTTTTTTGTATCTTTTGTATATTAAGGTTTGCAAAATACTATAAGGTTTGAGAGAATATACTTAATGGTGTTAATTTTGTACATGTATTGTAAAAATATAATTTAGAGGCTCTCGCCGCCCTACGTAACCCCTGCGTGTGAATATGCACCCAAACCAAAGGGGTTTAAGGGGATTTTTAATTTAAGTGTGGGCCCTAATAAAGGCCTTGGGCACTAAGGATGGCATATATGCATGTAGCTTTAATTACTAAGAAGCTTGGTAAAAACAATCATAACACATATTTAACTATGATGATCATAATAATAATATAATATGACAAAACAAATCATATAACAATTATTAGGATATATATATAATGGTTATGTAACGCCCAAGGCCTCAAGAATCGAACCTGGGGTTCTTGCAAGGCCTATTAAAGAAATATGCATGCCTAATGTAGAGAAGAAATAACCTCAATATTGCAACACAAGAATCATGTTTATAGAGGATCAAATGCAATGCAACATTCATGCCACCATTCATATGTTTCCAATAATCTGAAGAATAAAATATAGATTTATGAAGAAAGGCAATCTACTTGATGACATGAGGTCACCATATTCTAACAATGGAAACAAACACGTACCATTGTTTGTATTGTCTACAAACGAAGCCATCTTGAACTATGAAGAACCAAAAAGAAAGAGCAACTTCAAATGAAAAAGAAAGAGGAACTTTATGAGGCCCAAATGTAAGAATTAAATTAGGTCCAATTTGAAAATACACACTTGAAAATCATCTGCTCACAAGCTTGACACAAAGTGACATTATTGAGTGATGGGTTTGTCATCTTTGAAACATATCTCCTCCCCAATAATAATGCTTTTGTCCTTAAATGGTGACTTCAAGCTCTTGCTAAAGCACAAGTAGAAAACAATAGTCGCCATTGATTTGGATGAAATGGATTTGGAGAATTTAACAAAGCAAATGAAATAAACCTACTAGCTTTAGTAAATGCATAATGGCTCTATATGTTTGTGTGAAAATCAAGAATCTAAGAATGGAAAAACGGGCTTGGCCCGATAGATTGGCTGCAAGGATTTCAGAAAATTCTGGGGTAATCATAATCTAGCACCCCTTTCTATACTTGTATAGCAGTTAGAAGAGATGCACCAAAGGCTGAAGTTATCATGGGTCGCTTGATATTAGAGGTTCTTTAAAAAACCACAATCGCTTACAAATCCAATCAAAGGTGGGGGAGTTTTACAATATGGTCTTATCTCCGCAAGATATTAGTAGAAATCTAGTGGCGCTCTTTTTTACAACTACATCTGTTGGACCGAGAATCCTGAGAAAACAAAGACGGGGAATCACGACTAGAAAACCAGGATTGCATGATAGTTTCTAAATAGAAAGGATACATGCTGATCTAGAAGAAAATACTTTGAATCTTAATGGGAAAAAATTTGTCAACAACAGGACTTTTTGTGGAGCTTGAATGAGGAAGAAAAGGCTAGAAATATCCCATATTTTGGGCCTTACGACCTGCCTTCAAAGTTTTTTTCTAAACATATCTAGGAAGGCGAAGCTTGAAGCTTGGCTCGGATCCTCTTTTCTAGATCAATTTTATTAATAGCTACTTTGCTAGTATCTCCAACTTCGAGATACTTCCGGAGGCAGCTAGTTGTTTGTATTGCTACTCTAGTATAATCGCAACCTTAGCCAAATCCACACTTTTGGCACATTGACTCTCAACCAACTTTCGGGGTTGAGCCGAATCTGAAGAGCCTCCTTTAATGCACGAACAACATAATATCTGACGAGCAACTCACGAAACAAAATGGCACATGGGACTAGTTGTTTTGTTTTCTCTTGCAAAAATACCACTATATAAAAACGACAACAATTAATGCTCATACACATTTGCTTCTTATCTTTTTCTTTTTTCATTCTTCTTTGCAGCTTTTGAGTTCGGCTTAGGTTTATCATCTACAAAGTCACAACCTGGAGGAGCCTGGAGCGTACCCTTTCTGACGTGAGCCCGTTTGATCTTCCCGATGACCCTAGCCCTGCCCAAAAAGAACAATTACTCTAAAATATTTGTCAGAATCTTGCACTTCTTCCTATATTCGAAGTCTTGCACTTCTTCCTATATGTGAATCTAACAAGTAGAGGCGGGCATAGGGTTGAATAACCCTAGCTCGGCTCCCAACAATCGAGAACAATTTTTTTTTTTGTTAAGAATCGGCCATGCTTTTTTGAAACCCTAAAACAATTTTATCGACATCTCAGCATGGCTCCAAAACTCCATGACCATAGGATTGCATTTCTTATTCAAAATCAACGGCTCAGAAAGAGTGCACTCTAGATACTAATGGTTAGGGTTCATTGATTAGGGTTCAAGATGTTGAATACGGGTTCTAGGATGGCTCTACTCTAGATACAAGATACTAGCACATCGAATGCTAATTTCGGATGATGAGCTATCACAACTACTACCCTACATACACGCTCGATGCTCTCCCTCCCGATCAGGTGTGCCTCCATGGTCTTGACTCACGTGGAGCTGCTCTTGCTCCAAGAGCGAAGTCTACCTCCTGGGGGTGGCTGCACCAGGTCTATGCCACGCCAAACGATGTTCTAAACGGGGTTTTGAGCGAGTAGATGAGTCTCAGGTGCTAAGTGGAAAGAGGCCTAAGGTTAGGGTTCCGGCCATAAAAGTTAGGTCCACCTAAGATGCCGCGTGGCACCAATCCGGGGTGAGTCTCGTGTGGTGGCCGTTGCCCAATAGGTTAAGGCCGTGGAAAATGGTTTAATCAAGGTTGACTAAGTTATATGAATAACTTAGTCATGCCCCCTAGTGCCACAATCTATGGTATACAAGGCTATGAAGATAGACTTGTATAGTGACGGGTCCAGAAATATACGTATTCATAGCGTATATTCCCCTGGAACGTCACATTCTCCCCCCCTTAGGACAATGATGTCCTCAGCATTGCGCTAAGGTGACTAACCTACCTTATGCCTGCAAAACAACATAACATACTCTTTAATTCAATTTAAAGGGTCAACTTCCTATTGAAAGTTAATTGTCAAAATTTAGGCTATATTTGTACTTATACAAAATTATACAACCTTAACAAGTTACTTCTTATAATAATTAGGAAATATTACTATAAGAGTTATTAGGGTTCATAATCTAAATTATGGCTCCCCCTATCCTCTCGTAATGCGCCCCTCCTCGATGCCCACCTCTTACTTGCCTGCACAAGGAGCACATTACATTAGTTTAGTTAATAAATTGTGGTTTTAGGGGACCACCCCCCTTACCTCCTTGAGCCGAACTACTGGCTCAAGGTTGTCCTACTACCTTGCACAAGATCATGGCCCTTTCGGATTTGAGCTTAAGGATCATTTAAGATGCTCCCATCATCGCCCATGATCGAGTGCTACCTTGTACTCGGTTACCCGATTAAAGTACCCTAATGCATCATGCCCCAAGGGTTTGAAGCCAGGAACGTCTCATGATCCCATCATCGCGCGATCACTTTAACCTTCACCGCATGACCCTCCTACGGCCGGGTGTCGTCCCCGCATCGTGGCATAGAGAGCATCCGTCGATGTCCCATCATCGCCCATGCCTCACTCTCTCGCTCACATGACCCTAATGGTCATGCGCACCTCTTGTGCGTGTGGCCTAGAGAATGCCCTAAAGGCGTATCCCATCATCGCCCATTCACGATCCAAAGTTCTCGCACATGCACCCTACTAAAGTAGAATGCATCGTGCTTAAGAATAACTAACAACATACTAGCTAACCACCTGGCAAAGTCAGGGTCGACCAATTCCGAGATGACTCGCCCATCAAACTCCTTCATAAACTCAAATTCATTAAGCTTCTCCAAATCTTGCTTCAATACCCATGTCGCATCTTCCATGGGACGGTGCTTCCACTTGACCAAATCTTTGGAGGAATTAAGATCACCTAGTCCTCTTGAATGACTTATCAAGAAGGAATTGAGGCACTATTTCAACTTGCAATGATCCTTCACCATTTCCAACAAAGTTGGAGTATCCAAAAACCTTCTCGGGGTTGGGATGGTGCCTTTTCAATAAACTCACATGGAAGACCTTAAGGTGGCCCAAGAGATCCAACTTGTGGCTTGAGAGCCCACTCTTCTCCAAGATCTTGAGCGGACCGGCCCACCTAGGGGCGCAGCTTCTTACAATTGCCGATCACGAAGCTTCCCTTGCTTAACCTTTACTTGAGCCAACTTATGTCACAACAAAACAACTCTCGAGGAGTGTTATGTCTATGTTGACTCTTCAGATGTGCCCATCTTTGTTGAAGATATTCTCACACTTCTACCAAAAGCTAATGCATATATCTTTGTTGTTGAGAAACTTCCACCTAGGGCATTAGATTATGCCACATAACTAGGGTCAAGCATTAATAATCATGAATCGATCATGGAGAGACATCTTGATGACTCTTACTTCCATATTATTGCAATGTGTAATTGACGGTGGATGCTACTCGTACATTTGGATTACTTGTTCCAATCATAGTTTCTCAACGTGCTCTCAAAAATTGTGTTGGTGCGGTCCCTTTGCCGATTTGGACCCAAAAGATAAAGCAAAACTCATCAACAAGTTGGAATTTCGTGTTGAAGTTGGTGTTGCTAAACGTCGCTAAGGAACTCCGGATCTCTATTGGTGATGATCACTGTTGCCTTCCATCGGCCTACAAGAACTCTTATGTAACCACCACGGCTAGATCCAAGGTTGTGTCTATGGTGTGGCATGGCAAGTATGTGCCCTTTTGATAAGCTATATACCACAACCATCAAGGCAGGTTTCAAAAGCCTTTGTTGTCCTTGGAAGGCCCGCTTATGAAAAACCATGCGTGAAGACTTCCCACTTGGCGTTCGCACCGCCCAAGGTTCCAAAACTCCGGACCAAGTTATTCGCCCTTTGTCTGCTGGCTCCACCGACATTCTTGGCTGCGTCGATTATGCCTTCTTCATACGGCTTATTTTAGCTACTTCTAATCTTGAAGTAGGCCTTTATAAATTTTGCATGGCCGAAAATAGGGCTATTATGTGTCTGAAAATTTTTCTTACCTCCTTATGCTTTGAGTATAGTTGTTCTTTGATATTAAAGATTACCTTCCTTTTTAAAATATTTGAAGGTTCTCTTTCTTAATCCGTTCTTGCACTCTTGTAAGGTTAGCCCATCATGTGCTTGAACTCCATGTTGGGGAAGATGGCTTATTCTATCTTCTTGCCGGAATTAATTTGGCCGGAGTGGAGATTTTGCAAATTCTTTGCTTCAAAACTTGCCAATGAGGGCGGCGTCTTAACATCTCCACAATTTGATGCTCTTCCATTGATTTGCTGAGATCCACGATGTAAATAAGAGAATTGATGAAGAAATATCAAGGAATTCTAGAAGATGTCATCCTCAAATGCATACAAGTTGGTGGAGTATTCCATAGACTCAAGGGCATCATGGAAGATGATAGTGCCCATACCAAGTTCTGAAGGAGTCTTATAATTATCTTCCCCTTCATCCTTATTCTTGATGGCCCAGTTTAAGTCGATTTTTGTAGAAGAATCCTGCTTCTTGGGCTGATCCATTATGTCATTGCTTGTTGAGCTGCCCATGGTTGATATACATCTTTAGGCTTTCCATCTTTGGCGAAAGGATCCCCAAGTTGATCAACTCCTACAACTTCTTGAGCTCTGCTAGAACGGAAGGCAAGTTGATTCTATAAAGAGCCTCGGCCGACGGCTCGCCTCCATTGTAAGAGTGATTTCGGACTCTATGCCTCTATAGAGCAAAAAGCTCTCAAATTTCACCGGAGATATATCATGGGACTTCTTTATTAACTTAGAAATTGGCTTGAGCAACTGTTTAAGTAGCATCTTCCTTCTTACTCTTGTAGTCGGGGTCGACAACTCAGGAAGCTTATGCACGAGCCTCATTCCTCTCATGATGTACTTAAGTAATTGCTTTATCGACATCGCTTGCAATGCATTGGAATTACTTCCTTAACTTAAATTATAAAGGTACTTGCTCTTTGGTGCTGGGATAATTATCTCTTGCTTATGATAATCACTATTGCCTTAGCCGACTTTTAATATTGCATGCTTATTGAGGTCATAGTTGCCAATGTACATGAGTTGTGCCGATGCTCTACTTTGCTTCGCTTAAGGTTGATGTAACTTGACTCTTGTTCCGTTGGTGCTGCTAATTACTTGGCCTTGCCTTAATTCGCCTAGATTTAGACTTAAGAGTCTTACTCTTAAAGATGTCCGGTCATCTAGGAGGTGCAAAATTATAAGTTAAAGAACTACTTACCTAAATCCTGGCCATAAGTTTAGTCGGCATGACATTACTTTTGGGCACACATAGAAACTATATGATTAGATAATTATTCTTGTTTTAGATCTAATCTATACTCTAGGATCTACCCTTTCTTAATTATTGCCCTCTTGAAATAAAGGCCCTACCTTTGAGTTGATGCCATTCCAAGAAGTTGGCGGACTTATTAGATTGCTTCCCTTCATTTGGTCGGATTATTTCCTTGTTGAAGTACTCATATACACGGTTATCCTATTATTGAATCCTTCCGAGGTGATCAAGCTCACTAAGAGTGTTCCAATATATTGATATACACCAACAATGTTCAATTATTGTCTCCATACATTTTTTCCCAAACTTGAAGCTTTGTCTATTCTGGGCTTAAAAAAGAAAAGAAATTTCGTCCCAATCCCATCATGGATATTATCACCCATAATTTTAAGAAACTCAACGATCTGATGGGTCCCTCAAGCTTGTTTAAAGCTGGTGTAGTCGTTAGTCATTGGAGTAGCAAGGCGATGATCCATAATTTGTTGAAAAGAATCTGGTCTCCTTGGAGTTGCTGTATAATCATTCGCGTGCCGCCTTCTTTTTTGTTGAACATATTCTGACTCTCGATCGTCCTTAATGTTGATCCTGATTACTTTCATTAAAATTATTCCTCTTAGTGGACTTCTTTGATGTGGTGGCGCATAAGGCTCGATGTCAAAGATCCCAAAACTTGGAGGTTATGAGATTCGAGGATGATTCTTCTAACTCCTGAATTGATATTGTTGTGTTGACCTTGTTGATTCTATTCTTCGTCCTGCTGGTTGCATGCTGTTGTTATAAGGCTGATGATAATGTTGAGTGGTTTACCACTTCTAACTATGCAACTTCTCTTGCTAAGAGGAGTTTATGTGCATCCATCTGCAGGGACTAATCTTGATTGATCAATTAATAATCTTTGGTATTTGGTCCCTCATGATGCCTCTTCTTGATGGTGTTTGACCTCCAATCTAAGGTGAAGATTGTCGTGATCTTGAGATGGTCTTTGTGAGGTTGATGCGGCTTCTACGGAAATGCTCAGGTGATGAGGAAGAAGTTTGTTGCAATCATATTTATTTCTATTGAGGAGCCCACTCTGCCGCTTGTAATACCTCCTTAGTCAAAGCATGCCCGCTTGGAGTCTAGATCTGATACTACTATGGCCTGTATATCTATGATAGTTGCCCTTCCGAGGAGGTATGTCCAGTCTCGGCTCTTGATATCATAAGTCGATGAAGTGTACTTGTTGGTGGCGAGCTATGACATTAGTCATGAATGTCGGGCCGTTCCTCGAGACAATATGGCACTTGAGAATATCCTTGACTAGGAGATGTTCTTCCCCTAATGTGGTCAATTTTGTAAGTGCCGTGATGCCTTGGCTGTTGCATAGCCCTCTTGGCAATTCTTATGTCTCTCTGATGTCGCGGTCGTCCTTCGATAGGCTCCCTTTCTTATTTGTGTTCGGCCTTCCTGCACCACCATCTTGGCGTTTGATTAGCTGGGGCTTCCTCCATAAGTTTGCCCTCTGCTTTCAATTCGTTGATGTTGTCGAGTGTCTCCACCGTCCGGGGCTCGAGGATCCGGAGCGAAGGTTCTGCTGACTGTTTTTCACTGCTAGCTAAGGTGCACAAGGCAACTAATACTATCACAAGAAGAATTACTTATGTGTACTTACTCTACAATCCCTGTTTTATACCTTTATCCACTCTACCTCCAAATGACCCACTTGGCATTTGGGCTTTACTAGACGAGGAAGGTACTTATTCTTGTTATGGGGTGGTAGAAGGAGACTCATTCCTTTGGGTGTACTTGGTGTGCTAGACCCAATTACCTAGATAAAATGAATTCCTGAACAATTATCTATGATACAAAGGCATGCCCTCAAGACACTTGATGATAGTGCACCTATAACGTGTGTTGGTGTACCCTACCAACGCGTGTGACAACAATTTCTAAGGCCTTGGTAACTAGCTGGGTTTCTAAGAAAAGTTTCATTATACTACGTATGTAGACAAGAAGACCTTAGCAAGATAAGGGCGACAACTAGGCTATGATGAGGCAGATCTTTGTCTCTATCTAGCTTAAGGATCTTGGTTCTAAGTCTAAGGCTTGGCCATTAGTATTATCTAACATTATTAAAGCTTAAATTTAATTAAGAATCATAATTTAAACATAAGCGATGCCCCGCCCTTAGTGGTTGGCATGAGGGGTTTTGGGGGTTCAACCACATGGGTGGGAGGTTCGATTCGCCTCTTGTGGGAATTCTTTTTTTAAGATGAGGTTCAAATGGATTGAAAAGCTAGAATGGGGTACTACAAGACACTAGAGTGCAAGGTAGAAGACTAGCATATGTACTAGCAATTTTGCTAAATTTTAACTTTGAATCATATGACTCGGGTGAATCAAGGCCAATGACATCTAGCGTAGAAGCGCACCCATTTGGCGCAGTCTCACCACAGTGACTTCGGGTGAATCCGGCGTCAATGACATCAAGGCTTGAGAACGCACACCCATTTACGCGTCTCACCCTGGGTGCCGGGGTGCCTTGTTGTTTGCTAAGATTTATCAATTCCGGCCAACTATAAAAGATCTAGAATGCCTCTAAAAAAGTGCAAATATGGAGCCGTCCCGAAGATTGAATCAAAGCGGATGGCCTCTGCGTCCGCTTAACTCAGATGTGTTTGTTGTCTCACCGAGGTGGAGCCAATTCTAGCTATTTTTTGGATATTTTTTTGACAAATTTAAAGTGCTACCTTTGCATTTCTAGACAATTTCTAAGCATTCTAACATCTTTTGGTGCGAAATTTGGATCAATTTGCCCTAAATCAAGACTATGCTACTTAGCCAATTAAGAGCATTTTAAAGTAAGATCAAGGGGATTCTACTACAATTAATTTATACAAGAATATTTTATATTCTACAAACAATTAATTTATAGTAAATTTACTTCTAATGAGTAAAACAATGTAATAAGGGAAAAACTTATATTTATATAGTTTGCCGGTGGGGCTCTTCCGACTTCTCATACGACTCCTCCTCCTCCTCCAGGGTGGAGGTCTTTGGGCCGCTTGGTATGGATCGTAGCGGAGGTTGCCTTCTTCAAAAGGTTGTACCCGACTCCGCCTCATTTGCCTCTTGCGGAGGCTCGGACCATCAAGGGTGCAGATCTTGGCCTCCTCGGCTTTGGTAAACCGCAGATCCCACTGCCGTTGATGTGGTTAGGTGAAGTCGGGCCTTTATCTCAACTCTGGATAGACCTTTGATGTAGGCACTTTCGAAAAAGGCGGTTTCTCGCTTACTTTCCAAGAGGATTCAAAGAAGTAAAAAAACTCATTCACATGCCCGATTGGTTGAACAAGACTCAGCCAGAATTGAGTGAAGAAGCACCTACAAATGAACGAAAAGGCAAATGAATCAAATGAATCCCTCACCATCTTTTCTCGCTCCACCCCATTTCGACCCCAATGGAGTCTTCATTCGCCATTCTATTCGACCGGATTCATCTCAGATAAGCTTTGAGGCGGACGTTCCTCGCCCAACAAGAGCCATAATCTCGTCTGGGTTAAGCCTTCTAATCAAGAGACACTCAAAAGTCCTGTTTACAGAGTTTGAAGGCAGAGAGTCTTGATATCACGCCTGTCCTGGCCCCAATCCTTATACAGGTCTCCTCACATTCAAACTTTGTCCGAACCCAATCATTCTCAAATAGGGCCGATTGTTATAAAAATCAGAACTGATCCAATCATTCTCAAATAGGGCGGATTGTTATAAAAATCTGCAATCAAAAATGAAGTATCTGTTTCAGAACTAGTAAATGTAATTTTGTAATCCAAGAAAGGAATCAAGGAAACTTGCATCTAATCGGCCCGCGGCTGATTCCGCCAGAATCGACTTCTGTACTTCTCCGGATGGTAATCGGCCTTCCCGCATAAGGATGCCCAAAACTTCCAAAAAGCAAAGACTTCCGATTTGAGGATAATCTACCGCCCGTGAGCAATGGACCGTAAGCAATCGGCCTCAGAATCCCCTTTGAAATTGGTCGATTTCATCTTGGGCGGTTTTATTGTGGGTCAATAGCGGTGATACAAATTGTTTCTTTATATTGGCCCATTTGGGCAAATCGGGTCGATGTCATGTGAACGGGCCACGGAAAGAGGATCTGCCATGACCTAGCCGGAGTTCACCCGGCAAAGTTTTCATTCCATATGAGCGTGCCCATTAGTTTTAGGGTGCGGGCATTCAACATTTCATATTTAACAAAATGACAAAAATGAGGAGCTCAAAGCTCCAAAATCTGCAATCTTTAGGGAGTCAGAATATGTAACACAAGAATCGTTAGGGATTCGAACTCGATGTTCGTAAATGGGCACATCGACAAGGGGCGAAGAATGGGCAAAATCAATGTTTAACCTAACCTAGAATGCGGGCCTCGATATTGTCGAACAATTGAAAAAAGCAAGCTTTGTTCCGCTTCTGCCGCTTGCTTGCTTGTTGCGTGTCTTGAGTCTCCGGATTCGGTCCTTGTTGCCAGAGCTTCGCTTAAAGCTGCGCCTAAATGCAAAAAGTCGGGTGGCATTAAACGGATCGGGGGTATTTGCAGGATATTTAGTGAGCGGTGGGCCTTCAATATTTGGGTCAAAGATTCATTGAGTGCGAACTACGCTGCCCATTTTGCCGCGCTGGGCCGGATTGATGCACTTTGTAGATTTCTTTACAAGCAGTTTTTACGATGATCTACATTTTGTGCAACAAAATTTTCAAAACCTGTTAAAGTGAATATGGCAATACACCACAGCACAAGAAATCCAAAAGAAGCCCTTCACATGGCAGGATATTGCAAAACTTCAATTTTGCCACCTGAGGCATCCGTGAAGTTGAAGGCGCTGGAATCCAAGCACGGAGTTAAGGCAATTATCCCATTTCTAACCAACTGGGTCATATAAAATGTGCTTGTTAAGTATACCCTTGAAAAACTTGGTAAGCTGAATCATTGCACCAAAATGCAATTGATATGTTTGTTTGTATTCGGTGGTCACTCAATTATTATTTACACCGGAGCCGCTATTGTAGATGCAAATAGGAGGCAAAAGTGCTTGAAGTTTGTATGGTCAAAGAGGAACTACGTATACCAATTTGAAAATTGTGATTATTCTTAAAGACATCATAAGATCACAGCTTATTGTCAACAAAAGGACTACCATGGGCACATTATTTATTCACATTGAACAACAATCTTTCAACAACGAATAAAAGCTGCATCCAATGCACATATAGACAAACCATGCATTTGCAAGAAAAAACAAAAGTTATAGCCATGAGTAGAAAAAAATGCAATAACAAGACCTTTATCATGGGGCAATTATCCCATTTCTAACCAACGGGTCATACAAAATGAGAGTTTGCCCTGGTCTTACAAAGATGTGTACTCTACATAAGCCCCAACAAAGCCGTTTGTGTTCTTATTCTTCACCAAGGCACCTCAATAGACATCCAAACTCCTTTGCACCTATTTGCAAAGATAAAAATGTGGTTACAAGAAACATGTAATCAAGTCCATTTCAATAAACTACTGGATGAGCTTTTAGCATGTCTAGATAATCTTGAAGCCAGTATTCCTCACCAAGCATTACACTAGTTGATTTTTGCTATAAAGTTGGGTTTGTTACAAATATTGGCTTAATCCGGGCCTTCTTATGTGCAAACTCGTAATCTTGAAAAGAGAAAGAGCCATTATCACAAAGTTAGACTACTTTATTAATTACCACATTTAAGTTCATCAATCACATCTAGGTTCATCAATCTTGTCACACACAAACAAGCATTGAATTAGATCTATCATTATATATTAAGAATAATGAAAAGCAACAACCTGGTTGAACTTACTATTTATTACAACAATAACATACACGTATTCTTTATTTGAAGCATTTTGCTACCAATGGGAAATATATGCCTAGGCTCATTTGAAGGTCTTCTTCTCATCTTTCCAACGCATGCTCTTGCAATCGAAAAAGCGGAGGTTGTTTAAGAAAGTTATGGCCATGTTTCTAATTATCTCTCTCAAATTGAGCCCAACAAATGTATTTCCATTTATTTGACATGCTTACCTTAGAAAATTCAGAAACATGCACCTAGCATCATTTTTTGGAACTCTCATTGAGCTCTCCAACAAAGCCCCTTGTCTTTGAGAATGGAGCTTCTTTGAGATTTATACACATCCTTCTAATGCTGCAGTAAACCAGTTGTTAGTTTTCTTTGAAGAACTCAAAGTGAAGATTTCTCCTTCATTTCATAGTCAAAAAAAATGAGGCAACAAGATTTGACTACCAGTCTATCAATATCGGTAATAGATAGATGTATTTTTATGCACGATTTTACCCTTTAACTTAAATAAAGATCAAGTTTGAGGTCAAATCTGTGTGTAGGCTTTAAGCTCACATCCATTCTCATCCATTCTTTACTTGTGCGGAACCATAACGGAACCATAATGCACCGCGGATCCTATCCAATGATCTCCTAATTTATGGATGTATGGGAACATGAGGGGCTCGTTTGTCGCTAGGAGTCCGATTACTGCATTGCTTTTTGGAGAATGCGAGGGGGCTAAGCATCAAGCATCAACAATTGCTACTAATTACTAACTCCTAACCCATTTCGAATCGGAATCGAAAGCAAAATGTCAAATAGAACCATATGTATTGAAAAAAAATCCAGAGTATCAAATAATACGTGCCGGGTTTATTCCTTCAAAATGGAAGCCACACATGTTCAGCCTGATGCGATAAGAAGGCGATAACCTTGAATGCACAGTAGTAATGGTCTTAGAGCGTAGATGCGGCTATTTCTTATTTGCCAAAGCAACAGATTGAATAACTGAAGAATCCAATTGCAAAAGCTTGGCTATGGCTGTTTTGGTTTTGCATGAGAAAAAACAATGCAACATCATAAAAATATATCGACGACTTGAAGAGAACCGATCACACGAGAGGAATTCACAAATCTCAATTTAACCTTCTACCCGGGCAAGGAGAAATCCATCAAATTAAGAGAAGTTTTGGCAAAACGTCGTGAAGCACTCCACGATTTTTTGCTTGTTTTAAAGATCTTGTATGCCTGAACCGCACATGGAGGCATCCCGGATATTTGGAAGGAGCAAACACATAGTAGAGGTAATAAAACATAACGGGGATATATAAGAACGAAGCTATCAAACTGTTTGACCCTATGTGCTGTTTTTACACGCCATTCTTCTTTTGCGCATATTGATGCCCGCCAAAAGCTTGAAAGCTTTGAAATTTCTTTTGGCAATACGGACATGGAAAACCTCTTGGCTGCAGTTGGGTTGCAAAGCCTATTTTTGTGTCTGCGGCCATACCGCTTCCACGACCTCGTAGACGCGCCTTTTTATTTGCATCAAAAAGGTGGAGGGAATGCAAGATTGAGCTTCGTCGTCTTCCCGTTAGTCGGTTCAGCATCCCCGACCTACAACGCAGTGGACCGAGAATTTACAGTGGAAGAATAGGTTTGTAGTAATACCGCAAGATATCCTAGGGATATTCTAGTATATACCTAGGATATGCCAAAACCCACATAAACAAGGGGTTTGCCCCTAGGGGCAAACCCAAAAGCCTAAGTTGAATGCTAGATATAAAATATGGTATATGGCTATCACTTTGTGGCCTTGTACTCTTAATTTGGCTGAGTAACAATGTTAATCGTGAAATATAGAGCCAAGGACGTGGTTCATATGGTCGAGGACGAGGACATGTTGTCGTTATAGCAAGCATTGAAGAACAATCTTAGCAAGGAAATAGTGCCAACATTTATTAGAGTTTCTTACAAAAGAAGAGGTGAGCAAATCTAAACCTTCTTTTACTTGTGAAAATTTTGAGGCATGGAATTTAGCATCCCTATGCTATAAACCTCCAGTTCTTGATGCCAAATCCAAAGAGATTAATTTCTTTTGCATCCTGGAGTTGTTAGTAGTGAGAATGATTGTTTAGCATTACAACATCCACGTAAATATTAATATATGCAATGGTACCATGCGTGTATTAGGTGATTATTGGCCCTAAGGAAAGGAGTAAGAGATGATGAAGTTATGGAAAGAGGTAGCCATCATTACTACCTGGATCAGATCTAGACATGAAAATAATGGATAAAGTTGAACAATATGATGAGTTGTGCAATAGCTCAAACCAATGGCATTGGAAAGGGAAAGGGATATATTCTGTTAAGGAGATTTATAAGGCTTTGATTAGCCACAAATCATCCAGAACTGTGAGGAAAAGGATTTAGCATTAGTATGTGCTAAAGGGTGGAAAAGCTATACTGCAAATAAGGTCAAGACCTTCAGCTGGTTAATTCTGCACCAAAGTTTAACTACCAATTCTAAGAGGGCCAAATTTGATACCTCCATTTCAGAGATGTGCTTAATGGGGTGTGGGAAAATTGAAACTTCAAACCATGTTTTTGTATGTCCTATTATCAGGGATTTCTGGAGCTGGTCTGCTCAAATCAACAGGGGAGCAATTTGGGATGTCGGTCTGATAGAGTATCTGAATACTGAGAATAGGTTATTAAGCACAACAAGATCTTTGAGTTGCTGGGCAGTTTGAAAACATCGGAACAGGGTTGCCATTGAACACAAAAATCCTAATCTAATCTGGCTCAAACAAACTTTTTTGGCTGTGCTGGTGGACTCGGCTGTGGCCCATAGAAATCTTAAAGGGAAGAATTATGATAAAGCATGGACAACTATTGGTAGATTCCGGGGATGTATGATTTCTTAAAAAAAACTAACAGCTTAATGATAATGTTTTACACATATGCTGTGAGGAGACTTAATAGATACGGAGTTGCAGACGGGGGAATGGGGGTAGCCGAGGACTCTGATGGAGAAGAATCCAATTTCCCCAGGAATGAGGAAGAAGACACCTTCATTCAAATAAACAAGAGATGATTCATTCTTCGCCAACAAGAAGGTATTACAAAAACAGCCCTAAGCATGGGGAGTCATAATAACCTGAGACAATTCTTCATGAACTTGTATCACAAATGTCAGCAGAATAGAGAGGCCCATGTTCTTCTATTGCTGGATTTCACTATTTGGCCGGTGGCCAAGCTTTATCTTCTACTGAACATATTTGGAAGAAACAGAGTGGCAGATCTGACCATACAAGATCTTATTGAAGCACAATAACTTTGGTTTGACTTTCATATTAGTGTTTCCAACTGAGCATATTAGAATGTTTTTTGATAATATTATGGAATGGTGCCTTCTGTAGCAGGCCCTTCTATTATGACATGATTCCATTTTACAAGGAACATGTTCCTGTTTTACAACCTTAAAGTATGCCTTCTAAGGTATACTCGATGATGTAACTTATTTCTATGAAATATAGAACCAACCTTGCCTTCAAAAATAAAAATGAAAAGAGATAAAATGAGCATTTAGTATCAAGCATTAGTCTAAAAAAAGGTTTCAAATAGAACTGGCATCTTAATATATAGATAATGAATTGAAGTCTCTGTGGTTACTTCATCTGGTTTATTGAAATATATTGAACTTAGTGGGGAATTCAAAATGGTAAAAATGGGCAATGGAGCAGTTCAAGCAGTACATAGAAAGGGAGAATGCCATGTTCTATTGCAATAGAAATAGAACTGACTTTCCTTGGATGACCCTATTTATATTACCTCTTTTCTCATTTTTAGCGTTATCTTGAGCTCCTTTTCATTCTGCTCATTTGGCTCCACAAGTTTTCTCCTAGATTTTCCTTCATTCCTTCCTCTCAATTTCTTTCCTCATCCTCTCCTTTGGGTCTCTTTTGATGGCTCCCACGCTTTTTCAGCCCCCGCCATTTGCTCGTGAGCTCTTGATTCGATATCATGATTGGTCATTTTGCGCCTCTTTGAAAAAGATCATTCAATGGTATCCGATTTAGTGATGCTAACTTGAAAAGGCCAGATTCTGTGGTGATCCTAATAGTAAAAGCGGTGACCTTATTTAGTGGACAAAAAGGCCCGACTTGGATATAAAAATGGGACAACGGCCAAAATCAGGAGTTTACAGGAAGATTTCGACCTGGGTTCCGGCTGTCTGCATGAATCCGACCCAGGGAAATCATCTGTTTTGAATCCGGCTGTGGAATCTCAGACTTTGTTTGGCGGCTCCTGCAGAATCCGGCAGCCTACAGATCTTTGACTTGGCATCAATAAGTCGGCTCCTGATTGCTGTTGCTAAGACCGAACTGCTTGTTTTTGAGTTAGCCGAAGACCTTGCAAGCAGGGCTTTTGGGTTTGCTTTAACTGCTGGTTTTTTTTCTGGAAGGTCCGAGATTGGAACGAATTCTATTTCTTGGTGGTTGGATTGAGCCCATACTGTTGTAAGATTGGTTTGATCATAAGCCGAAGGGAAAATAAGCTATGATCAATTCCTTTCACTGTTTCCCTTGGAAATTGCCTTAGTTCTATCTGGATCCGGTTGGGTGGAAAACTAAATGCCCAAATCCATTGGTTGTGGAAACCAAAGCCATTTGATCTTATATAAAGATTGTTATCTTTTAAAACGTAATCAAAAAACTGGGTTAGGTGGTTCAAAGTAGCTACGCCTTTAAGCTTTTCCCTTTAAAGCGCATTTTAGGGTCCTAGATGTAGAACACTAATACATAAAATTAGAAGTTGTGTACTGAGTTGTGGCAGAACATTTAGAGGTTTATTATGTAATAGAACTGTCTGGTATGTACATGTGCATGCATTGGAGCACATTTTATGTAAATTACATGTACATTCCTTCTACATAAATAGCTGTTTACATGTACATGTATTCATAGTACTTCAATGTAGATCAATTCTAGAAATATAAAAACCGATATTTTCCAACGTAATAGTTCGAGACCCATATCCGACTCACGATTTATTTTCGAAACTCACTATTCCCTACCGTGGGTATAGGTTGAGGAAGTCGGCACTTCAAGTGTGCACCCGGTGACATTCCGCATTATGATGAGGAACTCGAGAGATTGAGAGAGAACGCAAAGGCCACATCTGGAAAAGTAAAGGCAACAGCAGAAAATGTGATCCCAAAGAAGAAGTCCACGCTTAAGAAGGCACAAAAGAAGAAAATAAAACCAGTAGAAACAGGTATGAAAGCATTTTATTTCAGGGTACAACATTTGAGAAGTCCATGACATCCATGTTTGCAGGTCCTAATTAAGAAGAATCTTTCGAGCGTAAAGATATAGAGGAGGATACTCTTGACTTTGTGGCAACTATTGCTTCTAATATAGTAAAGGAGGTTGAAATTAATGAGAATGAGAAATCTGAAGAGGTTGAAGTTGAGGGTTCATAACGTGAGAAGAATTTGAAAAGTGAGAAAACCCAAGAAGAAGTTAAGAAAATGGATACCGACTTTGAGAAAAGCGGTGATTTAATAGCATGGGAGAGAGCTCTTCACAGATAACTTGATCTACATATCTTACTTTTTATTTACATTTAGTATCTAAGTTAAAACTATAAAATACTATGGATTATTGTAGACAAATGTAGATTAATTTTGTACAAATGTACTTTGTCAACGAACCCGTGACGCAATCCCTAATACTATGATGTTTTGCTCAACCCAATGATGAAGTCAAGAAGACAAGGATCTTTCCTGGATCTTTGCCTGAAATGGAATGTTGTCTATTTGAGCAAGACATGGATGGTGGAAAATTTACCAACTGGCATGTGGATATGTATGCCAGGTACTGAACTTTGAACGCATTCATTTGTATGAGTAAGTCATGTTAGTAATTTCATACCTTTCAACTTGTTATAGGTACCTGCAGCTTTATATCCCTGCAAATAAGAAGGCCAACGCCCGGGTTCTTCCCGGGCGCCTTCATGGAATTTGTAGCACACTGCAAGGCAGGCGAAAAAGACAAATCTATGGCAGCCTCCAAACGTGGAAGAGATATGTAAAGGGAGCTCTTACAGGGATAAATTGGCTCAAGTGCAGATGGATTATGATTTCAATGCTACGTGCTGTTACTGAACATCACTCTTTGGTCATCTTCAACATGACCCTTACTAAGAGTAAGAACACCATAAATATTCAGATCTTTAATTGACTCGACGAGGACATTGACGCTCACATGGTTACACTTAAGAGGTATTTTGTATTTCACATCTCCTTTAATTAAAGTGTATTGAGTAGATTGGATATCATATTAGCATCTTTCTTCATTCATTTACTACAGAGTTGATCTGGTCTTTTGCAGGCTCCACATCCTCACTATGGCACGTGGTTGTGTCGAGTGTCCCACTTTCTTGAAGCATGGACAAATCCCTTCACCAGTTGTGAAAATTCATAAGTGTCCACAGCAGAAAGATGGGCAGTCATGTGGCCTCTATGTTATAGCTTACATGCAGAAGTTCGTAGACACAGTCATGCGTGCTAAAACTACCAATGTGAGTGCCTCAAGCTTTTGTCTTGCAAACAAATGGTTTCCAATATCTAAGGTTGGTTGTCATATTTGCAGATTACCCTAAACCGGTTCTTGCCAAAGTATGCGAGAGGATCGTCGCGGATATTCTCATCCTAACACTACTTCAGGAGTTAGACCACATTCACATTGCACCCAAAACCGTTAGACTAGCTGGTACTAGTAAAACATATATTTTTTCATTGAATTTTAATGAATAAAATCTTTTTTTTTTTTCAATTCCACCATACTTTATTGATAAATTGCCTATACTTTCATAGGTGTGTACGTAAAAGGTTGATAGTGTTTGATATCAATAATGTTTTGGCAAAACAAATACATAGGACTTTGGTTGCAGATGATCATCTAGTTGGAAACTATGAGATAATAGGCAAGAAAGTGTTGTTTATAAGGCCCCACCTAGACGAATTCCTCGAATTTGTCGTCTCCACTTGCTTCATTTTTTCTATTTTTTTTTTTTTTAGTTCCATTTGCTCCATTGCTCCATGTTGTTCCACATTGTATGATTTTGGATGCGAGTAATCCAAGAGTGTTGTTACTTCTAGTACCTTTGGTCACCCTCGATCGTAACTTTGCTCTATTGGAGTTGAGTTGTTCCATTTAGTCCCAATGCTTCCATCCCTATTTGGGGACACAAGTTCCATGAGTATTAGTTTCTCCATTATTTTCTACATGCTCCATTTGATGGAGATATTTATTAGTCCCATGTTTTTCCATTGGCAATTCTGTTATGTCTTTGTTCATATTGTTCCATTAGCCTCCTTTTGTTGCCTCGTTGGCCATGTCAATTCTTGATGTTCGATTTATCTTATTGGTCCGTGAGATAGCTTTGGGATATTGGTTTGGGAGTGAGCTTGTACCCATGTGATTTATTGGATGCGAGCTCTACAATATACTCTTTATCATTTTGCATTTGCATGCACATCTGGGGCACATCTAGCATTCTTTATCTTTCTATCATAGAGTTAGGCAACGAGAGCTGTTGGATAGGCATATTCACCCCTTATTCCTTAATCTACACCGTACACAAAGTTCCTTGTTTGTGGGGTATGGATGTATAGAATTTGTTATACTGTACAACAAGATTTGCAAAATACTATAAGATTTCAGGCAATATACTATATGGTATTGATTTTGTAATGTAAAACATAATTATAAGGGCTCTCAAGCTACCCTACATCACCCCGCTGTGGTGAATATGCACCCAAACCAAAGGGGGTTTAAGGGGGATTTTAATTTAAATGTGTTGGACCCAATGGTTTGTGTTAATTAATATTAATGGTAGTTATGTGTTTTATACTAAAAAAAAAATTGGCCCTTCGGGCCCTCACAACAGCAAACATAAGTAAACTTTAAGGATCTATATATTAATTACTAAGAAGCTTGGATATTCTAGTTGAACACATGTATAAGAGGGCATGGTTCATGCTAGAACATGAATTAGTTTCAAGAGGAACATGCAATTTGTCCAAATATAAAGATAGCAAGAATATATTTAACATTTAGCATTGGTTAATATATCTTTTGAAAAGCCTCCAAATGTTCTCTATAATCGCACCTAGATCTGTTGATATTTACCAGCAGGGTCATGATAAAAATGATGGACAACCTCCCAACATGTGAATAGCGACATGGCATAACCGGATAGCAAGATTAAACTTTCATGGATAATCTCGGAAAGGAGAAAAAATAAAAAGGATCTACATGGCAAATGAAAGCATTTCTACAGATCCTGTATCAAGCCTAGTCTGTTTGGAATCTTCTCTAGTCTTTTTGAGGAGCTTGCTCATTTCACCGGTTTTCTTTTTCGTGTGTGTATTTGTAAATAAACTGAAGAAAATTGGGCCCCAAAGGAAGAAAATAGTGTTAAGGATTTCCTTGAATTCAACATTTTTTTGCTCTAAATACAAATGCCTTCTGGCCTCATCATCCAATCCAAATTAAAACTTGCAATATGATCACGGGGGCTATATAATAAGTTTCCTTCTCGATCTTTTCAAAACATATTTGTTTATTATGAAATCCTCTTGCATTCTCGCAACAAAAAAAACAAAACAACGATACCATGGAGGGATCGGCCTAGCTTGGATTTTCTTATATAAGATCAACCCGCCAAAGATCCGTATCGTGGATCGAATCTCGAATAAAATTCTGCCTTGTTTGCAAGGGGCGCAGTATCCAAACACCTCAGATCTTTTCTTGTAGACCGCGATATTAAATCAAATCGTGTCTAATAGCCTATTTTCGCTGTCCAAGATCCGCCAACAAGTAGACACCATATCTATTTTCCTTACGCATAATCGGCTCTGACCCATGTAAAATGAAAAAGAAGAGACATTGGCCCTAATATTTTTTGCCATATGCATGCGTTGGATAGACTATCACATTCGTCCCCGCTTTGCGAGGGCCCACAACGTAATGTCTTATTAAGACAAATCTCCGTGCATCTCATCATCCGATCCAAATTAAAACTTGCAATATGATAAGTTTCCTTCCGATCTTTTCAAAACATATTTGTTTATTATGAAATCCTCTTGCATTCGCAACAACAACAAAAAAACAACGAAACCATGGAGGCATAATCCACCGTGGGGGGAGCTATTTTTACTTTGAAATCGTCCCGCTAAAAGAGGATTCTTCCGCCATTATACTCCGTAAAATGCCCGAAAAGCCAAGATGATGAAATGGCATTTTATCCTACCCAAGACCGAGTTCAATAAAACTCTACCGTAGCAAGAACTCGATTGCCATAATAGCAGAAAGGAAGGCTCATGCAAAGGGGCAAGGTTATGGCAAGGGGCAAGGTTATGGAGCCATCATCGATTCCACAAACCCTAACCCTGCCCTAATTCCGGCTGTCTTCAATTTCATGAGAAAAGGGCTGCCCTTGGATCTTTTTGGATTAAAAGAGGGCTTTCTTTGCAAGCCCTCTAATCTTAACCATTGAAGAGCATGAAACAAAAATTGCACAAATTGCATGCAAAAACTTGGTGCACTCTAGATATACTGATTAGTATGCCTCGTGCAATACGCCCATGAAATCATATGAAAACCATGCCAAAAAGCGTATAAAAAAACAAACCATTGCATTTGACACATTTAAATTAAAATCCCCCTTAAACCCCCTTTGGTTTGGGTGCATATTCACACGGGGGGTTACTGCGGGCAACGAGAGCTGTCGGATGGGCATATTTGCCCTTTATTCCAAGATCTGGACCGTACATAGCGATCCTCGTTTGTGGGGTATGCATGTACAAGTTTTTGTATACTGTATATTAAGGTTTGCAAAATACTATAAGGTTTGAGAGAATATACTTAATGGTGTTAATTTTGTACATGTATTGTAAATATAATTTAGAGGCTCTCGCTGCCCTACGTAACCCCCCGTGTGAATATGCACCCAAACCAAAGGGGGTTTAAGGGGGATTTTAATTTAAGTGTGGGCCCTAATAAAGGCCTTCGGGCACTAAGGATGGCATATATGCATGTAGCTTTAATTACTAAGAAGCTTGGTAAAAAACAATCATAACACATATTTAACTATGATGATCATAATAATAATATAATATGACAAAACAAATCATATAACAATTATTAGGATATATATATAATGGTTATGTAATTGACTACCAAGGCCCTCAAGAATCGAACACCGGTTCTTGCAAAGGCCTATTAAAGAAATATGCATGCCTAATGTCAAGAGAAGAAATAACCTCAATATTGCAACACAAGAATCATGTTTATAGAGGATCAAATGCAATGCAACATTCATGCCACCATTCATATGTTTCCAATAATCAAGAATAAAAAATATAGATTTATGAAGAAAGGCAATCTACTTGATGACATGAGGTCACCATATTCTAACAATGGAAACAAACACGTACCATTGTTTGTATTGTCTACAAACAGAAGCCATCTTGAACTATGAAGAACCAAAAAGAAAGAGCAACTTCAAATGAAAAAGAAAGAGGAACTTTATGAGGCCCAAATGTAAGAATTAAATTAGGTCCAATTTGAAAATACACACTTGAAAATCATCTGTTCACAAGCTTGACACAAAGTGACATTATTGAGTGATGGGTTTTGTCACTGAAACATATCTCCTCCCCAATAATAATGCTTTTGTCCTTAAATGGTGACTTCAAGCTCTTGCTAACCGCACAAGTAGAAAACAATAGTCAGCCATTGATTTGGATGAAATGGATTTGAGAATTTAACAAAGCAAATGAAATAAACCTACTAGCTTTAGTAAATGCATAATGGCTCTATATGTTTGTGTGAAAATCAAGAATCTAAGAATGGAAAAATCCGGGCTTGGCCTGATAGATTGGCTGCAAGGATTTCAGAAAATTACAGGGTAATCATAATCTAGCACCCCCTTTCTATACTTGTATAGCAGTTAGAAGAGATGCACCAAAGCTGAGTTATCATGGGTCGCTTGATATTAGAGGTTCTTTAAAAAACCACAATCGCTTACAAATCCAATCAAAGGTGGGACGGGAGTTTTACAATATGGTCTTATCTGCAAGATATTAGTAGAATCTAGTGACTGCTCTTTTACAACTACATCTGTTGGACCAGGAATCACAGAAAACAAGACAGGAATCACGGACTAGGAAAACCAGGATTGCGTATAGTTTTCTAAATAGAAAGGATACATGCTGATCTAGAAGAAAAATACTTTGAATCTTAATGGGAAAAAATTTGTCAACAACAGGACTTTTTTGTGGAGCTTCTGAATGAGGAAGAAAGGCTAGAAATATCCCATATTTTTTGGGCCTTACGACCCTGTCTGAAGTTTTTCTAAACATATCTAGGAAGGCGAAGCTTGAAGCTTGGCTCGGATCCTCTTTTCTAGATCAATTTTATTAATAGCTACTTTGCTAGTATCTCCAACTTCAGATACTTCCAGAGCAGCTAGTTGCTGTATTGCTACTCTAGTATAATCTGCAACCTTAGCGCAGTCCACACTTTTGGCACATTGACTCTCAACCAACTCAGGGGTTGAGCCCGAATCTGGAAGAGCCTCCTTTAATGCCTGAACAACATAATACAGACAGAGCAACTCTGAAACAAAATGGCACATGGGACTAGTTGTTTTGTTTTCTCTGCAAAATACCACTATATAAAGAGCACAGACAATTAATGCTCATACCTGTTGCTTCTTATCTTTTCGTTTTTCATTCTTCTTTGCAGCTTTTGAGTTCGGCTTAGGTTTATCATCTACAAAGTCACAACCTGGAGGAGCCTGGAGCGTACCCTTTCTGACGTGAGCCCGTTTGATCTTCCCGATGACCCTAGCCCTGCCCAAAAAGAACAATTACTCTAAAATATTTGTCCGAATCTTGCACTTCTTCCTATATTCGAGTCTTGCACTTCTTCCTATATGTGAATCTAACAAGTAGAGGCCAGGCATAGGGTTCTGAATAACCCTAGCTCTGCTCTGAACAATCGAGAACAATTTTTTTTTGTTAAGAATCGGCCATGCTTTTGAAACCCTAAAACAATTTTATCGACATCTGCATGGCTCCAAAACTCCATGACCATAGGATTGCATTTCTTATTCAAAATCAACGGCTCAGAAAGAGTGCACTCTAGATACTAATGGTTAGGGTTCATTGATTAGGGTTCAAGATGTTGAATACGGGTTCTAGGATGGCTCTACTCTAGATACAAGATACTAGCACATCCGGAATGCTAATTTCAGATGAGCTATCACAACTACTACCCTACATACCTGCTCCTGATGCTCTCCCTCCCGATCCGTGTGCCTCCATGGTCTTCGACTCACGTGACGCTGCTCTTGCTCCAAGAACGAGTCTACCCTGCGGGGGTGGCTGCACCAGTCTATGCCACAGCAAACGATGTTCGAAACGGGGTTTTGAACGAGTAGATGAGTCTCTGGGTGCTAGGGCTGGAAAGAGGCCTAAGGTTAGGGTTCCAGCCTATATAAGTTAGGTCCACCTAAGATGCCACGTGGCACCAATCGGGTGAGTCTCGTGTGGCGGTTGCCCAATAGGTTAAGGCCACGTGGAAAATGGTCTTAACCGAAGGTTGACTAAGTTATATGAATAACTTAGTCATGCCCCCTAGTGCCACAATCTATGGTATACAAGGCTATGAAGATAGACTTGTATAGTGACGGGTCCAGAAATATACGTATTCATAGCGTATATTCCCCTGGAACGTCACATTCTCCCCCCCTTAGGACAATGATGTCCTCAGCATTGCGCTAAGGTGACTAACCTACCTTATGCCTGCAAAACAACATAACATACTCTTTAATTCAATTTAAAGGGTCAACTTCCTATTGAAAGTTAATTGTCAAAATTTAGGCTATATTTGTACTTATACAAAATTATACAACCTTAACAAGTTACTTCTTATAATAATTAGGAAATATTACTATAAGAGTTATTAGGGTTCATAATCTAAATTATGGCTCCCCCTATCCTCTCGTAATGCGCCCCTCCTCGATGCCCACCTCTTACTTGCCTGCACAAGGAGCACATTACATTAGTTTAGTTAATAAATTGTGGTTTTAGGGGACCACCCCCCTTACCTCCTTGAGCCGAACTACTGGCTCAAGGTTGTCCTACTACCTTGCACAAGATCATGGCCCTTTCGGATTTGAGCTTAAGGATCATTTAAGATGCTCCCATCATCGCCCATGATCGAGTGCTACCTTGTACTCGGTTACCCGGTGCCGAGTACCCCTAGTGCATCATGCCCCAAGGGTTTGAAGCTAGGGAACGTCTCATGATCCCATCATCGCGCATGATCACTTTAACCTTCACCATGACCCTCCTACGGCCAGGTGTGCGTCCCCCGCATCGTGGCATAGAGAGCATCCGATCGATGTCCCATCATCGCCCACCATGCCTCACTCCTCGCTCACATGACCCTAATGGTCATGCGCACCTCTAAAAGCGCGTGTGGCCTAGAGAATGCCCTAAAGGCGTATCCCATCATCGCCCACACGATCCAAGGTTCTGGCACATGCACCCTACTAAGTAGAATGCATGCGCCAGGCTTAAGGATAACTAACAACATACTAGCTAACCACCTGGCAAGTCGGGGTCGACCAAGTCGGAGATGACTCGCCCATCAAACTCCTTCATAAACTCCGGGTATTGCTTCTCCAAATCTTGCTTCAATACCCATGTCGCGTCTTCCATGGGACAGTGCTTCCACTTGACCAAATACTGGAGGAATTAAGATCACCTAGTCCTCTTGAATGACTTATCAAGAAGGAATTCAGGCACTATTTCAACTTGCAATGATCCTTCACCATTTCCAACAAAGTTGGAGTATCCAAAACCTTCTCAGGGTTAGGATCGTGCCTTTTCAATAAACTCACATGGAAGACCTTAAGGTGGCCCAAGAGATCCAACTTGTAGCTTGAGAGCCCACTCTTCTCCAAGATCTTGAACGGACCGGCCCACCTAGGGGCGAGCTTCTTACAATTGCCGATGCGAAGCTTCCCTTGCTTAACCTTTACTTGAGCCAACTTTATCTGTCACAACAAAACAACTCTCGAGGAGTGTTATGTCTATCTGCTAGACTCTTCAGATGTGCCCATGCTGTTGAAGATATTCTCACACTTCTACCAAAAGCTACTGCATATATGCTGTTGTTGTTGAGAAACTTCCACCTAGGGCATTAGATTATGCCACATAACTAGGGTCAAGCATTAATAACTGTAACTGATCATGGAGGAGACATCTTCGATGACTCTTGCTTCATATTATTGTACGTAATTGACCAGGTGGATGTACTCGGCCCATTTGGATTACTTGTTCCAATCATAGTTTCTCAACGTGCTCTCCAAAATTGTGTTGGTGCAGTCCCTTTGCCGATTTGACTGCAAAAGATAAGCAAAACTCATCAACAAGTTGGTGCAGCTCGTGTTGAAGAAGTGTTGCTAAACGTCGCTAAGGAACTCCGGATCTCTATTGGTGATGATCGACCTGTGCCTTCCATGCAGCCTACAAGAACTCTTATGTAGACCACACGGCTAGATCCAAGGCTGTGTCTATGGTGTGGCATGGCAAGTATGTGCCCTTTTGATAAGCTATATACCACAACCATCAAGGCTTCAAAGCTTCTTGTTGTCCTTGGAAGGCCCGCTATGAAAACCATGCTGAAGACTTCCCACTTGGCGTCTGGCACCGCCCAAGGTTCCAAAACTCCTGGAATTCGAAGTTGTTACGCCCTTGTGTGCTGGCTCCACTGACACATTCTTGGCTATGTCTGATTATCTGCTTCTTCATACCTGGCCAGACGTAGCTACTTCTAATCTTGAAGTAGGCCTTTATAAATTTTGCATGGCCGGAAATAGGGCTATTATGCGTGTCCTGGAAAATTTTTCTTACTCCTTATGCTTTGAGTATAGTTGTTCTTTGATATTAAAGATTACCTTCCTTTTTAAAATATTTGAAGGTTTCTCTTTCTTAATCCGTTCTTGCACTCTTGTAAGGACTAGCCCATCATGTGCTTGAACTCCATGTTGGGGAAGATGGCTTCTTCTATCTTCTTGCCGAATTCGCTTGCCGAAGTGGAGATGGCATTGCAAATTGCTGCTTCAAAAGCTTGCCAATGAGTGGCGACGTCTTAACATCTCCACGGCTGCATGCTCTTCCATTGATTTGCTGTAGATCACGATGTCGTCGAAGAGAATTGATGAAGAAATCATCCAAGGAATTCTTCGAAGATGTCGTCCTCAAATGCATACAAGTTGGTGGAGCATTCCATAGACTCAAGGGCATCACTGCGGAAGTGATAGTGCCCATACCAAGTTCAAGGAGTCTTATAATTATCTTCCCCTTCATCCTTATTGCCGATGGCCCGAAGTTTAAGTCGATTTTGTAGAAGAATCCTGCTTCTTGGGCTGATCCATTATGTCATTGCTTGTTGAGCTGCCCATGGTTGATATACATCTTTAGACTTCCATCTTGGCCGAAAAGGATCCCCAAGTTGATCAACTCCTACAATCGCTTCTTGAGCTCGCTAGCTCGGAAGTGTCGATTCTATAAAGAGCCTTTGCCGATCGGGCTCGCCTCCCAGGTGCAAGAGTGATTTCAGACTTATGCCTCTATAGAGCAAAAGCTCTCAAATTTCACCGAGATATATCATGGGACTTCTTGATTAACTTAGAAATTGGCCGAGGCAACCTGCTTCAAGTAGCATCTTCCTTCTTACTCTTGTAGTCTGGTCGCACAACTTGTAGCTTATGTACGACCTCATTCCTCATGATGTACTTAAGTAATTGTTTTATCGACATGCTGTACTCCATTGGAATTACTTCCTTAACTTAAATTATAAGGTACTTGCTCTTTGGTGCTGGGATAATTATCTCTTGCTTATGATAATCAATTATTGCCTTAGCCAGCTTTAATATTGCATGCTTATTATGAGGTCATAGTTGCCAATGTACATGAGTTGGTGCCGATGCTCTACTTTGCTTCGCTTTAAGGTTGATGTCGAACTTGACTCTTGTTGTTTGGTCTGCTAATTACTTGGCCTTGCCTTAATTATTGGCCTAGATTTAGACTTAAGAGTCTTACTCTTTAAAGATGTCCGCCATCTAGAGGTGCAAAATTATAAGTTAAAGAACTACTTACCTAAATCCTATGGCCATAAGTTTAGCCTAAGATGACATTACTTTTGGGCACACATAGAAAACTATATGATTAGATAATTATTCTTGTTTTAGATCTAATCTATACTCTAGGATCTACCCTTTCTTAATTATTGCCCTCTTGAAATAGCCCTACCTTTGAGTTGATGCCATCTAAGAAGTTGGCCGGACTTATTAGATTGCTTCCCTTCATTTGGTCGGATTATTCCTTGTGCTGCGGAAGTACTCATCATATACACGGTTATCCTATTATTGAATCCTTCTTAGCGAGGTGATCAAGCTCACGAAGAGGTTCCAATATATTGGATATCTGCCAGCAATGTATACAATTATTGTACTCCATACATTTTCTTCCCAATACTTGAAGCTTTGCTCCATTCTTGGGTCCATCCTTTTAAAAGAAAAGACAAAAATCTACTCGAAATTTCGTCCCAATCCCATCATGGATATTATCACCCATAATTTTAAGAAACTCAACGATCTGATAGGTCCTCAAGCTTGTTTAAAGCTGGTGTAGTCGTTAGTCATTGGAGTAGCAAGGCGATGATCCATAATTTGTTGAAAAGAATCTGGTCTCCTTGGAGTTGCTGTATAATCATTCGCGTGCCCTGCTTCTTTTGTTGAACATATTCTGACTCTGATCGTCCTTAATGTTGATGCTGATTACTTTCATTAAAATTATTCCTCTTAGTGGACTTGTGATGTAGTGCATGCATAAGGCTCGATGTCGCATCCCAAAGGCTTGGAGGTTATGAGATTCGAGGATGATTCTTCTAACTCCCGAATTGATATTGTTGTGTTGACCTTGTTGATTCTATTCTTCGCCCCCGGGTTGCATGTTGTTGTTATAAGGTCGATGATAATGTTGAGTGGTTTACCACTTCTAACTATGCAACTTCTCTTGCTAAGAGGAGTTTATGTGCATCCATCTGCAGGACTAATCTTGATTGATCAATTAATAATGCTGGTATTTGGTCCCTCATGATGCCTCTTCTGATGGTGTTTGACCTCCAATCTCTAAGGTAGAAGATTGTCGGATCTTGAGATGGTGCCGCCGAGGTTGATGCAGCCTTCTCCCAAGTATCGGGCTGATGAGGAAGAAGTTTGTTGCAATCACGCCATATTTCTATTCTTGAGGAGCCCACTCTTGCCGGGCTTGTAATACCTCCTTAGTCAAAGCATGTCCGCTTGGAGTCTAGATCCGATACTACTATGGCCTCGAGATATCTATGATAGTTGCCCTTCCGAGGAGGTATGTCCAGCCTCCCGGCTCTTTGATATCATAAGTCGATGAAGTGTACTTGTTGGTGGCGAGCTATGACATTAGTCATGAATGTCGGGCCGCTCGAGACAATATGGCACTTGGAGAATATCCTTGACTAGGAGATGTTCTTCCCCTAATGTGGTCAATTTTGTAAGTGCCGCGGATGCCCACTGGCCGTTGCATAGCCCTCTTGGCAATTTTATGTCTCTCCGATGTCGCAGCCGTCCTTCCGATAGGCTCCCCTTTCTTATTTGTGTTCGGCCTTCCCGCACACCATCTTGGCGTTTGATTAGTGAAGCTTCCTCCATAAGTTTGCCCTCCGCTTTCAATTCGTTGATGTTGTCGAGTGTCTCCACCGCCGAGGCTCGAGGATCCGGAAAGGTTCACGGACCTGCTTTTACTGCGCTAAGGTGCACAAGGCAACTAATACTATCACAAGAAGAATTACTTATGTGTACTTACTCTACAATCCCCTCGCTTTTTATACCTTTATCCACTCTACCTCAAATGACCCAATTTGGCATTTGGCACTTTACTAGACATCGAGGAAGGTACTTATTTATTGCTATGGGGTGGTAGAAGGAGACTCATTCACCGGGTGTACTTGGTGTGCTAGACTGAATTACCTAGATAAAATGAATCCTAGACAATTATCTATGATACAAAGGCATGCCCAAGACACTTGATGATAGTGCACCTATAACGGTGTTGGTGTACCCTACCAACGCGGTGACAACAATTTCTAAGGCCTTGGTAACTAGCCGGGTTTCTAAGAAAAAAGTTTCATTATACTACCCGTATGTAGACAAGAAGACACTTAGCAAGATAAGGGTTGCACAACTAGGCTATGATGAGTGCATGTCGCCGTCTCTATCTAGCTTAAGGATCTTGGTTCTAAGTCTAAGGCTTGGCCATTAGTATTATCTAACATTATTAAAGCTTAAATTTAATTAAGAATCATAATTTAAACATAAACGATGCCCGCCTCTTAGTGGTTGGCACGGGGTTTGGGGGGTTCAACCCTGTGGGTGGGAGGTTCGATTCCGCCACCGTGGGAATTCTTTTTAAGATGAGGTTCAAATGGATTGAAAAGCTAGAATGGGGTACTACAAGACACTAGAGTGCAAGGTAGAAGACTAGCATATGTACTAGCAATTTTGCTAAATTTTTAACTTTGAATCATATGACTCGAGGGTGAATCTGCGCCAATGACATCTCACAAGAGAGAACGCACACCCATTTGGCGCGGCCATCACCCTCGGTGACTTGGGTGAATCCGCGCCAACGACATCTGCGCTGAGAACGCACACCCATTTGGCGCTGGCCTCACCCGGTGGTGTGGTGCCTTGTTGTTTGCTAAGATTTATCAATTCCAAAGAACTATAAGATCCTAGAATGCCTCTAAAAGTGCAAAAATATGGGCAAATCGGTGAATCACATGATGGCCTCTGCGTGCGAACTTCGATGTGTTTGGCGCGGTCTCACCGGTGGGCCAATTCTAGCTATTTTGATATTTTTTTTGACAAATTTAAAGTGCTACACCGCATTTCTAGACAATTTCTAAGCATTCTAACATCTTTTGGTAACAAATTTGGATCAATTTTGCCCTAAATCAAGTGACTATGCTACTTAGCCAATTAAGAGCATTTTAAGTAAGATGCAAAGGGATTCTACTACAATTAATTTATACAAGAATATTTTATATTCTACAAGCAATTAATTTATAGTAAATTTACTTCTAATGAGTAAAACAATGTGCGTGAAAAACTTATATTTATATAGCCAATGACCGGGCTCTTCACGACTTCTCCTTGCGACTCCTCCTCACCAGGGTGGAGGTCTTTGGGCCTGCTTGGTATGGATCGCAGAGGTTGCCTTCTTCAAAAGGTTGTACCAGCCCGCCTCCCGCCTCTTGTGGCTCGGACCATCAAGGGTGCAGATCTTGGCCTCCCTCGGCTTTGGCGCCTGCGGGCGAGATCCCATTGTCGTTGATGTGGTTCTGCAGTCGTAGCTCATCTCGAACTCCCCGGATAGACCTTTGATGTAGGCACTTTTCGAAAAGGCGGTTTCTCGCTTACTCAGCCAAGAGGATTCAAAGAAGGAAAAAACTCATTCACATGCACGATTGGTTGAATCGCCGTCAGAATTAATGGAAGAAGCACCTACAAATGAATCGAAAAGGCAAATGAATCAAATGAATCCTCACCATCTTTCTCGATTACGCTCCCCGGCTCGACCCCAATTGAGTCTTCATTCCCGCCATTCTATTAATCCGGATTCATCTCGAGATAGCTTTGAGGCCTGGACGTTCTCGCCCAATACCGAGCCATAATCTAAATGCGGGTTCGCCGTAATCGACACCAAAAAGTCCGTCAGAGTTTGAAGGCAGAGAGTCTTGATATCACGCCCAATCTGTCCTCGCCCAATCCTTATCTGTCCTCACATTCAAACTTTGTCCGAACCCAATCATTCTCAAATAGGGCTGGATTGTTATAAAATCTGCAACTGATCCAATCATTCTCAAATAGGGCTGGATTGTTATAAAATCTGCAACTGAAAAATGAAGTATCGGACTGTAAACTAGTAACAGACTTGTAATCCAAGAAAGGAATCAAGGAAACTTGCATCTAATCGGGTTTCAATCGGCCTGATTCTACTGTAATCTACCCATGTCGGGCTTCTCAGATGGTAATCGGCCTTCCCAGATAAGGATGCCCAAAACTTCCAAAAGCAAAGCGCGACTCGATTTGAGGATAATCTACGCGGAGCAATGGACCGTAAGCAATCTACTGTAATCCCTTTGAAATTGGTCGATTCATCTTGGGCGGTTTTATTGTGGTCTGAATAGCGTGATACAAATTGTTTCTATATTCAAAGAATTTGGGCAAATCGGGTCGTTGTCATGTGAACGGCTACGGGGAAAGAGGATTCGGCCGGGGCCACCGGAGTTCAGCCCCGCAAAGTTTTCATTCCATATGAGCGCCCATTAGTTTTAGGGGTGTGCATTCAACATTTCATATTTAACAAAATGACAAAATGAGGAGCTCAAAGCTCCAAAACCGCAATCTTTAGGGAGCAGAACATGTAACACAAGAATCATTCCGATTCAACTGATGTTCGAAATGGGCACATCAAGACAAGGGCCGAGAATGGGCAAAATCAATGTTTAACCTAACCTAGAATCACTCTCGATATTGTCCGAACAATTGAAAAAGCAAGCTTTATCGCTCTCACCGCTTGCTTGCTTGTTGCGTGTCTTGAGTCTCAGACGGTCAGCTTGCCGCCGCCCCAGAAGCTCGCTTCAAGCGCCGTTTCTAAATGCAAAAAGTCGGGTGGCATTAAACGGATCGGGGTATTTTGCGGGGATATTTAGTGAGCGTGTGGGCCTTCAATATTTGGGTCAAAGATCACTGGTGCTAATTCTCGCCGCCCATTTTGCCGCGACCGGACAGTGATCTCGCCGTAGATTTGCTGCAAACAGTTTACACGATGATCTACATTTTGTGCAACAAAATTTTCAAAACCTCTGTTAAAGTGAATACGGCAATACACCACCGCCTCAAGAAATCCAAGAAGCCCTTCACATGGCGGGGATATTGCAAAACTTCAATTTTGCCACAGTAGGCATCCGTGGAAGTTGAAGCGCCCGGAATCCAAGCCCGAGTTAAGGCAATTATCCCATTTCTAACCAACCCGGTCATATAAAATGTGCTTGTTAAGTATACCCTTGAAAACTTGGTGTTTGAATGTTGCACCAAAATGCAATTGATATGTTTGTTTGTATTGCAGGGTCACTCAATTATTATTTACACCAGGAGCTGCTATTGTAGATGCAAATAGGAGGCAAAAAGTGCTTGAAGCTGTATGGTCCAGTAGAACTACGATACCAATTTGAAAATTGTGATTATTCTTAAAGACATCATAAGATCACAGTTATTGTCAACAAAAGGACTACCATGGGCACATTATTTATTCACATTGAACAACAATCTTTCAACAACGAATAAACTGCATCCAATGCACATATAGACAAACCATGCATTTGCAAGAAACAAAAAGTTATAGCCATGAGTAGAAAAAATGCAATAACAAGACCTTTATCATGGGGCAATTATCCCATTTCTAACCAACCTGGGTCATACAAAATGAGAGTTTGCCCTGGTCTTACAGCATGTGTACTCTACATAAGCCCCAACAAAGCCGTTTGTGTTCTTATTCACCGTCGGCAAGATAGCAAGAATATATTTAACATTTAGCATTGGTTAATATATCTTTTGAAAAGCCTCCAAATGTTCTCTATAATCGCACCTAGATCTGTTGATATTTACCAGCAGGGTCATGATAAAAATGATGGACAACCTCCCAACATGTGAATAGCGACATGGCATAACCGGATAGCAAGATTAAACTTTCATGGATAATCTCGAAAGGAGAAAAAAATAAAAAGGATCTACATGGCAAATGAAAGCATTTCTACAGATCCCGTGATCATTGGCCTAGTCTGTTTGGAATCTTCTCTAGTCTTTTGAGGAGCTTGCTCTGTCACTTACCTGGCTTTCCCCGTGTGTAAATAAATAACTGAAGAAAATTGGGCCCCAAAGGGAAGAAAATAGTCGTTAAGGATTTCCTTGAATTCAACATTTTTGCTCTAAATACAAATGCCTTCTCGTCTCATCATCCAATCCAAATTAAAACTTGCAATATGATCACGGGGCTATATAATAAGTTTCCTTCGATCTTTTCAAAACATATTTGTTTATTATGAAATCCTCTTGCATTCTCGCAACAAAACAAAAAAACAACGATACCATGGAGGGATCGGCCTAGCTTGATTTTTTTCTTATATAAGATCAACTCGCCAAAGATCCGTGATCGGGGATCGAATCTCGGTAATAAAATTCCGCCTTTGTTTGCAAGGGGCGAGTATCCAAACACTCTGATCTTTTCTTGTAGATCGCATATTAAATCAAATCGCGGTCTAATAGCCTATTTTCGGCTGGCCCAAGATCCCCAACAAGTAGACACCATATCTATTTTCCTTCGCATAATCGGCTACGGCTCCATGTAAATGTAAAGAAGAGACATTGGCCCTAATATTTTTGCCATATGCATGCGTTGGATAGACTATCACATTCGCCTCCGCTTTGCAGAGGCCTCATGAACAGAATGCGATTAAGACAAACTCGGTCTGCGTCTCATCATCCGATCCAAATTAAAACTTGCAATATGATAAGTTTCTTCCGATCTTTCAAAACATATTTGTTTATTATGAAATCCTCTTGCATTCTCGCACAACAACAACAAAAACAACGAAACCATGGAGGCATAATCACATGGGGGAGCTATTTTTACTTTGAAATCGTCCCAGTTAAAGAGGATTCTTCCGCCATTATACTCTTAAATGCCTCGAAAAGCCAAGATGATGAAATGGCATTTTATCCTACCCAAGACCGAGTTCAATAAAACTCTTACCGTGAGTAGCAAGAATCTGATTGCCATAATAGCAGAAAGGAAGGCTCATGCAAAGGGGCAAGGTTATGGCAAGGGGCAAGGTTATGGAGCCATCATCGATTCCACAAACCCTAACCCTGCCCTAATTCCGGCTGTCTTCAATTTCATGAGAAAAGGGCTGCCCTTGGATCTTTTTGATTAAAAGAGGGCTTTCTTTGCAAGCCCTCTAATCTTAACCATTGAAGAGCATGAAACAAAATTGCACAAATTGCATGCAAAAACTTGGTGCACTCTAGATATAACCGATTAGTATGCCTCGCGTGCAATAAGCCCATGAAATCATATGAAAACCATGCCAAAAAGCTTAAAAAAACAAACCATTGCATTTGACATTATTTAAATTAAAATCCCTTAACCCCCTTTGGTTTGGGTGCATATTCACACGGGGTTATCATGGGCAACGAGAGAAATGATGGGCATATTTGCCCTTTATTCCAAGATCTGGACCGTACATAGCATCCTCGCTTGTGGGGTATGCATGTACAAGTTTTTGTATAATCAGATATTAAGGTTTGCAAAATACTATAAGGTTTGAGAGAATATACTTAATGGTGTTAATTTTGTACATGTATTGTAAATATAATTTAGAGGCTCTCGGCGCCCCGAACTAACCCCGTGTGAATATGCACCCAAACCAAAGGGGGTTTAAGGGGGATTTTAATTTAAGTGTGGGCTCTAATAAAGGCCTTCGCACTAAGGATGGCATATATGCATGTAGCTTTAATTACTAAGAAGCTTGGTAAAAACAATCATAACACATATTTAACTATGATGATCATAATAATAATATAATATGACAAAACAAATCATATAACAATTATTAGGATATATATATAATGGTTATGTACGGCCTCGAAGGCCTCAAGAATCGAACCGGGTTACCGCGAAGGCCTATTAAAGAAATATGCATGCCTAATGTCAAGAGAAGAAATAACCTCAATATTGCAACACAAGAATCATGTTTATAGAGGATCAAATGCAATGCAACATTCATGCCACCATTCATATGTTTCCAATAATCAAGAAGAATAAAAATATAGATTTATGAAGAAAGGCAATCTACTTGATGACATGAGGTCACCATATTCTAACAATGGAAACAAACACGTACCATTGTTTGTATTGTCTACAAACGTAAGCCATCTTGAACTATGAAGAACCAAAAAGAAAGAGCAACTTCAAATGAAAAAGAAAGAGGAACTTTATGAGGCCCAAATGTAAGAATTAAATTAGGTCCAATTTGAAAATACACACTTGAAAATCATCGCTCACAAGCTTGACACAAAGTGACATTATTGAGTGATGGGTTTTGTCACTTTGAAACATATCTCCTCCCCAATAATAATGCTTTTTGTCCTTAAATGGTGACTTCAAGCTCTTGCTAACCGCGACAAGTAGAAAACAATAGTCACCATTGATTTGGATGAAATGGATTTGAGAATTTAACAAAGCAAATGAAATAAACCTACTAGCTTTAGTAAATGCATAATGGCTCTATATGTTTGTGTGAAAATCAAGAATCTAAGAATGGAAAAATCCGGCTTGGCCCTCGATAGATTGGCTGCAAGGATTTCAGAAAATTACGTGGTAATCATAATCTAGCACCCCCTTTCTATACTTGTATAGCAGTTAGAAGAGATGCACCAAAGCCGAAGTTATCATGGGTCGCTTGATATTAGAGGTTCTTTAAAAACCACAATCGCTACAAATCCAATCAAAGGTGGGACTCGAGTTTTACAATATGGTCTTATCTCGGCAAGATATTAGTAGAATCTAGTGATCGCATCTTTACAACTACATCGTTGGACCAGAATCACGAGAAAACAAGACAGAATCACGGACTAGGAAAACCGTGGATTGCGATAGTTTTCTAAATAGAAAGGATACATGCTGATCTAGAAGAAAAAATACTTTGAATCTTAATGGGAAAAAAATTTGTCAACAAATGAGGACTTTTTGTGGAGCTTCGAATGAGGAAGAAAGGCTAGAAATATCCCATATTTTTGGGCCTTACGACCCTGTCAAGTTTTTCTAAACATATCTAGGGAAGGCGAAGCTTGAAGCTTGGCTCGGATCCTCTTTTCTAGATCAATTTTATTAATAGCTACTTTGCTAGTATCTCCAACTTCAGATACTTCCAGAGCAGCTAGTTGCTGTATTGCTACTCTAGTATAATCTGCAACCTTAGCGCAGTCCACACTTTTGGCACATTGACTCTCAACCAACTCAGGGGTTGAGCCCGAATCTGGAAGAGCCTCCTTTAATGCCCGAACAACATAATACGACAGAGCAACTCAAAAACAAAATGGCACATGGGACTAGTTGTTTTGTTTTCTCGCAAAAATACCACTATATAAAGACAACGCATAATTAATGCTCATACCGCTGCTTCTTATCTTTTCGTTTTTCATTCTTCTTTGCAACTTTTGAGTTCGGCTTTAGGTTTATCATCTACAAAGTCACAACCCGGAGGAGCCCTGGAGCGTACCCTTCGACGCGGAGCCCGCTTGATCTTCCCCGATGACCCTAGCCCCGCAAAAAAAGAACAATTACTCTAAAAATATTTGTCCGAATCTTGCACTTCTTCCTATATTCGAAGTCTTGCACTTCTTCCTATATGTGAATCTAACAAGTAGAGGCAGGCATAGGGTTCTCAATAACCCTAGCTCTGCTCGAACAATCGAGAACAATTTTTTTTTTTGTTAAGAATCGCCATGCTTTTGAAACCCTAAAAACAATTTTATCGACATCCGCATGGCTCCAAAACTCCATGACCATAGGATTGCATTTCTTATTCAAAATCAACGGCTCCGTAAAAGAGTGCACTCCTAGATACTAATGGTTAGGGTTCATTGATTAGGGTTCAAGATGTTGAATACAGGTTCTAGGATGGCTCTACTCTAGATACAAGATACCAGCACATCAAAAGGAATGCTAATTTCGGGATGAGCTATCACAACTACTACCCTACATACCGCTTTCCCGATGCTCTCCCTCCCGATCCGTTGTGCCTCCATGGTCTTCGACTCACGGACGTTGCTCTTGCTCCAAGAACGAAGTCTACCCTCGCGGGTGGGGTGCACCGGCCTATGCCACAAAGAAATCCATGTTGTAAAACGGGTTTTGAGCAGTAGATGAGTCTCCGGGTGCTAGGGCTGGAAAGAGGCCTAAGGTTAGGGTTCCAACCTATATAAGTTAGGGTCCACCTAAGATGCCACGTGGCACCAATCGGATTGAGTCTCGTGGTGGCGGTTGCCCAACAGGTTAAGGCCACGTGGAAAATGGTCTTAATCAAGGTTGACTAAGTTATATGAATAACTTAGTCATGCCCCTAGTGCCACAATCTATGGTATACAAGGCTATGAAGATAGACTTGTATAGTGATCGTCCGTAAATATCACGATTCATAGCAGATATTCCCCGAACGCCACATTCTCCCCTTAGGACAATGATGTCCCAAAGATTGCGCTAAGGTGACTAACCTACCTTATGCCCTGCAAAACAACATAACATACTCTTTTTTTAATTCAACTTAAAGGGTCAACTTCCTATTGAAAGTTAATTGTCAAAATTTAGGCTATATTTGTACTTATACAAAATTATACAACTTAACAAGTTACTTCTTATAATAATTAGGAAATATTACTATAAGAGTTATTAGGGTTCATAATCTAAATTATGGCTCCCCTATCCTCTCGAATGCGCCCCCTCGATGCCCACCTCTTACTTGCACGCACAAGGAGCACATTACATTAGTTTAGTTAATAAATTGTGGTTTTAGGGGACCACCCCCTTACCTCCCTTGAGCCTAACCACTTTGGCTCAAGGTTGTCCTACTACCTTGCACAAGATCATGGCCCTTTCGATTTGAGCTTAAGGATCATTTAAGATGCTCCCATCATCGCCCATGATCGAAGTGCTACCTTTGTACTCTATTGCTAGGTGCCGAAAGTACCCCTAGTGCATCATGCCCCAAGGGTTTGAAGCTAGGAACGCCTCATGATCCCATCATCGCAAGATGATCACTTTAACCTTCACCATGACCCTCCTACGGCCGGTGTGTGCGTCCCGCGATCGTGGCATAGAGAGCATCCGGATCGATGTCCCATCATCGCCCACCATGCCTCACTCCTCGCCACATGACCCTAATGGTCATGCGCGACCTTTGCGCGTGGCCTAGAGAGAATGCCCTAAAGGCGATCCCATCATCGCCCACACGATCAAGGGTTCTCGCACATGCACCCTACTAAGTAGAATGCATGCGCTTAAGGATAACTAACAACATACTAGCTAACCACGGCAAGTCGGGTCGACCTGCCTGAGATGACTCGCCCATCAAACTCCTTCATAAACTCCCGTATTGCTTCTCCAAATCTTGCTTCAATACCCATGTCATGCTGGGCCTTCCATGGGGACATTAGCTTCCACTTGACCAAATCTTTGGAGGAATTAAGATCACCTAGTCCTCTTGAATGACTTATCAAGAAGGAATTCGTGCACTATTTCAACTTGCAATGATCCTTCACCATTTCCAACAAAGTTGGAGTATCCAAAACCTTCTCGGGGTTAGGATCGTGCCTTTTCAATAAACTCACATGGAAGACCTTAAGGTGGCCCAAGAGATCCAACTTGTAGCTTGAGAGCCCACTCTTCTCCAAGATCTTGAAGTGGACCGGCCCACCTAGGGGCAGCTTCTTACAATTGCCGATCTTGAAGCTTCCCCTTGCTTAACCTTTACTTGAGCCAACTTTGTCTGTCACAACAAAACAACTCTCGAGGAGTGTTATGTCTATCCGCTAGACTCTTAGGATGTGCCCATGTTTGTTGAAGATATTCTCACACTTCTACCAAAAAGCTAACGCGATATATTTTGTTGTTGTTGAGAAACTTCCACCTAGGGCATTAGATTATGCCACATAACTAGGGTCAAGCATTAATAATCAGAATCGATCATGGAGGAGACATCTTCGATGACTCTTGCTTCATATTATTGTATGCGTAATTGACCGTGTGGATGTACTCGCCCATTTGGATTACTTGTTCCAATCATAGTTTCTCAACGTGTTCTCCAAAATTGTGTTGGTGCAGTCCCTTTGCCGATTTGATCTAAAAGATAAGCAAAACTCATCAACAAGTTGGTGCAGCTCGTTGAAGAAGTGTTGCTAAACGCCGCTAAGGAACTCCGGATCTCTATTGGTGATGATCGACTGTGCCTTCCATGCAGCCTACAAGAACTCTTATGTAGACCACACGGCTAGATCCAAGGTTGTGTCTATGGTGTGGCATGGCAAGTATGTGCCCTTTTGATAAGCTATATACCACAACCATCAAGGCTTCAAAGCTTGTTGTCCTTGAAGGCCCGCTATGAAAACCATGTCAAGACTTCCCACTTGGCGTCCCGCAGCCCAAAGGTTCCAAAACTCCCGGAATTCGGTTGTTACGCTCCCCTTGTGTGCTTTGGCTCCATCGACACATTCTTGGCTATGTCCGATTATCCGCTTCTTCATACGGCGCACGTAGCTACTTCTAATCTTGAAGTAGGCCTTTATAAATTTTGCATGGCCGGAAATAGGGCTATTATGCGCGTGTCCCGGAAAATTTTTCTTACCCTTATGCTTTGAGTATAGTTGTTCTTTGATATTAAAGATTACCTTCCTTTTTAAAATATTTGAAGGTTTCTCTTTCTTAACCGTTCTTGCACTCTTGTAAGGACTAGCCCATCATGTGCTTGAACTCCATGTTGGGGAAGATGGCTTTTCTATCTTCTTGCCGAATTCGGGCTTGCCGAAGTGGAGATGGCATTGCAAATTGCCGCTTCAAAAGTTTTTGAATGAGTGCTTAACGCCTTAACATCTCCACGGTACGCATGCTCTTCCATTGATTTGTCAGAGATCCGCGATGTCGTCGAAGAGAATTGATGAAGAAATCATCCAAGGAATTCTTAGAAGATGTCGCCCTCAAATGCATACAAGTTGGTGGAGCATTCCATAGACTCAAGGGCATCAGCTGTGAAGTGATAGTGCCCATACCAAGTTCAAGGAGTCTTATAATTATCTTCCCCTTCATCCTTATTAGCGATGGCCCCAGTTTAAGTCGATTTTGTAGAAGAATCCCTTCTTGGGCTGATCCATTATGTCATTGCTTGTTGAGCTGCCCATGGTTGATATACATCTTTAGACTTCCATCTTGGCGAAAGGATCCCCAAGTTGATCAACTCCTACAAGCTGCTTTTGAGCTCGTTTAGCCTCGAATGCTGATTCTATAAAGAGCCTTGCTGATCGGCCGCCTCGGTCAAGAGTGATTTCGGACTCTATGCCTCTATAGAGCAAAAAGCTCTCAAATTTCACCCGAGATATATCATGGGACTTCTTGATTAACTTAGAAATTGGCCGAGGCAACTGCTTCAAGTAGCATCTTCCCTTCTTACTCTTGTAGTCTCCGGTCGACAACTTGTAGCTTATGTACGACCTCATTCCTCATGATGTACTTAAGTAATTGTTTTCTTGACATGCGTTGTAACGCGATTGGAATTACTTCCTTAACTTAAATTATAAGGTACTTGCTCTTTGGTGCTGGGATAATTATCTCTTGCTTATGATAATCAATTATTGCCTTAGCCAGCTTTAATATTGCATGCTTATTATGAGGTCATCATGAAGCTGCCAATGTACATGAGTTGGTGCCGATGCTCTACTTTGCTTCAAGCTTAAGGTTGATGTCGAACTTGACTCTTGTTAAGTTGGTGCTGCTAATTACTTGGCCTTGCCTTAATTCATCGCCTAGATTTAGACTTAAGAGTCTTACTCTTAAAGATGTCCGATCATCTAGAGGTGCAAAATTATAAAGTTAAAGAACTACTTACCTAAATCCTATGGCCATAAGTTTAGTCAAGATGACATTACTTTTTGGGCACACACATAGAAAAAACTATATGATTAGATAATTATTCTTGTTTTAGATCTAATTCTATACTCTAGGATCTACCCTTTCTTAATTATTGCCCTCTTGAAATAGCCCTACCTTTGAGTTGATGCCATCTAAAGAAGTTGGCGGACTTATTAGATTGCTTCCATTTCATTTCAGGATTATTCCTTTTGTCGCGGAAGTACTCATCATATACACGGTTATCCTATTATTGAATCCTTCTTAGCGAGGTGATCAAGCTCACGAAGAGGTTCCAATATATTGATATCTGCACAACAATGTATACAATTATTGTACTCCATACATTTTCTTTCCCAATACTTGAAGCTTTGCTCCATTCTTGGGTCCATCCTTTTAAAAGAAAAGACAAAAATCTACTTTCGAAATTTCGTCCCAATCCCATCATGGATATTATCACCCATAATTTTAAGAAACTCAACGATCTGATAGGTCCTCAAGCTTGTTTAAAGCTGGTGTAGTCGTTAGTCATTGGAGTAGCAAGGCGATGATCCATAATTTGTTGAAAAGAATCTGGTCTCCTTGGAGTTGCTGTATAATCATTCGCGTGCCCTCTTCTTTTGTTGAACATATTCGACTCGATCGCCTTAACGTTGATGCTGATTACTTTCATTAAAATTATTCCTCTTAGTGGACTTGGTTGATGTAGTGGCGGCATAAGGCTCGGCGTCGCATCCCAAAGGCTTGGAGGTTATGAGATTCGAGGATGATTCTTCTAACTCCTGAATTGATATTGTTGTGTTGACCTTGTTGATTCTATTCTTCGTCCTGCTGGTTGCATGCTGTTGTTATAAGGCTGATGATAATGTTGAGTGGTTTACCACTTCTAACTATGCAACTCTCTTGCTAAGAGGAGTTTATGTGCATCCATCTGCAGGGGACTAATCTTGATTGATCAATTAATAATGCCGGGTATTTGGTCCCTCATGATGCCTCTTCTTGATGGTGTTTGACCTCCAATCCTAAGGTAGAAGATTGTCGTGATCTTGAGATGGTGCCGCCGAGGTTGATGCGGCTTCTCCACGGAAGCATCGGCTGATGAGGAAGAAGTTTGTTGCAATCAAGCTTATATTTCTATTCTTGAGGAGCCCCTCTTGGCGGCTTGTAATACCTCCTTAGTCAAAGCACGTCCGCTTGGAGTCTAGATCTGATACTACTATGGCTGTATATCTATGATAGTTGCCCTTCCAGGAGGTATGTCCGGTTCTGGCTCTTGATATCATAAATTCGATGAAGTGTACTTGTTGGTGGCGAGCTATGACATTAGTCATGAATGTGGGGCCGTTCCTCGGAGACAATATGGCACTTGGAGAATATCCTTGACTAGGAGATGTTCTTCCCCTAATGTGGTCAATTTTGTAAGTGCCGTGATGCCCACCACGGCTGTTGCATAGCCCTCTTGGCAATTCTTATGTCTCTCGATGTCGTGCAGTCCGTCCTTCGGATGGAAACCCCCTTTCTTATTTGTGTTCGGCCTTCCCTACACCATCTTGGCGTTTGATTAGTCAAGCTTCCTCCATAAGTTTGCCCCTACGCTTTCAATTCGTTGATGTTGTCGAAGTGTCTCCACCGGGCCGAGGCTCGAGGATCCCGAATGAAGGTTCTTCTGGACTTTGTTTTATCAAGCGCTTAAGGTGCACAAGGCAACTAATACTATCACAAGAAGAATTACTTATGTGTACTTACTCTACAATCCCTGTTTTTTATACCTTTATCCACTTCTACCTCAAATGACCCACTTGGCATTTGGCACTTTTGTATTAATCGAGGAAGGTACTTATTTACTGTTATGGGGTGGTAGAAGGAGACTCATTCACTGGGTGTACTTGGTGTGCTAGACTGAATTACCTAGATAAAATGAATTCCTAGACAATTATCTATGATACAAAGGCATGCCTGAAGACACTTGATGATAGTGCACCTATAACGTGTGTTGGTGTACCCTACCAACGTGTGACAACAATTTCTAAGGCCTTGGTAACTAGCTGGGTTTCTAAGAAAAAGTTTCATTATACTACCTGTATGTAGACAAGAAGACACTTAGCAAGATAAGGGCGACAACTAGGCTATGATGAGTGCAGATGCTGTCTCTATCTAGCTTAAGGATCTTGGTTCTAAGTCTAAGGCTTGGCCATTAGTATTATCTAACATTATTAAAGCTTAAATTTAATTAAGAATCATAATTTAAACATAAACGATGCCCGCCCTTAGTGGTTGGTACCGGGGGTTTGGGGGTTCAACCAAATTGTGGGTGGGAGGTTCGATTTCCATCTTGTGGGAATTCTTTTTAAGATGAGGTTCAAATGGATTGAAAAGCTAGAATGGGGTACTACAAGACACTAGAGTGCAAGGTAGAAGACTAGCATATGTACTAGCAATTTTGCTAAATTTTTAACTTTGAATCATATGACTACCGGGTGAATCTAAGCCAATGACATCTCATCAGAGAAAGCACACCCATTTGCGCGGTCTCACCCTCGGTGACAAGGGTGAATCTGCCACACGACATCTCGTTGAGAACGCACACCCATTTGGCGCCGGTCTCACCCCGGTGCCGGGGTGCCTTGTTGTTTGCTAAGATTTATCAATTCCAAAGAACTATAAGATCCTAGAATGCCTCTAAAAGTGCAAATATAACGGGGTGAATACATGGATGGCCCTCGTCAGGTGAACTCGGATGTGTTTGGCTGGCCTCACCCGTGGGCCAATTCTAGCTATTTTTGATATTTTTTGACAAATTTTAAAGTGCTACATCGCATTTCTAGACAATTTCTAAGCATTCTAACATCTTTTGGTACCTAAATTTGGATCAATTTTTGCCCTAAATCAAGCGGACTATGCTACTTAGCCAATTAAGAGCATTTTAAGTAAGATGCAAGGATTCTACTACAATTAATTTATACAAGAATATTTTATATTCTACAAGCAATTAATTTATAGTAAATTTACTTCTAATGAGTAAAACAATGCGTGAAAAACTTATATTTATATAGTTTATGTTGGGGCTCTTCGACTTCTCATGCGACTCCTCCTCACCTGGGTGGAGGTCTTTGGGCCTGCTTTGGTATGGATCGGGCAGAGGTTGCCTTCTTCAAAGGTTGTACCAGCTGGGCCCGCCGCCTCAGGAGGGCTCGGACCATCAAGGGTGCGCATCTTGGCCTCCTCGGCTTTGGCCGCTTGCATGAGATCCCGGCTGCCGCTGATGTGGTTCTGAGTCGTAGCCTATCTCAACTCCCTGGATAGACCTTTGATGTAGGCACTTCTAAAAGGCTCTGGCTTACTCAAATTAAGAGGATTCAAGAAGCGGAAAAACTCATTCACATGCCCGAGTTGAATCTGCTGCCAGAATTCTTGGAAGAAAGCACCTACAAATGAATCGAAAGGCAAATGAATCCAAATGAATCCCTCACCATCTTTCACCGATTACGCTCCCCGCCGCCGACCCCAATTGAGTCTTCATTCCTGCCATTCTATTAGGACCTCGATTCATCTCAGATAGCTTTGAGGCGGACGTTCTCGCTTCCAATACAGAGCCATAATCTCGTGCGGGTTCGCCTTCAATCGATACACTCAAAAAGTCCGTTTGAGTAGTTTGAAGGCGGGGAGAGTCTTGATATCCGCCCAACTGCATTCTCCTATCTTTATCGTCGTCTCACATTCAAACTTTGTCCGAACCCAATCATTCTCAAATAGGGCTGGATTGTTATAAAATCCAGAATCGATCCAATCATTCTCAAATAGGGCTGGATTGTTATAAAATCCGGCAGAATCGAAAAATGAAGTATCTTTTTGTAAAACTAGTAAATGGACTTGTAATCCAAAAGAAAGGAATCAAGGAAACTTTGCATCTAATCTACCGGCAATCGGCCTGATCCGATTCCAGAATCGGCTTCATGTCCGGGCTTCTCGGATGGTAATCGGCCTTCCTGGATAAGGATGCCCAAACTTCCAAAAGCGCGACTCGATTTGAGGATAATCGGCTGCGGAGCAATGGACCTAAGCAATCTACTGTAATCCCTTTGAAATTGGTCGATTCATCTTGGGCGGTTTATTGTGGCTGAATAGCTGTGATACAAATTGTTTCTATATTCATTCGGCAAATCCGGATTAAAGGTCATGAACGGCTACTGAAAGAGGATTGGGGCCAGCTACACGGTGGAGTTCAGCCCCAGAAAGTTTTCATTCCATATGAGCGCCCATTAGTTTTTAGGGTGCGGTGCATTCAACATTTCATATTTAACAAAATGACAAAATGAGGAGCTCAAAGCTCCAAAGCTGCAATCTTTAGGGAGTCAGAACATGTAACACGCGAATCGCCCCTCGATCTTAATTTCGATGTTCGTAAATGGGCACACAAAGACAAGGGCCGAGAATGGGCAAAATCAATGTTTAACCTAACCTAGAATGCTGGAGTCGATATTGTCCGGAACAATTGAAAAAAAGCAAGCTTTATTCGCTCGCCGCTTGCTTGCTTCATTTGCGGTGTCTTGAGTCTCAGCGGGGCCGGTCCAATGACCGCCGCCGAGTTCGCCTAAGCGCCGCTCTAAATGCAAAAAGTCGGGTGGCATTAAGCGGATCGGGGGTATTTGCGGGGGATATTTAGTGAGTGTGTGGGCCTTCAATATTTGGGTCAAAGATTCCGGCTGGGTGCGAACTTCTAGCGCCCATTTTGCCGCAGACCGGACGAATTGATGCACTGTAGATTTCGCAAAGCGGTTTACACGATGATCTACATTTTGTGCAACAAAATTTTCAAAACCTCTGTTAAAGTGAATACGGCAATACACCACTGCCCTGCAAATCCAAGAAGCCCTTCACATGGCAGGATATTGCAAAACTTCAATTTTGCCACAGAGGCATCCGTGAAGTTGAAGCGCCTGGAATCCAAGCCTGGAGTTAAGGCAATTATCCCATTTCTAACCAACCTGGGTCATATAAAATGTGCTTGTTAAGTATACCCTTGAAAAACTTGGTAAGCTGAACTGTTGCACCAAAATGCAATTGATATGTTTGTTTGTATTGCAGGGTCACTCAATTATTATTTACACCAGGAGCTGCTATTGTAGATGCAAATAGGAGGCAAAAAGTGCTTGAAGCTGTATGGTCCAGTAGAACTACGATACCAATTTGAAAATTGTGATTATTCTTAAAGACATCATAAGATCACAGTTATTGTCAACAAAAGGACTACCATGGGCACATTATTTATTCACATTGAACAACAATCTTTCAACAACGAATAAACTGCATCCAATGCACATATAGACAAACCATGCATTTGCAAGAAACAAAAAAGTTATAGCCATGAGTAGAAAAATGCAATAACAAGACCTTTATCATGGGGCAATTATCCCATTTCTAACCAACCGGGTCATACAAAATGAGAGAGTTTGCCCTGGTCTTACAAAGATGTGTACTCTACATAAGCCCCAACAAAGCCCGTTTGTGTTCTTATTCACCGCTTCCGGCACCTCAATAGACATCCAAAACTCCTTTGCACCTATTTGCAAAGATAAAAATGTGGTTACAAATAAACATGTAATCAAGTCCATTTCAATAAACTCTGGATGAGCTTTTAGCATGTCTAGATAATCTTGAAGCCCGTATTCCTCACCAAGCATTACACTAGTTGAGCTGCTATAAAAGGCCGGTTGTTACAAATATTAGCGCAAACTGGCCTTCTTATGTGCAAACTCGTAATCTTGAAAGAGAAAGAGCCATTATCCCGTAAGTTAGACTACTTTATTAATTACCACATTTAAGTTCATCAATCACATCTAGGTTCATCAATCTTGTCACACACAACAAGCATTGAATTAGATCCTATCATTATATATTAAGAATAATGAAAAGCAACAACTTTGGTTGAACTTACTATTTATTACAACAATAACATACACGTATTCTTTATTTCAAGCATTCTGCTACAATTAACTGGGAAATATATGCCTAGGCTCATTTGAAGGTCTTCTTTCTCATCTTTCCAACGCATGCTCTTGCAACAAAAAAAAAGAGGTTGTTTTAAGAAAGTTATGGCCATGTTTCTAATTATCTCTCAAATTGAGACCGACAAATGTATTTCCATTTATTTGACATGCTTACCTTAGAAAATTCAGAAACATGCACCTAGCATCATTTTTGGAACTCTCATTGAGCTCTCCAACAAAGCCCCTTGTCTTGAGAATGGAGCTTCTCTTTGAGATTTATACACATCCTTCTAATCTTTGCAGTAAACCGGTTGTTAGTTTCCTTTGAAGAACTCAAAGTGAAGATTTCTCCTTCATTTCATAGTCCAAAAAAATGGGCAACAAGATTGACTACCGGTCTATCAATATCATTAATAGATAGATGTATTTTTATGCAATGCAGATTTTACCCTTTAACTTAAAAAACATCAAGTTTGAGGCCTAAAGCGTGGCGTATAGGCTTAAGCTCACATCCATTCTCATCCATTCTTTACTTGTGCGGAACCATAAGGGAACCATAATGCCGGATCCTATCCAACAGTCCGAATTTATGGATGTATGGGAACATGAGGGGCTCAAAAGCTCGCCGCTAGGAGTCCGGATTCTTGCATTGCTTTTGGAGAATCGTGGGGGCTAAGCATCAAGCATCAACAATTGCTACTAATTACTAACTCCTAACCATGTTTCTCGAATCGAATCGGAAGCAAAATGTCAAATAGAACCACATATGTATTGAAAAATCACAGTAGTATCAAATGAATACATTAATGGAGTTTTATTCCTTCAAGAAATGGAAGCCACACATGCTCAGAGGCGGTCCGATAAGAAGGCGATAACCTTGAATGCACGGTACCGTAATGGTCTTAAAGCGTAGATGCCAGCTATTTCTTATTTGCCAAAGCAACTTGATTGAATAGCCCGAAGAATCCAATTGCAAAAGCTTGGCTATGGCTGCTTTGGTTTTGCATGAGAGAAAAAACAATGCAACATCATAAAATATATACGATTAACGAAGAGAACCGATCCACGGAGGAATTCACAAATCTCAATTTAACCTTCTACCCGAGGCAAGGAGAAATCCATCAAATTAAGAGAAGTTTTGGCAAAACGGTCAGGAAGCACTCAAGATATTTTTGCTTGCTCTAAAGATCTTGTATGCCCGAACCGATGGAGGCATCCCGGATATTTGGAAGGAGCAAACACATAGTAGGTAGAGAATAAAACATAACGGGGATATATAAGAACGAGCTATCAAACTGTTTTGACCTATGTGCTTGCTTGCCCCTTTGCCGGTTCTCTTTTATCGCATATTGATGCCCGCCAAAAGCTTGAAAGCTTTGAAATTTCTTTGGCAATACGGACATGGAAAACCTCTTGGCTCTGTCGGTTGCAAAGCCTATTTTTGTCTGCGGCCATAGCTGCTTCCACAGCCTCAGAGACTGCCCTTTTATTTGCATCAAAAAAGGTGGAGGAATGCAAGATTGGAGCTTCGTCTGTCTTCCCAGTTAGCCGGTTCAAGCATCCCTGACCCACAACGCAGGTGACCGAGAATTTACAGGGAAGAATAGGTTTGTAGCAGTCACCAGTATATCCTAGGGATATTCTAGTATATACCTAGGATATGCCAAAAACCCACATAAACAAGGGTTTGCCCCCCTAGGGGCAACCCAAAAAAGCGCTCTAAGTTGAATGCTAGATATAAAATATGGTATATGGCTATCACTTTGTGGCCTTGTACTTCTTAATTTGGCTGAGTAACAATGTTGTAATCGTGAAATATAGAGCCAAGGACGTGGTTCATATGGCCGAGGACGAGGACATGTTGTCGTTATAGCAAGCATTGAAGAACAATCTTAGCAAGGAAATAGTGCCAACATTTATTAGAGTTTCTTACAAAAGAAGAGGTGAGCAAATCTAAACCTTCTTTTACTTGTGAAAATTTTGAGGCATGGAATTTAGCATCCCTATGCTATAAACCTCAGTTCTTGATGCCAAATCAAAGAGATTAATTTCTTTTGCATCACGGGTTGTTAGTAGTGAGAATGATTGTTTAGCATTACAACATCCACGAAATATTAATATATGCAATGGTACCATGCGGGTATTAAGGCAGATTGGTGGCCTAAGGAAAGGAGGAGACAGGATGGAAGTTATGGAAAGAGGTAGCCCGTTACCACGCGGGATCAGATCTAGACATGAAAAATAATGGATAAAGTTGAACAATATGATGAGTTGTGCAATAGCTCAAACCAATGGCATTGGAAAGGGAAAGGGATATATTCTGTTAAGGAGATTTATAAGGCTTTGATTAGCCACAAATCATCCAGAACTGTGAGGAAAAGGATTTAGCATTAGTATGTGCTAAAGGGTGGAAAAGCTATATATCGCAAATAAGGTCAAGACCTTCAAATTTGGTTAATTTCGCACCAAAGTTTAACTACCAATTCTAAGAGGGCCAAATTTGATACCTCCATTTCAGAGATGTGCTTAATGGGGTGTGGGAAAATTGAAACTTCAAACCATGTTTTTGTATGTCCTATTATCAGGGATTTCTGGAGCTGGTCTGCTCAAATCAACAGGGGAGCAATTTGGGATGTCGGTCTGATAGAGTATCTGAATACTGAGAATAGGTTATTAAGCACAACAAGATCTTTGAGTTGCTGGGCAGTTTGAAAACATCGGAACAGGGTTGCCATTGAACACAAAAATCCTAATCTAATCTGGCTCAAACAAACTTTTTTGGCTGTGCTGGTGGACTCGGCTGTGGCCCATAGAAATCTTAAAGGGAAGAATTATGATAAAGCATGGACAACTATTGGTAGATTCCAGGGGATGTATGATTTCTTTGTGCTAAAACTAACAGTTAATGATAATGTTTTACACATATGCTGTGAGGAGACTTAATAGATACGGAGTTGCAGACGGGGGAATGGGGGTAGCCGAGGACTCTGATGGAGAAGAATCCAATTTCCCCAGGAATGAGGAAGAAGACACCTTCATTCAGCTGAAACAAGAGATGATTCATTCTTCGGCTAACAAGAAGGTATTAAACAGGCCTGAAGCATGGAGTCATAATAACCTGAGACAATTCTTCATGAACTTGTATCACAAATGACAGCAGAAAAGAGAGGCCCATGTTCTTCTATTGCTGGATTTCACTAATTGCCCGGTGGCCAAGCTTGATCTTCATCGAACATATTTGGAAGAAGCAGTGGCGATCGACCATACAAGATCTTATTGAAGCACAATAACTTTGGTTTGACTTTCATATTAGTGTTTCCAACCGAGCATATTAGAATGTTTTTTGATAATATTATGGAATGGTGCCTTCCGTAGCAGGCCCTTCTATTATGACATGATTCCATTTTACAAGGAACATGTTCCTGTTTTACAACCTTAAAGTATGCCTTCTAAGGTATACTCGATGATGTAACTTATTTCTATGAATATAGAACCAACCTTGCCTTCAAAAAATAAAAATGAAAAGATAAAATGAGCATTTAGTATCAAGCATTAGTCTAAAAAAAAGGTTTCAAATAGAACTGGCATCTTAATTATAGATACGAGAATTGAAGTCTCTGTGGTTACTTCATCTGGTTTATTGAAATATATTGAACTTAGTGGGGAATTCAAAATGGTAAAATGGGCAATGGAGCGGTTCAAGCAAAGACATAGAAAGGGGAGAATGCCATGTTCTATTGCAATAGAAATAGAACCGACTTTCCTTGGATGACCCTATTTATATTACCTCTTTTCTCATTTTTAGCGTTATCTTGAGCTCCTTTTCATTCTGCTCATTTGGCTCCACAAGTTTTCTCCTAGATTTTTCCTTCATTCCTTCCTCTCAATTTCTTCCTCATCCTCTCCTTTGGGTCTCTTGATGGCTCTACGCTTTTTCAGCCCGCTCATTTGCTCGTAGCTCTTGATTCCCGATATCATGATTGGTCATTTTGCAGCTCTTTGAAAAGATCATTCAATGGTATCTGATTTAGTGATGCTAACTTGAAAAGGCCAGATTCTGTGGTGATCCTAATAGTAAAAGCGGTGACCTTATTTAGTGGACAAAAAGGCCCGACTTGGATATAAAAATGGGACAACGGCCAAAATCGAGTTTCTGAGGAAGATTTCGACTGGGTTCCTTTGCCCCGCATGAATCAGGCCGGGGAAATCATCATTTTGAATCCGGCTGTGGAATCTCAGACTTTGTTTGGCGGCTCCTGCAGAATCCGGCAGCCTACAGATCTTTGACTTGGCATCAATAAGTCGGCTCCTGATTGCTGTTGCTAAGACCGAACTGCTTGTTTTTGAGTTAGCCGAAGACCTTGCAAGCAGGGCTTTTGGGTTTGCTTTAACTGCTGGTTTTTTTTCTGGAAGGTCCGAGATTGGAACGAATTCTATTTCTTGGTGGTTGGATTGAGCCCATACTGTTGTAAGATTGGTTTGATCATAAGCCGAAGGGAAAATAAGCTATGATCAATTCCTTTCACTGTTTCCCTTGGAAATTGCCTTAGTTCTATCTGGATCCGGTTGGGTGGAAAACTAAATGCCCAAATCCATTGGTTGTGGAAACCAAAGCCATTTGATCTTATATAAAGATTGTTATCTTTTAAAACGTGTCTGAAAAACTGTGGTTCTGTGGTTCAAAGTAGCTACGCCTTTAAGCTTTTCCCTTAAAGCGTATCAGTAGGGTCCTAGATGTAGAACACTAATACATAAAATTAGAAGTTGTGTACTGAGTTGTGGCAGAACATTTAGAGGTTTATTATGTAATAGAACTGTCTGGTATGTACATGTGCATGCATTGGAGCACATTTTATGTAAATTACATGTACATTCCTTCTACATAAATAGCTGTTTACATGTACATGTATTCATAGTACTTCAATGTAGATCAATTCTAGAAATATGTACCGATATTTTCCAACAGAATAGTTCGAGACTGATATCTGACTGCCGATTTATTTTCAGAAACTCACTATTCCTACTGTGGTATAGGTTGAGGAAGCTGGCACTTCAAGTGTGCACGGTGACATTCCAGATTATGATGAGGAACTCGAGAGATTGAGAGAGAACGCAAAGGCCACATCTGGAAAAGTAAAGGCAACAGCAGAAAATGTGATCCCAAAGAAGAAGTCCACGCTTAAGAAGGCACAAAAGAAGAAAATAAAACCAGTAGAAACAGGTATGAAAGCATTTTATTTCAGGGTACAACATTTGAGAAGTCCATGACATCCATGTTTGCAGGTCCTAATTAAGAAGAATCTTTCGAGCGTAAAGATATAGAGGAGGATACTCTTGACTTTGTGGCAACTATTGCTTCTAATATAGTAAAGGAGGTTGAAATTAATGAGAATGAGAAATCTGAAGAGGTTGAAGTTGAGGGTTCAGAACGTGAGAAGAATTTGAAAAGTGAGAAAACTGAAGAAGAAGTTAAGAAAATGGATACTGACTTTGAGAAAACAGTATCAGAATAGCATGGGAGAGAGCTCGACAGATAACTTGATCTACATATCTTACTTTTTTATTTACATTTAGTATCTAAGTTAAAAACTATAAAATACTATGGATTATTGTAGACAAATGTAGATTAATTTGTACAAATGTACTTGTCACTGAACCCAGACTGCAATCCTGAATACTATGATGTTTTGCTCAACCGAATGATGAAGCTGAAGAAGACAAGGATCTTTCCTGGATCTTTGCCTGAAATGGAATGTTGTCTATTTGAGCAAGACATGGATGGTGGAAAATTTACCAACTGGCATGTGGATATGTATGCCAAGTACTGAACTTTGAACGCATTCATTTGTATGAGTAAGTCATGTTAGTAATTTCATACCTTTCAACTTGTTATAGGTACCTGCAGCTTTATATCCCTGCAAATAAGAAGGCCAACGTCTGGTTCTTCCCACCGGGCAGCTTCATGGAATTTGTAGCACTTTGCAAAGGCGGTGAAAAAAAGACAAATCTATGGCGCCTCCAAGCGTGGAAGAGATATGTAAAGGGAGCTCTACAGGATAAATTGGCTCAAGTGCAGATGGATTATGATTTCAATGCTACGTGCTGTTACTGAACATCACTCTTTGGTCATCTTCAACATGACCCTTACTAAGAGTAAGAACACCATAAATATTCAGATCTTTAATTCTGACGAGGACATTGACGTTCACATGGTTACACTTAAGAGGTATTTTGTATTTCACATCTCCTTTAATTAAAGTGTATTGAGTAGATTGGATATCATATTAGCATCTTTCTTCATTCATTTACTACAGAGTTGATCTGGTCTTTTGCAGGCTCCACATCCTCACTATGGCACGTGGTTGTGTCGAGTGTCCCACTTTCTTGAAGCATGGACAAATCCCTTCACCAGTTGTGAAAATTCATAAGTGTCCACAGCAGAAAGATGGGCAGTCATGTGGCCTCTATGTTATAGCTTACATGCAGAAGTTCGTAGACACAGTCATGCGTGCTAAAACTACCAATGTGAGTGCCTCAAGCTTTTGTCTTGCAAACAAATGGTTTCCAATATCTAAGGTTGGTTGTCATATTTGCAGATTACCCTAAACTGGTTCTTGCCAAAGTATGCAGAGGATCGTCGTGATATTCTCATCTGAACACTACTTCAGGAGTTAGACCACATTCACATTGCACCCAAAACCGTTAGACTAATTTGGTACTAGTAAAACATATATTTTTTTTTTCATTGAATTTTAATGAATAAAATCTTTTTTTTTTTTCAATTCCACCATACTTTATTGATAAATTGCCTATACTTTCATAGCAGGTGTACAGAAAAGGTTGATAGTGTTTGATATCAATAATGTTTTGGCAAAACAAATACATAGGACTTTGGTTGCAGATGATCATCTAGTTGGAAACTATGAGATAATAGGCAAGAAAGTGTTGTTTATAAGGCCCCACCTAGACGAATTCCTCGAATTTGTCGTCTCCACTTGCTTCATTTTTTCTATTTTTTTTTTCTTTTAGTTCCATTTGCTCCATTGCTCCATGTTGTTCCACATTGTATGATTTTGGATGCGAGTAATCCAAGAGTGTTGTTACTTCTTAGTACCTTTGGTCACCTCGATCGTAACTTTGCTCTATTGGAGTTGAGTTGTTCCATTTAGTCCCAATGCTTCCATCCCTATTTGGGGACACAAGTTCCATGAGTATTAGTTTCTCCATTATTTTCTACATGCTCCATTTGATGGAGATATTTATTAGTCCCATGTTTTTCCATTGGCAATTCTGTTATGTCTTTGTTCATATTGTTCCATTAGCCTCCTTTTGTTGCCTCGTTGGCCATGTCAATTCTTGATGTTCGATTTATCTTATTGGTCCGTGAGATAGCTTTGGGATATTGGTTTGGGAGTGAGCTTGTACCCATGTGATTTATTGGATGCGAGCTCTACAATATACTCTTTATCATTTTGCATTTGCATGCACATCTGGGGCACATCTAGCATTCTTTATCTTTCTATCATAGAGTTAGGCAACGAGAGCTGTTGGATAGGCATATTCACCCCTTATTCCTTAATCTACACCGTACACAAAGTTCCTTGTTTGTGGGGTATGGATGTATAGAATTTGTTATACTGTACAACAAGATTTGCAAAATACTATAAGATTTCAGGCAATATACTATATGGTATTGATTTTGTACGTGTAAAACATAATTATAAGGGCTCTCGCTACCCTACATCACCCCGCGTGTGAATATGCACCCAAACCAAAGGGGGTTTAAGGGGGATTTTAATTTAAGTGTGGGCCCTAATAAAGGCCTTCGGGCACTAAGGATGGCATATATGCATGTAGCTTTAATTACTAAGAAGCTTGGTAAAAAACAATCATAACACATATTTAACTATGATGATCATAATAATAATATAATATGACAAAACAAATCATATAACAATTATTAGGATATATATATAATGGTTATGTACGGCCTGAAGGCCTCGAAGAATCGAACCTGGGTTACTGCAAGGCCTATTAAAGAAATATGCATGCCTAATGTCAGTAGAAGAAATAACCTCAATATTGCAACACAAGAATCATGTTTATAGAGGATCAAATGCAATGCAACATTCATGCCACCATTCATATGTTTCCAATAATCTGAAGAATAAAAATATAGATTTATGAAGAAAGGCAATCTACTTGATGACATGAGGTCACCATATTCTAACAATGGAAACAAACACGTACCATTGTTTGTATTGTCTACAAACAGAAGCCATCTTGAACTATGAAGAACCAAAAAGAAAGAGCAACTTCAAATGAAAAAGAAAGAGGAACTTTATGAGGCCCAAATGTAAGAATTAAATTAGGTCCAATTTGAAAATACACACTTGAAAATCATCTGTTCACAAGCTTGACACAAAGTGACATTATTGAGTGATGGGTTTTGTCACTGAAACATATCTCCTCCCCAATAATAATGCTTTTGTCCTTAAATGGTGACTTCAAGCTCTTGCTAACCGCACAAGTAGAAAACAATAGTCAGCCATTGATTTGGATGAAATGGATTTGAGAATTTAACAAAGCAAATGAAATAAACCTACTAGCTTTAGTAAATGCATAATGGCTCTATATGTTTGTGTGAAAATCAAGAATCTAAGAATGGAAAAATCCGGGCTTGGCACGATAGATTATTGCAAGGATTTGAGAAAATTACTGGGGTAATCATAATCTAGCACCCCCTTTCTATACTTGTATAGCAGTTAGAAGAGATGCACCAAAGCTGAGTTATCATGGGTCGCTTGATATTAGAGGTTCTTTAAAACCACAATCGCTTACAAATCCAATCAAAGGTGGGGCCGGGAGTTTTACAATATGGTCTTATCACGCAAGATATTAGTAGAATCTAGTGACTGCTCTTTTACAACTACATCTGTTGGACCAGGAATCACAGAAAACAAGACAGGAATCACGGACTAGGAAAACCAGGATTGCGTATAGTTTTCTAAATAGAAAGGATACATGCTGATCTAGAAGAAAAATACTTTGAATCTTAATGGGAAAAAATTTGTCAACAACAGGACTTTTTTGTGGAGCTTCTGAATGAGGAAGAAAGGCTAGAAATATCCCATATTTTTTGGGCCTTACGACCCTGTCTGAAGTTTTTCTAAACATATCTAGGAAGGCGAAGCTTGAAGCTTGGCTCGGATCCTCTTTTCTAGATCAATTTTATTAATAGCTACTTTGCTAGTATCTCCAACTTCGGATACTTCGAGGCTGACTAGTTCTTTGTATTGCTACTCTAGTATAATCGCAACCTTTAGCGCTTGATCCACACTTTGGCACATTGACTCTCAACCAACTCAGGGGTTGAGCCCGAATCTGGAAGAGCCTCCTTTAATGCCTGAACAACATAATACAGACAGAGCAACTCTAAAACAAAATGGCACATGGGACTAGTTGTTTTGTTTTTCTGCAAAAATACCACTATATAAAGACAATGCACAATTAATGCTCATACATTTGCTTCTTATCTTTTTTAGTTTTCATTCTTCTTTCTTGACTTTTGAGTTGGCTTTTAGGTTTATCATCTACAAAGTCACAACTTTGGAGGAGCCCGAGCTGCATTACCCTTTCTCGCGTGAGCGTTTGATCTTCCCGATGACCCTAGCCCTGCCCAAAAAGAACAATTACTCTAAAATATTTGTCCGAATCTTGCACTTCTTCCTATATTCGAGTCTTGCACTTCTTCCTATATGTGAATCTAACAAGTAGAGGCCAGGCATAGGGTTCTGAATAACCCTAGCTCTGCTCTGAACAATCGAGAACAATTTTTTTTTGTTAAGAATCGGCCATGCTTTTGAAACCCTAAAACAATTTTATCGACATCTGCATGGCTCCAAAACTCCATGACCATAGGATTGCATTTCTTATTCAAAATCAACGGCTCAGAAAGAGTGCACTCTAGATATACCGTTTAGTACATCTGCACGAATACAGCAATGAAATCATAGTAAAACCATGTCAGAAAAGGTATAAAAACACAAAGGTAACCCCCTGTTATTATGCTACATATTAATTGCTAGTGATTTAAATGTGCAATTGGATGTTTTATGTTTGTGTTTTGAGATACGTATGAATAAGACTTTGATAGACACACTAGACTCTTCCAAAGTTGTGATTGTTGCCCTATGTTCCATGGCTTCATTTTGTCTTTTATCAAAGTGTGACGACTCTTCTCCTTGTTCACTTCCTTTGCTTTCATTTGTTCATGTACCCCTTTGCATTCCAAGTCATTCCATTCACTTTTCCATGGCATTCTCTCGGTTGAGTTCTCCAATTTCTCTTAAGCTCCCTTTTGTGTAGTATCTCTGGTTTCAGGGGTTCTTTTTTCTCCATGTTGTGGTTTCACTTTTGTCCTGGTGCCTTTCGCATTAGTTAGTAGTAGCTTCCTCTATATGTTCATATCTATCTATCCATTATCTTATTGTTTTTGCTCAACTCTTTTATTGTTCCATGCTAGATTAACCTCTTGGTTATTTGACTCCATTCCGACTTTCATTGCTATTGGCTCATTTGCTTCAATTCTTCTTTTGTTCAATATATCTTACTTTTTTCTTTTCTCACACTTCATAGGGCTCGTTCTTGATATATTTCATATTGAATGCATATGTTTGATCTATTCGTGAATGATGTCAATCTACATCTCAATTTTAGCACAATCATGTTCTAGTACAATTCATGTTCAATCATTTTAGCTCTTTTGTTCCTTATTTGTCTGTCTCCTTCATTTTGTTCAACTCGCTTGATTTGCCTTGGTTTCTTTTGCCTTGTTGAGTGTCGCGTATTATGTTCTCCCGTCCCTTTCTCTATGTATCCTAATTACTCCATCAGCCTTGCTTCATCGTTTCTTGTCCCCTTTGCCTGATCTATTCTAGTCGTCCTATTTTGTCCATTTCTCCATTTGTTTCATTTTTTATCCTAATCAATAAACCCTAATTGGAAGTTATATAGATGCATGTGATTAGGATTAGTTGGTAATTTTTGTTTTCATTTATCTCTTATATTATGCTATGTTAGATCCCGCCCTAATTTGAATGGTGAGGATTTGATCGACCCAACGGTGAAGATGATGGGTTCGTGTCTTGAATCAAGATTTCATCTCGATGGTTGCTTGAATTCGATGGCCTAGATACATTAAATCCGATAATCAAAAGGCTGAAGGAAAGAGAGAAAATAGGAGGGGGAAAAGGAAAAGGATGAAACAACAAAGGGAAATGAGAAAATTGAAAAAAAAAAAAGAATGGAAAAGGGGGAAATGAAAAAAGGAAAAATAGAAAAAAGCAAAGGAAAGAAGAAAAATATATAAAGGAAAAAAGGAAAAGAATAAAAAAAAGGAAAATGATAAAAAGGTTTAAAAAGCAAAAGGAACAAAAGGAAAAAGGAAAAAAAGTTAAAAAGAGAAAAAGGAAAAGAAGATAAGGAAAAAGGGTAAAGGAAAAAAGAAAAAAAGAACAAAAGAAAAAAGGAACAAAAGAAAAAGGTTAGAGAAAAAAAAAGGAAAATGGTTGAAAAGGAAAAAGAGAAAAAGAGAAAATGAAAAGGAACAAAAGGAAAAAAGAACAAAAAAACGGAAATGGGGAAAGGTAGAAGGGAAAAAAAGAGAGAGGAAAAAAGGAAAAAGAAAAAGAAAACGAAAACTAGCAGTAGAGGAGGCTTGAGGCCAAGGTAACATCAAATGAAGGTAAAGAACGTGCATGAATATAGTCAGCCTCTTTTCTCGTGTTAGGCATAGTCCAACATGTTTGGATGATCAAATGAGGCTATAAACTCGGGGCTTCAGTTTGGTGCTCATTTATATGAATTGGCTATGTATTACTCCTTCACAAACGAGGATCGCTATGTACGCTCCAGATGTTGGAATAAAGGGCAAATATGCCCATCCGACAGCTCTCGTTGCCTGGAGTAACCCCCCGTGTGAATATGCACCCAAACCAAAGGGGGTTTAAGGGGGATTTTAATTTAAATGTGTTAAATACAATGGTTTGTGTTAATAATGTTAATGGTAGTTGTGTGTTAATGGTTTATGTTAACTAAAAAAAAATTCGGCCCCTTCGGGGCCTTAAGGATGGTGTAGGGGTGTAGATATAGACATTACCTAATACTCTAATGATGGATGATGTATCATAGCCTCAGATACAATATCATAGAAAGATAAATTAATATGTGAAGCAACAAGAATTGAGATTTAGAACCATCGTATTGTAGTTTGAAGATATAATCTTGAATCGAAAAAGCACGTTTTATTCTAAAGGACATGTATCACCTGAAATGAGGCTTCAGCATGCCACTAACTGTATCACACTTCTATGGAATTTATACACCATCAATAAAAATGAGAAGAGCATCTACTGAAATGGTACATGCAATGGAAATGCACAAGAAAGATGACAAGACAAGAAAAGTAGAAGGAAAAACCCACCATTTTAATAAAGATTATCCGTGACACAACTTAAAATATGCAGGAAGCATGCAAAACAGATTCTTTTACTTGTTGAAATGGTGCAAGAGTCTAGATTCCTGTGTTTCAAAGGTGCACTAGGCACAATGGCGTGAATATTATTCAGGCATAATTGTGTGCGAGACCACAAAACAAGATTTCTAGATTATATGCAACCTCCCCTTGCTCTGAGCATTATTCTATCAACGTACTGCAGAATTCAAACAACTTAAGAAGGAGCATTATTCTTCAAACAACTTAAAGGAGCATTATTCTGCCAAACAAATAAAAAAAGATTGTGATAATGAAGATGTACCAGATAAAAATTGTGCGATGAAGTCTTTTCCCATCTAAAATAGCTTCTGGAAATGCTTCCAGGCCAGGAATGAGATGGCCATGACGTCATAATGAAGATGGACTCTGTATAGAAATTGTGCAGATCAAGTCTTATCCCATTTAAAACAGATCCTGAAATGCTTCCAAAGCCGGGAATGAGACAAAGCCATGACCTAAATTGCATATCATATCTCAAGATCTATGAGAGCATTTTGTCTTGTGAAAATGGTAGCAGAAGCGACCTTTTGCTTGGCCATATTTTGCCCAGAAATAGTTTCCTTGCTTCTCATTTCAAGATTGCCTGCACAATTCAAACAACTTAAAGAAGGAGCATTATTCTTCAAATAACTTAAAGGAGCATTATTATGTCAAACAAATCAAAAAACATTGTGGTAATGAAGATATAGTCTGTATAGCAATTGTGCAGATCAAGTCTTATCCCATTTAAAATAGTATCTAGAAATGCCTCCAAGCCAGGAATCAGATGGCCATGATGTCATAATGAAGATGCACTCTATATAAAAATTGTGCAGATCAAGTCATATCCCATTTAAAACGGCATCTGCAAATGCTTCCAGACCAGGAATGAGACAGCCATGACCAAAAATTGCATAACATAATCTATAAGCATTTTGCGGACTCAAAGTGGTAGCAGTTGGCCTTTTGCTTCGCCATATTTTGCCCAGAAATAGTTTCCCTGCTTCTCATTTCAAGCTTACCTGCTATATCTTCAAAGATATCATTCTTCCAGATGCCACATTTTCCCACAACAGACTGGTTTTAAAGCATTTCAAGGATTGAATCAATGAAATGGTACCTGATGCAATTATCTTCACGATAGGGGCCAAAGAAGGTATAATTATTGTGGTAATTCTGTGAAATCCAACAATACAACAAAGAGAAGGTACGATCGTTAAATAGATAGAAAATTTGATAGAGGAAATTCGATATGTTTTACTTACCTAACATGACGCGATTGAACAGTATTTTAAAATATCCATCTGCTCTTTTTTCTGCAACTTCGGCTCTTTTAGCCTCTTTTTTTTTCCTTGCTTGCAATTTCAGCTTCAGATGGGGACTTCATCTGCATTTCCTCCTATAAGTTAAGGAACCATTATTGTCAAAAAAAATTCTAAATGTAAGAAATTTCGGGCTCGAGGGGTAAGTTAGTTGCCTATGGGACAACAAATTTGACAAAGCCGTAAGAAGACATTGCTAAAAATGATGCCCTTTAAACTATCGTAATTTAGAAGGCATGAATGAAGCAGAGCCATTGACATCCGACCATGCAAATCTTTTCAAGGTAAAATCCGGCGACAAATGTGCAAAAATGAGACAAACAAAAAAAAATCGATCAGATGGGGAAATGGGTTATGGCAAAAGAAAGATAGAAGGAAGAAACAAAACACAAAGCTGAAGAAATGCGGAAAAAGAGAAAGGACGGAATTTAAATCACAAGACCGACCTGATATGAGATGCCTTGTCAGAATAGAACTAGAATGGGCAAAACCCCAGAACAAGGCAAACTGCATCAAGGAAAGCAATTGATGACGCAGATCCAAGGCTTCCTCGCCTTCGACGCCTCCAATGTATAAGCTTTATGTGCAGATAGAACAAAATCCGGCCCCATTTTCTTAATTCCTTTAAAACCAAACCCATTCTTCTTCCATGCCTTTTCGGCCCCCTTCGGCCCCCTGTTTATTCTACTCGATATGCCAATTCCAGCTAGATTTACTGCATATCATGAACTCCAACTAGTTCGGCAGATAAGATTTGTTGGTGCAAATCTAATGCTCTAGCGGCCCAGAGGCCCAAGAATCCTCCCGGTTTATGACAGAAACCCTATTTGGGGTTTGCTCGACCGCTGCATGTCGAGAGGAAAACAAAATCATGGAATAAAGTTTAAGCTATTAAATAAAATCATAAATTAGGGTTAAAACCATTAGAATGTGAAATTTAACCACTCAAAAACAAGGTAAGCACTCCAGAAATACTATTTAGTATACCTCATCAAATACAACATCGAAATCATAGAAAAACCTTAGTAAAAATCGTACAAAAACATAAAAAAAACCCCCTGTTATTATGCTACATATTAGCATAAAATGCATGCACATATCCTTATCCTTATATATATACAATTATATTGGGTGCCACAAATGTTGTCAATACCCCAAATGATGTAGAGATTGATGCCACAAAATGTTGGTAGAGATTGATCTCGGCCGTCCATCTCTGAGATGGACGGCCCAGACGGTGCCACCTCGTAACTCCCCAAGCATCCCTATTGTTGGTGTACCAAAATGTTGGTACAGATTGATCTCGGCCGTCCATCTCTGAGATGAACGGCCCACAACAAAAGCCCCAAATTGGTATCCTCTGTTCTCACGCCGAAGCTGAGCCTTCTTCACGGTTTTGCCCCTTTAGCTGGGTCGGGTTGCTGGCGCCGCACATTTCGGTTTCTGGTATGTCTTTGTTTTTTCTTACAGTCTTAGGCGGAGGTGGGGATATGGCCGACAAAGTATGAGGTATGGGAAAGATTGGGGCCGATTTGGGTTTTCCTTTTACTCCGTTGCAGCTAATCCGACCACATTGGCCGCCTCTTCTTAAGAAAACAGAGCGATATAATTTTTGGACGGCTTCATTCCCTATACAGTGGATTTTTGGAGAACCAAATTTGGTCTCAATGCTATAAACGGCAGGTTAGATGCAGAGTTTCGTGAGCCCAAATATCCTTGGATTACAAATGGTTTTGTTTGCTATATTTGCTAAATGGTTTTTGTTTGCTATATTTGGTCGTTTGGTAATCCGCAAATGCAGATGGGTGAAAATTTATCTTCTCTTTGGCAGCAGCAGAGGCATCAGCAGTATACGCCTACGGCCTCCTCTCGTTTCTTTCCTCTGAAGGTGTTCCACTTGCAGAGACCCTAGAAAAATCAGCAGAATCGTCTCCTTCAACTGGTGAGGATGATGCTTTTACATGTGCCTTATTTGTGGATCAGTAGAATTAAGCAATGACATGCTTGGTATACTGAATAAAAGCCTGCTAGAAGATTTCATAACTCTATTGATACTCCATATTCAATGCATTGTTAGGGCTTTTGTTTTGAAGATCCATTGTAGCAGTTATTTCTCCATTTTCTTCTTGACATTGATGTTTTATAATGCATAGGCCAAGAAGAGATACGTTTGAATGGAGCTCAACCAGTTGCAGATTAGATTTTTGAAGCTCACGTGTGGACTCTGTTTTATGATATATCTGTAATTCGATGGATACGCGGGTTTATTAAACTAAATCCAGATCAGCAGAGTGTTTGGCACAGACTCTATATCCTAAGCTCATTATTCTATCCCGATATATACTGAGCAAGTCTGCAGAGTTTCCTTAGCATGGCTTGGGCGACCAGAGGATCACAGAACGCATTAGAGGTAAGCTGATTATTTCGGTTTTAATAGAGTAGGTTTTTTATCATCTGAGGTAATACAGCAAGTCTTGCATCTGAGTTGAAACATCTTTCTGCAAAACTACGGCTTTCATGGTCGCTACGATTTTTTTTCGTGGCAATATGCTTTGCTCGAATGGTAAGTTCCAAGTTGCTGCTCTGGATTTGTTTGCGGCAAAATGCGATTATATCTCAATTTCATGTGGGAGATCTTGCTCATTTGGGTTTCTTGATTTCTTGCTTTCCCGCCATAGCTCTAGTGGCATAGCTTGAGGAGGTTGTCCATCTGTTTCTGCCAAATATTAACATCAGCTTCTTTCCATTCTTTCCATCACCATAGGCATTCTGTGGGTTTGTGCCAGTTGGATTACGGGAAGAGTTGGAATTGGCACATGGTTTCCCAAGTAGCATGTGGATATTGAGCTTGGTGCTTTGTGAGGTGATAATAAGCTCAAATGTTAAGTAAACTGGGGAGGCTGGCCAGGACTGGGCTTAGGACAACTTTAGAACTAGCTCTGTATTGAGAAAGATTAAAAAGTAAGCTTTTCGAAGTGGAGGTTGAGAATATGAAAGCATTGGCAGTCTGATCCATGTTTGGACCTGTCCTTTAGGTCCTTTAGGTCCTTTAATTAGAAAGGGCGCCGTAACGAAGTATTTTAGGCAACAAAAAAAATGTCTTCGAAATGGAGTGTGAATGTTTGGTCTGGTCGTTCTTTCTTGATTCAGGGATGTGGGAGTTGCGGCATGATCAGGTTGCATGCCACGGATCATCATCCGACATTATCTACTTCTCGATAGATTGCCTGCTTGCTTGAAGCTGTCGCCAGATCTTCTGCCACAGATGAAGCCGCCCCTGCTTTCCCTGTCCGGTACTTCTCTTTTTCCTTCTAATTCTCAAATTTCATCACTTATATTCCTGTTCTTTGTATTTGAGGGGATCGATTATGCCAACAACCCGAGCCACGGACCTGTTCTTTGCTTAGTTTGGGTAGCAAGGAAATCTGGATACAACAGGTCGAATGCTAATCCGGTGAGTAGAATGTTAAGTTTTTGAGTTCTTCTGTGATTTTTCGTTTTATCATGCTGTTATAGTTAAGTTGTACTTGTTGTAGTTAAGTTGTACTGTCATATTTCATTCTAGTTTGTCTGTACATTATATGCTCATCAGATCTTATCCTGATCTGTCAAACTGACGAGGGCTAGCATGTCTTTACAGTTCTAATTATCTAGCTAAATGCCATGTAGGTCGATTGGAGGAAAATACTACTGTATATACTGAAGCTATAATAAAATCTGCATTTTTGGTCCAAGTAGATGCATTTGCAGCCTCTCTCTCCTTTTTTCTACTAAAGTGCCAACATACAGTGCAACATAAAACATGAGCTGCATTCTGCCCATCTGCCAGACAGGAACACAGTTTTGGCTGTGTTAGTTGTGAGATTTTCTCTTCATTTCCAGTTATTATATATAGTTAAATAATATGGCCAAACAATAGTATAATCACGCAACATGGCTATTGCAAGCATAACCCTCGTAAGATGGTCAAAACATGGGCAGAAAAAGAAATGAGAAATCTTGCAAGGTATACATAGAGTTCAAATATAATATAATGGGCATTTTGTGAAATGCTACCATCACATTTTAATTATAACTCCTATGCCATGTATTGCTGGTAATAGTCGTATAGAGAGGTAGGGCATGCTATTGTTGTAGAAGTAGATGGCATCTGCTTTGACCACCAACAGAGTTCTAGCCAGGCAAGTTTCCATGCCAGTAATCATCATTAGAGAAGAAATGCACTCATTAGCAGTGAATATGTGCGTGCCACATGTTTTGGTTCAATTCTTCACATATTGTAGAAGTAAAAATTTGGCGCATTTACAGACTGCAAGCTGCTGGCATTCGGAGTCCAACACCACATCTGTTACGCTTGCATGTGTTAGTGATCTCCTTTATTGGTAGGCATCATAGAATCTCTTGTTTGCTATTTGCCGCTGTGGGGAGTCTGCAGACTGTTGAATCCAGTCATAGTGCTACTCTTAGCACTGTGTCAATCTGTCTGTACGCCATTTTGATGTACAATGGTTCTTAATTCGTAAATGTTATAGGCAGCACAAAGGTTATTTCTGCTAGACTCTCATGAGCTAGCTCTCCACTTATCATTTTGGCAAATGGATATGCATTCTTTTCCATATTGGCATGAAATGCTGGCTTAGAGTAGCAGATGATGCCTTCCCAGCATCAAATTTCGTGAGTACATGGTCTGCTCAATCATTTGCGGAGGGAGAACTTGCATCTATCCAAGCAGAAGCAGGGCCATTTGGTGAAAAGATTATTCTATGGGGAAGGTGAGCAATTTTATCAATCTTTTTACATCATATATGGACAAACATGCAGTTCAGTTCACTGGGCCACCTTCTTACAGAACTTTAACTGAAGGAAAAAATCAGACTCGTTCACACTTGGAATCTCAAATGGCATCTTCAATAGCCATTAATTCCCCCAAAGAGTATCAGCATGTGCATTTTGATGTTTAGTTTCTTGCTTATCGTAAATCCTTAATCTGTTTGTGGATCCATGGTGATAAGCTCTATTGTAATTTGCATTTACTGTAGTTCAGGCATTTGCTTGCGTTTATATCACCAGTGGGCTGGCAAAAGCTAAGGCCCACCTTGTGATCATAAGCTTCATTGCTTGCACTAGGTTGCTCCTGTTGATCTGCCAAAATTTTCTCAAATTTGTTATATGTTTGCATTATGGGCTGGACTACACATATGGTTATAGAACATAAAACGCCACAATATGCACATGACAAAGTGCCTCAGTCAAGGTATGATTCTATTATCTTATGTGAATCAGGATGGGAACATTGCAGCCAGTTTTAGGGTGTACGGCAGCTTGTGCATGCAAGATTCCCTTGACTACATCCAGGTTTTCACACTTGTTGGAATCAAGAGTATCTTTCCGTGATGTCAAACTTTGATTACGAGTTGGTTCAGCATCCAAGTGTATACCATCTATTGATGCTATTGTGGCTTTTAAACTCTTCTGCGATGATAATGCTTTACTGTGCTGCATGCTAAAAAATGGCTGGGATCTATCATGGCTAGATCGAAACCATGGCTGAACCCCAAATGATATTTGCTTGGGAGTGTAACAATGTGTTCTCCAGCATTCTGCACAAGTCTGCAACAGGGACACCTGCGCCAGCATTCTGCACAAGTCTGCAACATGGGACACATGCGCCCACAAGGACTTCAGGTGACATAATTGTTGTTTTTTCTCCAAGAGGTGCAAAAGGAGCTTCAGGATCAATATTTCCCCCATACATTCTCACTACTTCTAAAGTGCAAGGGATGCATTTGGAGGTATGGTGTATCACGTCTTAGGTGTACTCAAGTGTAAATAATCTAGGTTGTGCAGGTCATGATCTTCCACACGCCATGCAAAGCAGCTGAAGAGCATGCCAATGCATATCATGGGAGATGATATTCAAATGCCCTGGATGAAACCATCTTTACTGATCTCAAGGAAGTGATCTTTGTAAATTTGCATCTTGATGGGAAGCTCACTTGGAGGCACCCATGTCCTTGATATGTACGAGAACTTCAGACCATGTCGGATCAGCTGATTCATATCATTTTGAAGGCTCTTTTTAGCTCTAGATTTTACCCAGTATTGGCTGCAGCCATGGGATATTGGAAAGGAGGCTTTCCCGAATGAAATCCCAAAGAGGCAGGCCACTGCACTGCCTTTGCACACCAACACCCTTGGACTCCTTTTTCAGCCAACCTCTTTTAAGCCTTGAGGCAATCCATGGAAGTCTGCATCGGCCCTGCTGCGAGGACCCAAGCTGGTGTAATTTATGCAAAAATGATGCTAACTGGAATGCTACATCCAGTTGCAGAGAAGTGGTTGAAAATCCTGCTAACATGATTGGCGTTGCTCATAATCATTCTGGACAGAGAATAGATTAACAATCTTGAGCCCATTTTTTAGCTGTCATGTCTATTCCTCCATATATAAAGCAGCTGGTCTAACTAAGAGACGGAATAAGTCTTGAGAGATGATGGAAAAGGTTGTTGAGAGTATATGCAAGATAAGTAAGATGTTTTTAGAGTGTCATAAAACGAATTACCTTGTTCTCTTGGGACTGATGGAGCAAAGAATAAATAGATGAGAAGAAATGGATGTGGCAGGGCAGAAGAGAACTGATGATCAAAAAGAGGATGAGAGAAAAAAAATGCATATGATAGTTTACAGTATTCTACGAGACAAGAGCAAGATATAATGAAAGAAAAGTTTAAAATGAGCATAATGGGGTTAGGCATTATAAATGATAAATATTGCTGCTAGCCTCAAGCCTCACAAAAAGTAACTGTAACACAGTGGACATTTGTCAAATCTGCTATTTCAATATGGGAACTGCATGCCTTGCATATCTGTTGTTTTAATGTAGGTGGCTGAGTTTGTAACAACGCGCAGGAATCATGAATGCTAGGCATCTTTATTTTGCGCTTAACTTCTTTTGGGTTATTGAGGAGTATTTTCTTCTTGCAGCCACTTCTGGATGTTCCAATTTATGGACGAATTGCAGACCACCTGTAATTATCATATTCTTAAGTTACAAATTTGCTCTTTTATCTTGCTAATAATATTGCACTAATTTAGTTAATATTTACTTCTGTACTCTTTCTGATGGCAGGGCGAATCTCAGGATGTTTTATTCAGATCAACAGAGAGATACAAGTTTTGTGTTTTGCAATGGGATGCTGAAGCATCGGAGCTTGTCGCAAAGTAAGAAAGTTTAACCCACTAGTAGTAGTTGACACACCGTAAACACTGCTGTTATTATATCATCCTGGAAAAAATAAAATATGATATAGCCAAATTACTTTATCCTACATGTTCTTCTATATGAAGTTCTTTCTCTTGGTTGCTGTATCTTAATGCTGTATCTATGCATAATAATAGGCCTGCTGGCCACTCCCTTAAACTAAAATCAGATACTGAGACCATTTTGAGCATTTTTGACCGCCAACTAGCACTACGAGGATGTCGCCTATTTATGTATCTTTGCTTCTGCATGTTTCCTTCATTTCGTTTGCCTTATGGATGTTTTTATAAATCTACTTTGTTCGTTGTGTTGGTTGTAGGTGATCCCGATTGACAGCAAAGGGCAACTAAAAGAAGCCTTTAATATCAGGTGAGGACAAGACTTAGATTTAACAACAATTACGAAATATGCCTATCAGATGCAAATTGACCATTTAACAAGTCATGCAACATTTCAAAGGTTGTAAAGCACGTTTAGTTGTTTGTGATGGTGCCCCTGATGGTCAGTTGATTTTATTATTGATATGATTTTTGTTCCAGCAGTGAATAGGTTCATATGGTGGTCCATAAGTTCAAAGAATATCATACAGTTGTGTACATTTCCTGCATGTTCGGTCCATTTTTGGGGGGCAGTCAGACATAAATGGGTACAACCACATTCCCAAGCTTAGCCAGACTAGGCATAGTGTGCTTCATGACCACAAAACATTGGCTTAATTATAAGGTATGCCCATTTGACAGGAGCATTCCCTTTACTAGCTGGTTTTGAAGAGCGGCCATTCCCTTATGTTGAAGCTTTAAAAGTAATCTTTATGCTGGCGCACATCGTCAATCTTGTTCTGATGAAGGGAATGCATCCGGTGACAATTCCAGTTTGTTGTAAAGAGATTGATACCTTTTGAAGAGATCTACACTGGGGTGCTTTCTAGCTCCTCTGTATAAGCGTATTGACCTTGTTGCAGCTATTGACCTTGTTGCAGCAGTACACATGGGAGAGAATAGGGCATGAACTGACTAGTCAAATAAACAAATATATGCATAAATCCAAAAAAAATGGTGGCCTTTTGAGTAAAATATGATATAGAATCTAGATATATCTTGCTCTTTTTTGCAAAACAAAAAAAATTTAGATTCAGTGCCTTATGGCAATTACAATGAAAGTCATTGTAATGATGTGCATATAGTTGAGGCCCGATTAATGCTATAGAACCATTGAGATAGATTAACATTTGAATGTATTTGAATGTGTGTTGGTTTTTGTGCAGTTTATAACCTATCTCCTGTCCCCGTGGACTACATGCTTGAACTTTTGTGGGACATGTAATTGTGTTGCTGATTAGAAAAATATTATTTTAAAGTGCTGGTTTTGCTTTTAAACTATGGACATAAATCCTACACATAAAGTGATTCATTACCTTCACTATGCGTATGAATTTGAGTTGTCTAAACGAAAGACTTACCTTTTTTGTGTAAATTTAAGTTGTCTAAACGAAAGATTGATCACATTTGTTGTAAATAGATAACAAGGGTATAACAATTCAAATTGACATATGTACTTATAAAAATGGAACTCCATGAGAACATGTTTGGTAAAGAAAGCATAAAAGTCGACCTATCAAACTTGGCTTATTTACATGAGTCTTTTTGTAATTGGAGTTACCTAACGCCCTTCAATTTGACCTTGGCCACTAAGGTAACTTAATCTCTATTTAGTGGGGATTTTGATGGAGGCAAACTCGATATATACGTTTTCTCACAATGAGTAGAAGCTAGGGCAAGAGTATCAAAGTTATTGGCTTTATAAAACCAATTTCTTAGTTCCTAGATGGGACAAAGTATCTTTATTTTGGCAAAGATGCCCTGAGCATATTTAGTAATTTTCAAATATGTGTTTTTAAATCATTCAAAAATGCCTCAAATGGCCACGTTGCATTTGAGAAAATCACCAATTCCAGCAATTTTGAAGTTTAGCATGACACGTCTCACGGCATAGATCATTCTTATTCTATGGATTGAGAAGTCCTAATAAACAATGGTGAGCTTCTATGGTTAAAGAATCTTTTGGCTGAGGGATGGCGTGATTAATGTTCCAACAAGGGAATTAGGAATCGAATGGCTATTAGGCGAGGGATTTAATTGAAAACTTTGTGACTTTGGTCTAGATGCATACTCCCATTTGTCAGGACAATTGAGATAATTGAGAAGGTAAAATTTAAAAGACACACTTTTGGATTCACCCTGTGATAGCAATAAATTAGTGGATTATGATATTCGATGTAAGCAAATAGAATTTTGGGATTTACCAATGATTACTTGTTGTAGATTGTTAAATGACTAGTAGACAATTATATAAATCTATATGGCATTGTTGATCAATCCAACTTCCACTATTATATTGACTTCTTCGAACTTAATTTTTGACACTCAACTTTAGATACTGACCTATTTAAGCTCAAAATTCACTTTCAGATGACAATTGCAGAATAATTTGAGAATTTGGTGACAATACTACAACGTGCAGAATAATTTAAAAATTTGGCATAACAATCCGCCAATAACTTCTTTGACCATGTTCTCCCTTGAAAGTTGGTAGTAAAAGGTCTTAGCCCTTAAATTTGAGGTTCCGCATTGCGAAACTTAAAACGTCAAGCGGGACGTATTGACTTCTTCTAACTTAATTTTTGACACTCAACTTTAGATCTCGATCTATTTAAGCTCAAATTTCACTTTCAACGATATTTTGAGAATTTGGTGACAATACTACAACGTCTTGCGAATAATTTGAAAATTTGGCGACAATATCGCTAATAACTTCGTTAAGCCATGTGCTCCCTTGATAGTTGGTAGTAAAAAGGTCTTAGCCCTTGAGGTTGAGGTTACGCATTGCTAGAAACTTGAAACGTCGGGGACGTATTTTGGCATTGTTTTGTAGGGGATCTTAAGGAAGGGTGTGCTTTGCAATGATTTTTTGAATAATCTTAAGGAATACTCCAGTAGCTTGGGGAATGTTAATATATCTCTGGAAACTCTCGAAGAATCTTATAGAATATTTCCAAAATATTGGATAGTCTTAATGGAATGCTGATAAACTTAAAAATCTTATAGAAACTTACGTACGTACATTCGTCTCCGTACACCCCTTATAGTACACATACTTGTATATCTACTATATATATACAATTATTTGATGTGTCCTATCTACTATCACTCATATATATACAATTATATGAGCTCTACCAACATGTTGGTAGAGATTGATCTCGGCCGTCCATCTCTGAGATGGACGGTCCAAAAGGTGACACCTCGAATCACCTCAAGCAACCCCTTTTGGTAGAGATTGATCTCGGCCGTCCATTTCTGAGATGGACGGTGCAGATGGTGACACCTCGAATCACCCCAAGCAGCCCCCTGATTTGGGGCTTTTAATCTCGACCCTTGAAATTGGGGCATTTCATCTGGACCATCGATTGAAGTTTTGGGGCTTTTAATCTTGGCCCTTGAAATTGAGGCATTTCATCTGGACCATCGATTGAAGTTGTGATTCCGGCATGTTGATACGCAAGTAGCCGAGCCTGGCCAAAGCTAATCCGACCACATTGGGCCTCTCTCCTTAAGAAAACAGTCGTGGAGGTGAGCCTTCTTCAAAGCAAACTTGGAGTGATTTTTTTCTGTTGGCTATGGTTGAGGGCTATGGCGGATTGCTGGCGCCACACATTGACAGAGGTTTCCTACATTGTTGTGTTGTCTAAATATATACCTTCATTTATAGGTTATTCGATTTAGAGTTGCCATTTGAAGATGCCATGCTTTAAAAGATTCATATTTCTAAATAAAACGCCAAGAGGTTGCTCTTTCTCCGAATAGCTTTGCGATTCCATATTACTGGCATTTCATTGTGCTTTGTGTATTTGCAAGCATTGGATGAACTTCTAGCATGTATGACCTGTTTATGGAGCCTTAATTAAATGCTTTCCACAGGTTTATGATACATTCATGTGGTAACTCTTAAATGGGGACGGATTTCCACTTATGAAGAGGCACCGGCTCTTTTCAATGGATGGCTAGGATCGGTCTTGGGGAAGATATTGAACATGGCGTAAAAAAAAACGTTCATAGTCAAGATGTTCCAGTTTTGAAGTATGGCCCTTGAAGTTAGGCACGAGAATATCTTTGGAGATCATTCTTACAATGGTGATTACCCTCTCTAGTTTTTGTTTCAATCTTGCTTGGTTACATCCATTGACATTACTTTTATTTGCGGACTTGCATAAGTCATTTCGCGATGGCAAAAGGCGATGCGAGGGGGCTTCATCTCCAATCTATTCCTCCAATAAACCAAATTTAGGTAAGGATCCTTAACATCGTCTCCTTTCCATCCCTTCTATCACCGTGGGCACTCGTGGTTTGTGCCACTTGGGTTCTGGGACATAAGAGTTGGAATTGGCACATCTTATGTAACTTTTTTTCTAGTGTTCATGTGTTGTGTAACAAGCAAGAATTTTCCACAAGTCAAGAATGATATAGTTTAAAAATGCATTCATATTTTGTTTGGTATTTTGATTCAAATATTCTTTTGTTCCGAGATTTGATTTTCCTTATGTTACGATAAGTTTGATTCATTTGAGAAGACTTTGTTGCAAGGAGCTTGGAACGCCTCGCAAGAATCTTGTGCATAACTATGGCGGGTAAGGATTCCTCGAGTTTTGGAGATGGTGACACTAGGTTCGATTAAGGTAAGGTTCACGACAAGCTAAAAGCGAGGAATTGTTTTCCTAGGTTTGTCAATTTGTTCCTCCCTCTTCTTTGTTTGATTCTCGCAATAATGTAGAGGACCTGGGTTTGGCTTAATTGAATATTGCGGATGAAGCATAGATGCAAAGCTTTAATGATGATATCTTTGCTACCAATGTCCGTAAAATTTGCGAGAACATCTAAGACAAATTCATAATATTGATGAAGCATATAGAAAATGAAAGCAAGCATCAATAAGCCTCAAGTTGTGCATTGCAAACGGGCCGGATATCCTTTTTACCTTTTTAGCTATCGTTTTATCTCCTCCTAAAAAAATAACTATATTTCCCCATCCAATATAGCTATGTCGGTTTCTTCTTGTGTCTTAGCTCGCGCGGTCGGCAATGACAAAGATGTTTTTTGCTCTCGGGGCTTTTGATCTAGGCCCTAGAATGTGCTAGATCAATGGCTTAGATTTAATCGCCAATATTAAATGTAATAATTAATGCCAACCGATGAGGAGGGCACAGAGGCAAAGCTTGCTCGATGAATTGGGCCGGATCGGGTGCCCGCGATAGGGGACCAAGCTCGGATATGGAAGCTCGGATCACGGTATTCTTCTTATGTCACAAAGCTACATAATTCTTTTGGCATGAATGCGAGATCACAAATTGATAGCACAACAAGATATCTGTTTTAGCATGCATGATTATTAGAAGTCGTGCATGTTTTTTTCTTGAATATTCGTTATGACAGCTTGATTTAGTGTGATGAGTATTTTTGAGTGTTGTTGGGCTTTAATCTATGAATCTAGCCCCCGCCTAAATTGCTAGTTGTGGTTGGATGTGATTCAAGGGGCGGTTTGTGAATGGCCATGAAGGTGGAAGCATTATGTAAAATACTCTCCTCAATTAGTTGAATGTGGCCACTTCCTCCAAAATCTTCTCAGAGAACACCGTGTAATAGGGCCCAAGTAAGTTGCAATGAAGTAGCCACTTTCCATTTCACATGTGCATTTGTCCGCCTTTTTCGTTAAGATTTAGAAGAGGCAAAGATAATGCTTAACCTATTTAGAGCTCTGCGACGCATTTTCTCGCATGGTCAATGCCGCAAACATGGCCTTTGTGCGTCGGGTTAGATGCTTACGCATTACAAAGTCTTCTCTAGCATGCCGTAAGATGGCCCGTGTTTGTAATCTGCATTGGAGTGGCCACTTTCCATTTATAATAATTAGAAGGGGCAAGATAATGTGACATATTTAGAGATTTGCACGCATTTCGCATGATAAATGCTACAAGAATTTGTCGACGATTTTATTGGCCTTAATAGTTGAGTTCTAACATGTATGTGTGCCATCCAAATTGTAGTTGGTGTTGCAAAAGAATTGCATGGGAATCGGGGATGGCCAACATGGATGAGTCTTGGGAGCCCAAAGGAACATATTCGAATCGCGTTGTTAGAATTGTTCGTGTATGTAACGGCCTGTTGCAGCCATGAATCTCTCTTTTATTCCTTTATGCTTATTGTTTTTTCCTTATGCGATCATATGCAAATGCGCTTATTAGCGCATGGTCTTGAAAGTTCACATGGTATTCCATCGATTGCAATCTTTGGAACAACATGCTTAGCAAAATAAAAGCAGGAGTTGGAGCCATTCAAGGTGGCATTTGTAATTATACTCTGCGAGAGAATGGATTGATCTCGAACATCCGAACATGTACGGTGTGTAGTTATGATAAGAACATCCCGCAGCTTGCTTGTGTTTCTTCAAAATTTGTTCCTCGTTGTAGCCTTTTGTTCCGTTTGTGCATGCCCACTAGTGCACATGCTTGTTGGTATGGAGCAATCTCAAAATCATTATTTAAACAAAGTGGATTATATGCTTTGAGTGCCGTTTTTCTCTCAAGACCTCCACGTAAGTAGCATACTCAATTCGTTTTGGATGTAATTTTTTGAACAGAGAAATCGATTATGCATCCGCCATATGGCAAAGTATTTCAGTTGATATTACAACATTGCGAGAAAAGCAAAAGGCAAGTTCTCTCCGGATTACATAGACCTCAAAGTTTTACTTATTCAGGTTGGCAAAACGGGGCATACGACATATCAAGACAAGCCAAAATAACTTTGTCATTTTCTGGATTCTACTTATGTGATCTGTTGTTTTCCATTCGGATAGCATGCAGAGGAAGGAATGAGGTGCCGATAATGAATCAGCCAGTCTTTGAGGTAAACAATGCCTTTGTGGCAATTTGTTCTTTTTTGCAAATGAAATACACTATCGTATGAGCTTAACTTTCTATTAAGTCTATGCAGGCTACACCTTTTAGAGAAACAAAAGCAAAAAATGGCAATGTTTTTATGATGGTTCACCGCAGCATGGTTTGAAAGATATTGGATTACAACTTTGCACATGCATACTTCTACATGTAGATGTTCACCATACACTATTGGCTTAAGACATGGCCAATTTGCTTTTGCATGCACGCCAGAGAGGTACGAGAACAAAAAGATGAACGATATAGATATGATTATGTAACAAGACAGTCCGTGCTAAGATTTTCTTGAACCCGGGCCTCCCTGGAATGCATAAATGAGACCGTCTTTTCTCGAAGTTGGAGCCGTAGGTTTTGGGTCTTCTTTCTACTGAATATTCAATTATCGGGCCTTGGAGCTTTGGAAGGATATGGTTGCGGAACCCTGTTGCAATTTATAATGTAGTTGCCAAAACCTTAAGGCGAGGTCTTCTCCTTGCCCGGTTGCCCCGTTGTTGAGGCTTCTGTGATCGCCATTCCCCCTATACAGACAAGCATGGCCACACTTTGTGGTGCTCTTTTGTTGCATTTCCAGAGATAGCATTACAGCCTATCATTTAAGCCTAGTCATCAATTCAATATCCCGGTTTCGTGGTTTTAATGGAGTGTTTTGATTGCTCGGGCCAGCTATGGTGCCATACATCCGGCCAGAATATGTGGTTTCAAATTGGTTTCGAAGAGGGCTTTTCACAACCTTCATTTGGCTGGATTTCATTGGGAATATTTTGTTTATGCTAGGGCTCTTGGTTTAGCTACGAAGACTCTCAATAAAAGGTACGCTTATATTACGCTTTCGTGGCTTCTTTTTATAGTATGATTATAATGTTGAATGTGGAAAAGGCATCCGCACTATTTGGAAAATTTAATGCTTCTACTGATTTTGATTCCCCTTAGGAGGAGATGGCCATGGAAGGTACATCTCAAAAGATGGCCCAAAATTGTCTAAAATCTCTTTTTTGCGTACCACCGGCAATCATAGAGTAGATGTAGTTATAACAAAGTTAACCGGCAAGGAAGACCGACAAGATGGTTCCTTGTGCAAGGTATTGGTTTTTAACTATATTTTAAAGCTTTTGGTTATGACATTTTAAGCCTTGGCTATGGGCGTAATAGAAGATTTATCATATGTTAAACCGCGACTTGCATAAAAATAATATTTTCCAAAGATAAAAAATCAGAAATGTGTTGGTTATGCTTGATAGTTTTATGTGCTCAAGATTTTTTGACATACATATGCATTGCTAACCGAAATTGGGCTGTTGAAGATGCAACTTTCAAGATACTTCTGTCGCAAAATGTTTCCATTTTGACCTTTGTAGTGTCACAAAATTACGATTTTGTATTCATCTAGTTAACCTTATTATGTAATATTTAGGCCGTGTCGCCATTTTCATTGCATCCAAATTGTAGCTATTTAATGTCCTCTTTGCAGCCTTGATACTTTCCCTTTATGCCGACGCTTACCACCAATTGTGAATACTTCTACATGGGTATGCCATGCTTGACAATGGCTCATGCAAACAATGTCGGTGTCACTTTTTGCATCAAGTTGGTATGTTACATTATAATCTCATCTCATACATCTTTTGTTGTCAAGTGCCATCTTATTCTCATTTCGTTCAAGATAAGCCATCTAGATAAGCAGTGCATAAGCCTTTTAGATAAGCGAGGTGTAAGTCTAACCAAATGCCTTTTTAAATGTTCTGTGGAGCTTCTTTAATCGCGTTTTTGCTTTTTCCTTTCAGTTTTTCAATTTGCTCTTCGTATTTTTGAATTGCTTTTATTTGAACGTTGCAGATGACTTGCAGTGGATGTATGGGTATATGCGGCATGGTTTGTTGTCCTATTAATGATGTTCATATGAAGACTTATTCTAATAAACAGGATCGGTGTGGATTGGGACGACGAGAAGGGCCGACAGAATGGAACTCTTAATGGAGGTCGTTATTTTGATGTTTGATTTGAGAATTCGGGTTCTCAAGGAGATATACATTATGCCGGTTAGCAGGATGGATTAATTTTCTATTGGATCTTAGATTGGGTATTCATACCTTCAGAATTTTATGGCATGCATTTGAAGCACAGCAATATGCGAAGCTTAAGGTGGGAAAGATCTTGCTTTATTTGGTAAATAGATGGTTTCTTGGTCCTTTCAATTGTTGGTGGATAGGGTCTTCTTCAAGGTGTATATGATTTGGCTAATTTGACATGTTCCAAGCTCAAGAGTGTTGCCTTAATTTGTGAAGGCAAATGTTTACACAAGGTCAAGAAGGATCTCTAGTTCTGCCTAAGAACCTAAAACAGCAGTGACATAGATAGGATGATGGAATAAAATTGAGATCACCTCAGCTCTGGCATAGTTGTGGTTTCAACAAGGCTTATTTTTTGTGTTATTGCATTGCAACTGTTTTTGAAAATCCTCATAAGAAAATAAATAGTTGTTGAAAATATCATAATTAGCCTTGCCCACCATGGTGAGGATGACTTCTCCAATGCAAACGTTGACTTCTTGAATTCTAGCAAGTAATTAATGTAATGACAAAATGAACCACATTCCATGCTAAAATCTTCACGCACCCTTTTACTTTAAATTCAAATTTAACTCATTCTTTACCGAGAAGTTTTAATAAACAATAGTGAGCTAGTGTTACTAGTTGAATGTCGTCAATTTGCATCCAGCTTTGCACAATTATATTTGAGAATATCGGAGGGGAGACTAGAGATGGAGGAGCCTAGAATTCTTTTTGAAATCTTTCTTGCTTGAACTTAAGGGGTAATTTGGTATGTGGTTGCGCCCCATTGCCAACCAACCTGTTAGTGAATAACTATGTTTGTTACGTCTGTTGATAACTATCAAAGATAGCATAGAGATAGCATTGACAGTGGTGTGTATATTATGAAGTCATAGTGCAACTGAATTGAATTCGATTTGACTTCTTCTAACCTAATTCTTGACACTCGACTTTAAACCTTGATATGTTTAAGCTTGGATTTTGTTCCCGGATGTTCATGAACCATAGTTCGTAGACCCATTGATAGTATAAAAACTTGTATATATACAATTATATAAGTGTACCAAATGTATATAGAGATTTTGGTGTCGCCACCTGGACCGTCCAGATCTGAGATCCGACGGCCCTGGTGGAGCCACCTCAATCCACCCCAATACAATTATATAAGTGTACCAAATGTATATAGAGATTTTGGTGTCGCCGCCTGGACCGTCCAGATCTGAGATCCGACGGCCCTGGTGGAGCCACCTCAATCCACCCCAAACACCCCCTTATTTGGGGCTTTTGATCTGGGCCGTCGAATGTGCCGGATCAATGGACAAGATTTAGGCACATAAATTAAGTGCAATAAATGCCATGTGATGAGGTGGCAGCAAGATTTGGGGCTTTTGATTTCAGCCGTCGATGCATTTTTTAGAGATTGATTTGGGCCGTTGAATGTAATTGATTAAATGTGATACGATGAGGTGGCAAGGAAAAATAAATGTTTATAATTTTCATCTGGTTTCGAAAAAAAAGGGACGACACTCTGTTCGGTTTTTCTTGCACTGAAGTGGCGGTGGCTCCCCAAAGACAAAAACTTCCGACATAGAACAAGTTCGGCGCTATTCTGGGTTTTTTCCAGTGATTTCGGAGCTACTAAATCGGTGCCATGGCAAAGCTTTGAATTCAGCCTTTTGATTTTCTAGTGCAGTCGAATCATTGGATTTGCATCTTGCAGGTGAACTACGGTTCTGCAATCGTCGTGTTGTTGACTCATGCCTGCATGCTATATGCTCGGTCGGAGGAAAAAAAAATAGACGGCAAGAACAGGACAGGTATGCTTGGTCGGCTTTTCCGGATTGTGCAATTCTATGGTTTGTTTACTCTTTCACAACAGCCGGCTCCCAGTGCCGGACTGTACATTTGCCGCCATTTGGCCGCTTCTTCATCCGCTTACCGAACTTGCCTGCAGGTTGGAGCAAGAATCGGGATTCTGGTTTTACAAAGTGGACGACAACCGTTATTCCATGAAGATTTTCTTCGACATTCGGAAGCAAAAGTACCTGGAGGCTTTGGACAAGTTAGTGCAAAACATTTATCTTGAGCTGAAATGCAGATATGGCGTTTTTTTCCCTTCTATTCAAGTGGTTGTTGTCAACTTTTTTGCTTTCAATCATTGCTCTGGTATCTCACTAATATTGCACTTTGCCATAGCAAGTGATGCATGCCGTGGAAATCTAAAATGGCATAACAGTCTATCAACTTGGTGGTTGAATTCTATGCTGCTACAACTTGGATTTGGAGCACAGTGGAGCATAGAGCAAGGTGAGCACTGTAAATGTTTTTCCATTTTCTTGCATTGTAAATGCTTTTCTAGTTGTTACACTGTTAATGCTTTTTAATTTAATGCATTGTCTGGTAATCAAGGCTTATATTTCTATCTTCTGGTCCAAAAGCTACGATTCTCCTGAGTTTGCTAGCTTCAGATCTGGAAGTACATTTGGATTTGTGTGGCTTGTGTTTATTTATACGTCCTTTTGGTGGATTTTTAACCTGATCCAGCGCTTAAGACTGCTCTAACGATTACAAATTTGCATGTGTGCTCTGCCGCCTTCTTCGTAGCTCGAGCTCTATTGGAGCCCTTTTCGCATTATTCCAATCCAACCTTTCTATTCATACCGTTTCCTGCCGACCTTGCTTGCTCGTCATTCTAGATCTTATTGGTCTTTGGAACTGCCTGCGTGTCATGATTGGTCGGAGATGGAGTTCTTATTGCAAAAATCGTTTTCTTTGTTCCATTCTCTGATGTACAGAAACTAGGTCAGGCCAGCACGTTCATCTTTGCACTGTCTGTCTGATTTGATCTCGTTTTACTGTGGGCTCTGCTAAATTGAGCCATATGCCCAGATCGTTTTCCACTGTCAATCAAGTTTGAAGCTGCCCCTATCCAGATCTCAGCCTTTGCTTTTTCGTATCACCAGGGTTAAATACCACTTTGGCCTCACACTTTTGGCATTTGAAGCAAAGGGCAAATGGCGCGGAGGAAATGCAGGGAGATTGTTGAAGGAATAAATATGCGATTCTGGGTTGCTTATAATCGGATTCTCCAGATTTGAAGCTGCATCTGCCATTTCGTCTATCCAGGTGCGTGCAACTTTGGGAAGAGATGGGCTTTTCCCGCCAGCTAATAGAAGAAGCCATTAATCGGTTTGGTGATCAAGAACCTGATATGATACTGGATGATTTATTTGCGTTAAAAGAACTCAATGGTACTTTGGGCTCTGCTTGCACTTAGAAATTTGTATTCCTTGAATAAGAGCCTTTATATAGATTTAAGTTGTATAAATAACTGGAAATTCGCACCAGGTCCTTTTTATAATGCCAGTTTGTGTATGTTATATCCATTCAGGGGACTCAACAAATGGGAGATCAAATGAAGAAGAAGATGTACATTCTACAAAGCCCATTAGTATTTTACATTCATAATTTCACATCTACCATTAGGTTTTGCAGACTAGTGAGACCGACATGTTCACGAGGATTGTGAGCATGGGATAAGGATCCTCTATTGTGGAGAAGGCCATCACAATTTGTGGTAAGTATTTGAGAAGGCCATCACAATTTGTGGTAAGTATTTATAAGTATTTATGTTATAAGAATCTATAGATTACACAAAAGCCAATTTTTATCATGAGATGTCAATGAAGCTACTGTTGACTGGATTGATGCATTTGGAGACGAAGAGTTTGCCTTACAAGTAAGCAAGCACCTCTGTTTGATATAGTCTCGTTGTCTTTTCAAGAATTCTAACCATTGCATCATGCAGGATGCAGATCAGGTTCAAGAAGAAACAGATTCCATGATGGGGTTTGATTGGGAGTCATCAAGTGGTGAGTCAACTGAGGACTCTTTGAAGGTTAAACAAATTAGACTGGGAAAGAGACCGTCAAATTTGGGCCACCTTAAGCCTCACATTGAACATGGAGCTCACCAACGATTGACTGGCTTTGGACTCCCATGCATAGAAGCTTGCCATCAATTGCAGCAGGACCTCCATATTTTTACTTTGAGAATATTCAGTGCATGCCTGGAAATGAACTGTGTGGTTTCAGGTGATGACTCTGTGTGGTATATTGCATGGTACAAAAGATTCATTTAGAAACATGGAACTTGTTGGTCCACTGGAGTCTAATTCCTGTACTTACTTCATCTGAAAGTATATCCAGAGGAATTTACAGGCTCTTTTTTGTAGGCAAATATTCCAGCAGCTTATCTCAGTGGAAATATGGAGTGGTCTGAAGTGCAGAGAATTTGGAATGAACTTAATTCCGACTCCTGTAGCTACAAATTGCTTTATGTTACTCCAGAGAAGATCGCAAGGTGATCCTATCTCATTTTGTTTTTCAGTATGGTATCTATGTTACGAGTTTGGCTAATATGACATGTTGTAATTGCAGAAGTGACAGCTTTGTTCGGCAGCTTGAAAGTTTACATCGACGTGATCTCCTAGCTCGAATTGTAATTGATGAAGTTCATTGTGTGAGTCACTGGGGCCATGATTTCCGACCTGATTATCAGGTAGGCTAGAGCTTCAAATCGCAACATATATTTGGTCTCTTTTAGATAGATAATGATCATCCAAGTAGATTATTGCTAAATGCAAAGGTATTTTTGTGGATAGGGATTGGGTACCCTAAAACAGAGATTTCCAACTGTGTCTTTGATGGCACTTACAGCAACTGCAACTATGGGCGTGAAGGAAAATGTGGTTCAAACACTTGGTTTGACTAAGTGCATTATTTTTAGGCAGACCTTTAATCGCCCTAATTTAAGGTATCTGTTTGATCTCTGTGGGGAATTTGTATAATGCCTGTATACTGTCAATGAAATAGCCATCAAGGTGTAAGGGCTTACCATGCTTTTTTTTCCGCAATTCAGAAACTTCTTGTGCAAATGGTTTTAGATTAATCTGCTTTTTTTGATTAATGCTTGTGAATGAAGGTACTCAGTTGTTCCTAAAAGTAAGAAAAGTGTTGAAGATATTGACAACTTCATCAAGAAAAACCACCGCGACGAATCATGCATTTTTTACTGTTTATCTAGAATGGATTGTGAAAAGCTTGCTGGGCAGCTCTAGGTATGATTTCTAGTTTCAGTTTTCCAATTTGGGCTGGTTTTAAAGAGGATTTCTGACGTTCGTAAACCCATGATTAGAAAAATGGTCTCAAATTAAGCTTATCCTATTGTCCCCCATCTAATTTCATTGGAAAATGGGCCTTTCCAGATGACAGCACAAAGTTGGCAACATGCTATTACACTTGTGGTTTACACTTGTGCTATTACAGTTCATGGTGTGTGGATCATGGTTCCAATGCCAAAACTACGGTCCCGTTCTTTCTGTTCTGTGGCTTTTCCTCATCTGGTTGAATGCAAGGGTTCGCCACTTATGGTTTCTGGATTTTGGGGGACAGAATGCTGGCATTTATATCTGGGATTTGAATCTCCATGGACCCTTAAGGAATTTGAAAGAATCTTTAGAGAACTTGGAAAATCTAGATGAATTTGAAGAGAATGTTTGGGAATGTTTATAGCATTTTAAGAAATCTAGGATGTCTTAATCTGGAATCCAGGGAGATATTTATAGAACCTAAAAAACTCCATAAGGGAGTTCTAGCTTGGCCTGTAACAAGGGTTGCCATGTAGTACCTAGTTGTGCATGGTTTCAAATATTAAGTCGCCATTTGGTTTATGCGCTTAAGTGCACAGCCAATGGTCACCCCCCCATAAAGCTCTATAGAATTTTAGGAAATTGAGAGTAATTTTCATGGAACATAAATAATCTTGGAAAGTTCCCATATAATCTTAGGGAATTTAAAGCATTCGCATAATTTTAAATTTCTCAAGTTTAAAGCTTAAACTAGACGTTCCACGAAATGCACATCGTTCGAAAGGCTTATTTTGGAAAGATATTTCTTTCCTTCATAAACCATATCCAAATATTTAGTTTTCTAAATGGTAATTTGTTGCCAAACAATATGTTAAATTGTGGTCATGTTATTGCTAGCATGTGATCTTGGTTCTCAACCCAATTCGGAAATATGGAATGTTGTGTAGGTATGCATGTGTGCTGGCTGAGATTTGCATCTTACATCAAAGCTAACAAGACATCAACAAAGCGAACCCCTAAGCTTGCAACACTCAAAATGATCAAAAGATACAAAAATAATACATGAGTAAGGTGGAGCAAGTATGGACTCTTAGTTCTCATATCTGAGTGCTTTATAAGGCAAGTAGCTGGCGCTAATGAGATAACAATCTCACGCCATTTTTCTCGCCTTTTCTCTTTCAGCTTCCCACAATGCAGAACCTCAAGTTAAGTGCTCTCGCCTTTTGAGGTTTCCTCTTGTTTTGCACCTTTACACTTGTTAAGGTTCCTTATTTCTTTATTAGTAGTTTTTAATAGTAGTTTGTTGAGGTCCTTTATTAAAGGGCACGTTGAATTTGACTTATATAAGCCAAAAGCACACTGCAACTGATTGAGGTTAATTGGGCATGTTGCGACATCGATATCACTGCCAAGAGCACACATTTGAATTTGACTTCTTAGCAAGCTACCATCCGACCCCTCTACTGTAAGTTTCACTTCTTTACTTGACTGTATCCAATAGAGTGACTTTCACTTTCAAATCTTTTGCCAAATTTTCCACAATCAAATCATCATACAAAACTTTTGATCACAAATGGCTAGTCAGCTTTGAACACTCCTTCACATCATGGTTTTGGATTAGATGGACCATTTGCCTGATACGACAATTGAGAATGTAAAAATCTCAAACAAGATGCGCATTAAAGACATTATTACTTCAATATATGATGCCAATAAATTAATGGATTATTATGCTTGAATTCGATTTGAGCAAAAAACATTTTGGGATTCCTTTATGACTATATATTAAGAGAAAGACTACCAAATTATATGAAATTATATATCTTTTTAAGCTTTTATTGTACTCTTCGATCTTCGTAGACCATAGCTCATAGACCCATTTATAGTACAAAAACTTGTATATATACAATTATTTGAGGTCTACCAACATGGTGTAGAGATTGATCTCGGCCGTCCATCTCTGTTCATATGGGTCGTCGGATTTGAGCCCCCTTTATTTGGGGCTTTTCATATTGGCCGTCGGATTTGAGGATAATCTAAACTGTTCGAGCAGTAGCTTTGTTGGGTTGTCCTGGACGTTGGATCCAAACTAGTGAAGGCTGGCAACCGATTTTCTCAGAAAGAGCCGATTTTTCTTTGCATTCTTGGATTTTGGCTTCAACTCTACGAATGCCTTTGTGGCAAAATTGGAGTTTTGCAAATATTTGGTATGCAAAGGGCTTCTGGCATGCATCTAAATCCGTTTTCCGGAATCCTCCCCGCCCATTTCGTTCCTCAGGAGTTTCATTAGAATTCTTCGGATGCCTAGATCTCCTAGATCAGGTCGGAACTGCAGCTAATAGCCTGTGTTGCACCCAAAAACCAAGGGCCAGCCTTTTGGTTTTGTAAGCATCGGGTATTATAGGCAAGAAGCTAGGCTTCTAGATTATTCTCTCTGTGGCCTTTTTTAATGTATTCCATACTGGGAACTACTCATCCGGCTAGATTATGCATTTCTAAGTAGCATGGGCTTGGTTGTGACACATGAATGGTGCAGATTGTGCAGGTTGGCAGCGGAATCGAAAGCACAACAGACGAATTGCTTGGCATTTCGAAATCAAAATAAGGTATGGTTGTTCTTGGCTAGGTTTTGTTTCTGAATGAGTTGCAATAACTTGCAGGTTGTGTGTAGATTTTCTTTGTGTGAAGTAGTGGAGTGCTCTTTCATTTATATACCGTTATCACGATCTAGTGATGAATCCATCAATTAGTGCTTTCCTTTAGGGCCCAAAATTATCATCCCAGCACAGACCCCTCTCTGCTGCTTGTGCATGCTCATCAGTGTCACCGATGTGTTCAAACTAGAAGCTAAGCAAATCCTTTGGACTGTGCAACTAGAATTGTGAGGTAAAATCTGAAATTGCATGTTGGGCATGTCCAAGCTGCCTAATATAATGTGCAAGCCTGTCGGTAGGAGCCAGCACTTTATCGAATTTGGAAACCAGCACTGGCGATTCTGAGCATTAACTAATGTCTATCTTTCATGGCTTCGTGTAACCAACTCAAAGCTTGCTGCATTTGATAGCTACAGTCACATTTTATGGTAAGAGAAATAATTTGGACTAGCAGTTAGTTATCGAAACTTCTGCCATAGATGTTCACAATTGCATGCACATTTTCTTTTTTTAAGTGCATTTAAGTTCTTAAGCATCTTTGCATTAGAAATTGAGACCGCATCTCCTTTCAAGGAAAACGATAAGTTCTTACTGCCAGCCAAAAAGCAAGTCTGGGATTTAGAAACATTCTGGTTTATTTGACATGTTTACATAATGAATTTGAAAAATATGCACCTAATGACTTTGGTAGATCATTCTTTGAGCTTTTCAACGCATGCTCATATTTGAGAAACAGAGTTTGTTTGCTCAAGTTATGGCTCTCTTTCTACACTGCTGTAAAATTAGAACAGCAAATGCATTTTGCCATGTTTGGCCCATTTACAGTAGGAATCTGAAATTTGTGTCCCTAGCAATATTCTTAGGTCTTCCCTTGATCTTTTCAATGGATACTCTTGCTGTGAAGATAGAGCTTGCATTTGAAAGTTATGTTAGATTTCTTACAGCCAGTCAACAAGCTTCAAAATGGTGAAAGGTAAAAGGCGGCTTTTTTCCACAATAATAGGTACCAGCTAATCCTCTTACTATTGCCATCTTTTGTTGAATGATTCAAATTTCCTCTGGCTTTTTCGCAGGTTATTTGTCCTTTATTTGTTTGTTTTTTGGCATGGAGAAAATTTCTCCTTTCCAAGAATGCCACAATCAGTCCATCTGCACATAGGTGAATGCCTTTTCCATCTCACTATTTGTAGGTTTGTTTGTAATGCTTCCACAAAGTTATGTAGGCAAGTGAATGTACAAAAGAAGCTGATTAATTTGTTGTTTGTTGGAGATGGAATAGGCAAAATGATCATTACGTGAAGCGAAGCAGGAATGTCCAACAAAGTGGGGTGACAAGATTCAACTCAGCCACGAGTAAGTAGCTCACAACTAAGCTTTTTCCAAGTTTCAAGCGCAAGATCTCTCCTGACAGGTTCCATTTTAGTGACTTTTTTTTGGCTTCTGCGGTGATATCAGCTTGGAATTTCTTGGGAATGAACTTCTTGTGCGATGATATCAGCTTTGAATTTCTTGTGCACCTAGCAATATGTTTAGGTCTTCCCTTCATCTTTCCAAGGGATACTCTTGCTGCAAAGATAGAGTTTGCATTTGAAACTTATGTTTAAGTTCTTACTGCCAGCCAGAAAGCAAGCCTTGGATTTAGAAACATTCTGGTTTATTTGACATGTTTACATAATGAATTTGAAAAATATGCACCTAACGGCTTTGGTAGATCATTCTTTGAGCTTTTCAACGCATGCTCATATTTGAGAAACAGAGTTTGTGTGCTCAAGTTATGGCTCTCTTTCTACACTGCTGTAAAATTAGAACAGCAAATGCATTTTGCCATGTTTGGCCCATTTACAGTAGGAATCTGAAATTTGTGTCCCTAGCAATATTCTTAGGTCTTCCCTTGATCTTTTCAATGGATACTCTTGCTGTGAAGATAGAGCTTGCATTTGAAAGTTATGTTAGATTTCTTACAGCCAGTCAACGAGCTTCAAAATGGTGAAAGGTAAAGTTGCGGCTTTTCCACAATAATAGGTACCAGCTAAGAGTTGCAGTTAAGAGACAGAAGTTCAGTTCATAATATGCCAGCAAGGTAAGCATATTCGGGCCAATGGGTATGTAGTCCTGGCCATGATCCTCTTACTATTGCCATCTTTTGTTGAATGATTCAAATTGCCTCTGGCTTTTTTTTGTCCTTTATTTGTTTGTTTTTTGGCGTGGAGAAAATTTCTCCTTTCCAAGAATGCCACAATCAGTCCAAACTAGTGAAGGCTGGCAACCGATTTTCTCAGAAAGAGCCGATTTTTCTTTGCATTCTTGGATTTTGGCTTCAACTCTACGAATGCCTTTGTGGCAAAATTGGAGTTTTGCAAATATTTGGTATGCAAAGGGCTTCTGGCATGCATCTAAATCCGTTTGCCGGAATCCTCCCCGCCCATTTCGTTCCTCAGGAGTTTCATTAGAATTCTTCGGATGCCTAGATCTCCTAGATCAGGTCAGAACTGCAGCTAATAGCCTGTGTTGCACCCAAAAACCAAGGGCCAGCCTTTTGGTTTTGTAAGCATCGGTATTATAGGCAAGAAGCTAGGCTTCTAGATTATTCTCTCTCTGTGGCCTTTTTTAATGTATTCCATACTGGGAACTACTCATCTGGCTAGATTATGCATTTCTAAGTAGCATGGGCTTGGTTGTGACACATGAATGGTGCAGATTGTGCAGGTTGGCAGCGGAATCGAAAGCACAACAGACGAATTGCTTGGCATTTCGAAATCAAAATAAGGTATGGTTGTTCTTGGCTAGGTTTTGTTTCTGAATGAGTTGCAATAACTTGCAGGTTGTGTGTAGATTTTCTTTGTGTGAAGTAGTGGAGTGCTCTTTCATTTATATACCGTTATCACGATCTAGTGATGAATCCATCAATTAGTGCTTTCCTTTAGGGCCCAAAATTATCATCCCAGCACAGACCCCTCTCTGCTGCTTGTGCATGCTCATCAGTGTCACCGATGTGTTCAAACTAGAAGCTAAGCAAATCCTTTGGACTGTGCAACTAGAATTGTGAGGTAAAATCTGAAATTGCATGTTGGGCATGTCCAAGCTGCCTAATATAATGTGCAAGCCTGTCGGTAGGAGCCAGCACTTTTATCGAATTTGGAAACCAGCACTGGCGATTCTGAGCATTAACTAATGTCTATCTTTCATGGCTTCGCGGTAACCAACTCAAAGCTTGCTGCATTTGATAGCTACAGTCACATTTTATGGTAAGAGAAATAATTTGGACTAGCAGTTAGTTATCGAAACTTCTGCCATAGATGTTCACAATTGCATGCACATTTTCTTTTTTAAGTGCATTTAAGTTCTTAAGCATCTTTGCATTAGAAATTGAGACCATCTCCTTTCAAGGAAAACGATAAGTTCTTACTGCCAGCCAAAAAGCAAGTCTGGGATTTAGAAACATTCTGGTTTATTTGACATGTTTACATAATGAATTTGAAAAATATGCACCTAATGACTTTGGTAGATCATTCTTTGAGCTTTTCAACGCATGCTCATATTTGAGAAACAGAGTTTGTTTGCTCAAGTTATGGCTCTCTTTCTACACTGCTGTAAAATTAGAACAGCAAATGCATTTTGCCATGTTTGGCCCATTTACAGTAGGAATCTGAAATTTGTGTCCCTAGCAATATTCTTAGGTCTTCCCTTGATCTTTTCAATGGATACTCTTGCTGTGAAGATAGAGCTTGCATTTGAAAGTTATGTTAGATTTCTTACAGCCAGTCAACAAGCTTCAAAATGGTGAAAGGTAAAGTTGCGGCTTTTTCCACAATAATAGGTACCAGCTAATCCTCTTACTATTGCCATCTTTTGTTGAATGATTCAAATTTCCTCTGGCTTTTTCGCAGGTTATTTGTCCTTTATTTGTTTGTTTTTTGGCATGGAGAAAATTTCTCCTTTCCAAGAATGCCACAATCAGTCCATCTGCACATAGGTGAATGCCTTTTCCATCTCACTATTTGTAGGTTTGTTTGTAATGCTTCCACAAAGTTATGTAGGCAAGTGAATGTACAAAAGAAGCTGATTAATTTGTTGTTTGTTGGAGATGGAATAGGCAAAATGATCATTACGTGAAGCGAAGCAGGAATGTCCAACAAAGTGGGGTGACAAGATTCAACTCAGCCACGAGTAAGTAGCTCACAACTAAGCTTTTTCCAAGTTTCAAGCGCAAGATCTCTCCTGACAGTTCCATTTTAGTGACTTTTTTTTGGCTTCTGCGGTGATATCAGCTTGGAATTTCTTGGGAATGAACTTCTTGTGCGGTGATATCAGCTTTGAATTTCTTGTGCACCTAGCAATATGTTTAGGTCTTCCCTTCATCTTTCCAAGGGATACTCTTGCTGCAAAGATAGAGTTTGCATTTGAAACTTATGTTTAAGTTCTTACTGCCAGCCAGAAAGCAAGCCTTGGATTTAGAAACATTCTGGTTTATTTGACATGTTTACATAATGAATTTGAAAAATATGCACTTAACGACTTTGGTAGATCATTCTTTGAGCTTTTCAACGCATGCTCATATTTGAGAAACAGAGTTTGTTTGCTCAAGTTATGGCTCTCTTTCTACACTGCTGTAAAATTAGAACAGCAAATGCATTTTGCCATGTTTGGCCCATTTACAGTAGGAATCTGAAATTTGTGTCCCTAGCAATATTCTTAGGTCTTCCCTTGATCTTTTCAATGGATACTCTTGCTGTGAAGATAGAGCTTGCATTTGAAAGTTATGTTAGATTTCTTACAGCCAGTCAACGAGCTTCAAAATGGTGAAAGGTAAAGTTGCGGCTTTTCCACAATAATAGGTACCAGCTAAGAGTTGCAGTTAAGAGACAGAAGTTCAGTTCATAATATGCCAGCAAGGTAAGCATATTTGGGCCAATGGGTATGTAGTCCTGGCCATGATCCTCTTACTATTGCCATCTTTTGTTGAATGATTCAAATTGCCTCTGGCTTTTTTTTGTCCTTTATTTGTTTGTTTTTTGGCGTGGAGAAAATTTTTCCTTTCCAAGAATGCCACAATCAGTCCATCTGCACATAGGTGAATGCCTTTTCCATCTCACTATTTGTAGGTGTATATATTTGTTCAGCATGTTTGCAACACATGCAAGCAGCATGATCTGGAGCACATGTAAGTGGCAGACAAGTAATTATTGGATTAGGCAACTATTGTTAAATTTACTCTGTGTTATTACATGAAATACAATCATTGAAAGCTATACTACACGCGGTTAAGGGAATGAAGGGTTTAAATTTCTTTATCATATGAAACTCAAAGGCTTGGTAATTGACAAAGCAAGCTTTCTCAACCTCATGGATGCATGTGCCACACTGTATGCACGTAAGAAGATACGTGCTCATTATTTCGAAAATTATAACCATTATAGTTGCTCATTCTTTGTGATGACTACTTGGCTATTTCGAAAATTGTGATCCAATCCAACACAGCGGCTGATGGTGTCTATTTTTTCAGTAAATTTGTGATCCAACACAACCAGTAAATTTCCATGGAAATATGATCAAGGAAGGTCTTGTTGCTTGACTATACAAAGTGGGGGTTTACAAAGATGGAGCTAGCGAGCATGTTCAGTTTGAGACAGGCGATATTGCAGTTTTCCCCAAGGGAATGTCTTGCACTTGGGATTGTCTAGAAGCTGCGAAAAAATACTACCCTGTGCACCCTTAATGAAAAGCATTCAGGTTTGGCCAAGTAGAGTGTGCATATATTTTGGCCGAGACAGTGCATCACCTTTGCTCACATTTCTTACAGGTAGAAACTTTTAAAAACCAAGTTTGTATTACAAGATCGGCATGATTTATTAGGCATGCAAGGTGTATCCATGCATGGACTATCGCAGATGGTTTAGAATCTGATATCACCTTAGGGAATGGTCTTGTGGATTTATATGCATAGTGTGAGAGCTTGGAGGAGGCACAAAGAGTCTTCAACAGACTGCCAAATCGTGATATAGTATCATGGAATGCAATGATTGAGGGATATGCTGAAACCAACAAAAGCGGCATCGCCTTTGAATATTATGATGCATTGCAAATTGAAGGAGCGGAGCCAAGCAAAGTTACGTTTTTAAGTCTCTTGAAGGTGTGTGGCATACTGGCACTGCAGCACAAAGCAGACATTCCATGAAAATATTGTTGAGAGTGAGCTCCAAACTGACATTGTTGTGGGGAACAGCCTTATGTTTATGGTTGTTAAATCTGGGCACTTGTGGGAGGCATATAAAGTCTTCAATTGTATGCCAAAGCACGACGTAATTTCATGGACAACAATGATTGGAGGATATGGCCAGTTTGGCGAGGCTGGGAGTTCTGCGTATTTGTTTGAGGAAATGCAATATAATGCCATTAAAGCAGATGATGTGGCATTTGTTGGCATTCTTACTGCATTCAGTAATGTTGGATTAGTGGAGGAGGGTATGTGGTATTTCAGAAGTATGAAACAATGGCATGGCATCCAAGTGAATGCAATGCATATGGATTGCATGGTGGATCTTCTTGGTCGTGCAGGATTCCTTAGAGGCAGAAAATTTGCTGTATGCTCTTCATAACTAGGTCTAATACCTAGTTTGATGATATGAAAATACTTATGATATAAGTTTGCTTGGAACTTGATCGACATTTCCGAGATCTTTTTGGACATGTATATTGCTCAAATCAGTGGTCAGTTTTCAAAACTAAGCCCTAGATGTGCGGTACTTGTGAACGATATTCGCTGAGAGCTATGTCCAAGAACTGAAGTTCATTTATATACTATCTACATCTACTTCAGTACTCCTCTTTTTCCTTCTAATTCTCAAATTTCATCACGTTTAGTTGGTTTAGTTGGTTTTTTGTGGGCTCTGGACGATTGATCTTCTTTTGGCCTCTGAACCTAATTTAGAATTGCCTGCAAATTAATGCCATTACATTATATCGAAGTATTTGAGGGGATCAACTATGCCATCATGTTGTTGTAGTTATATTTCGTTCTAGGTTGTTTGTACGTTCTATGCTCATTTTAACTCAGGTTTTATAGCAAGGGTGCATTACTGATTTTTCGTTACTGTTACGATGCAGTCAAGTATGAAGCTGAGTTGGAGAAGAGGACAGCTTTTGAAAGGTGAGTTTTTGCATGCAGTTCCTTCAGCATTAGGCATAAAAAGCTACAGTTACATCTAGATTTAGCGCAGAATGGCATATTGTAGCAAACATTGGAATTCAGGCTTGAAGTTCATGCACGAAAAGGCTATGTTGCATATGATTATAATTCTAATGCAGGTTATTGTCACAGAGCAAGCCAGCTCAAGTTTAAACAAGGCCGTTGCATCTATGAAGAAAGGTGAAACCGCAACCATTTGGATTGCTCCGGAATATATCCTCTTGCCATTGCCCCAGGCATAGTATTTTTTTTTTTGCCTTGCAATGTCAAACTTGATCAATTGGTTGAGCTTTACTAGATGCATGTGGAATTGAATTCTTAGTTGCAGCATAATTTTAAATTGTTGCAAAGGCAACAGATCTAGCAGAGGAGTTATATGGGGATGCATATGTGTCAGGGCAACTGCTCAAGCTCCATGCTTCAAGGCATCTACTCACTGTCTTTGCCATAGCCATTTAAGGCAAAACTTGATATCAGTATTGCTATTCAGATAAAAGGGCAACAAAATCATGATACATTCATAGCTCCCTGTATATCCTTTTGGAAAAAATTGAATGCAAATAAATGCTTACCAATGCACATGTAAGACTGTGTATTTGCCAAATTTGCCATCAAATATCCTGGCGCCTGAAAATTAGAGGTGCATCAGGCCAATTTTTAGCACAAGAATTGAATGTCTACTTTGCAGCGGAACTCAGGGTTTTCAAATTTTTCATGGTTCTTGAAACTATTAGCTTAGATATTGCAATACCCAAACGCATGTAGTTATTATTCATTGCAGATCGAAACTTAACTGGCACATGCTTCATGCAGATTATGCTCAGTATGTTGGTTGCATTACTTAGCGGTATAAATTTCAGGAGGCTCTTGCATATAACAATGCATCTGCTGTAGCATTAAGCCAACTGTTCATGTCATCCGCAGTCTTGGGAATACTAGTTCCTGGTCTAAGGTAAGAGATATTCTCAATATCAATTTTAACCTCAACATGGAATAAGAATATGAAATTCATTTTGTTTGCAGATTCAACCACTTCTATGGCTGGCATGTATGATGCGGACAGGAAGTGCATTTATAGGTTTTTTGAGATCAAATGGTCTTCTGGCTGTATAATACATCCATCATCTCTTCTAACTCCTGTAATTTAGTGGACTCAATTGAATGGAGAGCAATTTCTGGTTGATACTGGTGCTGGCCAGGCATCAGTTTCTTTGAAGGGGCGAGAGCTGGTTACACAGTCTTGGGCTTCCTATTTGAACCATGAAGCTCCTTACCGGAGGGGATGTTTAAACAACATTTCTAAAATCTTTATGTCGACTTATTTTATTTGATATACATGTGGTTGTGCAAGTGTGTTGAGTATGCATTTTAATCGTCGTCTTTCCTTGCATTTATGACATGTTTAGCATTCATAATGACATGTTCTTGAACTTTAGTTTATGATAATCATGAACGAAATAAATCATGTTAAAAACTTGGTTTTTTTAGTGTTCTTTATTAAACACAACCTTTCAATAGATCTGGAATATGAGATTAGAGTAAGCATAACGGATTTTAACGTGCCATAACTTATGCCCACAACACAAGTCGAGGGCGATCAAAACATTTGGCAGCAAGATTGAACATGACCGCATAATGAGTGGTGCAACTGTGAAGCATTTAATACTGACACGACAAAGATGCTGCAACTTAATGTATGTTTAGCCTTTGTAATGACAAGTTCTTGAACTTTAGTTTATGATAATCATGAAGGAAATGAAGCATATTAAAAGCTTGGGTTTTTCAGTGTTCTTTCAATAAAGTCAATCTTTCAATACATCTGGAATGTGTATTAGCGTAGGCATAACCCTTTCTAACACGTGCCGTAATTTATGCCCATAACACAAGTCGATGGTGATAAATATAGAGGGAAATTTAAAAAATCCCCCTATGTTCTATGTTATTTATCAAAATATCCATGTATTTTACAATATTGTCAAAATGCCCTAAAATGGGCTATGACGCTACGAGAGAAGAGCAAAATGGCTTATTCTTATGGGAAGCTTAACAGAATCTAGGTGAATGGTAATAAAATTTAAGGGAAAGAAATTAAAACGAATGGAGTTGGGAGTTTAACTGTAGTGTTGATTGTGGTTTGATCGAAGGTTGACCAAGGTAGAAGAAACCAAGGGAAAACCAAGGGGATCTTAGAGAATCGCTCACAGTCGGTTTGTTTTGCAAGGGAATCTTCATAGAATCTAAGAGAAACTACGTAGAATCTTGGAGAATCTAGAATCTTGGGAATCTAGAGAAATGTCAAGAGAATCTTAGGGAATCTGTGGGAAGCTCAAGAGAATATTTGAAAATCTAGAAGAATCTAAGGGAACCTTTATGGAAATCTAGGGGAATCTTTGGGAATAGTTTATTTATTGTTTGCTATGTTTTTTTGTTAATTTGATGCAATCCAAAATGGAATTCGACGAGGGAACAGTCTAACAAAGATATGTATCTCCTTTTACTTCTTTGTGAAACTCTGAGGTATTCCTTCTTAATGCCATGCTATTGTGAAGTTTTGCACATACCTCACTTGGGAATGTTCGATACTAGTCATGTGCACTTATTAAATAAATTTTTTATTTTTGAAGGAAGAAAGCATCAATATTTTCCCATATAGAGATTGGTTAAAAAAAAATTAAATAAATGTGTGAGAACATCATAGGATCCCCACACATAATATGAAAAAATTTCGCTTGCACTCTGTTGCTAGACCATAAATTACACTTTTTTAAAATTAAAAGATTAGATTGTCAAACAATTATATTTTATGACAGAGACTATAAAACTATATGGCAATGTTTTTTACTACAATATTGGGTACTGATCTATTTAAGCCTAGATTTTTCTTCCCCATCTTCATAACCCATAGCTCAAACACCCATTTATAGTACAAATACTTGTATATATATACACACATAGAATTTATCATGCATAATTTGTATTCATTTGTTATCTAATTTGATTTGGGAAAATCATCTTGCGTCATGTATTAGCAATACAATATTTTGCATTTGTAGCGTAAACATGCAACATTAAAGTTTCATATCTATAACATGGAGGTAAGGAAAGATCATCGATAATCAGAATATCTTGGATACAAAAGGCAAAATGTAGCCTCTTGACTTGGTTAAATTCTGAAAAATCACACATTTAGGTAATTGTTTCATCACCACTTTTTACTATTCTCCTACTAGAAAATTGCCCACCTTCGGTGGGCATTTGTTGTGATTGTACATGAAGAGTGGGATACTAATGTGTGGGGTCTTAATGTGTCACATTTAATAATGATGTTAAATTTTGAAATGTAGTTATTTTGGATCATGCAAAAGATAACCAATATGTGTTTTATTTTAAGGCATTTTGGTCTAACACTCTCCAACACATACCACAAAGATGCCGAACAAAATTTTTATGATAATATGATAAGTAAGACCTTGAACATCGATTTCCATCAATTAAACTGTTGATTTTAATAAAATATAATAGATAAAGACTATATAAAGATCATATGCCCTTCAGACATCCTTGGAGCAACATAGTCCCTTGTTTACATCCAAAAGGATTGAAACAACATGGTTTCCTACCATTAATCCATTTGGAGCACCAAGCACATAAGATTTAAACAAAATTCATACAGTACATATTTCCCAACAGAAACATAGCAAAAGATGCACCAAATGCTCCATAAAAGACACACCCAATATAGGCAATAACTATTCTTTTGTTGTCTTGTTACAATACGCAGATAACATGCAATGCTTTAACTTCGAATGATTGAAATCATGATGCGTTTGCATTTGATTCCTTTTAAGATAGCCTCAGATTCCTTTGCTTGGAAGGAGCTTATCCTAACCCAACAAAACCATGGCATTTGGATTTCGTGCTTTTTTCTTTTTAAATGGCCCAAATCCATTAAAGTGATGCTATTCCTGCAACCAAAAGCCTATCTCATTCACTGCATATTAATAAGGAAGGAAGGAAGGAAGGAAGTTTATTTTAACGTCCACGGAGGCCAGAGGCCTATGAGACGGTACATGCAGAGAACAGGCAAAAAAGCCAAAAACCCCAACACCAAAAACAAGATTGCCCTCACCATGCAGGCATAAGTTCACGTAGTGATAAAATCCTCTTAAAAAGTTAAGTAATGTGGCCGTGCAAAGTATTTTTGTGTAACTTTCATGGGTTTTCAATCATGGGCTTCACTTACCGGAAGGAATCGTTACCACAGAAATCTCCACAGCCATATCAGAATCTGGCCCCCACAATTATCGAAACGTGAAGAACATTTTAGATCGTGGTTTCGATCTTCGGTGTACCAAAAAGATGAGCACTTTCTAACACAGCCTGAATCGCCGAATCGCTTTCTCGCGCCATAGCTCCCTCTGTCGAATCTTCTCTTGCCATTGGTCCTGTGTCTGTTGGTCCTCTCTCCCAGTTTTGAGCTTGTTGGTCGTACAGCTTTGGCGATTAGCCCCCAGTAACTAAGGATTATTGTTAGACAGTTAGGACCTTGTAAGAAGGGACTCCATTGTTTGACCAATATAATCATCTAGCTATAGATGCTTTCCAATACAAAATAGCTTGGATCACTTGTAAATTGTAACATGCATGTTTGTATGGCATGATTTGTACGATGCAATCTATGTTTCAATTAAAACGTTGTCATGTGCTTAAAACTTGTTGATGCTATCTAAATTGTCATCAACACAACAAAAAAGGTGAGAGAAGCTGGGCGTTGAGCATAATAATGCTTGTGAAGTTTGTCACTGTTACATTTTTCCCTTAGCTGTAGTGTCTTACGATCCTGCTTCTGGCTATTCATGACCACCTCTTCTTCTGCAGATAACACAGTTGATATAGCTCAGTTCCAGTGTGAGATCCTTGTAATATTTGAATTAACCATCGCATCTGGACAACTAACATGTGACAAATATTATTCTCAGGAAGGAAATATGCACCAGTTTGGACAGTCCAATCACTAGATATAAACAACATCTATTGACAGATACACGATGTTTTGTTCTAGATAATCAAGCGATAATGAAAGAAATACTTTTGGGATTTCGCCTGGTATGTCTAAGCAAAAGAATATTGTCATAATAAAGCTGAAAGCCAAATTAATCAGGCCGAAACTTTAGCTCCAAGCAACTGCCTCTTTTCGCAGTAAACTGCAGCAGACAATCAGGCCAAAGTTTTGCAGTAAACTCCATCAGACAATTGTCCACAATAACAAAGTCCACAGATTGCTGGAGTTTTAGCTTGATTAATCCGAGCAACAGATAAAGAATCCTAAATGCATTTTTCTTAGGCTGAGTTTGTGAAGGCAAAAGAAAAATATACCTACAGGCATAAACCAGATTTGCTGAAATCTACACAAGAAAGACATATTTCATTGAAGCTGACTTTGCTAAGAATGTAGTTACAAGAGATTGTCCTAAGATTCAGCCACTATGACAGCTTTAAAAACTTAATTTCTCACATAACAATTTTTAGACATGACACATGTAATGTTACCTGATGGAGTGAATAGATGCTTTTTGCATACACTTTACAACAGGCATAATCGAAGCCATATGCCTATGCTGTATACGCTTCTGAGAGAGCCATCACTTCTCTTCTCGGTTCTGCTCACTACTTACATATCTACTTGGTATCCACATAAGAACATGGAATGAGAAAGACAAACCTGTGAAGAAATGAAAGAAACTATTTGCCTAGTGATAGATGCAGAGTTTCAATTCAAAAGCTCAAAACCGGCCTGTTTGTGCAGCCGCAGAACTTGATGGTAGAAACAACATAGAAAACGTTGCATAGCTCTCCTTATTGAGTTCTGTTAGGTACTGCAAAACCAAGGATTTATTCCTAGGATATCGGTGAATCTTGTGCTTTAGGAAGAAACCTGTTCCATTATTTGCAACAGCATGATTTTCAACCAAAAATTGCATCCAAAAGATGTTTCTTGGTGCTTTTGCTAATTCAAACTCTGAGCATCAGGAAAACAATTGGCCACAAACTCTGTATCATGCAATAAGCTCTCACGTTGTGTGTGGCATTGCTTTCGTCTTAACCTCACTTACCGCACAAAGAAATCCAAGCTTGCCGATATAGACAATGTTGAAATTTTCTGAAGTGAAATACAAAAAGTAAGGAGTCGCCTTTCTAGACATGTCGGAAGCTTCTAACTTGGTGCTTTTGCTAATTCAAACTCTGAGCATCAAAGAAAAAATAGCCACAAACTCTGTCTCATGCGAATAAGTCACGCTGTGGTGTGGCATTGCTCTCATCTTAATCTCACTTACTGCACAAAGAAATCCGAGCTTGCCCATATAGACAATGTTCTTTTCTGAAGTGAAATACAAAAAGTAAAGAGTCGCCTTTCTAGACATGCCGGAAGCTTCTAACTGGAGCGCCCTTCACAAAGCAAGCGGGAAGAAAATCACTACATTATGTGATAGGGCTATATTGAACGTAGGCTAAACACAATAAAAAAAGACTCATAAATACATCAATGCTTCTGCAAGATAATGTAACTCTTGTATAGACTTTTGAATAAATGAAAAAATGATTTTAAACTTCTTTGGTAGGTCTTGCAATATCAAAGAAAACCATCTAAATACCTATCAAAGATGCCAAAAGTAAAGAGGCTTATAGAAGGATACCTAGACATGAAGGTGCTCCATGTTGCAAGGCATGTGTGCCATAGCTCAACCTGCAACCTACAAATACGTGATACAAAAATATAATTCTTTAAAATGGTGGACTACAAATGTACTAGAAAGCAAGTTTTTATTCTATATTCTGCTAAGTTGATCCACTTGTTTAATGACAGATAGAGATATTCCTATCCACTATTAATATAAGTTTGCCACAATAAAAAAGAAAAACTCTCGTCCTACTCCGTTTAACCGTTGAATGCAGAAGGTTACCTGATGAGCAGATGATGAGTTCTGATGGCATGTCTTCATTAACCCATTCATATTGTCCATTCACATATATCTGTTAGACCCATTTGCTATGTGGCATGGCCATGCAGTGCCAAAACTACGCTGCAAATATATCTTATGTACACCATTTTTTTTTACGTCTGTTGGATCCAAAGCTCTGGTGAGCAATATAAGAGAATAGAAAGCAAGCAAATCTCCGCCCGTCCTGTCTTAAAATGTGTCCAGTTGAAACATGCAAGATTACAACATAAATTGCAAAAGCAGATTACAATACAATGAACTTGAGTACTCTGCAAGTAAGAGATACCTATTTTGATCTTGCTTCTCACTCTCAACGGTTATAAGAAAACTGAGCTCTAAGTATCTAAACTCCACAAATTGAAAGGGTGTTTTGGATCTGCATCATGCACTAGACATTATGAAGAGGCAATGTGATACGAATGCTCAGCAGCAACCAATTTGACACTGGCCTTACCCTTATTGTGTCTGCATACTACTTTCCCGTTTTATAATCTCCCACAGTACATGCCCAGAAAATATGATTATCTAACAATGGTCTAGCATAGACCTGAGCATGACTCTTATTTGAGTGTAGCAAAGGCGAGAGACCCTCTTGCACATAAAATCCAAGCTACAATATATCAACTGATATTTCCAGGTGCACCAACTTTGCCCCTTCAGAAGTGCCTGTATGCAATCAGTCCCATAGCCCTCTACAATGGCAAATTAGCAGTTATTGGAACGCTCTCAACGAGAGGAATCTAATGGCGTGGGGTCGTCCTTGATCTGACTCAACCATTGTGGGATATGGTTGTTTAAAGCAAAGGCATAAAAGAGAAGACTTCTAGAATGCTACAATGCCACCTCACCCTTTCCACATTAATTGTAGTGCCATTTCTTGGCACCGTTAACTTACTAAAAAAGTTCGCACATATGTCAAGGTTTTTGAATAGACTGTTGGATACCAAAATGTTGAGGTGTCAATTTTTAGAAAGAATTCATTAGTACTAAATACGCCTTGGGACATGTGTAAAAAAAAAGCCTTAAAAGTGCTAAAAATGTTATCTAAACTATCCTATATTATAAAGTTTTAGTGTATGTCGTGCATAAAACCCTAAAACTTTTGACGGCCCAGATTTTACTTAAAGTTTTGGACGCCACATGGCATAATCTCAATTATTCCTACTACTTTTCTTTACGCTTTTTTCTTTTCCTTTCGTAGCATCTATCGAACTAGGTATTTCGACCCCACGGTGATGGTGCAAGCAAAGCAGAAAGATCTGCGAAACTAGGGTGGTTTCATTGTCGTTGAAGGCTCCAATCCGGACAAATATGGTGCGAGAGGTTTTTCATGCAAAAGAAACGACAACCCTATGCCGTGAGCACAAAAGCAGATCACTAGACTTTCTCATTTGAATCATAGTGCGAGGGTAGGGTTTGTGGTCCGGAGCGATGGCGGTAGGGTCCGGGAGGGGTGGGACCGGGCGCCAGAATTGAGGCGGTCGAAAAATTTTGAAGCCGGGTTCGGGTTACGCCATAACGCGGGTTCTTTGGTACGTTATGGATATTTTGTTTTTCGTTATGCTCGATTTCTTTGTTGTGCTCAACGATTTGCAGGGCTATTCGAATATGGGCGACATGTTTCCCAATAAACGGACATCCATCTTGCTCAAATAGCTCTATATTTTGTTAACCCAAAGCTTGATATTTTTCTTCTATTGAGCAAGTAAGTAGTTTTCCCTTCCCCTTTCCTTTTTTACTTTTAATAATTTCTTGTATTAACAGATGCGTGATGATGATGAAGCGCTTTAGCTTAAAGCTCTCAAATTTTTAAGGTCATTTTGGAACATAATGATGAACAAATATGGTGGCATGTATAAACATTTGATCTCAAGCATACCTAGCTTGCTTTGTCGATCCATTGGCTATATCATTATGCCCCGTGATCTCTTGAAACAGAGCTATCACAAGCTTGGTGTTGGTCTCAAATTAATTTGGTGTTAACTTGCAAAGATAAAAATAGATACTTGAACAAATCATGTGGTGCAATCGTTTCTACAACCAGAGGTACTATCACATCCATCATGCAAAAACAGAGTACTTACATAAGCAATGACTGCTATCTAGCATGGTTAAAAACATTATGTTGCTTCTTTATTAAACATTAGATAGGATTTATTTTTTATCTTATTGCAGGGAACAATCTTGGTTTCAGTAAGAAGAATTCTATGGCCTTGGAGAAGCTCAAGGGATAGATACATGCCCACAAATCTTTGCAGCAAAAATGACAAGTTATGTCTCAGTTTTTAGTATTGCCATAAACATAGAATCTGGGCATAGAATTTGACATGAAGGTTTTCTGCCGAGATGACAATTTCTGGCTTTGTTCAAATAGCCTCAGAGGTCGCCATGCATAATTCCATGGCCTTGAATGGGGTACTGCAACAGAGGTTACTGCTTTCCAAAAGCAGGTTTCAACCCCGTTTTATGAGTTAGGCCATGATTAGATCTATATTACATTTATGTGATGTACTCCCATGTTTTCCATATTTATGTATTTTTATGGGAAGGTGGTCTTAAAAGCATTCTTGGTATATGTGCTTACATGAGCTAATGTGGTGGCAAACTGTTAGCAGATTGATCAATCATGTAATTGCCATAGCAACAATCAGGCAGTCCCATGTTTGTCCAAAGCTATATCTGCTCATATTTGTAAATATTTACACAAATTGCCATATTTTTGTTTTGTATTACACGAGCTCTGTGGACTTCTCAAAGATCTTTGAAAATGAAGTTAAGGTAATCAAGATCGTAATATGATAAGGCCCCTCTATGGAAGAAAGCTATCTCAAAAGGTTAATTTCTTGACGGTCTGCAGATTAATTAGCCAATTTTAACCAATCAAGAGCCGGGGAATATTTTTTTTTTTTTTTTTTTTTTAGTTTTAGAAAGCGAAATACTTGAATATTCATTATAAATAGACATCTAATAGGACAGTTTCAAGGACCCACGTAGACTGAGCCATTTTCATTTAACCAAGAGCCAACGAATTATTTTTCGAAGGTATAGGATAAACTGGAGACATTGTATTGGATGTGATCTAAAAAGTTGATTGAGTGTAATATTCATATCATGTTATGTTCCTAACATTCAAGGGGCAAAATATATTGTTGAACTCCGAATTTTTTATGCATCAAGCTTATGGCTTTGACTTGGTCCCAATAGAACTCTGTACAAATGTTTAACCCCTTAAAACATAGTGGCGATTTAATGCAAGTCAATGTACAATCACAACCACCATAGTTTGACAAAAATAATGCATAACATCTAGGACAAAAATAGTGCACATCATCATCTAGGATAAAAATAGTGCACATCATCATTTAGGATTTGGGGGATGTTTATGTTTATTTATGCCATTAAACAATCTATTGCCTCCCAGTTTTTAGGGAAAAAACCTTACTCTCTCTTAGCAAATTTTTAGAATAAATCTCTCAGTATCTCTTAGCAAATTATAATATAAGACGGCTTTATATTGAGTAAGGAAGGCCAAAAGAAGTTCATGGCACTTGGTGTAAAGTTATATCATGCTGCAACAAATATGGCTCTTATTTTGTGTGGAATGTTGCAATCATAACATCATGTATAATTCATCATATGGCACACAATGTTAGCAAAAATAGGAACTTATGATAGTTGAGAAACATCATGCACAAGGAAGCATGCACTACAACACCCTCACAATAGTATAGACAACTTATAAATTGGCAACACACTTATGCTTTTCATCTATAAGTTTCCAACATATATAGAATGCAAACAATGCCCAGCAACGCTGGGCACAATTTCTAGTCTTTATATTATAATGTTACAAGAAATTTATCGCGGCGGCCAAGGCCGCCGCGAACATTTCTTTAGTCCTAACCCTGTAAAGTTGGCCCGAGTCTATGTTCTAGTTTTGTATAGCAATGGATTTATTATAGTCCGCATTGGGACGTAGTTGATCATGATACTTATTTTCTTTGTGAGCATACAATACGCTCATTAGAAGTACGCTCAATAGTTTTCGCCTTCCAAATACACCAATTTAGTATGTTGATAAGGCCTATGATGTGCGAATGTGGAATAATCCGGTAGGCAAGCCAATTTTAATGAGCGACATGCGGAGCATTTGCAAACATTAAAATTGCAAATTGTAGAGTACTTTTAGTAGAGTCAAGGTCCAAGGTTGCAAACGGAATGAGTGTTCTCACGGTGTTCTAATATGTGAGCACAATATTGAAGACTTGTAGTAGTTAAACCGCCAATTGTTGAGTTGGGAACTGAGAAATGGTTGAAAAAGTCCTTATATATCATTTTAGCACCAAATATAAAGTGATTGAGTGTATACCCCAATTGTTTGAATTGCACAAAATCATCTGATGAAACTTTGAGTCTTTATCTAAGAGTTAAAATTTCAAAGTTGAAATATAAATCGGTCTCAAAGTATGGTTGTTGCCCCATGTTGTTTATTTTGCATCCACCTCGGTTGAGGTGCAGAAATCTAATAGCTAACATGTTGCCTTAGGGCAAATTAAAATGATATCTAATGGGGTAGAAATAATTTAGCTTTTAAGGATTTAAATATCATAGAGTAAAAGTGTGAGCACCCGATAAGCGGGTGGCTTGTTCATCACACGATTTAGGGAGGAAAACATGCTGGAACGTAGTGTATTTGGCAGCCTTCCTTGATTGACGCCTCGTCACTGCCACGTGAATCAAAAGATACCTCATCAGATTCGTCTATTTGCCCGCAAGCAATAGAGGTGTTTTCAACTTATGCACTTCCTCTTGTTTGTGCCTTATCATGTGTTTTGGCTTTATCCCCTGTTTTGGCATTATAGGAAGCACAAACCGTGATGTTTGGGATGAAGCTTGGCTACTACGATTTGTGAGCCCCATGCACCGGATCCGCAGCCCCAAAATAGACGCCTTTGTTAATCCCGTGAGTAGCTCGATTCTCGATGCCTCAAACCATTAGAACATGGGTAAGGTTTAGTTTTTTGCACCACAAGAACCTGAGCCAATAGGACAGTATTTATATTATCTAAATTGGTGTCGGCCCAGCCCTTTTAGCCCTGAATCCTTCCTCTTTTTTATGTGCAGGGGCCATTTCTCAAGCATTAATCCGTAAGGGGCCGTGGTATGAAGCAAAAAGAGTCACTTGGTTCACAGCCTTCAAGGTACTTTGTTTGACGGAGAAGGACGGCAAGCCTTAGAAGGGAGGGACATAGAAGGGAAGGGGTAAACACAGAAGCGAGAGAGCATAGGAATTTGCAGCAAATTCGACCTCACAGCTTGTAGAGAAAGTTCTACTATAAAAAATCCCTTTGGGTTCTACTATAAAAAATCCCTTTGGGTTGCTTCTAAAATCATACAGAGTCGATTCAAACACTCATCTATTAACAACGAAGAGGGAAAAATTACAGGTAAAGGATCTGGGTTGTCTATCTAATCCACTGGGCATGTTCCCTGCAAATAATTCCTAGAAGACAATTACAGACTGACATTTCTAAACAATGGGCTTTGAAACTGTGATACGATTTTATCCAATGGGGCTTTGCTGGAATTTAGAGATCCATCAAGAAGAACAGTATCACGAGGCCGATTTTGAGGCCCATCGTTTGAATTTGCGGCTACTGCACTGGACATTTGGTGGTTTTTAGGTCAGTAGACACATCAATAGCATGGCAAATAGCAAGCAAACTAGAGTTTAGAGACCGATTTTGAGGCCCATCAAGAAACGGCAGATCTAGGGCAAACCTTGTAGAAATCGTCACCTTTCAGCAAGGTTTTGTGGCCGACTACCGGGTGCTTCCGGGGAGCGGGAACATCTTGAGAAGCCGGAGCTGGAAGGGCGCCGTGGCTGCCCTGGCCGCCATAGCCACAAAGAACTAGAAAAATGCAAAATTGCAAAAATGTTCCCCGAAAAAAATTTTTGACATTTGGCAGGCATGCAATGGAGCATCAAGGAATCTTGGAGAATAGAATCAAAGTGAATGCTTTATATATGTTTTGATAGGGTGTCATTTGAACCACGCCCTAGATTAAACGGCTCAGATTATGCCAACTTGACGGTTCAGATTATGCCAAAAGGGGGTTTTCGACGTATTAGGGTTCGAGCATCCTAAAATCAAAGTGGCGAGCTATGGCGTCGGCTTTCAAGGTAAGCAGGTACATTTGGCACATTTTTTCACACCTCTTTAACTATACGATCTGTTTGTTTTGCAGGCAATCCTCCTCTTTGGCCGAGGATCCGATGCCTATGCCATGGCCGTTGCACCATGGGATAAGTTATACCTACGCCACCGGCTATTGTTTTTTACGACCTCTGGTATGACTAGCCGAAATTTTAATATATTGTTCATAATTCATAACCAGATTGGTAGCACCTTACATGATTTGGATAGGGTCTAAGGTGCTTCAGAAGCTAAACCAGGAGGCAAAACGTGTTGTTCTAAAGCTGCGCAAAGATGCCATCATGTACAAAATCTCTCTGAGCCTGTTCAGCAGCTTCAAAGTTGGCATTCAGAACTTGAACATCGGATTTGCGTGAAGCAATAGGGCATGCATCCAATCCTAAGTTCGAGATAAAGTAATATTTCTTTATTTTGTTATTTCTTTATTAACTGTAAGAAGATTAATATTAATGTTTCCATGGTTTGTTGAAACAGAGCAATGTCTCCATCAGATTTTTCCATGAAGTCTTTAGAATTTAGGGTGTTGCATGTCGTAAATTCTGAAGCAGTAGGTTAATAGCAAAACAACGTGCTTTCAAATCTTTGCAGAAATCATTCGAAATGAACTGGTTCATGGAAAAGTTCTTAGATGGAGAACACGCATAATATTTAATTGGAGAGCTGCAAGGACTTGGCAATTCCTGAAATTCTACACGCAAAGGTAATACGTTAATCAACCCTCAAATGGCAAAAGACTCTCTCCAGATCCAGGGCTTTAATAGACAGAGCTGCAGCTAACCGCCATGCACCAGAGACCTCTGGCCCTGGCACATATTCAATAAACTCAAATATTGATGGGCCTGCATACAGTTTTGCTGGAAAACCCCTCCATGGTGAACTCATTGTTTATAGTTCAGAGGGATATGATATTGATGATGAAGCTATACAGATAGAGTGTTGGAAAAATAGCTTGGAAGTTAAACCTTGTTGCATAAGCAGACGCATATTCTTCAGGTCTTAAAGATCTGTAGTGCTTGCTTAGGTCTATATGATACAACTTAAACTTTCCTATTCATTGCTAGATGATGCAAAGTCAAGGTACCTTCGGTTCTGAACATCTGCCCAGCAAACTCTTGGAGATAAAGTATTCTACCGTGCAGAATTGGTATGCAAGTGATGCACAGGGTCTTGAAGGCATTTATACTTTATCACAAAAGGGGGCTTTGTGATGGAAATAAATAAAAAATATAGAAGGAAGTGGAGACTACTTCTGCAATCACATGGAAGTATCTAAGTGTACTCTTGAAAGGAGATGATACATTAGGAGAATTCGACTATGTCGCTCTGATGAATAATAATAAGCAGCAGGCAGATACAGGAACTAAGATGGTTCATGTGGGCAAGAACAGTAGATCTAGAATGGTCCACAAGGGTATTTTTGCTGGAAACTCACACAAATCGTTGTAGAAACTTTTATTGCTAGAAACTTTTCTCAATGTGATTCGATGCTTATGGAGATGAAGTTGGAGCAAATAGTTATCCCTATATACAGGTTTATTTCTCATATTACCACCATCTGAATTGTGATTAACATTATGTTAATTATATCATGCGTCATAATTTTTGCATTATGTTATTGTATTTGCAGGTGAAAGATCCAACAACGCGTATATAACATGAAGCATCATAATATATAAATTGTTCTATTAACTGTTGTAGCAGCTATAATTGAAGGGTTTTACACGAATGTTTTCAACGAGTTGACCCTTGCATTTGCTGGTGGTTAACCAGCTTATGAGCATAAAACTCATAGGCTTCTCATAAGCTTATGAGAAGAGATTATAGCCAATCTAATCTTATTTTTTACACATTCTGGAAAACCGAATTCAATGCAGTTTTTAAAGTTTTGTACACCATATTCGACAGGCTATGCCTTCAATAAATTCTCATAAATTCTCATGGTGGTTGAACAAATTGCCAGAGCATCTCTTTTCTGAGTGCATCAAATATATGTTATACTTCCTCAGCTTCACTTCTTTAATAATGGATTAAAGACGAGCTTGGACAATGCATGCAATCTATCCAGCGAAAATGTAGACGCAAAAAAGCTGAAGTAGCCTATCATACAGATGGAAAACCTCAAGTCTCCTAGGCCAATGAAAAGTTCGACAACCAACTATCTTGGATGTCTTTAGTCTCACAATCAACTTTGCAAAAAAGCATGCTTCCTTCTCAAAATGGTACAAATCACGTGAATGGCTGCAGCCAGACAGAAACTGGAGATGCCGCAGGAAATGAAGAATGCATGAATATATATTGGAGATGCCACAGGAAATGAATGCATAAATTTGCGAAATATAGTAAAAATTTCGGACTTTGTGTGTTTCTAGCAAATTGAGAAAGATAGAAAATATCTGGGCAGCAATCATTTCCGTAAATGCTGAATGATTTAGTTGCAAGAACACTTATTGCTAACACGTAGATTATATTTATAACATGTGCCAACTTCGTATATAGGGAAAGGTTATAATGTAGGATGGATTGTCCAATGATGAACTATTGTTTGTTATACAATCCCTTTAATACAATCGACTCTTTATTTCATTGTTCAATACCCCTCTAGCCTAACATGAATTTCAAAGAAAATAATTCTTTAACCTTTGCACAATGAACGTGTCTATGTATCTTGCAAGATTTGCAATCAACTCATTATGTTAGACTGCCTTTCTTAGTGGTTATGATGTATCTTTATCCCTCTACTATACAATTACTATAAAACATTTGTCGTTAGAGCTAGAGTTTATTCATGTTAATAATGTGAGAACAATTTCTCAACTATAATTTTATGATTAGGGTTCCTCTCCCCTCCCACCCTCCCATTTAAATGTTTTAAATGTTTAAGGCATGTTTGTACAACCACATTCTTAGCAAGGGGAAAAGAGCTTTCAAATGCAATTAGCATCGGTGATATTAATAATATCATCATAAATGCACCTAAATATAGAAGCAACTTTATAGGTGGTCCAACTAGCATCGTGTTGAAAAAATGAAATGAAGTGAAGCTTTATACTGCACTTATGACAAACTACAAGTATCATCTTGAGCTATCACAATCCTTATATTAGAAACCACAAAGCCCACCAAAGGTGGGCATTGTTCTTTTAGATATAACATTCAATACTATTACAAAACATATGTTCACAAACGCCTGGACATAGTTCGATAGATGCGCGCATCTAACATCCTATAAGTCTCGATGCGCATCGTTCCGCATCTATAGTTCGATACGTGGGGTTTTGGGTATTAAAAAAAAAAAGTCAAAGTTAGGTTTCTCTTTTTCCCCGTTAGGTTTTCCTTGTCCCGACATGCCAAAAATGTCTCCCTTTGGCCGAAATGAGGAGCCGATCAATCCCTCGCCGCCGAAAATCGATTCCTTTGCAAACCAGAATCCATCCCCTCGACCTCTGCGCAGCCCGAATCCATCCCTTTTGGTACCGAATCCATTCCTCTTTGCCGAAATTGATTCCCTTGCCGCCTAAATCGCCTCCCCTTGTCGCTAAAATTGGCCCCCCTGCCCTTTACCATCCAAAGGGGAGGATAGATTAGAGAAAGAAATCAGGTTTTAGAGGAAGGTCAAGGTCAAGTATTTCGAGCATGTTCGCTCTGCAAGCAGGTATCCAATTAGGATTTGTTTCAAACAGATTCGCCTGTACATAATCATATATCACTTTTCCGATTTTAGTGCCGCTCACCGCAAATGCCTCGCAGCTTTCATAAATGTCGTTGATTAAAAATAATGGAAGTCGAATGAATGAAATTGGAAGCAAAGAGCATTCGAAGTTGTAGCAAAGAGGCAAGAGCTCTAGTTGGTTGAGAATCCAGTTTAGTTTCTAGTAGATATGACATGGAACCTAGTATTTCTTATGTCAATCTATAATTTAACAGCTATTACATCTTTTATGACTCTAAATCTGTTCTTCTTCATGGATTTTATTATTTAAAACTTTATATGCCGCATCTAACGCATCTTAAAAATCGATAGATTCTTTAGATGCTTAGATGCTTAAGATGCTCGCATCTCCCGCATCTATCTTTAGATGCTTTTGAACTATGCGCCTGGAACAGTGGCTTGGTTCTAACATTAATAAAGTTTCCAACTTTGCTTAGGTAAACAAGACAAGCAAAATTTGGACCATATTATCCAAATGCAAGGCAACTTGATTCTATCATTAAGAGGTTTCCAACTTTGCCTAGGTAAACACGTCCAGAAAAAGAGGGACCATTATATCCAAATGTAAGGATATAAAAGTGTGGACTATAATATTCAAATGCTTTGCTAAAGTGATGCTAACAATAATAGCATTCCAACTTTGCCTAGGTAAATACGGCCAGAAAAAAGAGGGACCATTATATCAAAATGTAAGGATATAAAAGTGTGGACTATAATATTCAAATGCTTTGCTAAAGTGATGCTATAATAGTAGCAGTACCAGGACACAGTTCAACTTCATAAAATCTCCCCCCCAATGAAGGTAGTACAATCCCACAATATTCACATATTATATTTTGGCATTACTATTTACCAGAACATTTTGAGCATGTAGCTATGATCTTTATCTATACTCACGAGGATGACTCCAGTTCCTCATTTACAATCATCTTATGCCCAGCCTCACAAAGAGTAATAGACTTTGACTATCTCCTCATCTCAAAACATGCTCAGATTAATACTCCCACTGCAGTTTCCGATGAACAAGCACCCTGCTGTTCTTTTCAAGGCTCTTCTGATTGCTATCAAAACATTTGCAAACTTCCAATTTATGCCCAGTCGTTACTAGTATTAGCTAAAGTGTCCGAAATAAATAAGCCTTTGGACACGTGTCAAAAAATGGCTTTAAAAGTGTAAACAAACAGGGATCCTTAGAGCATATTCTCTAGGAAGCTTGCCTATATCGATTATATAGTTTAGATATGTGGCCTAATACCTGCACTAACGAGGACTAAAACAAACGGATGATCCTGGATCAGTAGAGGAGGAGGCATGGTGACTCAACACTAGTTTTTCCGACATTTCTCTAAGGTAAGTGCCATCACGACATGGTTGGACGATCCTTCCTTTTGGTCTAACGGTCGCACTCCAACTCCAACGCTTCAACAAGGGAGACATATCCCGAAGTGCCTCCAATGACTTGTCTAACACATGAGCAATCAGATTACTATCCAAAAGTCCGATATCCATCCCACAACCCATGAGTAGGCCGCCGTTGTCAAAAGCTTTTCTACCAAATCGAAGTTCCAATATTACCACTCCAAAGTCAAAACATCACTCTTGGTGGTAAGGTTTAATGTAAGGAAATATTCCGGATCCAAGTAGCCGTGAGTGCCCATCACGCTTAAATTGCATCCATCGGTGATCCCTCCTCGGGATCACATCCATGACAGGCCACGTGTGCCCTGGCCGTTAGCGGGCGACGGTTATCACTATAGCGATTCCGACCTCCGTGATCGACGTTGATTGCACTGCGGATTCCGGAGGCCGCAGATCGGAAACCTTTGGACGTTGGAGATTGAAGCGTAGACCCACCCAACGGTCCAGTTTGAACTTGCCAGCCCATACACCGGACCGCCACCGAATGAGGACACGTGGAGGTTCTGAGACCATCCTCGGGATCACTCCCGAGCACGTTGTTTCTCTGGTTTTTCTCACGCATGTCGTAAGTAGCCCGGTAGAGGAGCCGGAATGCCGCTGCATATGGACGAACTAGAGGAGAAGAGAGAAGAGGTAATCGATTACTAAGTCATTTCAATGAAGAGACATGCATTCCCATTTATATTTTGAGTATTTTTCTACAAATTTAAGGGCTGAAGTAGCCCTAATCACCTCCAAATGGGTTGTTTGATCATGGCAATCTCCATTGGTATCCCAAGAGCATCGGTACCTACTATTCAAGGGTGGGATGGATGTCCGCGTGGACCTGCTACATCCACACCAACCGGTTCAAGATTTTATTCTTTGGGAGCGTAAGAATTCCCAAGCACCTTGCAACTTCTATCTCCCGAGCTCCGAGGCTGAGAGAGTGTTAAAAAGACCCTACAAAGGTTCCTACTTGACCTTGAAGAGGTATAGACATTGTTAGATTCATGTGTTTTTAATTGGAAATCATCATTGAGTGAACCAAGAAGTTATTGTGTTTGCTTGAAGTTATTTTGATTCATTTGAAGTGGTTCTTTTAGAATTACACTCGTGTCTACATTAACTTGTATTTGCATAATACGATATTGTTTGTTCATATGGACCTCAAGACATGACAGAAAACACTCATGTGGTTGAGGATGGACCACGTCCACCGGGTAGACGCAGGAAAAGGGTTCAGAGGGGAGAGGGTGTACACTAGGGGCTGCCAGTGCCATTTCACAATCAGGCAACTCTATCTCCTTCCTGAATTTTCACATATCACTTATTATGGGTTTGATCACAAGAATATCCAAGGTTTGCCTTGCCATGATAAGTCCATTGACCCTTGGCAAGGGATTAAGTTCAAGTTAGCACCCTGGATCTCACAAGAATTAAAGGATTGGGTCCGAGAAAAGCTTGTGCAATGGCACACTCCACGTAGTGTCATGAATATGCATGAAGAGAGATGGAGATTGAAGCGTGATGTGCATGGAACTGAAAGCATATGTAGGGATGATGTGGTCAAAATTCGGGACGTATACAATGTTGAGAAGGGAGTTGTTCGTAACACATGGAAGCTGCATGATGATCTTCCAACTAGCATCTATATGTGGGTTCAACAACACCAAGATTCGGTGTTCATGTATGTGCAAGGAGACTTGTTTCAGTTAGGAGTTATGGGGAATCCATGTTGAGATTTGGTAAGAATGGAGCCATTTGCATGAACTCTACCTTCAAAACAAATGACAAGAGGTATGATTTTTCTTGAACCTTCATTTTGTACATTGATTTATTGGGTATGTATGTTTGTGCAGGTTCTATCTTTTCACACTCATGGCCTTTGATGAGTATTCCAATGGTTTGCCATTGGCTTACGTTCTAACCAATTCTCAAGAGAGTGGAGCTATAAGAAAGTGGATGCAAGCACTAAAGGAATCCTTATGCCAAGATGATCCTGAATGGCAACCTTCTTGCATCATTACGGATGATGCCCATGCTGAGATAAAGGCTGTAAAGAATGTAAGTTGTTGAAACTTAATCCTTGGTTGTGATTCCATATGTACTAACCTTGGTTATTTTTGTAGGTTTTCTCTAATGTACCTGTGCAAATATGCATTTGGCACGTGAGGAGGGCATGGATTAAATGGTTGCGTAAGAATGTGAAGAACAAGGTGCATCGAAACGAGTTGTTCAAGGAGCTTGGTTACATTATGTACAGGACAGAAGGCCCTCTTGGAGACAATGAGTATGGGGAAGAGTACAGGGAAGCTGTGAGGAAAGAGGCCACCAGGAAATTGGAAGAGTTAGTGAGGAAGTATCCTCAATACCCTAAGCTGGCAGCCTACATGAGTAAGGAGTGGACTAAAAACATTTGTCAATGGGTGTTGGCTACAAGGATGTACCCTCACTCTAACCAAGAGACAAATGCTGCCATAGAGGCATGGCATTGTGCCTTGAAGAGGCGCCTGGGCATTTCTAAACGTGCACTTCGAGGAAGGAGGATTGATTGGCTGCTCTACATCCTAACCAATAACGTGGAGACACACATGACATACATCAGGTATAGTTCCTACACATCTAAGCCTTCTCTAGCCTTTGTGTTTATATGATTCCTTTGTGTTGTAGGTCCATGAAGGAAGAGGCTTTGTAGTAAACACATCCCGAGAGGAGATAATAGAGTGCGCCATACGAGGTGCAAGGAAGATTGCTGATGAACAAGTCACATTCACCAACTTCGAGGAAGGTGAGGCAGAAGTGCAAAGCGAATGTACTCTAGGGCTAGGTCCTTACTTTGTGAACGGGGCACACAAGAATTGGGCATGCTGTGACTGCCCTTGGGGAGCCAAGGGCAACTTGTGTAAACACCAGGTTAAGGTTATGCAATTCTTTGGGCAACTAGAGATCGATCTTTTACATGTGCTTGGGTCCCAATATGGGACAATTGTTGGGGCATGGACCAAATTGAGGCCATGTGAGGAGATAGTTCCTCGGGAGGGAAACCCATGTGAAGATGTGGCCGACATTGTATGCTTGGGAGAGGAGTCTCTCTCCCAAATGGAGAGAAGGTTTAACTTGGATAAGACTCGTGCATCCTTACAGGAAGTAATTGCTAGAGTGGCATCAAGGGCTCAAAAAGATCCTAGCATGCTTGTTGCTACTGATTCTCTTATGAGACAACTCGACACTAAGCTAGAGAGAATGAATGATGTTGGGGGCACCAACATGATAGCCATAACAACTCTCCCCACCTTGGCAATTGAAGAGAAGTGTGGAAATAGTTTGGCCAGGCTCAAGCCTTTGATAGAGCTTGGGAACAGGAAGGACAAGGAAATCAAGAAGAGCTGGAAGGAAGTTGAGATGAAGGGGTTATTGTAAGTATGCCAGTTGAACAGAACATGTTAAGTCATTTATGAGTTTACTTTCAATTGTTCTCACTACATACGATAACTTAGGGGGCAACGCAACTCATTTAAGAAATCAAACCATTGAGGTTAAATTGGGACATTTAAGAACCGGACGTGTGATCCCGGAGGTGGGGATCACACGGCATTACAGAAGAATATGCCTTAATATAAAAAATAGTAACCATACCATTGAAATTAAATAATGCTTTTTTCGCGGACGCAGGATCCGGGAGGAGGGATCCCGACACTATTATGTTGTGATCCGGAGGAGGGGATCATCCGCATCTACAACGAATATGCCTTAATATCGAAAATAATATCTATACCATTGAAATTAAATAATGCTTTTTCAAGGACGTGTGATCCCTGAGGAGGGATTCCCATTAATTATGTTGTGATCCCTGAGGAGGGATCATCCCAAGATCTACAACTAATATCCCTTAATATCAAAAATAATATCCATACCATTGAAATTAAATAATCGCGGGACGCAGGATCCCGGAGGTGGGGATCCCCCAGCATCGTAGTGATCAGGAGAAGGGGATCACAACATAATAATCAAGGAACATTAACACATTGACCAATATTTCACATTGACCAATATTTCATGTAATTGTCTCATATTCCACATTGACCAATATTTCACGTAAAGTTCATTTCTTATATTCATATGTGCATACAGGTTTACTCAAATTACATTCAAATATACTGATTAGATCCATTGTTATTTTCAGGGGCCATTTAACAAACAGACGGGTGGCGGACGAGAGAATCGATCCGGCCTTTCGCAAATAGAAAGTGGATTTCCCTTGGGCTAGATACACTCAATTTACGCGAAAACCGTAATGAAACACGCTGGTATTGTCTATCTCTTCCCTTCGAACCAATCCCGGGTAATGACAACTGAAAAAGAACAATTCTTAGCAATGACAATCTGAAAAGTGACAATTCGACGGTCATTTAATTGTGATTTACCCCGATCTTTGATTTTGCAAACATCTCGAATAAATCTATTCACATAATTTACCACATATACACCACAATCTTGGCTGTTATGTTGCTGGGGAGCATCCATCAGTATGCAAGGAGCATTGTGAAGTGCTGATTCCTCGTGCTTCCACCTCTTGAATAGGTCACTCAAGAACCTGGAAATGTAATCCGAGTTCAATCCCTAAAATAAGAACCTAATTACCTATGCTGAAACTATAAATATGTGTACACCTGAAATAACTCACAAAGTTATGAAGCCTCGAACATCCGCATGTGGGATCATAAGAATCAAAGTGTAAAATGCAGGCGGGGCTTGTTAAAAATTTTCCGCATGCCAATTGATCAACAACTAATATAAACAGGCTCCAATGGCCACTGCAGTTCGATAAAACTAATCACTTGACAATTAAAAATGAAGGGGATCTTTTAACTTCACAAGCATATGTTACCTTGCATTAACAGGAATGTAGTAGTACTGAACATGCTGAATTCTCCATTGAGCAGCTTTGCCAAACGGTGATGGCGGGATCAACTTTGCAAATTGGTCATATGCCCCGCCTAAACCTGCCTTGCTTCCACTTAGAAATAATCCGAATGCAGCAGGGTGAACCATTACATGGTGACATCTCTTCTGAATAGGAATCGAATGGACAAGTACCTTGAGGAGAGGATGTGCAAATTAAAACAGAATTCCAATTGTTTGAGCAACAGAAGTGAACTGTAGTAGCAAAATTACACTCATAGTAAAGAAGCTCCAATGCAGTCGGCATCCACCTCGCATTGCGAATCTCCGAGGCCTGTTTGGAATTTTTGGGCCTCTGCCTCGGTGATGAAGAACTCCACGGATTGCGATTTGTTGCCCACCTTAAGTAGCGGACTCTCCACAACAATTGGATATGTCAATGTGAAATTAAAGGTCCATCTCTCCTGTTGCAGACCTCTTTGGTAGGACAGAACAGCAATGTGAAAGGAGGGATCTATGCAATACAAATAATGAAATCTTAGGTGGAAGGGGATTCCACCTCTGCATCTGATTCAAACCCGGCTATATCTCTGAAACAGTCTGGTAACTTAAGAGAATTTGCAGCCTCATCATCACGGGGCCCCCGTTTCTCATTTATGGAGGTATTGAAGCTAATTTCCGTGTTAACGATTCGGCCCATCTGCAAGGACAGCAAGAATACGTTAAAAACAAAGCAAAGGTTAAAAAACAAGCTTAAACCGGAGGTTAACCGAGGTCTATTCTACCGATTTTTACCTTAAACAAGTAAAAGTAACTCGGGCGCCTTGTCTCGAGAGACACGCTGACTCTGGTACTACCGACCGGGCCCTCTCCTCTCGAAAAATGGCGAAAGTTCGTGGTTTAGAGCAATCCAAAATTGCACTCCGCAGAGTGGGAATTCCCTCCTCCGAATCACTTGTCCACGTGGCAAGACATTATTGGCAACGTGACGGTAATAACTCCGCCGTCAGCCTTTAAATTTGAAAGGCCCGCTTGGATGCTACCGTGGACGGCTCGTGAATTGCAACGGACGCGGATTCCGGAAGGGGGATAACCGACGGTCACGCATTTGATGACCCACGCGGCATCGTGCCATATCCCGGGCGTGTCCGCCGAGGCGGATAACGGGGGTCGTGGTGGGGTGATCCCGAGGATGGGATCACGCCGCCATGGATGTGATCCCGAGGAGGGGGATCACCACGCGGTCGACATCGGGAGAGGATATCGACTCAGGCCCTCATGATCCCGGGAGGAGGGATCACCACCCAATCGATATCGGGAGAGGATATCGACCAGGCCCCTCGCGGAGGATATCGACCAGCCCCTCGCGGATCCCTGAGGAGGGGATCACCACCTACCGATATCGGGAGAGGATATCGACCAGCCCCTCGCGGATCCCCGAGAGGGGATCGAGGAGGGATCTCTCATGACGCGAGATCTCGACGGGGTTTCGTGACGTCCGGATCGACCGGTGAATGCGATGCATGTGTCAAGACGGAAAACGGGGTCCCCGAACGGATCCCGCCGAACGCCTGGGATTCCTCGAGGATCTGATCTCTAGCCCGGGATCCCTAATCCGTGGTAGATATATCTTGAGCCCACTATATTCACCGCAGGACTGAATAATATTTTCGAACATAGTTCCCAGTGACGAGCGTTTTTGCTTGTGTTTTCGATTAGACCACATGTAAAACAAGTTACCACAAGTCACGATGCGAACCGAGCTCTTTAGGGGGTTTGGATTGGTCGTAATGGTTATCCCCCAACAATCAATCGAGCCTCGATCCATCCGCTCTAACCGCACAAGCATGCCATCCCCGCATTTAAGTTTGAATAGCTAATGTTTTTGAAGGAGTGAGGTATATTGCTTCTGGATCATCTCCCCAACAACCGGGTTTCGATTTGCATAAGTGAGGCCACAAGAGAAGTTGCCACCTCCCCGAGATGCTCTAGAATCGACGCCGCTTAATGCCTAAGCGTTATTCTTGATGAAAAAGTGCCATAGCATTTGATCTCAAGGCACTGTGCCTAGATTGCACAAAGAGCATATGAATTATTGGGAGTAGTTGATCCCCACATGGTTGCAAGGGTGCTCATATATCCTGCTGCTGAAGTAGAAACTACAAATCCTATACAAAGGAGGCATAGTGGCCACAACATCTGCACAAGAGTTTTGGATTGAAGCGTGAGCAATGTTCTTCCCGATTTATTTAGTCTAGAGCAGAGTCCACACGTTACCTGCCGTTTCCACATGGGTTACTGAGAAAAGGACGGTCCTTTGTAAGGAGTTTGTCGGACAATTATTTAGCCAATAAAACTTTACGGTTCCTTCACAACCTGGTGGCCCTCAAGTTTTAATGCTTATACCAAATCTCAGCCGTTGGTTGCAGTGATATTACAATGTTACCCACCCGTAACACATAAAAAAAAGTGCATAAACATCTAGTTTGTTATACGAAATTGTTATTTATACGGTTCCTTTAGCGCGTGAAATAAAGTTACCCTGGTTTTGGTGATTCTTCAGCAAAGATATCCCTTCCGGTGGAATCATCAAAATCGCGCATTAACTGCTCAGTCACGCTGACTGCGTCTACCCCTTAACCATTTTTTTGCTCATATCGTTGAGCTTGAATACCTCGGCCGATCGAGCTCCAAATCGACTATGTGGGTCGGAATGAAACGGATTAGAGGTGGCCATCCATGCAAACCAAAAATCAGATCGAGCGCCTCCGAATTCAGCCAGTTTCGAAAGGGCAAAAAATTGCCCTCAAAATGCGCAGTTACTGCGTTACTGCGCAGTTTGAGCGAGTGATCCATGGGAAGAAATTTTTTTATGGTGATTCCGCTGAAAGGGATATCTCTGCCGTGGAATCGCCTAAACCAGGGTAACTTTATCTTCACCCGTTCCTTAACAACCTGGCCCTCAAGTTTTAATGCTCAAACAAATCTCAGTCGTTCGTTCCAATGGTGTTACCCACCCACTGGTAACATATTAAAAAGTGCATAAACACCTAGTTTGTTATGCGAAATCGCCATAACACCTAGTTTGTTATGCTAATAATGTGAGAACAATTTCTCAACTATAATTTTATGATTAGGGTTCCTCTCCCCTCCCTCCCTCCGGTTTAAATGTTTAAGGCATGTTTGTACAACCACATTCTTAGCAAGGGGAAAAGAGCTTTCAAATGCAATTAGCATCAGTCATATTAATAATATCATCATAAATGCACCTAAATATAGAAGGAACTTTATAGGTGGTCCAACTAGCATCGTGCTGAAAAAAACAAGGTGCTGCGCACGGAGGGTTGCCCTCCATGGCCGGAGGGTGAAGTGGCTTAAATCATAGTTCAAAGTCATATTTTGGCATGATTGGATTACTTCATTATGTAAACATATATACTATATTCTTGCAAGCATGAACCCTGTTGTGTTAGTCCAAAGTTGCAACATCTTGACATTAAACGACAAGTAAAATCACAAGTAAGGACATTAGCGCGGCAACATTAGGCGCACGTTTACTAGTTCTTTCTATATTACCTCCATTGTGGCTCCAAAGGGCAGTTTTGGCCAATTAGCACGTGTTCTCTGTTGTTTATTAGAAGACAACATCATTGAGTTTCATATCAACAACCTTGGTTAAATGATGTTCACGTTGTTCAAAGCCCTGTCATAGTGTTGCCCAATAAGGTTCTGGAAAATAGGTCGCTATAGATCGCCATAGCCAAACCACCTATTAAAAAACATACTTGCCAAACCACCTATTAAAAAACATACTTGCCATAGCCAAACCACCTATTAATAATGCATAAATGGTAAAATTACAACAATTTTGTTTAGTTTTTGTCACAATCTCCAGTACATTCATGAAATGGGCATGTAAATTCCTTGTCTCCGTGTAAATACAAACAATGACATTTAAAAGACAAATAGCTCACTTTAATTATATCCTTCCTCAAATCAAGCGTGCAAACCTGAACCTGTTACAATATTGTCAATGTAAGGAACTGCCACTAACGAAGAAACCATTAATCTTATAATAAACTATTACATCTGGCTGGAAAGCATATCATGCTCATAAGAGCAATTTTTATCCAGGCTAAGAATCAAATGAATAAAATATGTTAAACAATGAAGAGTTGAAGACCCTTACATCTGGACGTTTCGCTGCACAAAGGGACTTCAATGAAACAATCAGTTTGCCTATTTTGGCTTCACGTCTGTCTGCAAATATAGATTCTCACAGACTATCTGGTAATCACAACAGACAAAAACAAATTAATAGAGATTTCAACAAAGCTGACTGCCTCAGAAATGCATTAAGGACCCTGATTCTATTTCAATGGTAAAGAACTAGAGAAGAAACCGCGCATTACGGACTACATTGTCCTAAAGAACATTGAATTTGCAATAAATATGTTCAGGCATGCATCCAAATTACTATATGTGCTCTGTAAACGTCAGAACGAGTCTGATTTCTGTAAATTTCTGTAAAATTCTTCTATTCTATTTCTAGTAGCAAAGAGCGAATCAAGATAGATGATAATGTCTCATTTTCGTACATTTTTCGAAAGATGACAGCCATGGAGCAGAACTAAAATCCGAAGCTGAAAGGAACAGAAGGAAAGAGATAATGCTCACCCCTAAAATCTCCTATGATAAATTCTTCAGCTTCAAGAACATAAACCAGAGTGACAAAATCGAGCCTATGAAGTGTCCTTGGAAGTACCATTAATCTTATAATAAACTATTACATTTGGCTGGAAAGCATATCATGTTTTTAAGAGCAATTTTTATCCAGCTTGTTCATAGGAAACCTGAGTGGGAGTAGAGTGTTCATCTGAGCAGGTTTTAAGGTGAGGCTATAGTCAAAGTCTATTACTCTTTGTGAGGCCGGGCCTGAGTTGGGACATTGTAAATGATGAACTGGAGTTATCATCCTCAGTATAAATAAGGATCATAGCTACATGCTCAAAATGTTGTGGTGAAACACTAATGTCAAAATATTAATTCAAAATTTAGTATGTGAATATTGTCGGATTGTTGTGAAGTTGAACATTAATAATGTCACTAGGGAATTGCCTAGCGTTGCTTGGGCAAAGCTAGGGAAAGCATTCGGGGTGTGCATTGTTATTTGCAATATGATGTCCTCATTGTGTTTGGCGTATATAAAGATGCGATGCGCCATTAGTATGTAAAGGAAGTGCAATAAGGATGATTGATTATACATTTATCTCATCGTTAATATTTCTTTAATGCGCTACATTTCTCTCGTTAATATAATCTCTATCTTGGTTTCATAACATGCTCAATTCTAAAAAACATTCGCTATTGAGTGAACCTACATGATGTAAATCAATCTAGGCATTGGGGCATTACATTGATATCCAAGATCATTGTAAATATGAAGGTCTAATAAAGTAAATATTTTTAATTCAAGATTTATTCGAGGTTTAGCTAACATGTACTTTAATGGAAATTGCTTTCTCTCAAAGATCAAGATATGGTTTATGCTTGGAGCTTGAGCATATATTAGTATGCACCATAGTGCAAAGATGTACTTTAAAGCAAAAGCTTGCATTTGTGGCTTGGGGATATGTTTGAGCCTGAAAACATTTTGTCATAGAATGCAAAATGAACCGACCTTGATGACAGATTAAGGTTCATTATAGATTGACAAAAACTGACTTTTATATGAAAGGTTGTTTATTGCGGCTTGAGGATATGCTAAAGCCTGAAGATATCTTGTCGTAGGATGCCATCGAAACGTAAAATTTCCTTAAGGGATAAATCAGATAAATATTATGTACCCAGTTGTTGTACCTTGGGACTAAAACACATTGCAACATGACCGCATACAATGCCGCTTTAGGCATCATCTTAATGGGCTTTGGCCTTTGGAGTTTTGTTGAAGGTGGATGCCATATCCTTGGATGCCCATATGTCATCAAATATCATCAGTTGCATATCCTTTTCTATATCTCAAATGGATACAAAGCCAAATTAGAATAGACTGAAGTAAAAATGTAGACACTTGAAATACTTGAATTTAGTGCAAACTATGAAACAGACAGAGATTGAGATTTATGCAAAAGATCGAGGTGGAAAAAAGCAAACGCGTTTTGAGATGTTATAGAAGCCTTGCCTGCATTAACCATAAGACCTGCATTAACAAACCAAGTACTTTTGTGTACTCGGATGGCTTTCAAAACATTATTGTATGCTTGTTATTACAGCCTGCGATTATTACATGCAAATGTGAAAATCCGATGCTAGAAGCGAAATGCAAGACTGCTTTTAGATGCAAAGTTGCATACCTCGGTCCGAGATGTCATAAGTGACGGAAACAGCCCTATGAATGTTAGAAAAGCAGTCCTTTCTCAACAAATCCTCTATAGGTCTGTGGTAGGAGGATGGCTCCATTGTAGAAATCCCCGTCTGGTGCGCTCCAAACAAATCACAATAAGGAATAATTGCATGCTTGATATAGATTGGTAAATCAACAAATGTGGCAAAAACAAAATTATGCCAAGTTTCTAGCAAATGTGAGTAAGCCGACAAGCAAAAACTATCTTGTCTAATATATCAATATGAAATGGGCTTTACCAATGGCTTCAATTTGAACCTGCTTTGAAGACAAATGAATCTAAGCTCTTGGTAATGTATAGGAGAAGCAACAATTGCGGATGTCTAAAGCAACAACACAAAGTCACAAAAGAGCGCAAGAAGTGCGGATTTTTGCTTCCACACAAAAATGCACATGTAAACACATCTTGGCAAATGCTAAAGACCTTCCGGATAGAAGCTAACAATAATGCAGTTATCCAAGGTAATCCAGCACCCTTAAGAAAATAATTATCTCCTTAAGAAAACCATGTTCCTAAGCCTTCATCTTTACTTGTATGCTTAACTTCGACCACGGATAATGTCAACGTGGATAAATCTTCCTTTCAATGTTCATCAAAATAGAGCTTTTCGTTCAAAATAAAACTTTCATTCTCTCGTCTCGATGTAGATGCAAGAATTGAATGTATAGAGCATAAAACTATCACAGTAATTACAACGTCATAAATCTTTGAGTATTTATCTAGAGCAACCTTCTCATATTACCGGATAGCTTCCAAGTGCCATATGTAGAGGCGAATTTCATAAAGATCTCTACTTTGAGATCTTCACATTGAGGAGAATGCAAAAAGCAAGAAATTTAAGGGAAGAATATTTGAGTCTTCAAGTTGAAAGATCTGAAAAGCTCCTGATTGAACCATGAGGAAGGCACATGTGATTGCAAAGACTTGCAACAACAGCCTCCCATCGGGATAGAATAGAAGCTTTGTCCTGCAAAATTACACCACTAAACCTAAAAAAAAGCGACCATCTACGCTTTTAAGCTAGAAAATAAGTGAAATAATGAAATGCCACATGATCCAAACTCGTCTATAGATGTTAAGAAATGGCAAGTGCAATAATTACTGAACCAAGACACTATATGCCTAAAAATTATCCGATCAAATCTGATTGAGGTATTAAACCGAGTAAACACCAAAAAATCTTGGGATTTTCCCAAGCACCTAGAGCCAATCCGGGAGAAAGGCGTATTGGCTGGAAATCATTGAGTTGAGAACCCTATATTAGAATACAAAAACAAAAGAAACAGAGTTATAGATTAAGAACTACGATTTCATGATACCATAAGATTGGTTTGGGCTGGTGCCATGGAGAAGGAGCTTGAGGCCTTTAAGCAACTTCTTCAAATGACGCCCGAGTAACTATGAAGTGATGGGGAAGAAAAATGACACCTTCAAAGCATGTCGCGACAAAGCATGTCGTGAACTCCTTTGAAGCCTAAAATGCCGAAGGAATCATGAACGTTCGGCGGTTCTAAGCGGCTGTCCAATGCATTGATATACCTAATTTACTGCCGATGGTATACAGTCTGATTGCCGAACCGATCGATCTTCTAAAATTGAAAGATTGAGCCCAGCGAAAATCGGAAAAATAACCTGCCCAAACCATCGCCCACAGTGACGCCGAAGGAAATGTGAGGGAGCCAACATTCACTCCAAACAAATCGCTTCACCCGGAACCAAAAGCGATCTGGCGGAGCTCCACCATCACCACCATTACTGAGAGATGCAAGATTGGAGCTTGATCTGTCTTCCTAGTTAGCGGTTCAAGCATCCCCGACCCACAAATGGGTGACCTAACATTTGAGGGAAGAATAGGTTTTAGCGAGTCACTAGCATATCCTAGGGATATTCTAGCATATACCTAGGATATGCCAAAACCCCATAAACAAAGGGTTTGCCCCCTAGGGGCAACCCAAAAATGAAGTGAAGCTTTATCTTTGCAAATATGAAAACTACAAGTATCATCGTGAGCTATCACAATCCTTATATTAAAACCACAAAGCCCACCAAAGGTGGGCATTGTTCCTTTAGATATAACATTCAATACTTTTAGAAAACATATGTTCCAAAACATATGTTCACAAACGCATGGATCAGTGGCTTGGTTCTAACATTAATAAAGTTTCCAACTTTGCATGTAAACAAGGCAAGCAAAATTTGGACCATATTATCCAAATGCAAGACAACTTGATTCTATCATTAAGAGGTTTCCAACTTTGCCTAGGTAAACACGGCCAGAAAAAGAGGGACCATTATATCCAAATGTAAGGATATAAAAGTGTGGAATATAATATTCAAATGCTTTGCTAAAGTGATGCTATAATAGTAGCAGTACTAGTACTAGGACACTTGACATTAGTATAGTAGCAGTACTAGTACTAGGACACTTGACATTATTAATGTTCAACTTCATAAAATCCCCCCTCCCTGTTTTTTTTTTAATTGAAGGCGGTACAATCACATATTATATTATATTATATTTTGGCATTACTATTTACAAGAACATTTTGAGCATGTAGCCATGATCTTTATCTATCTTGGACGAGGATGACTCCAGTTCATCATTTACAATCACTTTATGCCCAACCTTACAAAAAGAAATAGACCTTGACTATCTCCTCATCTCAAAACATGCTCGGATTAACACTCTACTCCCAATGCTAGTTTAGATGAATAAGCACCTCATTTGTTTCTTTTCAAGGCTCTTCTCATTGCAATCAAAACATTTGCAAACTTCCAATTTATGCCTTGTCGTTACTAGTATTAGCTAAAGTGTAGAAAATAAATAAGCCTTTGGACCGTGTCAAAAAAAATGGCTTTAAAAGTGTTACAAAGCGATAAACAAGCGGGGATCCTTAGAGCATATTCTCTAGGAAGGTTGCCTATAGCGATTATATAGTTTAGATATGTGGCTTAATACCTGCACTAGCACTAACGAGGACTAAAACAAGCGGATGATCTGCATCAAGAGAGGAGGTCACTCAACACTAGTTTTTCAGGACATTTCTCTCTAAGGTAAGTGCCACTTCACGACATGGTTGGACGATCCTTTCCTTTTGGTCTAACACGGTCGGACCCAACTCCAACGCTTCAACAAGGGGAGACATATCCCGAAGTGCCTCCAATGACTTGTCTAACACATGAGCAATCAGATTACTATCCAAAAGTCGATATCCATCCCACAACTCCATGAGAAGGCTGCTTTCGTTGTCAAAAGCTTTTCTACCGGTCGGAAGTTCCAATATTACCACTCCAAAGTTGTAAACATCACTCTTGGTGGTAAGGTTTAATGTAAGAAAATATTCGGATCCAAGTAGCGGGGAGTGCCCATCACAGTTAAATTGCTAAGATGTGTGTCTCCTGCGGTGGTCCTATTAGCGATAGGCCAAAGTCCTAAAACATGAGCATTCCACTCTTTATCTAGGAGTATGTTTGAGCACTTCACATCTCTCGTTGTATTATAGAGGGTTTTGCATAAGCATGCATATATTCTAAACCCCTAGATGATCGCAGACACAAACAATTGTAAGCCTCGTTTTTCCAATCCGGTTGAATAGCCTTCTTGTTGAAAAGACAGTCATACAATGAACCATTTTCCATGAACTCAAAAACCAATATTTTTCTCTTCAACTGCGAAACCAATCAAGTTCACGGATAGGTATGGTGCACTTTTGCCGCCAGATTGCAGTTCTTGATCAAAGGATTTAGATCTTTCGTAATTTGTACTCTTCTTAACAGCCACAACACGCCCATCGAAGGCTTCCTTTATACACCATACCAAATGCTCCTTTACCAAGCAACAATGATGCATTATAATTACTGTAGCTGTGAAAGCAAGCTCGAACTTCGTGAATGCTTCAATCCTTTCGTGGATTTTCCCATGGCCCAGGTAGTTTAACTACCCTTTTTTATGCCATATCTCCAAAGATAATAAGGAAAGCAAAACTGCAAATACAGCAAGGATGCTTACCACGATACCAAGAACTATGCCCGAAGCTAGAAGCCTTTGCGGGCGAAGAAACAGGGAAGAAACAGCGACGCGGCTTTGTAATATTCGACAGCTGTAATATTCCTACATACTCTGTCGAGCCGCTTCCACATGTAGTAGATTCGACCTGCCATGGTGAACAAACGAGCAATCTACACAGATTTTATTAGAGTCGGGGCAAGGACTCATGCCCAAGAATGTAGAATTCATTTCATATTGCTTGTCAAGACAGTTAAACCGGCAAGGAGTCTCACCAATTTTTTCAAAGATTGATAGACCCTTGAATCTTCCCCAACATTCTCAGACATGGGGTTATCTATTCCGACGCCATTGTGTGTACCAATCTCTCAAGAGATTGCGAAAATGGAACCCCATTTGGGACTTTTAATTGATTATATGTATTATCACCCCCAAAGAACTGCTTCCTTTGTATCATCTCTCGATGCCACGGGTGTGCTTGTAACCACCGGATATGGCGAGAGAAATTAACTTGGTGGGAGGTTGAGACTGATTATAGTCGTTCAATCCCCAACACGGTGTTTGCCTAGTACCTTTCTCAATTCCACACATGTTCGAAATCCAAAGATAAATGGCACTATATTCAGCCCGGGATCCGTAATATTAGGCGCTAACATTTTTTGAACATAGTTCCCACAGACAGTTTTGCTTGTGTTTTCGCTTAGACCACAAGTAAAACGGTTACCACAAGTAACAGATGTGAACGGCTCTTTAGGGCCCAATTGGTTGTAATAATTATTCCCCAACAATATCATAATCGGGTCGTCATTTTTTCTTGGTGGTGTATTTCTGCGTGATGCCACATGGCATCGCCTAATATCACGGCATGACAATTGGGTCTACAAATTCCGGGTTATTGGTTCAACCGGTGATGCCATCAAGAATTTGCATTCATGAAACGGGTCAAGAAGCCCGCTTGAACACAAATTCCTCGCACAAGAACCCTGTTTAAGCACATAAATCTCTGCACAAGAATCCTCGTTTCAGCTAAAAGATAGAAACCCCATATTTTTGCTCTTAATCGCTCAAAATTCGCTATTTCTCGCACACAAAATCCCTCGAATCCTCTGTTTGGCGGCAGAGAGCCCCTCTCCCGAGATGCTCTTAACCGGACGCCGCTTAATGCCCGAAAGTGTTATTCTTGGTCAAAAAGTGCCATAGCATTTGATCTCGGTACTGCGTGCTCGGATTGCACAAAGAGCATATGAATTATTGGGAGTTGATCCCCACATGGTTGCAAAGGGTGCTCATATATCCCTGCTGAAGTAGAAACTACAAATCCCATACAAAGGAGGCATAGTGGCCACAACATTTGCACAAGTGTTTGGATTGAAGCGTGAGCATTATTATGTTCTTCCCGATTTATTTAGTCTAGAGCAGATTCCACACGTTTTACCTGCCGTTTCCACATGGGGTAGATAACGTCCTCTCAGGGGAGGTTATGGGCGGAAAAAATGGTAATGGCCATGTGTGGCCACGAAATTCGCCGCACGGCGGCGTGGCAGGAATTTCGCGGGCCACATGGCCAACGCAGGCCATTTTCCCCGCCCATAACTCCGAGGGGAGGACGTTATCGGCCTTAACGTCCTGGGCCGAGTCCTTTTGCACAGAGTTCTTTTCTTGGCTTCAACATGGACATGCATCCGGCAAAGAAATCATGGGGTTTGGCGCCAGACCGCAAATCATGGGTTTGGCAGCCAGATTCCGCATATTCTAGTGATCCAAGCCGTTTGGGGTTTAACAGCCAGATCCAAGCGGAAGGAAAACCAAGTTCGCAGGCTTCAAAGAAACCAAAGCAAACCGCGGGCTTGACCATCGCAAATCCAAGGCTTCGTGATTAGGATGCGGCTGACTCTTCACGACGCCTTCTAAATCCGGTCTCGGTCTCTATAAGCGCGGATCGACCATGCCTTCTAAATCCAAAGGATGTAACCGGACCCCAAATCCGTGTAAGAAATGGATGCGGTCCTAGCTCTTCATGACGCTATTTCTGAGCTGTTTCTGAACTCTATCTGGCAGCAGATCGACCATGCCTTCTAAATCCGGCGACACAGAACCAAGCCCCAAATCCAGCGATCCATTCTGCTTGTTATGGCCATAACATGCTTGTTATGGCCATAACAAATTGGTCCACAATTTGTTACTGGATATAGCACTTTAGAAAGAACGGTTGAGATTAAATCCTAGAGCAAAAGGATGAGGACCAGGACGTTAAGGGTTTACTGACGGTCCTTTGTAAGGAGTTGATCGGACAATTATGTGAATGTAAGGTGGGGTGGCCCGCCGTCAATGGCGACAGTCAAAATCGTGGTTATAATTTGACTTTTTTTTGGACGGATGGCATGTTATTATTGGACCATGTTGTCTCCTCAATGGCGCAGTCGTGGTGCTGATGTGGGGATGGTCAAATGACAGGTAGGTGCATACAACATCTCCTTCTGACGAATGAATTTTCCAGAGTGGCAATCCCCTGTTTCTCGCTCTGCGAGACCCTAATCTTGGCTATGGCAGGAACAAACTCTTTATTGGTGATATTGTTGAATCCGTTGGCGATCATGGCGCCATTGATGGCGCTTGCCATTTTGCTACTGTGATATTACAGATTTCCAATGGTTTGGAGTGTTTTTCCATGAGATTTTTCATCTCAGACCTTTGGTTTTCCTGATTTTCGTGCTTTTGGCGCCTCTTTCCACGATTCCCTCCAAGCTTTCATGGATTTCCTACTCTTGGCATGTTTCCCTCCAATCTTTCATGCCTCTTTGGCAAGATCTGAGCTTCAAATCGAATGGATCAATGACATGGCAACCTTTTGGGCCTTAGATTCTTTGTTTCCTTTGTTTCCCTCTTTCCATGTTTGAATTGAAGCATTCTGATCCTGTTTTTTCGTGCAAGCAGGTATATAAAAAGGTAGAACATGGGCTTGAAAATTCGTGGATCCTCTTCTTCCATCCATGCTTGCATCAACCACCTCTGTTATCACTGAAGCATTTGCATCAACAGCCTCTGTTGTCACTGAAGCATTCGCATTCAGAAAAGAGGTGAGGGCTTTTGAACTTGGCTTTTTCCAGTTTTGATTCTTGCTTGTAATGTTTTTATTCTAACACATTTCATTTGTTGCATGCAGGTTTAAGGTGTTATATTGCATGCACTCTCCATTCAGCTTTGTAAGAAGCTTGCATTTTGACATTCCTTGTATTTTCCATTCCTTCCATATTGTTTATCGAGATGAATCTCAGAAATAATAGGACCATTGCATTTGCCCCTGATTCTAACTCTGAACTTGAAGCAGCAAATGGCCTTCCTCATCCTCCTAGAAAAAGTAGGTCCAGACCACTCATCTCTGCCCAGAAGTCCATGAATGTTGGTAAGAAAATTGTTAGAGCTCCTGCTAGAGGTGCATGGACCAAGGAAGCTTTAGAATCTGCCATTGATGCCATTGAGGATGGTGTATTTTCCATAAGAAAAGCTGCCCTGCATTTTGGTATCCCCCAGACTACACTTAGAAACCATTTGTATGGAAAATCCAAGAATAAATTTGGAAGCATTCCAAAGGGATTGAGTATGGAGGAAGAAAAAATACTTCTTGAGTGGGCGTTTGAATTAGCTGATGAAGGTCGTGCTGTGAATCTAGACATTATGAAGCAGAAAGTTGCTACCATGACCATTACCAGGCCAACTTGCTTTAAGGATGGATTACCTGGTAAGAAGTGGTGGAAGTGCTTTAGGGGAAGGCATCCAGATATCTCTCTTAGAACTGCTCAATGCATTGAATTGCAAAGAGTGAAAGCGATGTCCTCTTCTAACCTTCAAAATTTCTACTCCACACTAAGACAAGTCTATGATGAACATGGATTTGATGCATCACGAGTTTGGAATTGTGATGAAACAGGGGTACAAGCAGGTTGCAGAACTGGAATGAGGGTGATTGCAAGGAGGGGCCAGAAGAATGTCACTGAACATGTGCCTAAGAGCCGAGAATGGATGACAGTCTTGGTTTGCATCAATGCATCAGGTAACAAAATTCCATGTCTGTATGTTTTTAAAGGAAAAAGAATGAGGGATCAGAATCTCATAGCAGGTTGTGAGCCAGGAGCAGTCATGTCTTTCCAAAAGAAAGCATGGATAACTGACGCTTTGTTTGAGTCTTGGTTAGATCATTCTAAAAACAATGTTCCAGGAGGTGTTTCTAAAGAAAGGCCACATCTTTTAATATGTGATGGCCATGGTAGCCATGTTACCATGGCAACAATACTTAAAGCAAGGGAAATGGGATTGCATATTGTCCGAATGCCACCCCACACTTCCCATAGGCTGCAACCATTAGATGTAAGTTGTTTCAGGCCATTCAAAGCTGCATTTAGGAAGGCTAGAGCTCATTTCATGCACAGTAAATATGGCGTGGAACCAACCAAAGAAGATCTGGCCACAATTGTGTCCAATTCAATGTCTCAGGCTCTTTCTCAAAGTAATATCTGTGCTGGATTTTTAAAAACTGGTATTTGGCCATGGGAACCACCAAGAGTTCAACCTGAGCCTCTAGCAGATAGAATGGAGCAGGAAAGAATGGCTGCTAGGGCTGCAGCAGGTCTAAGTAATGGAAATGCAAATGAGAATGAAGATGCAAGTACAAATGCAAATGCAGCAGAGAATGAACATGCAAATGAGAATGAAGATGCAAGTGCAAATGCAAATGCAGCAGAGAATGAACATGCAAATGAGAATGAAGATGAACATGCAAATGCATCAAATGAAGGACCCAGAGGAATATTGGTTGCAATGTTGATGCTATGGTTGCTTGGCTATTGTATATGTGGTTTTTTAATGTTGGAATCAAGTTGCAATGGTTATGCTTGTTGGACTAATAACTTAAATTGCAGGGGCGAGATTACGGTAAGGCTAAGTTATTGCTCTAAGTTAATGCTTTGTGGTAATTGATGTTAGATATGTCCTAGATTCCCCGATCCCCACTTAGTCCATGTGACTAACCCCGTGGTTAATGGTGTAAGCAGAGGTGCAAGACGCTCCAGAGAGTAGCCAAGCTTCAGAGCGAGGGTAGATGCGTGTGGATTGCTATTCAATTAACTTGACTATTATTGTTATTATATATGGGATTGAAGTTAACATTATTTTAAAGCTTGGGTGTTGTGTGAAGTTTTGCTGAGTAATGGCACGTATAATTTTATTTGGGACCTTAGAGCATGTAAAAAGATTAAATTCTTTACCTAAGTATGCATGTATCAATTCTTGAGTTCCTAAGGTTAAGTAGATCCAACGGTAGAGATCGATGGGATCTCCAGTTACCGAGAGGTTAACTGGCCAGGCCCGTCACATTCATCCACTTGCCTTCTGCCGAAAATCTGAAGCCATTCATCAAGCTCCTGTACTGTGTGCATTGTTTTATTGAGTAAAGTGGTAACAATTATCCCCCTCTGCCTCTGCTCCCAGTCAGCGAATGGATTCAGAATGTCGACATTACCCTGGGGACCAAGTTTCATGGGCAGAAGACCATCATTTCTCCAAGAAGCACAAAAGTAACTCATATCCAGCACATTCGTAGCCAATTGGTCTAAGAGGCGGTTGCAAAATAATGCCATGTAGAGTGTTCGCATTTCTTTTGTTGCCAAAACTGACCGTGTAACTTGGTCCCTAGGGTAATTTCTCCATTCCGAACGATGTGGTAGACGGCCGGGTAGAAACCCCCACTACACGCCTCCATGAGGCTCCCACGTGATGACATGGTGCCAAATCCTGGTGGAATATGGCACTGCCTTAGGTTTTTGCAAGTTGTGGTCGAAATTTGTTTCGTTGGTGCAGAATGGCAGAGCAGAGTGCAATAGTGGCACATAAGGTGACATGGCAATGATATGGCAGTATAAATGATGAGGTGGCATCAAAAAGAGTAAGCACACTTTTTGTTCTGAGAAAGTGACTATATGCAAAATTTATGGGAGATGACATGTCATGAGTATGATGAGGTGGCAAAGATGAGTGGTGAGGTGACAAACTATGAAGGGGTGGAACAATGAAGAATCTAAAGTAGGAAGTTGGTGCTCCTTTTTTATCTTTTCTTCCTCCTAAATTATAGACCAATAGGTCTAGTTTAGGATCATGTGCACCACATAAAGGGTGGATTGAAATTAGATACCACCATTAGCAACATCATTTATAAGTAATGCAATATGCCAGTTTTCATACCAAAACTTTCCCCATCTTTTCATGTCAAGAACCAATCTTATACACAAAAATACACGAATCACATTAAAACAAAAAAAAAATAAAAAAAATAGAGGATTTCTAAATGGGCAAATCATCTCAGACTGTTTTTTAAAGGCTCTAACGTGTAGAATCGCTTGAATACCATTGGTGAAGACCGATCTGCATGCTGACAACATACATGAGATGTTAACTTATTATGGCATCCATGTTCTAGATTGCTTATAATGCAAGGCACCAACAGCTTCGTTGAACCATACAATAATGCAATTAGCATGGTCCTATTAGCGATAGGCCAAAGTCAGAAACATGAGCATTCCACTCTTTATCTAGGAGTATGTTTGAGCACTTCACATCTCTGTGTATTATAGAGGGTTTTGCATAAGCATGCATATATTCTAAACCCCTAGATGACTGCACAGCAATTGTAAGCCTCGTTTTCCAATCCAGTTGAATAGCCTTCTTGTTGAAAAGACAGTCATACAATGAACCATTTTCCATGAACTCAAAAACCAATATTTTCTCTTCACTGCAGAAACCAATCAAGTTCACCAGATAGGTATGGTGCACTTTTGCCAGCAGTTGCAGTTCTTGATCAAAGGATTTAGATCTTTCAGAATTTGTACTCTTCTTAACAGCCACAATACGTCCATCCCGAAGGCTTCCTTTATACACCATACCGAATGCTCCTTTACCAAGCAACAATGATGCATTATAATTCGCTGTAGCCGTAGCAAGCTCCGAACTCGTGAATGCTTCAATCCTTTCAGGTGGATTTTCCCATGGCCCAGGTAGTTTAACTACCTTTTTTATGCCATATCTCCAGCATAATAAGGAAAGCAAAACTGCAAATACAGCAAGGATGCTTACCACGATACCAAGAACTATGCCCGAAAAGCTAGAAGCCTTTGCAGGCGAAGAAACAGGGGAAGAAACAGGCGACTGTGCTGTAATATTCGATTGTGCTGTAATATTCCTACATACTCTGTCAGAGCTGCTTCCACATGTAGTAGATTCGACCTGCCATGGTGAACAAACAGAGCAATCTACACAGATTTTGTTAGAGTCGGGGCAAGGACTCATGCCCAAGAATGTAGAATATTGCTTGTCAGTACAGTTAAACTGGCAAGGAGTCTCACCAATTTTTTCCAGCATTGATAGACCCTTGAATCTTCCCCAACATTCTGTAGACATGGGGTTATCTATTCTGACGCCACAGGTGTACCAATCTCCTGAAGAGATTACTGAAAATGGAACCCCAGCTGGGACATTTAATTGATTATATGTGTTATCACCCCAGCAAACTGCTTCCTTTGTATCATCTCTGATGCCACAGGTGTGCTTGTAACCACCAGATATGGCAGAGAAATTAACTTGGCTGGGAGGTTGAGACTGATTATAGTCGTTCAATCCCCAACACAGTGTTTGCCTAGTACCTTTCTCAATTCCACACATGTTCTGAAATCCAGCATAAATGGCACTATATTCAGCCCCAGGATCTGTAATATTAGGAGCGCTAACATTTTCGAACATAGTTCCCCAGCAGACAGTTTTGCTTGTGTTTCTGCTTAGACCACAAGTAAAACGGTTACCACAAGTAACAGATGTGAACGGCTCTTTAGGGGCGTCCAATTGGTTGTAATAATTATTCCCCCAACAATCAACTGAGCCTGATCCATCTGCTCTAACTGCACAAGCATGCCATTCCCCTGCATTTAAGTTTGAATAACTAATGTTTTTGAAGGAGTCCGGTTCCGGTATATTGCTTCCTGGATCATCTCCCCAACAAACTGGGTTTCGATCTGCATAAGTGAGGCCACAAGAGAAGCAGCCACCTCCTGAGATGCTCCAGAATCGGACGTCGCTTAATGCCTGAGTGTTATTCTTGACTGAAAAAGTGCCATAGCATTTGATCTGAAGTACCTGTGCCTGGATTGCACAAAGAGCATATGAATTATTGGGAGTTGATCCCCACATGGTTGCAAGGGTGCTCATATATCCTGCTGCTGAAGTAGAAACTACAAATCCCATACAAAGGAGGCATAGTGGCCACAACATTTGCACAAGTGTTTGGATTGAAGCGTGAGCATTATTATGTTCTTCCCGATTTATTTAGTCTAGAGCAGATTCCACACGTTTTACCTGCCGTTTCCACATGGGTTTACTGACAAGCCTTAAATTTGAATGGGACCCCTAGTATTTCTTTGAAGGGCAACTTTTCAACGTGCCATTCAATTTGAAGGGCAATTTTTTGGCCTGCTATTCTTTTGCATGTCCAAGTTTTTGAAAGACATTCAAAGCTTAAAATATAAAAATTATAAGAATAGAATAGAATGTATTCTAGGAGATCAACTGCAGTGCCTCTGGACCCAAACGAACGAAGAAAAGGAAAAAACATCGAAATTATGGATAATATATTTTAGCTTTTAATAAATATAACTACAAAAAAGGATCCAAAAAATAACTCATAGTCTTAGTAATATTAATATATTTCACATTGACATATTGCCATTGTCAATGCAAGAAAAAAGGGAAAAAACATATGTGCAATTTGCCGTTGAAAATCAAAAATCTTTTTGCAAAAAACCAGAGTTGTCCATTCAAAAATGAAAATAAATATGTTCAAGAGACGACATGCCTCGAAATTCCTCTGTGTTGACTGGGCTCTGAAGCTTGATTAGACAAATTGGTCGGATTCAGATCAAACTGCATATCAAATTGCATGTAGATGAAGAAACTCGCCGCTGGGCGAGAAAGAAAAGGAAATAAGGACAGACAAAATTCTTACTAATCTATTGTTTTTTTCGCATTTACTTGTCTCGCCAATTAGCCAATTTTAATAAATGCATTTGTTGAGGAGGAGATTGGAAAAAAATTTGAATATCATATTTTGTTTTTTTTGATCAAGAATAATAACAAATAAAAGTGTAAAGTATAAACATATAAATATATAATGTAAGCAATAATTTTTTTTTTTTTAAATCATGGCCATTCTATTGAAGGGCAACTTTTTCCTAAGCTTTTCTATTGAATGGTAAATTTTTTCCCTTGCCATTCTTAAGAATGTCTAAAAAAAGGACGGTCCTTTGTAAGGAGTTGGTCGGACAATTATGTGAATGTAGTCTCGCTGGCTCTCACCGGTGAGTGGATGGAAGTGTTAAAATATGAACACGGTGTTTTTCATGTTTTCTGTTTGGTTGTTCGTTCCTTAAGGTTGAATTTGATGCTAATTTTTTTCCCCATCTGATTTGTCTCTTTCAATCGCTTACCTCGATAAGGCATTGTAGTAGTCGCGACTTGCCTAGCAAGAACTTATTTTTAACTAGTAACAGTGCCCAGCGTTGCTGGCATATGTTGAGGATTTGTAAATGCAATCCTTTCATTCAGTCTCTACCTTGCTTTCCAATTTGCCCAAGCCTCTGCATACATGTTCCTGAGCCTAGAACAGCTTGATGCATTGACAAAGTTTCTTAATGTCTTCCATCCTCACTTACCCTTAACAGAGGCTGGGAAGCTTCTTAATGTCTTCCATGTTTGCTTACTCTTAACGGAAGCTGGTGAGCAACCTCGGGTGACTGGTTGCTAGGCTTTCGTAGAAAAGATATTCCATATAAAAGGCATATAAATGTTTGGTGGCTCTTAAAATACCATATACATTAGTATTTTATTGGGCATTTGGAGTTGGTGTTAAAAGTAGAGCAAACTTGAAAAGAAGCAACCCCAAAGATAATAAAAAAATGTGCTAGCAAAGCTAATGGTTGCATAAATTAATGGTTCATTCGTTGGTTATTGTTAGTGGGATAACCGGAAGCTTTTTGGAGCTTGGTGCCAACATTGAATTAAAAACAAAATGAAGAAAGGCTAAATGCTTCTGAAGCCAAATTCTCATACTGTTTTTGCGGCGAGAGATAATTATATCATGTATTGCAATAGTGCACAACCTGCTTTACATTGACTACCAAAACCAAACAAAACCAAGACTACCACTTACAAAGTTCAATGCAAAAACATTGACAAAACAATAGCAGATAATCAATGATTACTTTAACGCTATGCCTGGCAGTTTATACAATGGTATAATGTGCATGGAGTGCTAAATTAAGATGTAGAATCTGCAAATATATAGTTTACCAAGACAACATGTGTATAGCAGATAATCAATGATTACTTTAACGCATTGATCAATGATCCCCACATGGTTGCAAGGGTGCTCATATATCCTGCTGCTGAAGTAGAAACTACAAATCCCATACAAAGGAGGCATAGTGGCCACAACATTTGCACAAGTGTTTGGATTGAAGCGTGAGCATTATTATGTTCTTCCCGATTTATTTAGTCTAGAGCAGATTCCACACGTTTTACCTGCCGTTTCCACATGGGGTAGATAACGTCCTCTCCCGAGGAGTTATGGGCCAGGAAAATGGCCGAGTGGCCATGTGGCCCACGAAAGAAAAGACGGCCGAGGAATTTCGCGGGCCACATGGCCACGAGCCATTTTCCCCTGGCACCAACCCTCCGGGAGGACGCACCGTCCTTAACGATCTGGGCGAGTCCTTTTGTACGAGTTCTTTTCTTGGCTTCAACATGGACCTGGATCCGGCAAACAAATCATGGGGTTTGGCGGCCGATCACGGCAAATCATGGGGTTTAGCGGCCAGATCGCATATTCTAGTGATCCAAGCCGTTTGGGGTTTAACAGCAAGCGGATCAAGGAAAGGAAAACCAAGTTAGCGGGGGCCCCGACCAAACCTGGCAAATCGCGGGGCTTGACCATCGGCAAATCCGCGAGCTTGATTAGGATGCGGCCCCGGCTCTTCACGGCGCCTTCTAAATCGGTCTCGGGTCTCTACTCGGCGCGGTCGACCATGCCTTCTAAATCGGTGGCGAACCGGACCCCAAATCCGTGTAAGAAATGGATGCGGTCCTAGCTCTTCATGGCGCTATTTACGAAGTTTGTTTCGAACTCTATCGGCGAGATCGACCATGCCTTCTAAATCGGTGACCTGAGAACCAAGCCCCAAATCCAAATGATCCATTCGCTTGTTATGGCCATAACATGCTTGTTATGGCCATAACAAATTGGTCCACAATTTGTTCTTTGGATATAGCACTTTAGAAAGAAGCGGTTGAGATTAAATCCTAGAGCAAAAGGATGAGGACGGGGCGTTAAGGGGTTTCTTGTGGCGGTCCTTTGTAAGGAGTTGATCGGACAATTATGTGAATGTAAGGTGGGGTGGGCCGTCAATGGCGACGATCAAAATCGTGGTTATAATTTGACTTTTTGGGCCGGATGGCATGTTATTATTGGACCATGTTGTCTCCTCAATGGCGCGATCGTGGTGCCGATGTGGGGATGGTCAAATGGCGGTAGGTGCATACAACATCTCCTTCGGCGAATGAAATTTTTCGAGTGGCAATCCCACGTTTCTCGCTCTCTGAGACCCTAATCTTGGCTATGGCAGGAACAAACTCTTTATTGGTGATATTGTTGAATCCGTTGGCGATCATGCCGCCATTGATGGGCTGCCATTTTGCTCTCAAGCGATACCATGATTTCCAATGGTTTGGAGTGTTTTTCCATGATTTTTTTCATCTCGGACCTTTGGTTTTCACGATTTTTCGTGCTTTTGGCGCCTCTTTCCACGATTCCCTCCAAGCTTTCATGGATTTCCTACTCTTGGCATGTTTCCCTCCAATCTTTCATGCCTCTTTGGCAAGATCTGAGCTTCAAATCGAATGGATCAATGACATGGCAACCTTTTGGGCCTTAGATTCTTTGTTTCCTTTGTTTCCCTCTTTCCATGTTTGAATTGAAGCATTCTGATCCTGTTTTTTCGTGCAAGCAGGTATATAAAAAGGTAGAACATGGGCTTGAAAATTCGTGGATCCTCTTCTTCCATCCATGCTTGCATCAACCACCTCTGTTATCACTGAAGCATTTGCATCAACAGCCTCTGTTGTCACTGAAGCATTCGCATTCAGGAAAAGAGGTGAGGGCTTTTGAACTTGGCTTTTTCGTTTTGATTCTTGCTTGTAATGTTTTTATTCTAACACATTTCATTTTGTTGCATGAGGTTTAAGGTGTTATATTGCATGCACTCTCCATTCAGCTTTGTAAGAAGCTTGCATTTTGACATTCCTTGTATTTTCCATTCCTTCCATATTGTTTATCGAGATGAATCTCGGAAATAATAGGACCATTGCATTGCCCCCGATTCTAACCACGAACTTAGGCGACAAATGGCCTTCCTCATCCTCCTAGAAAAAGTAGGTCCAGACCACTCATCTCTGCACAGCCTTGAAGTCCATGAATGTTGGTAAGAAAATTGTTAGAGCTCCTGCTAGAGGTGCATGGACCAAGGAAGCTTTAGAATCTGCCATTGATGCCATTGAGGATGGTGTATTTTCCATAAGAAAAGCTGCCCTGCATTTTGGTATCCCCCAGACTACACTTAGAAACCATTTGTATGGAAAATCCAAGAATAAATTTGGAAGCATTCCAAAGGGATTGAGTATGGAGGAAGAAAAAATACTTCTTGAGTGGGCGTTTGAATTAGCTGATGAAGGTCGTGCTGTGAATCTAGACATTATGAAGCGAGAAAGTTGCTACCATGACCATTACCGAGGGCCAACTTGCTTTAGGATGGATTACACGGTAAGAAGTGGTGGAAGTGCTTTTGGGGAAGGCATCCGGATATCTCTCTTAGAAGCTGCTCAATGCATTGAATTGCAAAAGAGTGAAAGCGATGTCCTCTTCTAACCTTCAAAATTTCTACTCCACACTAAGACAAGTCTATGATGAACATGGATTTGATGCATCCACGAGTTTGGAATTGTGATGAAGCAGGGTACAAGCGAGGTTTGGAAGCGGAATGAGGGTGATTGCAAGGAGGGGCGGAAGAATGTCTTGAACATGTGCCTAAGCCCCGAGAATGGATGGCAGTCTTGGTTTGCATCAATGCATCGAGGTAACAAAATTCCATGTCACGTATGTTTTTAAAGGAAAAAGAATGAGGGATCAGAATCTCATAGCGGGTTGTGAGCGGGGAGGCGATCATGTCTTTCAAAAAAGCATGGATAAGCGGCGCTTTGTTTGAGTCTTGGTTAGATCATTCTAAAACAATGTTCGGGGAGGTGTTTCTAAAGAAAGGCCACATCTTTTAATATGTGATGGCCATGGTAGCCATGTTACCATGGCAACAATACTTAAAGCAAGGGAAATGGGATTGCATATTGTCCGAATGCCACCCCACACTTCCCATAGGCTGCAACCATTAGATGTAAGTTGTTTCAGGCCATTCAAAGCTGCATTTAGGAAGGCTAGAGCTCATTTCATGCACAGTAAATATGGCGTGGAACCAACCAAAGAAGATCTGGCCACAATTGTGTCCAATTCAATGTCTCAGGCTCTTTCTCAAAGTAATATCTGTGCTGGATTTTTAAAAGCGGTATTTGGCCATGGGAACCACCAAGAGTTCAACACGAGCCTCTAGCGAGATAGAATGGAGCAGGAAAGAATGGGCTGCTAGAGGCTGCAGAGTCTAAGTAATGGAAATGCAAATGAGAATGAAGATGCAAGTACAAATGCAAATGCAGCAGAGAATGAACATGCAAATGAGAATGAAGATGCAAGTGCAAATGCAAATGCAGCAGAGAATGAACATGCAAATGAGAATGAAGATGAACATGCAAATGCATCAAATGAAGGACCCGAGGAGGAATATTGGTTTGCAATGTTGATGCTATGGTTGCTTGGCTATTGTATATGTGGTTTTTTAATGTTGGAATCAAGTTGCAATGGTTATGCTTGTTGGACTAATAACTTAAATTGCAGGGGCGAGATTACGGTAAGGCTAAGTTATTGCTCTAAGTTAATGCTTTGTGGTAATTGATGTTAGATATGTCCTAGATTCCCCGATCCCCACTTAGTCCATGTGACTAACCGAGTGGTTAATGGTGTAGCGAGCAGAGGTGCAAGGCGCTCGGAGAGTAGCCAAGCTGAGGCGAGGGTAGATGCGTGTGGATTGCTATTCAATTAACTTGACTATTATTGTTATTATATATGGGATTGAAGTTAACATTATTTTAAAGCTTGGGTGTTGTGTGAAGTTTTGCTGAGTAATGGCACGTATAATTTTATTTGGGACCTTAGAGCATGTAAAAAGATTAAATTCTTTACCTAAGTATGCATGTATCAATTCTTGAGTTCCTAAGGTTAAGTAGATCCAACGGTAGAGATCGATGGGATCTCCAGTTACCGAGAGGTTAACTGGCCAGGCCCGTCACATTCATCCACTTGCCTTCTGCCGAAAATCTGAAGCCATTCATCAAGCTCTGTCTTGCGTGTGCATTGTTTTATTGAGTAAAGTGGTAACAATTATCCCCCTCTGCCTCTGCTCCCAGTCAGCGAATGGATTCAGAATGTCGACATTACCCTGGGGACCAAGTTTCATGGGCAGAAGACCATCATTTCTCCAAGAAGCACAAAAGTAACTCATATCCAGCACATTCGTAGCCAATTGGTCTAAGAGGCGGTTGCAAAATAATGCCATGTAGAGTGTTAGCATTTCTTTTGTTGCCAAACCGAGTGTAACTTGGTCCCTAGGGTAATTTCTCCATTAGAGCGATGTGGTAGGCGGTAGGGTAGAAACCCCACTACTACGCCTCCATGAGGCTCCCACGTGATGACATGGTGCCAAATCACGGTGGAATATGGCTTTGCCTTGGGTTTTGCAAGTTGTGGTCGAAATTTGTTTCGTTGGTGCGAATGGCGGGCAGCGAGTGCAATAGTGGCACATAAGGTGACATGGCAATGATATGGCAGTATAAATGATGAGGTGGCATCAAAAAGAGTAAGCACACTTTTTGTTCTGAGAAAGTGACTATATGCAAAATTTATGGGAGATGACATGTCATGAGTATGATGAGGTGGCAAAGATGAGTGGTGAGGTGACAAACTATGAAGGGTGGAACAATGAAGAATCTAAAGTAGGAAGTTGGTGCTCCTTTTTTATCTTTTCTTCCTCCTAAATTATAGACCAATAGGTCTAGTTTAGGATCATGTGCACCACATAAAGGGTGGATTGAAATTAGATACCACCATTAGCAACATCATTTATAAGTAATGCAATATGCCAGTTTTCATACCAAAACTTTCCCCATCTTTTCATGTCAAGAACCAATCTTATACACAAAAATACACGAATCACATTAAAACAAAAAAAAAATAAAAAAAATAGAGGATTTCTAAATGGGCAAATCATCTCAGACTGTTTTTTAAAGGCTCTAACGTGTAGAATCGCTTGAATACCATTGGTGAAGACCGATCTGCATGCTGACAACATACATGAGATGTTAACTTATTATGGCATCCATGTTCTAGATTGCTTATAATGCAAGGCACCAACAGCTTCGTTGAACCATACAATAATGCAACTTTTATCTTTTCTAAGATGCTCAAGATAAATTGTTTACAAGCCACACTTCAATACATATGAAGTGCTCTTGTATTTAAGTTCTAGATTGCTTAAAATACTAAGGCACTAGAAGCATTTTGGTTTTTGAAGTTGTGAGAGAAATATTTTAAATATAAATAATATAACTTTGGTTCAAAATACAAACCAAGTTCAAAAGGCAAACAATCCACTTAGTTTATTCAATGCTCAACATGAGTAATCCATTTGATCTCATACAGAATTTATGATAACATATGCAAGAACAAATCTCTTTTAACATAAATTCTCCATAGATTATTATTGTTTCATCATTGAAACATTTTTTGATATTGAAATTAAATCGAACGACTGTTTGTTGCCTTAAGCATATATTATTCTCTCCCATAAACTGATCCATGCTTGCGGATTCCAGGTTCCTGCATTGCAGTGGCGATGGCAGATAAGCTTTCTGCTGAACATGCCAGGGTTTGAGGCAGAATCGGGGCTTTCAGGTATGGCTACTCAAACAAAAACCTATGAAAGGAATCAAAAGATGTTGATGCAGAACTAGAAAGGAATAGATAACATACAATTGAATCTGTTCTAATAAAATATGTGAGCATGAACTAGTTTTATGAACTGGTTTTAAAACATGATCTGTTGTAACAAAATATATGAATAAACTGGTTTTAAAACATGTTGTAAACAGTAGTACTACAAGAAATGCTGAATAAGTGTATTCAAAGTTTATAATATATTTTGAATATATGTATTCAATGCAAAAATTCCTTGTTTACTATTACAATCATCTAACTGTATTCTCTTGTGACAATGGAAAACCAAAAACAACACTAGAAAAAACATGTGATATTATTGAAAAACAACATGTGGTTGCAATACAAATACTAAAAATAGCACGTGAAAAATTGAAGAAAAACTGCTAAAAAAACTTATATATAAGGACCATGCATTGTTTTTAGCTAAAGGCCACATCTAAGAACCATGCATTGTTCCTTTTTTTTGAGCGAAACCACACGTAGAATCTGGCATTGTTTTTCTCTATAAACAACAGTGAAAACCACACATAAAAATGCGAAACTACACATAGAATCTGGCATTGCTTTTCTCTATAAACAACGGTGAAAACCACACATAAAAATTACGAGTTGTTTTGTCTAAAAACCATGCATGAAAACTACGCGTTCTTTTCGTGTGAAAAACTACATATAGAGCAGATTTTGGGGTTATAGTGGATGAATCTTTATCCCTCTGCTATATAACTACTATAAAACATTTGTCGCTAGAGCTAGAGTTTATTCATGCTAATAATGTGAGAACAATTTCTCAACTATAATTTTATGATTAGGGTCCCTCTCCCCTCCCTCCCTCCGGTTTAAATGTTTAAGGCATGTTTGTACAACCACATTCTTAGCAAGGGGAAAAGAGCTTTCAAATGCAATTAGCATCAGTCATATTAATAATATCATCATAAATGCACCTAAATATAAAAAGAACTTTATAGGTGGTCCAACTAGCATCGTGCTGAAAAAAAAAAAATGAAGTGAAGCTTTATACTGCAAATATGAAAAACTACAAGTATCATCGTGAGCTATCACAATCCTTATATTAGAAACCACAAGGCCCACCAAAGGTGGGCATTGTTCCTTTAGATATAACATTCAATACTTTTACAAAACATATGTTCGAAAACATATGTTCACAAACGCATGGATCAGTGGCTTGGTTCTAACATTAATAAAGTTTCCAACTTTGCCTAGGTAAACAAGGCAAGCAAAATTTGGACCATATTATCCAAATGCAAGACAACTTGATTCTATCATTAAGAGGTTTCCAACTTTGCCTAGGTAAACACGGCCATAAAAAGAGGGACCATTATATCCAAATGTAAGGATATAAAAGTGTGGAATATAATATTCAAATGCTTTGCTAAAGTGATGCTATAATAGTAGCAGTACTAGTACTAGGACACTTGACATTAGTATAGTAGCAGTACTAGTACTAGGACACTTGACATTATTAATGTTCAACTTCATAAAAATCATCCCCGTTTTTTTTAATTGAAGGCAGTACAATCACATATTATTATATTATATTATATTATATTTTGGCATTACTATTTACCAGAACACAAAAAGAAATAGACCTTGACTATCTCCTCATCTCAAAACATGCTCAGATTAACACAACACTCCCATTGCAGTTTCCTATGAACAAGCACTCTGCTGTTCTTTTCAAGGTTTCAAGGCTCTTCTCATTGCAATCAAAACATTTGCAAACTTCCAATTGGGCATCGTTACTAGTGTCCGAAATAAATAAGCCCTTGGCACATGTCAAAAAATGGCTTTAAAAGTGTTACAAAGCGAGAAACAAACATGGATCCTTAGAGCATATTCTCTAAGAAACTTGTCTATAGCGATTATATAGTTTAGATATGTGCCTTAATAGCTGCACTAACGAGGACTAAAACAAACGGATGATCCTGGATCAGTAGAGGAGGAGGCATGGTCACTCAACACTAGTTTTTCCAGACATTTCTCTAAGGTAAGTGCCACTGCTGACATGGTTGGACGATCCTTTCCTTTTGGTCTAACACAATCCAGACCCAACTCCAACGCTTCAACAAGGGGAGACATATCCTGAAGTGCCTCCAATGACTTGTCTAATACATGAGCAATCAGATTACTGTCCAAAAAGTCTGATATCCATCCCACAACTCCATGAGTAGGCTGCTCGTTGTCAAAAGCTTTTCTACCAGTCAGAAGTTCCAATATTACCACTCCAAAGCTGTAAACATCACTCTTGGTGGTAAGGTTTAATGTAAGGAAATATTCTGGATCCAAGTAGCCAGGAGTGCCCATCACAGTTAAATTGCTAAGATGTGTGTCTCCTGCAGCTGGTCCTATTAGCGATAGGCCAAAGTCAGAAACATGAGCATTCCACTCTTTATCTAGGAGTATGTTTGAGCACTTCACATCCCTGTGTATTATAGAGGGTTTTGCATAAGCATGCATATATTCTAAACCCCTAGAGGACTGCACAGCAATTGTAAGCCTCCTTTTCCAATCCAGTTGAATAGCCTTCTTGTTGAAAAGACAGTCATACAATGAACCATTTTCCATGAACTCGTAAACCAATATTTTCTCTTCACTGCAGAAACCAATCAAGTTCACCAGATAGGTATGGTGCACTTTTGCCAGCAGTTGCAGTTCTTGATCAAAGGATTTAGATCTTTCAGAATTTGTACTCTTCTTAACAGCCACAACACGTCCATCCCGAAGGCTTCCTTTATACACCATACCAAATGCTCCTTTACCAAGCAACAATGATGCATTATAATTCGCTGTAGCTGTAGCAAGCTCCGAACTCGTGAATGCTTCAATCCTTTCAGGTGGATTTTCCCATGGTCCGGGTAGTTTAACTACCTTTTTTATGCAATATCTCCAGCATAATAAGGAAAGGAAAACTGCAAATGCAGCAAGGATGCTTACCACGATACCAATAACTATGCCTGAAAAGCTAGAAGCCTTTGCAGGCGAAGAAACAGGGGAAGAAACAGGCGATTGTGCTGTAATATTCGATTGTGCTGTAATATTGCTACATACTCTGTCAGAGCTGCTTCCACATGTAGTAGATTCGACCTGCCATGGTGAACAAACAGAGCAATCTACACAGATTTTGTTAGAGTCGGGGCAAGGACTCATGCCCAAGAATGTAGAATATTGCTTGTCAGTACAGTTAAACTGGCAAGGAGTCTCACCAATTTTTTCCAGCATTGATAGACCCTTGAATCTTCCCCAACATTCTGTAGACATGGGGTTATCTATTCTGACGCCACAGGTGTACCAATCTCCTGAAGAGATTACTGAAAATGGAACCCCAGCTGGGACATTTAATTGATTATATGTGTTATCACCCCAGCAAACTGCTTCCTTTGTATCATCTCTGATGCCACAGGTGTGCTTGTAACCACCAGATATGGCAGAGAAATTAACTTGGCTGGGAGGTTGAGACTGATTATAGTCGTTCAATCCCCAACACAGTGTTTGCCTAGTACCTTTCTCAATTCCACACATGTTCTGAAATCCAGCATAAATGGCACTATATTCAGCCCCAGGATCTGTAATATTAGGAGCGCTAACATTTTCGAACATAGTTCCCCAGCAGACAGTTTTGCTTGTGTTTCTGCTTAGACCACAAGTAAAACGGTTACCACAAGTAACAGATGTGAACGGCTCTTTAGGGGCGTCCAATTGGTTGTAATAATTATTCCCCCAACAATCAACTGAGCCTGATCCATCTGCTCTAACTGCACAAGCATGCCATTCCCCTGCATTTAAGTTTGAATAACTAATGTTTTTGAAGGAGTCCGGTTCCGGTATATTGCTTCCTGGATCATCTCCCCAACAAACTGGGTTTCGATCTGCATAAGTGAGGCCACAAGAGAAGCAGCCACCTCCTGAGATGCTCCAGAATCGGACGTCGCTTAATGCCTGAGTGTTATTCTTGACTGAAAAAGTGCCATAGCATTTGATCTGAAGTACCTGTGCCTGGATTGCACAAAGAGCATATGAATTATTGGGAGTTGATCCCCACATGGTTGCAAGGGTGCTCATATATCCTGCTGCTGAAGTAGAAACTACAAATCCCATACAAAGGAGGCATAGTGGCCACAACATTTGCACAAGTGTTTGGATTGAAGCGTGAGCATTATTATGTTCTTCCCGATTTATTTAGTCTAGAGCAGATTCCACACGTTTTACCTGCCGTTTCCACATGGGTTTACTGACAAGCCTTAAATTTGAATGGGACCCCTAGTATTTCTTTGAAGGGCAACTTTTCAACGTGCCATTCAATTTGAAGGGCAATTTTTTGGCCTGCTATTCTTTTGCATGTCCAAGTTTTTGAAAGACATTCAAAGCTTAAAATATAAAAATTATAAGAATAGAATAGAATGTATTCTAGGAGATCAACTGCAGTGCCTCTGGACCCAAACGAACGAAGAAAAGGAAAAACATCGAAATTATGGATAATATATTTTAGCTTTTAATAAATATAACTACAAAAAGGATCCAAAAAATAACTCATAGTCTTAGTAATATTAATATATTTCACATTGACATATTGCCATTGTCAATGCAAGAAAAAAGGGAAAAAACATATGTGCAATTTGCCGTTGAAAATCAAAAATCTTTTTGCAAAAAACCAGAGTTGTCCATTCAAAAATGAAAATAAATATGTTCAAGAGACGACATGCCTCGAAATTCCCTCGTGTTTATTTGGGCTCTGAAGCTTGATTAGACAAATTGGTCGGATTGAGATCAAAGCGCATATCAAATTGCATGTAGATGAAGAAACTTCATGGGGAAGAAAGAAAAGGAAATAAGGACAGACAAAATTCTTACTAATCTATTGTTTTTTTCGCATTTACTTGTCTCGCCAATTAGCCAATTTTAATAAATGCATTTGTTGAGGAGGAGATTGGAAAAAAATTTGAATATCATATGTTGTTTGTTTTGATCAAGAATAATAACAAATAAAAGTCTAAAGTATAAACAGAAAAATATATAATGTAAGCAATAATTTTTTTTTTTTAAATCATGGCCATTCTATTGAAGGGCAACTTTTTCCTAAGCTTTTCTATTGAATGGTAAATTTTTTCCCTTGCCATTCTTAAGAATGTCTAAAAAAAGGACGGTCCTTTGTAAGGAGTTGGTCGGACAATTATGTGAATGTAGTCTCGCTGGCTCTCACCGGTGAGTGGATGGAAGTGTTAAAATATGAACACGGTGTTTTTCATGTTTTCTGTTTGGTTGTTCGTTCCTTAAGGTTGAATTTGATGCTAATTTTTTTCCCCATCTGATTTGTCTCTTTCAATCGCTTACCTCGATAAGGCATTGTAGTAGTCGCGACTTGCCTAGCAAGAACTTATTTTTAACTAGTAACAGTGCCCAGCGTTGCTGGCATATGTTGAGGATTTGTAAATGCAATCCTTTCATTCAGTCTCTACCTTGCTTTCCAATTTGCCCAAGCCTCTGCATACATGTTCCTGAGCCTAGAACAGCTTGATGCATTGACAAAGTTTCTTAATGTCTTCCATCCTCACTTACCCTTAACAGAGGCTGGGAAGCTTCTTAATGTCTTCCATGTTTGCTTACTCTTATCTAATTTGGTGAGCAACCTCGGGTATTTGGTTGCTAGGCTTTCGTAGAAAAGATATTCCATATAAAAGGCATATAAATGTTTGGTGGCTCTTAAAATACCATATACATTAGTATTTTATTGGGCATTTGGAGTTGGTGTTAAAAGTAGAGCAAACTTGAAAAGAAGCAACCCCAAAGATAATAAAAAAATGTGCTAGCAAAGCTAATGGTTGCATAAATTAATGGTTCATTCGTTGGTTATTGTTAGTGGGATAACCGGAAGCTTTTTGGAGCTTGGTGCCAACATTGAATTAAAAACAAAATGAAGAAAGGCTAAATGTTACAAGCCAAATTCTCATCTTGTTTTTGCTTGAGAGATAATTATATCATGTATTGCAATAGTGCACAACACGCTTTACATTGACTACCAAAACCAAACAAAACCAAGACTACCACTTACAAAGTTCAATGCAAAAACATTGACAAAACAATATGAGATAATCAATGATTACTTTAACGCTATACTGGCGGTTTATACAATGGTATAATGTGCATGGAGTGCTAAATTAAGATGTAGAATCTGCAAATATATAGTTTACCAAGACAACATGTGTATAGCGGATAATCAATGATTACTTTAAGCGAGTTTATACAATGGTATAATGTGCATGGAGTGCTAAATTAAGATGTAGAATGCAAATATATAGTTTACCAAGACAACATGTGTTCTCTAAATCTACAACCAATTGAAGCTTCGCTTAGTATGATACATTTTGAGATTCTCATAGTTTTGAGAGCAACATCTTCCTACATGTAGGGAAACATCAATTTGCTTAACAACTCTCAATGATATTTCCAACCTAGCACAATTGGAACATTACTTTTCCGGCGTGTCAAATAATTTGGCAAACAGAATTTTTCAACACAATGTACCATAAGTTTTGGCATAAAAATCTGAAAAGTCCTGCATAATCATAATGACTTTTACGCAACAAAAGATGCTTCGCTAGACTCCATGTACATTGTAAAGATTTGCATAAGCGCAATCAAATTGGTCATGAAGCGCAAGTACATTAACACGCATAATATATATCAATCTAACTTTGCAAGCTTCAATCTTGGTGAAGTTTAAGGGTACAATGCAATGATACATCTCTATAGGATAAAACCAATAAAGGAAAACAAAATACATACCATTTTCAATGCAAATATTCTTTGAATATGGTGCTCTCATATACACATGGCATCCTCCTACTCACAGCAATATTTCCTGCCAGCAATGAAGCTTGAGTGTAAGATTCCCTAATTCCTACTTTTTATCTTCAGAAGCTTACAATCATTTGTAAATGCGGAAACTCATGCCCCTGCAGATTACAACGGGCGCAACTAAACAACTAATAACCTAACCCAGCTAGTCATATCATTAAAACCAGATGAAAATATGTACAATATAAGAGTTTTCTTGTAAGTTCAATGCAAAAACGTTGACAAAACAATAGCAGATAATCAATGATTACTTTAACGCTATGCCTGGCAGTTTATACAATGGTATAATGTGCATGGAGTGCTAAATTAAGATGTAGAATCTGCAAATATATAGTTTACCAAGACAACATGTGTTCTCTAAATCTACAACCAATTGAAGCTTCGTATGATACATTTTCTGAGATTCTCATAGTTTCAGAGCCGCAACATCTTCCTACATGTAGGGAAACATCAATTTGCTTAACAACTCTCAATGATATTTCCAACCTAGCACAATTGGAACCTTACTTTTCTGAGCGTGTCAAATAATTTGGCAAACGGAATTTTTCAACACAATGTACCATAAGTTTTGGCATAAAAAATCTGAAAAGTCCTGCATAATCATAATGACTTTTCTGCAACAAAAGATGCTTCGCTAGACTCCATGTACATTGTAAAGATTTGCATAACTGCAATCAAATTGGTCATGAAGCGCAAGTACATTAACACGCAATATATATCAATCTAACTTTGCAAGCTTCAATCTACTGGTGAAGTTTCTGGGTACAATGCAATGATACATCTCTATAGGATAAAAACCAATAAAGGAAAACAAAATACATACCATTTTCAATGCAAATATTCTTTGAATATGGTGCTCTCTGATACACATGGCATCCTCCTACTCCACAAACAATATTTCCTGCCAAACAATGAAGCTTGAGTGTAAGATTCCCTAATTCCTACTTTTTATCTTGAAGCTTACAATCATTTGTAAATGCGGAAACTCATGCCCCCCGATTACAAAAGGAGCAACTAAACAACTAATAACCTAACTTGACTAGTCATATCATTAAAACCCGGATGAAAATATGTACAATATAAGAGTTTTCTTGCAAGTCCATCTCGGAATCATGCATCTATTGCCATTATATCGGATGTAGCGATTCTGAGTACATATAGACTTTTCTTGGGTTTTGCGGGGATATAGAGGATATAGAGAACCAAGAAGTGTTGAATGGTGTAGCCTGCGCTTTATCAAATGCGTACCTCATCAATGGGCATCGGGATTGCTTTTCAGCTGCTTGAGATATAGAGGTAATACATGTGGTGCGGAACAAAAAGTACCTTCCGAGAGTAATCAACAAATCCATCTACAACTCGAATTTATCCAAACAACGTGCCACTTAAAACGAAAGCACCTTCTTTTACCAATCCCAAAGACAGATTAAGTGCCTAAATTCAAAAGCATATCACACTTTTGGAGCCGAGTGCGCAAATTTTGATCCTTCAAAGAGGGGCGTGGTTCTTTTACGCAAATCGAAATTCTACCTACATCAATGATACGTGGCTTTTGCATCGCCCAAAAAGCAACAAAGGGAGGTCTGCCATCATGCATCATTGTAGTAGCAACTACTCCGGTTCGCCAATGGGCCACCTGTAGTTTATCCCCATTTTTGCGGATCGACCTTACTAAAAGCTTCGTTTAAATTCCGCATATCTAAGCCTCGGGATTCATGTGAATAAATCTTTTGATGTCCTAACCCATTCCTTGATTGGCGTTTCCTTTGCTTTGTCAAGCAAAACGATAAACATGGCCCGGTTGCATTATCGCAATGGGCAGAGACCTACCGAAGCGGCCCCGGCGGATCAGAGATACGGCACCATAGCAAAACCACGACCGGATCTACCAAGCCTGCCGCCGAATCCTTTATCTTTCTCGGACTTTTTACTCTTCTTGCATGCAAATTTTGAAAATACGTACCCAAAGCAGTCTAACTATTCTCTGGCTTCAACAAACGGCTTCAAACGGGGATAGCTGCGGAACAATAAAATCATATATCCTGTTCAAAAATCAAAAGCTAAGAAATAAGTCAGAGTTGAGCTGAACGGGGTGCAACTCCGCCAAAAGCCACCAAGAGCCGTCAGAGTTGATAGATTTTTCTACCATTCTTGGATGCTGCTAGGAAAGAAGAAGTCGTCGGAACTTTTAACGAAAAAAACCAAAAAAAAACCCTAGAATCTCACGTGGCATCGTGTCTTCCATTGATTTCATCAAATCTGGGCCGTCGAAAATTTTAGGGTTTTATGCACGACATACACTAAAACTTTATAATAAAGGATCTAAGTACCTTTTTTTTACCTGAATAGTCATGAATTCAAAAGCAAAGAAGAGCTAAAGCATCAGTCTAGAAGTAAAGATCGGTCTAGAAGTAGAGGGGCTTTCGTCGAAAAAACATGCTTTTAAATGTTTTATTAATGACATATAAAGAAAATTTGGAATATATCACATTCAAAAATCTAACATCAGCAGGATATTGATGGATTGTGTCCCTGCTTTATGGAAAGCTCATTATTTTCTGGATCCCTCGATTCAAGTGCTATATCTAGACTTATTGAATGCATTGCCATTGCCAAAATACCACTTCCTTCAAAACTGGCAAAGGCTTTACATCTTGCCATTGATGAGAACTTGAAACATCCAAATAGTCAAATCCAGGTAATGACATGCCTTTTGGCTAGGTGTCTTTGTTTATAGAAATCATATCATGTAATCAGTCCTTTTATGCATGTGTCAAATTGCGCATAGAGCATTGAGGACTAATGTTCATATTCACTCCTTCAAGTCAAATATCAGTCCTCTGTGTCCAGTCTGCAAGGGTGCACCTGAATCAATTGAGCATTGTTTTCTACTTTGCAATGATTTTTCTTGCATCTGGTTAGTTAGATGCTCTTTATTTCGTACTCGCCTCACAAATCAGCAAATTCTCTTGGGCATCTACCCTGACAGATGGCCTTGCTTCAAGAAGTGGGCATTCAATATCGGCAGGGCATTGGTTTATTGGGTGATTTGGAAGCGCAGATGCCATCTGATCTTCCGAGGTTTGAACACCCCTCCTGCGAGCCTCTACCAAGAGATAAAATCTCGTCTGCATGATCAGATTTAGGCTTCGAAATTACATGGTTTGGGGTTACCACAACCTCTCTTGACTTCTCATTGTATTAGCATCTTCCTATTAATATAAAGTTTCCCTCTTCTGCTCCTCCAAAGTTTCCTCTACCGTCCGCCTTAACTCCACCTGTTGATTGACCCAAGCAGACCTCATAGCAGGATTGAGAAGTCCGTGCTCAATCTGCTCCTCTGCCATAGCCTCGGCCCTTCGCCTGGCCCTCACCAAAATCCGCCTAAGATTATGCTGCCACAGATAATCTTCATCCGCGCTCCGCTCCAGCTTGACCAATTCGAAGTTCCTCTTCCTCCTGCTCATTTCTGGAGCAATTGGTTTCCGGCCTCTTGCCAATGGTGGCAGCTTGTAATCATTCGTCATGGAATGCTTTGCGAGTCTGTAGATCTCCAGATCCCATTTTTTGGAGTAACTGCTACTACACCCACCAAATAAACAATACCAACGCCCATCTGCCCGATCAAACCGCCAGTTTGCGATTTCATCATCCATGTATCCGGCATAATCCTGAGGAGGGTTCTCCATGGCATCCTCTCCGAAATCTTCGGGCTCCTTGCAATCAACTTTTTCCTTTGGATCCTTGCTGCACTCAGCCTTTTCTTTATTTGCTGTCGGAGCAGAGCTCGGGGATACTGAGGACTCCCTCCACAGACCTGGGAATAAGTCGGCCGCCCGACTAACAACCTGCGCCTGCACAGATGCAAGATCCGCCATCTGACCAGCGCCTCCAACTGGCTCAAAACCTGGAGGAAACTTAGGAGGGGAGTCCACCTCCGAATCTACCAGTTCCTCCGGCAAAGGATTGTTGGCAGGAAAATTGAAAGCCGAGTTAGCGGAAGATTCTGCCTGGAAGTTCTCATTAACTGAGGTTCCAGGGCTTTGATCCATATGAACAGCGATAAGAAAGGGACAAGAATTCGAGCGGGAAGGAGGAACGGAGGCGCCGGAACGAAGCTCTGAGAAAGGGCTTTTGGCGCTAACGGTGGTGATTCCTTCGGACAGGATCACTATCCGTTGGCATGCGGTGATAGGGCAATGGCCATGCAATCATTTCCCTTGTCAGATGGCAGTGTGCGGCTAATAATGCCCGGCATCCGGCATTCAATTCAAAAGCTGGGCCCTAAATTTAAATAGGCTTTTTATATAAAATAGCGACGGATATCCCATGCCGACGTGGCATCGACGGCCTGGATGCATCCTTCACTAGCGGTGATTCCATCCGGTTGATTCACGGTGATGTGATTCCGCCGGACGGAATCAGATTTTGGTGATTCCGTCAGATGGAATCAGATTGTGGTGATTCCGCCCGGAGGAATGGTCAGGATTACGTGATTCCGTCAGCTGGAATCAGATCGTAGTGATTCCGCCGGACAGAATCCAATCTGGGTGATTCCGCCGGGAGGAATCCTATCTGCGGTGATTCCGTCGGGCGGAATCAAAATATGGTGATTCCGTCAGACGAAATAACAAGTTAGTGATTCCGTCCGGCGGGATTGCAACTTGGTGATTCCGTGTCATGGGATCCGTGACGGGTGATTCCATCCGGTGGTATTCCGTCGTCGTGATTCCGTCGCGTGGAATACTTACTTGGTGATTCGTCCGTGATAGTATTCTACGGCGTGATTCCGGCGGGGGCGATTGAATTTAAGTCGAACACGATATGGGGTCTCCGGAATGGATCCGTTCTTGCGGAGAGGTCTGTGATTCAGCGGGGAAAGTATTCACCGCGATGGAATCACTAAAACCAGGGTAACGATATTTTCACCCGATTTATTTAGTCTAGAGCGAGTCCACCGTTACTGCATTTCCACATGGGTTCTTGAGAAAAAGGGCGGTCCTTTGTAAGGAGTTCGTTGGGACAATTATTTGCCAATAAAACTTTACGGTTCCTTCACAACCTGGTGGCCCTCAAGTTTTAATGCTTATACCAAATCTCAGCCGTTGGTTGCAGTGATATTACAATGTTACCCACCCGTAACACATAAAAAAAAGTGCATAAACACCTAGTTTGTTATACGAAATTGTTATGTTATTTATACGGTTCCTTTAGCGTGTGAAATAAAGTTACCCTGGTTTTGGTGATTGTTCAGCAAAGATATCCCTTCCGGTGGAATCATCAAAATCGCGCATTAAGCTGCTTTCGATCCGCATTGCGTCTACCCCTTAACCATTTTTTTGCTCATATCTTTGAGCTTGAATACCTCGGCCGATCGAGCTCCAAATCGACTATGTGGGTCGGAATGAAACGGATTAGAGTGGCCATCCATGCAAACCAAAAATCAGATCGAGCGCCTCCGAATTCAGCCAGTTTCGAAAGGGCAAAAAATTGCCCTCAAAATCTAGCGATTCTTTACAAGCGGATTTGAGCGAAGTGATCCATGGGAAGAAATTTTTTATGGTGATTCCATTTGAAAGGGATATCTCTGCCGTGGAATCGCCTAAACCAGGGCAACTTTATCTTCACCCGTTCCTTAACAACCTGGCCCTCAAGTTTTAATGCTCAGACAAATCTCAGTCGTTCGTTCCAATGGTGTTACCCACCCACCGGTAACATATTAAAAAGTGCATAAACACCTAGTTTGTTATGCGAAATCGCCATAACACCTAGTTTGTTATGCTAATAATGTGAGAACAATTTCTCAACTACAATTTTATGATTAGGGTTCCTCTCCCCTCCCTCCCTCCGGTTTAAATGTTTAAGGCATGTTTGTACAACCACATTCTTAGCAAGGGGAAAAGAGCTTTCAAATGCAATTAGCATCAGTCATATTAATAATATCATCATAAATGCACCTAAATATAGAAGGAACTTTATAGGTGGTCCAACTAGCATCGTGCTGAAAAAAAAAATGAAGTGAAGCTTTATACTACAAATATGAAAAACTACAAGTATCATCGTGAGCTATCACAATCCTTATATTAAAAACCACAAAGCCCACCAAAGGTGGGCATTGTTCCTTTCATTCATATATAAAGCAGTGACAATTTTCCAAACTTTTCCTATTTATTTGATGCTATTTATTTGAGACAAGCTCCTGCTGACACGTGGTGGTCAATTCCTTTAAGCTCCAACCCAACCAAGCGAACCAGTTCGAGAAAAAAACTGATGTACGCATGTGACATCATATACATTGCTTCTCTTCAAAGGCAAGATTCCGCTCTGCTTTTCCAGTTCCTCTGCCCCATTCCGGCGAGCAACGAGTTTCTCTTGGAGCAAGCCATCTCTTGGAGTCGGCTGCCGCCTTAAAAGAGCCCGACTTGCCATACCCAGATGGGTAAACCCAGATGCAGCTTCTTTTATGCAATAACAATCGGCATTTCGGTAGATTTGAGATCACATTCTTATGCAAAAAAAATCTGGAGAATGATCTGCAAAGCGGAAACGTTTTGCAAAGTGGAACTATTGGCAGGGGAAAAGCAAGTCCTTTCCTTGGCCTGAAATGCAGATCTGGAATGGGTGCTCTTCAAGCAGAATATCGATCTAAATGCTTGGTTTTCGGCTTCGTGAATGGCCTCGTGAATTGATAGCAAAAAGGAGAAAAAAGGGGGCTAGCAGCCCCAAATTTGTCTGACTCCATTTGGTGTCAGAACCTTCCTGCTTCGCCATAGCTATGGGGTGTAAAACGAGTTGTAGTCTCAACGTCCTTTGGAAATCCGATTGACCCGCTTTTTGCCTTGAGCTTCGACGGCCGAATTCACATCTTTTGTTTGTTCCATAGCTGATCCAACCCACACGCAAGAACTCTGCATTTCAGCATGAAACTTTTTGGGCACAAAAACTGTGCGCATTTAGCTCAGGGGTTTTAAATTTAGCAGAGGGTTTTAAAGCACATTTGGCTATTCAAAAGGTACCACAATACATATTGGAGTCATGGATTGAGAAAGGAGGCTCTCTGAAATTGGACTGGCCAATCGTGTTGCGGGCATTGGAAAAGCTGTAAGTGTGTAGAACCAAGTCCTCTGAATCCGCTTGAGTTTGACAGCAAGTAGCTGCAGCTTAAAGCAGAGATAATGCTACTGCATTGTTGTTTTTTTTATTAACTTTACTGCATGTATAGTTGTGTTCAGGATGTTCATTCTGCTAACAAGAAGTTTTCTGTTGCAAATTCTTACAAATATAGGTGCGGAGGCCTCCTTCTTGGAAAAGCAGAATAAAGAGTGCCGCAAAGATCCAGGTAATATTTTCTATTGCTGCATGAAGTTTAACAGCTTTGGTCATGTTTGTGAGGCTGATGGTATTCAATTTCAGGCATTGTCCAGCCTCAGACATTCTCCATAAGAGCATAAGAAATAGCGTTTTCTGGAATAAAATCCTATTCCTCACAGGCCATTTTCCCAAACAGTTTACCTGCATGTGCTGAATGTATACTGCAATCCTGGCATTCCATGACTTTATTTGGACTTAGGAAGTTCTTGAAACATTTTCTCTGCATCTTCTAGATCTCTGCAATTAGCATGCAAAGTTCTTGAAACATCTTCTCTGCATCTTCTAGATCTCCGCAATTAGCATGTATACTTATAAAGAAATTCTTTATAGTCAAATCCGATATAAATTCCTTAACAGTACATGCATTAACTTGCATCTCTCGTGCAAGAGCATCTGAAGAATCGAAGATACTACAAAGGTAACATATGTGGTAGCATGTTTTGCTTTTGGAAATGACACTAAGTGCCAACTAGAAGCTTCCTTTCTAATTGTTTAATTAACTCTATTTCTTAATGCAAGTGCAAGCTTAAGTTTTGTCAAATTAAAAACTCATGTTGCATGATTGTTTGTTCAAAACTGTTTTGGTTTGGCAGGATATGTAGGACCAGGAAGCAAGAAAGATAGTAGTATTTGGAGTTGGTGGATGCATGTCATCTCAAAGGGTGAGAAGAAGAGATAGTTCCTATAATTGTTTGGTTCGCATTTATTAGATGTCATTGTTGGACCTTCTCCGATTGTATTATATCAGAGCATGCATAAAGGGAAATTTTCAATGCGTGATGTGATTGTATTACTTAAGAGCAAGCATCTAAAATTTCAAGGCATGATGATTATGGTGTGCTATAATTTGTAGGATATGCACAAATAGTAATGCCCTTTCTGCTCTGGCCTATACTTTAACAAAATGAAATATGAGGTTATAGATCCAGACGAAGTTATACGTACGTCCTTTGAGAGCATGTGGTGACGTCCTTTGAGAGCATGTGGTGACGTAGCTATAGATCAGGTAGGTTCATTTATGTACGTCCTTTGATAGCATGTGGTGACATAGCTATAGATCAGGTAGGTTGATTCATGAACTGACCATTGTAATTGGGCTCATATTAAAGGACTCTCATTTATATGTGGCGTGCATGTAATCTGTCTCATCCGGATGTTGTGATATAGAACACAATCATCTTAGCATGTGTATTAGTTCATTGAAAGAATACTTAATCTAAACGAGGTGCACCCTGGACTACCACAGTCGTCGGATCTGTCAATCCGACGGCCCAGACTGTATGTTGGAGCCTCTGGACACCTCTCGTTTCGATTGATTGGGGACGCCTATGATTTTAAGATGTCGAATACGAGTTTGCCTAAGCTTTTGATGGTATATCGAGCCTCTATACGGTTTCGCTTAAGCTTTTAGAATATGAAATACGGGGATTCGAACCTCTACCAAAATAACTCAATGTCCTAATAAGACTACTTTAACCAATCTAACCAGTGAGCTAATGTGACTATTTTTTATCTTAAATCTATGTTTTTTTTATAATAACCCATTGAATTGTTTTAGGGATATGGTCTATGATTTCAAGAATTATATCTATATCAAATCCCCCTGGAACCCCCTGTTATTTTGCTACATATTCTTAAAAGCTCTTAAGCAAGACATACATATGCATGAATATATCCATGAGGTGTCAGATCTTCTTCCCAAAAAGTGTTGGGCCGGGATTTCTAGATTTCCAAAGTTTTTCATACTTCAATTTAAAAATCATTTAGTAGTAACTGCATCATACATGTATTCAGGGGTGTTAACCACCTAGGCGCATATTAGAACATAACAAAACAACATTTGCCTTTGGGATGAGTCAACAAATGTATTGCAGAAGAGAGTAGACAGAATATTGGGAGATCAAAGTTCTTATTTTACTAACGAAGGTATAATCCAGAACATAAGGTGTGGGTATGAAAGCTAAGCATTGCTAAAGTGGGACCTTGGCAACAATAAGAACAAGAAGAGAAAAGAGCATACAAAAGTATGGCAAAGGTCTTGGGGTGGGCGGGCTACAGAGAGCTGAGATTTTGTGCAAAAGAAGTTGCTAAGGCTTATGACAAAGCTTGTGATGACCTGGCTTACTCCACAAATGCGTGATCTTTTGTTGAAGGGTAAGAGCTGAATTTATGTTTTATGGTTGCAATAGAGCTTTTGTTACTGACTCTGTTCTAAACAGATAATGAAGATTGGATATAAGGTAACTGGGCATTTTCAGAGCTCTGCACTTTGAGGTTGCAGTCCGTTTAGCCGATTAACACAAGATTTCAGTTGTAGAACCAAGGCATGTTCTTCTTCCGTCTTTTTCCCTGTGGATTTTTAACGGGCCAATTGACTGATCATCTTCATTTCAATGCAGCGAGCTCGATTTGAAGGGTCTGTGGTTTCTTCATGCTATGAGAGTCCCCTTTTTGAAACTTTAGCATAACCCAAGGTCTCTGCATCCTTCAATTTTATTTTTGGCTCACGGCTACAAATATATTAAAAGCTTGCAAAATCTACGTGATATGAATCTCCTGCAACACCACTTTGGATTGATTTAAGCATGATCAAATTGAACTAGTTGATGCTCATGCCCGAATCCTCTAGGCACTGCTTTCTCCAGGTATTTTGTAGAAGATTTTCTTCTGTCAGTTCCACAAATGAATGCTCTTTCTATTTTCAATTAACATAGGCTCTTGCTGGCACCTGCCGTGCCAGTCTGGTTCTTTAGAGCATGCATGCCATTCTATCTGCAACAAAAAATGCGGAATTAAAAATGCCATAAAGTTTTCACGATTCTACCTTGAAAACAGTTAAATGTATTTGTTGGAAATTATTATGTTGAACGCAGGAACATAGTTAAGTGTCCCTAAAGTCATTGATTTAAATTTTAATGCCTTCACAAAAGCCTTTTTGCTTTCAAAAATCAAAGAACATATTCCCTATTTTGCCACTATAGAGCTAAAAAAGTCCCATTCTAGCAATCACCATTGTATTGAAGGTATAGCTGTATTTGCACCCTGTCCAATGCTTTGAGAACCTGAAACCTTGATCCGCCCTGTCGTTATGGGCATCACCCTTCTATCGTGCGGGGCACTGAACACAAGACAAAGAAATGTAGATTCAAATTGTGCATGTTCTAGCATGTATAGACGAGTTGAGGAAGAGAAACGTTCGCGGCGGCCGATAGGGCCGCGATAAGTTTCTTGTAGATATAACATTCAATACTTTTACAAAACATATGTTCCAAAACATATGTTCACAAACGCATGGATCAGTGGCTTGGTTCTAACATTAATAAAGTTTCCAACTTTGCCTGTAAACAAGGCAAGCAAAATTTGGACCATATTATCCAAATGCAAGACAACTTGATTCTATCATTAAGAGGTTTCCAACTTTGCCTAGGTAAACACGCCAGAAAAAGAGGGACCATTATATCCAAATGTAAGGATATAAAAGTGTGGAATATAATATTCAAATGCTTTGCTAAAGTGATGCTATAATAGTAGCAGTACTAGTACTAGGACACTTGACATTAGTATAGTAGCAGTACTAGTACTAGGACACTTGACATTATTAATGTTCAACTTCATAAAATCCCCTCCCTGTTTTTTTTTTTAATTGAAGGCAGTACAATCACATATTATATTATATTATATTATATTTTGGCATTACTATTTACAAGAACATTTTGAGCATGTAGCCATGATCTTTATCTATCTTGACGAGGATGACTCAGTTCATCATTTACAATCACTTTATGCCCAACCTTACAAAAAGAAATAGACCTTGACTATCTCCTCATCTCAAAACATGCTCAGATGAACACTCTACTCCCACAGCAGTTTAGATGAATAAGCACCCTGCTGTTGTTCTTTTCAAGGCTCTTCTCATTGCAATCAAAACATTTGCAAACTTCCAATTTATGCCTTGTCGTTACTAGTATTAGCTAAAGTGTCCGAAATAAATAAGCCTTTGGACACGTGTCAAAAAAAATGGCTTTAAAAAAGTGTTACAAAGCGATAAAAAAAACAGGGATCCTTAGAGCATATTCTCTAGGAAGCTTGCCTATAGCGATTATATAGTTTAGATATGTGGCTTAATACGCACTAGCACTAACGAGGACTAAAACAAGCGGATGATCCTGCATCGGTAGAGGAGGAGGCATGGTCACTCAACACTAGTTTTTCGGACATTTCTCTAAGGTAAGTGCCCCTTTCATGACATGGTTGGACGATCCTTTCCTTTTGGTCTAACACAGTCCGGACCCAACTCCAACGCTTCAACAAGGGGAGACATATCTGAAGTGCCTCCAATGACTTGTCTAACACATGAGCAATCAGATTACTATCCAAAAAGTCGATATCCATCCCACAACTCCATGAGTAGGCTTTTCGTTGTCAAAAGCTTTTCTACCGGTCGAAGTTCCAATATTACCACTCCAAAGCTGTAAACATCACTCTTGGTGGTAAGGTTTAATGTAAGGAAATATTCTGGATCCAAGTAGCCAGGAGTGCCCATCACAGTTAAATTGCTAAGATGTGTGTCTCCTGCAGCTGGTCCTATTAGCGATAGGCCAAAGTCAGAAACATGAGCATTCCACTCTTTATCTAGGAGTATGTTTGAGCACTTCACATCTCTGTGTATTATAGAGGGTTTTGCATAAGCATGCATATCATAGTTGTTAGATAACGCGTTATCCCCAAAAAAATAACGCGTTATCCGTTATTTAAAAAATAACTAATACTAACTTGTGTTAGCTTTGTCAAAATGTTACAGTTGTCAAAATTAAAAAAAAAAAATACCATTTTGTAGGGAATTTGGAGACGAATGCAAATATGCCAAAACCTAACCTAAAAACCCCTTCGGCTGTGCGTTATTTGCGCCTGAGATCATGGCGCTCTCTGTTTTCCAGACCCGAGACTGAAGACAATCCAAACTGACGATTCCTGGAGTATCCGGGGCCGATTTTGGTCTGGAAGGTTTGCCCAGGGTCTGCATTGACGATTTTGCGTGGTAGCAGCCTAGCAGTTACCGATTTTGGTCTGCCACAAGGCTGCATTGATGTAACAGTAACAGGTATGTATTTCGAATTCTAACAGGTATTATCTGCAGATTTTGGTCTGCAACTGACGATTTGTCATGGTAGCAGGGGCCGATTTTGTTCTGCCACACAGCTGCACTGATCCAACAGTTAGAGGTATGTCTTCTGGAACTCATTCATCTTATTTCTCTTTGTATTGCAATTTTCTGTTCTATTCTCTCAAAAAAAGAAGGCATGTCAGCAGCTAACAGGTATGTTTTTGCGTATGCTTCTCATTGTATACTCCGCTTGTGTCTTGCAGGAACACATAATTTGAAGTTTCTTAGTTTGGAGAAGAGAATGACATTAGTCTTTATGCTATTCTAAGTTTTTGTATTTCAGTTTGTTGTTTTAAATGTGATGAAAACAAATTGCTGTTCAAAAACATTTCAAAGACAAGTTGCATAATATTATAAGTACATTTATTTAGTACATTTTTGTTATAAGTTTATTTAGTACATTTTGGTGTTGCTGATTTTCTGGAATTGAGATCAGGAATGTATGTAGATGTGTTTCTTTTGTTGCAGGAATCTCTTGAAGGCAAAAAGCATATTGCGCATCAAAGGTTTAAGCGGCATTCTGATTTTTCAGCAGGTTAGATAAGGTATTTTCAAATTCTGATTGCATATTTGGATTCAGCATGATCAAATTAGCCAAGATCATGTTCTAAATTGTTAAAATCTGATCAATTTTTTTTGGCCAAAAAATAACACGTTATCAACTTCCAGGATAACTAGTTACACGTTATTTTGCCGTTAGCCGTTAGCTAACGATAACTGCTAACGAACAACTATGATGCATATATTCTAAACCCCTAGATGACTGCACAGCAATTGTAAGCCTCGTTTTCCAATCCAGTTGAATAGCCTTCTTGTTGAAAAGACAGTCATACAATGAACCATTTTCCATGAACTCAAAAACCAATATTTTCTCTTCACTGCAGAAACCAATCAAGTTCACCAGATAGGTATGGTGCACTTTTGCCAGCAGTTGCAGTTCTTGATCAAAGGATTTAGATCTTTCAGAATTTGTACTCTTCTTAACAGCCACAACACGTCCATCCCGAAGGCTTCCTTTATACACCATACCAAATGCTCCTTTACCAAGCAACAATGATGCATTATAATTCGCTGTAGCTGTAGCAAGCTCCGAACTCGTGAATGCTTCAATCCTTTCAGGTGGATTTTCCCATGGCCCAGGTAGTTTAACTACCTTTTTTATGCAACATCTCCAGCATAATAAAGAAAGCAAAACTGCAAATACAGCAAGGATGATACCGAGAACTATGCCTGAAAAGCTAGAAGCCTTTGCAGGCGAAGAAACAGGGGAAGAAACAGGCGACTGTGCTGTAATATTCGATTGTGCTGTAATATTCCTACATACTCTGTCAGAGCTGCTTCCACATGTAGTAGATTCGACCTGCCATGGTGAACAAACAGAGCAATCTACACAGATTTTACACAGATTTTATTAGAGTCGGGGCAAGGACTCATGCCCAAGAATGTAGAATTCATTTCATATTGCTTGTCAGTACAGTTAAACTGGCAAGGAGTCTCACCAATTTTTTCCAGCATTGACAGACCCTTGAATCTTCCCCAACATTCTGTAGACATGGGGTTATCTATTCTGACGCCACAGGTGTACCAATCTCCTGAAGAGATTACTGAAAATGGAACCAGGTATCATCTCTGATGCCACAGGTGTGCTTGTAACCACCAGATATGGCAGAGAAATTAACTTGGCTGGGAGGTTGAGACTGATTATAGTCGTTCAATCCCCAACACAGTGTTTGCCTAGTACCTTTCTCAATTCCACACATGTTCTGAAATCCAGCATAAATGGCACTATATTCAGCCCCAGGATCTGTAATATTAGGAGCGCTAACATTTTCGAACATAGTTCCCCAGCAGACAGTTTTGCTTGTGTTTCTGCTTAGACCACGTGTAAAACGGTTACCACAAGTAACAGATGTGAACGGCTCTTTAGGGGCGTCCAATTGGTTGTAATAATTATTCCCCCAACAATCAACTGAGCCTGATCCATCTGCTCTAACTGCACAAGCATGCCATTCCCCTGCATTTAAGTTTGAATAACTAATGTTTTTGAAGGAGTCCGGTATATTGCTTCCTGGATCATCTCCCCAACAAACTGGGTTTCGATCTGCATAAGTGAGGCCACAAGAGAAGCAGCCACCTCCTGAGATGCTCCAGAATCGGACGTCGCTTAATGCCTGAGTGTTATTCTTGACTGAAAAAGTGCCATAGCATTTGATCTGAAGTATCTGTGCCTGGATTGCACAAAGAGCATATGAATTATTGGGAGTAGTTGATCCCCACATGGTTGCAAGGGTGCTCATATATCCTGCTGCTGAAGTAGAAACTACAAATCCCATACAAAGGAGGCATAGTGGCCACAACATTTGCACAAGTGTTTGGATTGAAGCGTGAGCATTATTATGTTCTTCCCGATTTATTTAGTCTAGAGCAGATTCCACACGTTTTACCTGCCGTTTCCACATGGGTTTACTGAGAAAAGGACGGTCCTTTGTAAGGAGTTGGTCGGACAATTATGTGAATGTAGTCTCGCTGGCTATCCTCTAATATTTCACCGGGCATGAGTGGATGGAAGTGTTAAAATATGAACACAAAGGAAAAAAAAAATTGAAGAACACAAGATAATCTTGTTCAATACTCAATACTAGTAATGGTGCCCAACCTTGTTTGAGGGGGTTAATCCCCCTTGAGAGCCTGTTATGGCTGATAAACAGGCGAGCCCGGGAGGGCGAGCCTGTTTATCTCGACCATAATAAAGCGAGCAAGGGGATTGACCCCTTTAACCCGGCGCAGCAAGCAAACCTCACCCAAACACGCACCCACCCCCGATTATCACTTCCACACCTCCGATTATCACTCCGTATTTCGGTTTATCACGGGAATTTTTTGAATTCAATTTTGTTTATCATAGGTTCGGCATCCGAGGCTGAATTCAGCCTGTTTATCACAGGTTTGGTTGAATTCGGAGGTGGGGCTGCTTGTTCCCCTGCTGTTAACTGCCCGTTATGCCCTATCATAGGGCTGCAATCAACGGTGGGCAACGGTTAGATCCAAAAGCCTGCCGGTTAAGGGTACATATAGCCACCCCCTCCTTTTTTTGGGTTGCCCCTAGGGGGCAAACCCTCGCTCATGTGGGTTTCCGACATATTCTAAGTATATGCTAGAATATGCCTAAGATATACTAGATACTGCTCCAAACTTACTATTTCTTGTAAACTAACGGTCGCCAGCGTTGCTGGGCAGCCAGTGTAAAAACTGGCAAACCGGCAGTTCAAACAAAAACGTATCGATTTTCTCCTCCTCCTGGCCGATTTGGGCCATTTTTTGGATTGGTAATCAATGTGTTACAATTTGCAGTGCTTTCCCAGCCTCATTATTTCTTGCCTATTTTTATTTTTCGGTGCAAACAACGGCTTTGCAAATTGAGCTTTTGGCGCAATGCTCCTAAGTAATCCACATATTTGTAATCCACTGGCAACCACGAAATCACAGTATTCTCGGCATGGGATCATGGTTACTGGCATGTGATGATGGTTACTTGCAGATTCGGTGACTAACAAAGCTGATGTTTCTGGTTATCATCATTTCAGCCATAGCAATATTGATTGGCTTCCATAATTTGATTTACATATGAATTGATGGATGAAAGTTTTTAGTACTTTCCATGGCTGACAATTTTCAGTACTTTCCATGTAGTCCATGCTACTTTATGTATACGATAATATCATGGATATTAGAAATTTTTACTCCTGAGGTGCTATGGTTTGGCTTGATGATATTCATGTTGCATTATATAAAGCAGCATATGAGTATATATAATAACATCGTTGCTATCATATAGCATGTAACAGCAATTTGGGATGCAGACATGATTGCTCTTCAAGTAAGAATTTCCTTTATAGTTGCTAACATTGTTCAGCTATGAGGATTTGATACATGACCAGACCCCTTTAATCCTTTGTTGAAGCATTGTGCAATGAGTGGGTCTGCTCTACTCTACACTGTTGGAGTGCTCCTTGCTCATCTTATCAATATGAAGAAACATGATGTCTTTTCTAATACTCCTTCTCGGCATTGGTAATTGCTTGATTGCAACATGTTAAACTTTGCAAACATATAGTGACTGTTGGTATTTCTTTTGTACCTTTATAGTGCCTGCAAGCTCCCAGAATTATATGAAGCATACAGAACACAACGATGTCTTTGGCATTCAAGACCAATCCAGCTTTTCCAACTATCACAAGGCACCCAAAATTAAAAAACTACATGGTTTTTTCCTTGGTTATGACTAGAAAACCATTCTATAAAACCAATGGGTGTTTGTGGGTTGATATCATTAAAAACCATATGTGGCTAAACTAATGGGTTCTCTTGTTAGGTTTGTTAGGGTGGTATTATGGCATGGTAATCGCAGATGGCCTTTTAGTAGAGTTTGTCAAAGTGGTATTACATATTGGTAAATGAATGTGGTATACTTATAGTGTTTAAGTGTATGGTTTGTCCATGTGGTATAACATTATGGTTGTGGATGTGGTTTAATGTAGTGCTTGTTTTGGGTGATTTTATAATGTGGTTGGCTATTGTGATTTTATAATGTGGTTGGCTATTGTAGTATACTGCATGGCTAAATGTCATGGTAAAGCACATGTGTGTTTGTTCTATATGTGCACGGTTTTGTTTTGCATTACCTATATGGTTCTCATTTATAAACCAGTAATGGTATGCTATTTGAAGCATTTCAAGTTTTTAAGTATAAGACTATTAAGGACCGTGGATGGTTTTAGCTATATGGTTCTCATTTATAAACCAGTAATGGTATGCTATTTGAAGCATTTCAAGTTTTTTAAGTATAAGACTATTAAGGACCGTGTATGGTTTCTTATGTATAGTAGTACTTTTTACTGTTAATTCACTGTATCTGTTTTCCTCAATAGCCAATAGGGAGCAAGGGGATTTGAACCCCAACCATTTCCAAAACTCATGAACAATGATAATTTTATTTCCCCAAATATGTAGAAAACTAATTTAGATCTAACATCTACAGCAAAGCAAAAGGTAAACATCTAGTATAGGAGGAAAGTGACGACCTTGCAATACTCACGTACTCACCTCTTCCATGTCAGAGAAAGAAATAAAGCACTTCAAGACAGAAATAGTTAATGTCGATCTTTGGAAAATTAGAAGCCGTTAGTTTATCCTGGTGGTATCCGAGGCACTTGCCCCTTTAATAGACTTGCACTTAAGAAATGCATTCCCATCGCCCGGATTTAAGTCCATTTCTTTGTTCCTGCGTTACAACAATAGACACAAGTTCCGGCAAGGATGGACTCTTCCCCGTCAAACCCAATGGACTAGGTTCATCAAGGGGATTGTAGAAACTAAAGGATGATGCCTCGGAGGAACACCCACATTTTTTTTCTTCGAGACTATATTAGAACTCTCCAAGAAGGGCTGGCTGAATGTGAACTCCTTTTGTTTGTGTAGGTAAGCACTCATGCGCAACAATAGATCGGGATATTAATGTCGGTTAGGAACCTAAGAACATATGAGCATACTAAACAATACCAACGATTCAACCATATGACATGAAAAAACGTTTCCTATGATCCATTGTTATCAAAATAAAAAAAGCGTGACATCACAACTATAATTTAATCGTTACAAAGACGAGAACCCGATAAATGGACCATATTTCTTGAACTTCATAATCTCGGGGCGTGGTCAACATCTCTTAAAATGCAAGAAAATGCTCACAAGGTATGTGCATACCGACATGGTAAAGTGCTACTTGCAGAATCAAGAGTCCTTGATCGCTTTACACAGATGTGGCAATGATATTTGGAAAACAACAAAAGATCATGGGTTTGTTTTCTACCTTGGGATGAAGGAGTCTGCTAAGATTAAACCTCCATCGCGTGTAAAATGTAAGGGAAATGGAACTCTGCTTACCTGCACCCAATCAACACCTCTTGCAAGAGGTAGAGTGAGGCTTTTTATCCATCATTCTTATTTTTGTAAAAACCATCATTTGTAATAAGACCAGCGTTTCAATGGTTTTAATTGATAGCTCCAGGCATTTGTAATAAGATCAGCATTTCAATGGTTTTAAGCGATCGCTTGCAGGTCCGATCGGTCCGATCTTTATGCGATGCGCTCTGCTCTGCCCAAGCAAGAAGCCCAAGGCAACCCATCGTCTTTGCGCAAAGACTTTGTTTTATTTTGTTACATTATTTTGCAGATGGTCGTTGTTGCTCATATGTCTGCATGTATGCTTCAGGAAGAGCAACCATCTGAGGTAAAGTTTCTGCCACGTGAAGATCTTGCATTTCATATACCTTACGGCACCACCGAATTGTTGACAAGTGTCACTTTATTCTCTATCGTAAATATCTCTGTAAAAGCTTACGGGTCTCTTCGATTTTACCTTGAACCAACACTCTATATGACCCTTCACGGGTTTCCCATCATGGACAAGGTTAGCGATTAAATCATACTTTGATCTTGTCTTACGGTCTCCTTGTGACCTTGTTTAAAGGGATATAATCCTTCAGCCCAAGTTCTTCACGGGAAATGTTCTTGCATAGGTAATGTCCATCTTAACAGTTATTTGGCTTACTTAATATAAACCTTGACTAAAGTCAAAAGGTTGATCATGAAAACCACCTTACCCAAAGTTGGATTCTTCTCAATAAAGAAGTTGTTCTTAGTAAACCGCCTCATGTGTAGCATTAAGTATTGTGGAAGCCTAGTCACATGGTATCGCATCCAAGCTAATTGCGGTCTAACAACCTCAATTACAAATTCACCATCAAGCTTCTTCAAGATGTTAAACAATGGAACCTAGAATAGCAATAAAATGGTTGCGGTCATGTAAATGAAAATAAAAGAACGTTCATTATGAAAGGTTTGAGCAACATTCGTTACCTGAGGAATGATATTTTTCTCCATAGCATCCTTGAAAAGCGGAGGTGGAGAAGGTCAAGACCAAGCGTTATAAACGGCATTCTGATAGTCTCTCTTTCCACTTCATATGAGTCGGCTCTTTCATCTTCTCCATTTATTGCCTCGTCCCCTTTATCCATTATACGTCTTTTCTGGACTTCCTTGACTACTTCTAATTCACCCTGCAATGGAAGATTTTAACATCAAGTTTAACACTAAGGAGCACAGAATTCTATCAAATATAAGCAAAAGATCCTGAAAACATTTGAATATAATGCTGCTTTTGGCCTTCTTTGTTCCTCCAAGATCTGTATGCAGCGCATTTAAAAGCCATGATATACACTGGATCTAATTGAGCACCTATCTGGAACTGCTTCTTGCTTGCCATCATTACTGCCTGCAAAAATTCATGCGGACTAACCTGCCCTTTAATTTCGCGGATGCCAAATTTTTTTGGTCAATTCTTCAAATCGGTGAACAAGTGGAGACTTGCAGTTACTGTAAATCTCTGGAATAAAAAAAAGTCCGAAGCAGAGTGACCCGCATAAGTGGCTGGATCATAACGTTTACAAAGTCCGCCTTTATGTTATTCAGGCCCACCTAAAGTACAAAACAAATATTAAATGGAGACAAACGACACAATAATGCATAAGAAAGGATATATTCACCATACCAGGAAGGTAGTAAGAACCATCTAATGCCCTTGCCCACTGTTTGTTTTAAACCACCTGCTCCACTTGTGCCCTGGTGAATCTGGAGGTTTCAGCAATGAATGCACAATCAGATCCATAAGTTAATCAGCTCAGAAAGTCCTTATCATTATTTTAGTTACTTTTTAACGGAAGTTCATGCCATGCAAACAAAGGAGGTAAAACATTACGACATACCGGAGATTAAGAACATGCCGAATGTCATCTAAGGAGGGATGGTTGACCTCGTAACCTTCAGGAAGGCAATAAACCTTCTTGGTGTGCAAATTAATGGAAACATGGTGGCCTGCTTCAGGGCTATGAGTATGTGCATGAGATTTGCAGCCTCTTCCTTGAAAATATTTCCCAAACACTAAACAAGCATAAACCATCATTCAATTAAATTGGGTTTATGTCTTAATTTTGGGACAAATTTCATATTGCATGTTTTTAGTAGCATATTCAAATTCACACATTTCACCTCAAAATTATGAAAACGTAATATCATGTTATTTACAAAATAGTCAATATTTCACAATATAGCACCATATCATAAAAACGAGATAACAAAAATTTACATAGTTATTCAACTTTCTTCAAGCACCCCCAATGATATCATAGCCTTCTTCCTGACATCCTGAGGTATTGTAATTCTCGCATTTCTAGCTGGAATAGTGTTTGGAGTCCATGAGTACAAAACACTTTCATAGTCTAGCCAAAGATCGGGATCACTCAGTTTCTCCTCCATTTCTTTGTCCAACAATCTGAGTACCTTTCTTTATCCGATACGTTGGTCAGGCGATACCTTTGGACACCACCATTCCACCCGCACATGGTTGAAGTTAAAATTACCTTCTTCTTTGCAAATATCAGAGATAGTGAACCCCAACCACTTTGGATATGTATCTAAATCTGATGGCTTTACTACCACAAATTGGTGGCATTCCAAGTCGATGGAAGGTTCATAAGCATCCATGCCTAGAAACTTTGGCCTATTGTTCTTAGGACCAACATAGTGTTTGTCGGAAGGAGGAGGAGCATATTGCTTTGCGAATGCTACTTACAGTGTCATCAAAATCCTCGGGACACGCTAAGGTCTTCCACCTAGTTTTAGGCAACCACCCTTCTTTCAATTCATCCGAGGATGTGTCTATCTCCCCAACGGGTTAATCACCTTCTTCCAAAGAAGCCACTAAGGCACGGTTGGTGTCATCTGGATTGGTTTGCCAATGCTTTATATAGTCTTGGATTCCTTCCTTAGTCAATCCCAATTGCTTCACTTCTTGATGGGTTTTAAAGCTTTTGGTTGACCTAGAGGTATCATAGGCTTGCCATTCTCATCTCTACGCCATATTTCCTCCCTCCTCTCCACTCATCCTCACGAAGGTCTCATCTTCCATTGGAAGATTGGAATCCCATCTCTCACCCAAAAAGTGAACTGCAGAGGCACGGAATGACCTTCAAGATCCAATGTATAACCATCCACAAAGCTCTTCCAATGGGGCACTTCTTCTATGAGAGAAGCTATAGGGTTTGGAGTAGTGCATTCATGCAAGATTTCCATTAGCCTAGGAAAGTTGGTCCTTTTTGCTGCTTCAAGGTATACAACTATATTTGCCAAATAATGCATCCACATCCTCATGGGTATGTAGGGCATAAGAAACCCTAAATTAACTCTTTCAAATATCCCCACAACTGTTAAGTAGGATAGGAAAGAAAACATCCACTGTTCTTATTTTGGCCAAACACAATTATCAAGTTGCAAGAGAAACCTTTTGGGTAGATCTTGAGGTTTAGCGTGAAGTTGAAGCTCCAACATGTTCATTAGACCCATGCTTCCTAAACCTTGCCTTCTTTGAACTTTTCAATATTGTTAGGGTTTCCATCTAACAATGCTCTATGTAGTGCTGGCTAGGCTGTAAGGTCTGGAGGTGACCATTGTATCCATTTTCATAGTTTCTCAAACACCTCATGATACTCCCAATATGAAAATCTGGACCATCACTCCACAACTCCAAACTAAAATGGCCATAGTAGGTTTGATTACGCCCATGCAAGATTGCCCCGATCATTGAGATGCGTAAAGGGTATGATCGCCACATGACTTTGGTATGTACTTGAATTGTGGAAGACAAGTCTTTGCTGGTCCATCTTGTCATGTATAATACATAAATAGTTATTGGGTTCCAATGCGGATAAAGTCCTCCACATCCAATAACATGATCTACATGATAGTTGGTCAGTCATATGGTCCTTCATATGCTCCCTTATCCTAGCCCTTTGACTAGGTTGCACGATCTTATCAAGAGTCTCCTTCAACTTAGCACATAAATTGCACTTTGCAAAGTTGTTTGAAGTTGCTATGGTGACATGATTGAAATGCTTCTTCCATAACCTACTAAAGCTAGGTTGGGATATTGGAAGAATTCCCAATTCTCGAAGTAGGGAATTCACTTCTTCCAAAAATACTCTTTTTGAGTACAATGTGATGGCAACCTTTTCTCAACAACCGCTCTTCCCTTTTCATCCCTTACGCTTTTTGTGTGGCATAGACTACGCATTGAAATCAATATATTTTTCAAATATCTCTCCGGCGCCAAGGTCCTATTTGTTGGTCTCAACAAACCATTATTTCCATGTAAAAGCAATCATGTTCCCCTGCACTGTTTTTCTTTGCCAATTATGCCATGAAGAAGTTGGAATTGCATGGATACTCCGCCATGCTTTTTGTACATATCCATTTGCCTAGCAAAGGGTATCTTTTCTGTTTGGGTTTCTTTTCATCTTGAAGTGCATGCTTTCGAAGATTGTGTACATGTAGGTCCTCCTCTCATCAACAAGTGTACTCTTGAAAAGTGGCTCTTGCTTCCACCAATTGTTCTATTGTGAAGAATTGCATACAATCACTCCAACAACAATCGAGCCCCTAACCTTCACCATTGTCTCACGTTTGGTGTCACTAATCAACTTGGCTCTTTTGCTAGGATAATGTCGGCAACCGATACTTCTCCCCTTTTGCCTAGGTTTAGAGTTCCAACCGCCAATGGATCAATATCAAGACAATCATTGTCCCCAACAACCTCGGGCTCACGGAAAAATATAATCCTCCACAAATTGAACACTACTTATAGGCCATGCCATGATGCAAGGAACCTCCAATTGCTTGACACAACCAAAACATTCCTTGTCACCCAAACCTTTACCTTTCAGTTGTCTTCCAACATCGAAATTGCAATACCAATATTGTCTTCCCCTAGCCTTTCATCATTAACGACTTGACCAGGATCTGCTAGCACAATGACTCCTTGGCCTACTATTTCCTTGTTGCACTTGTGCATGATTCTCACCTTCTTGTTCCTCCATTGCACCCTACTATAGAGGACTAATTGTTTTTCTTCAACATTCTTGCTAGGAGTTGGTTTTCATTGATATTGCTCTTTTCAATATGTTGCACACCATCTTGAGTTGAGAGGCACCATTGACCTAGGCAAATTGCACCCTTTTTAGTCAATGAGTAAGAGAAAAAAATTATTACACCATAAGATAAAAAAGTAACGTTACATTTATGGAATATGTAGAGGTAAATCAATTTTTTTTAAAAGCAAGAAATTCCTTGGAAATAGGTTTAATATAATAATAACAATGGGCGTAAACGAAATCATTTAAAACAAGAATTTTCATGGCAACAACAAGGAAATGACATTTATATAAATATATCCAAATTTTAATTATCGAAAAATTTGGATATATGATTATTGAAAAAAAGACATATAACTAATAGGCGGAGAATTTATTATCCATAATAATATACCCTAGATAATATAGTCAAGCGGGAATTTCAGATGCGCTGGCGTGGTTATTTGAGGCAATAAATTATTCACGCTTAAGAGCTAATTAACCCTATATAAATCCGGTTCACGCCTCAAGACTATTCTCGTCCCAATTTTTTTTTTCGCCATGAAGCATTCAAGCCTCGGCCTTCATGAAGAACCCGAGGTCTCGTCAAAGAGACGTCGGGTTGAAGAACCCTCTCTTCCCCGGCCATCGATTTCCTTGCCCAATTCTCCTCCTGATTCATTGGAGGATGATTCTCAATTGAGATGGAAGAGGAGGAGTTGAGCTCCTCCTCGATTCCTCCGATTCTGAAAGAGAGGAGGAAGAGGAGGAAGAGGAGGAGTTGGAGGAAGAGGAGGAGATGTCCTCCCAAGAGCACATGACCGCTGGCTTGTGGTTGGGTTGACCACAAACAGAGAATGAAATCTCAAGAGGAGGAGGAGGAAGAGGAGGAGGAGGGGAGGAAGAGGAGGAGGAGGGGAGGAAGAGGATGAGGAGGAAGGTCGAGAATTGACCATTTTTTAGAATGGTGAGAGATGAGCCGGGTTTGCATGTCTGTTTTTTATTTTTTTTTTTTCACCTTTTTTCTTTTCTAACACCTTTCTTTCTTCTTTGTTCCAGACGTGGAAGATCAATGATGCGAGATCCCGGTGCATCTTGTAAAGCCTTCGGGCATTTTGTAAAGCCTTCGGGCATTTTGTAAAGCCATTCTTGGCATCTCAGACATATCAATTTTGAATGAAATCAAATAGTTTTCTTCACAAACTTTTTCTTCAAACAGTTTTCTTCAAACAGGTTTTTTTTACAGACATAGAAATATTTTGAATAAAATCAAACCTGTTTTTCTCCAAGCATTTTGTCTCCAAAGTGTTTTCTCCAAAATTTTGTCTCAGATTTGTCTCAACAAAGTCTCGAACACTATAAATCAATCAAAGAAGATAGGAAATTTTCCTATCGACCTAAAACAATTTCCCAACTCAACAAGTCATTTTTTAGCCTTGATAATTTTGCCTTTAAAATTATTTTTTAATTTAGTCTATATAAAATTTCAAATTTTTTTTCGAATGCAATAAATGGAATAAAACGCAGGTGAGAATTTATTGCATGAAATGCAATATTCTCCATATATACCATATACATGGCATGTCCAAGGAAGACCGTATGCCAGGCGTGTTAATTCAAGCAATCAATTATTCACGCTAACTTAAATCTAATTGTGCCTATATAAATCCATTTTACGCTCTCAAAGTTCCTACATTTTCTTCCTTCCTTCATACGATTTGCCGGTTTGTTTAACGTGTTTGGATCCGCCGTCCCGAAATCTTGGTGAGCGATTTATATTCATCAATGTTAGATGTTTGGTTTTCGCAATTCCTAACTTACTAAAAGACTCGCCTTTTGTTCTTTTGTAGCATCTCGTAGAAAGGAGGACATGGAGACTCAGAATTAAAACCAAAAGCAGAGGACTAAGGTCTGCGAATCGAAAAACCTCGGAATTAAAACCACAAGCATAGTCCTCCTTCCAGCCTCAAAACTCAAGGTTAGTTTTCATTTAGTTTTAAGTATCATCTCAATGGCAGGTTTAATCCAAGAAGACAAGCTTTTGCATTTGCTCGAGGCAGAGGAAGCAGATGATGTTTATGAAAACTAGAATAGTTTTTTATAAACTTCATCTGCTTCTTTTTGTTTCGAGTAAATTCTTGAGTTTCTCTTCCTGAATTAATCATGCTATTGCATGCAAGTTTCTAAGTGTAGTAGAAAGCATTACAAAAATCTGAAAGATAATATTTGAAACACGCTAAGCATGTTTTATGCTAACCTTAGCCTTCAACATGAATACTGCGGCGCTGCACTTTCAGAGAGAGGGAAAAAAAACTGCATGGATAGATAAGTAAATAGATAAAGGCCAGCGAGCGTGGATAGTTTTTCCTATATAGCAGTTTACACGCTGAGCGTGCAAACAATTTTATCCCTACTTTCAACTTTCACGCTAAACACGCCGGGCGTGTCTCTTAGTTTCTAAGTTTTTAAATAAATAAATATAACACGCCAGGCGTGAATACTGATACTCCGCTCACTTCCTATTGATAGATGCCAAGTTACATTAATCACCCAGTTGGTGACGAAGATGCATTGGAATTACATTTGGGCCAGCAATCACACAGCCCAGCTCCAGTTTCGGCTCCAATCTCCAGTCCGGTTGAACCGCAGCCGAGCACCAGTCCGGCTGGAGCACCAGTCTTGCAACCCCTGGAGTACTTGGATCAAGTAATGATGATGGCAGCAGAGCGCAGGGCAATGATAGATTTGGGCTCTGGGGCCCTTGCAATCGCACGGAGGCTGGCCCTCTTATCTAATCACTTCGAGAATGCAGTACATGCATTGATCGAGAGTGAATCTCGCATCCGTCAGCTCGAGATTCAAAATGGGGAGCTGCGTTTCTTAGTGGTTAGCCTCTATGCCCGGATGCCCCAACACGAACCACTACCACAGGCGGTATACGATGCAATGGAGATGGCTCAACCAATGGAACCACTACCGCAGGCGTTATACGATGCATTGGAGGTTCAACCAATGGGGCAGGAGGAGGAGCAGGAGGTGGAGGTGGAGCAGGCGGGGGAGGTGGAGCTAGAGCCTGGTGTTTTTGCTGGGGTTTTACCTGATCAGTTCACTATGCCCAGCTATGGAAATGGGAGTATTGATAGCCCAGCTACTCAATAGACTGGGCTTGAAACAGTAGTCTGGGATTTTGTCTGGTTTATCCAGTTTATCCAGATTATATACAATTGTACACTTTTTCCAATGAATACAACAAATTTTGTCTACTTCTATATTTCTACAATGTAATACACATCAAAAATGATGCCCACATCCTCCTTAAAATACCCCCTTTTGGAAATGGGGGATTGACGAGCAAAGGATAATTTTTTGAGGAGAAGAGGATTTTAGTTCTATGTTAGGGGTACTGAGGGTGTAATAGGGGGATTACAATTTATAACATGGGGATTTTTTATAAAAAATGAAGAATTGAGGATGAGGAGAAATAGGGTAGCCAGGGGTACTAGGGGTAATGATGGAGTAATAAGGGGATTGCAATTTAGAACATGGGGATTCCTTAAAAAAAATGAAGAATGGGGGATGAGGAGAAACGGGGTAGTTAGGGTTAGTAGGGGTAATGAGGGAGAAATGGGGATTTCAATTTTAGAATATGGGGATTTTCTATAAGAGATGAAGAATGGGGGATCTGGGAGAAATGGGGTAGTCAGGGCTACTAGGGGTAATGAAGGAGTAATAGGAGGATTGCAATTTAGAATATGGGGATTTCTATTAAAAAATAAAGAATGGGGGATGACGAGAAATGGGGTAGCCAGGGTAAATAGGGGTAATGAGGGAGCAATGGAGGATTGCAATTTAGAATGGACGATAAGGTTAGTAAGGGTAATGAGAGCCTAATGGGGGAATTGCAATTTAGAATGGGGGATGAGGAGAAATGGGGATTTACATAAAAAGGGAATGAAGGAAAAGGAGGATGATCTTTGCCATTGTTGAAGAACGTCCAAGTATTCTGCCAGGGTCTTCTTCGATGTAGGATCTATGACTTGTTCCATAGCATTGCCGAACACATGCCTGACTCCTCCGAACTCTTGTCTACCTGAAAGTGAGTTGGAAAGCTTATATTAAGATGCATAAGATAAGACAACCCATGGTCAAGAGATAATTATAAATATAGATACCTGTTTGAATATAAAAAACTACTGGGTTGTCTCTTTGACAATTGGTTCCACCTAGAAACATGCCCAGATCAAGCTGGGCTAGATGATCTCCCGTCCAAAAGAAGAGAACAACACGAACAACTTCTTCTACTCCTAAATGAATCCCATTGAGAAACAAAGTTTTCAATTCTTGAAGAAGCGCGTCACAGAAGAGTTTCATATAGTCCTTTGGCAACTTTTGAATTCCCTTTATCCCCTTTTGTGGCACAAACAAAATTGGGTATGGCTTAGCGTGTTTTTTCCCTCCATTAAAAAACATCGCATTGCAAACCATGTTAGTTCGAGATTGCTTGCTTTTGAAAAACTGAAACCCATCATGCTGGCACCCAATGACTATATTCCATGAATTTCCCTATACAAAGTATGCTATTTTAGTAATGCTTACCTTAAAATACGTGCTTTAAACTGATCTTGCAAAAAGACTTATCTTGTATCACGGCAGCCAAGCTCGCCGCGAACATTTCTTTTGAGTAACTTGTCCGAAAAACGCTTTATATTACGTCGAAAGAGTCTCAGTTTTGGACCTACGAAATCGAACTAAATGTGCCCAACTTGGAGCTCCATGTTTTTCAAAAGATTCGTTGGCAATCCTCTATGACTACTTCGGCTTCAAGAAGCTTCTCTCTTCTATAAGTTCCTTTTACCTTGTCTTCTGTTGTGTCTTTTTCTTTCACCTTTCTACCTTGTAGTAGATGCTTTCAGTTAGAATTTGTGTGGATCTATTCATTTTCCTTGTCGGTAAATGTTTTCATTTCCAAGCACTTGTATACCTTTATAAAATGACAAAGACTTACCTTGCAGGAGGTTTGGGCACTTCTGATTCTCCTGTAGCAAGTAGAACAAATGAAATTGTATAGTTTAAGCCTCCACGTGCCCATACAAAAAAATGATGGCGCTCTGGCAGTACGAATCTGACACATGCAAAGCTATCTCTTTCCGACATTCTGGGCAATTTTTGAACCAGGGCCTTACGATCAAGAAGTCATTTTTCTTACCCGAAGCGCCATGGCCATGGCGTCGCTCCCACTCCGGTGATCTAGAACAAGGTTTTGGCTATGACGCTGCTTCGAATCCTCAATCCATTGAATGCAGAATGCATGCCTTTCATCCTTGCATGCCTTTACATGCCTTTTTCGGCCCTTTGCATGCCTCTGTGCATGTCTGATTACCTATAAAAGCAAAGATTACAAATCCGGCAGTCTTTTCAAAGGAGAGCTGGCTCAAGCTGCGGGCGATGGAGATCGGCGCTTGCAAACGAGGTAGGGGAACCTTTATGCTGTTCATATCATGAATCTCTTGCCTCTAACTGTGATTTTCCCCTTTCCAGAAAAGATTTCAGAGCTAAGTATGGAGATGGAGTTCGGCATAACCGGCACAGCATACAACACAGAGGAAAGCTGTTGTATGGCGAATACCCCTTGAGCTGATGAAAGAACGCAATGGCAAACTCTGCTAGAACAAACTATTCCGGCATTCCTTTTCCTTGTCAATACAACTGGAGTTTCATTTTCCACCAGGCTTTCCGACATGAAAGATGAGTGTAAAAATGCTGAGTGTTGCTAACGCCCCTTTTACCTTCCTTCTAACTGTGGTTTTTCCCCTTTCCAGAACAGATTCCAGAGCTAAATATGGAGTCCAGCACTGTATAGAACAAGGAGGAAAGCTGTTGTATGACGGAGAGCATGCCGGAGTACATGCCGAAAATCATGTTCCAGGCAAGGCCACGCTGGAACTAAACCCTTAAACTGATCAAAGATGCAGCGGCGAACTCAGATAAGCAGAAACTCTGTTTTCTTCTGTTTTCTTTGAAGTATTTCTCATCTATAGTTTCCATGCAGATTCGTAAGAAAGCTTAACTAAAATTGCCAGAAAGGAGCTTTTCCAGCATGGCCAGATGTCACTGACACCGGGGCAATAAAAGATAAGACTATTCTGAATTGCTTCCTCCTCTATTATCTGATTCTGATCTGAGATAATTGCATGCATTAGAAAGCGCACATGAAGAACCACAATCTTCAAAATATGAAGCAGAAGCTAAGAAAGGCCATGAAGCTGAGCTGGCTCCACATCCCAGTTCCGACAGGCTAAGGTGCTCCCATATCCAATTATGCTTCTATTAATCTTGACTTTTCTGCTCAAACCCATGTTGAAGCATGATATTTTCTTTTGCAGGAGTACCAGCATCAGAATAAAAAGGAAAGGCTTGGCAGAACCATGAAGCCGAACTCCAAACATCCATATTTCCCCTTTCAATAAAAATGGTCTGCAACCATTGAGTAGGTCTTATGAGCAACGGTGACAGAAAACCCTGCGTAGAACCTGTTGTGGCCTGTTCATAAGGTAATCGAAGATGTTTCATTCCCTTTTCAGTTTTTCGGCTTATATTTTTTCTTATGAAGGACCTTTAACCCTTGATTCCACCTGCAGCTGGTTGGACCTCCGCAGGATAACAAGGAAAGATTTCCCTCTGCTTCCTTAAGAATCCGAAAGATTTCTACTTTCTCCCTCTATTCCAAGCACTTTGAGGAGCCGAGATATCTACCATGGTGATGGCTGGTGAGAAAAGCTTGCAATTCCCCTTTATAACTTCATCCTAAGATTATCCCTTGCAGGATTGTATGTCCTTATGCACAACGTTTTTGAAGTAGATCCTTCTTCTCTTTTACACATGTGACCCCATGCTGGACAGTCCTATCCATTCCCTTCTATTGGCTAATTGATCTTAAGAAATGATCTTTGTGAAAAAGAGCAATCAACCTGAAAACAAGTTGGAAGCTATTGAATAAATAGCCAATCGGGCGGACTCCATTTCCAATTGACCACATCTCCATATATCGAACAGAAGGTTAGAGACCAGACTTCAGCCCATTTATGCCCTTTTCTTCATTTCTTTTTGTCAAAATTTCATTCATTGCAGGACAACACATATCATATGAGACCAAGCATTGCTTCAAGCCTTGAGTAAGCCACCTCAATTACTTCTTATGAGTCCTTCCACATGTTTCTTATGCCATAAAATGTTTTTAAAAATATAGATAGAGATCTTGTGAATGAAAGGACACAAATTAAAAGCCAAAGTGAAGAATATGGCAGAAGATTCAATGAATACAAGTTACAGAAGGTAAGGATTGCTCACCACGACTATTATTTTAGACTTGTCAATAGCAATATATAAGAACTCATTGGTTGTCGACAAAATACTTGAGCATTTGTTGGCTGATTTGCAACCACCATATAGAGTATTTGGAAGACAGAGTAATCAGCAAAAGATCATAATATGCAATCATATCATGCCAATTTGTGTCAGCTCCTAGTTTTGTGTATCTGATTTGTTTTTCTATGTCAGCTCCTAGTTGGCAGGCTATAAGGAACGACTAATGTACTGATCTTTGATCTCTTAATAGACTGATTTACTGACTTGTTCTTTCTATATTCATGGTCTTGGTATTAAGAAATTAAAATTGCATATAATTTTCAGTTTTTTCTTTTTTTTTGTATGGAACATAATTTGTTTTATAGAATCCATGCTTTCTACTGCGGTAGCTTATCAATCCATTGGCATGCTTTAAAGTAAAGCACTAAAAATAATGCAATTATCATAAAGCTCTCTCATGTTTTCTAATACGAATGCATGAGTGTCTTTGTATGAATACATCCAATTTCGTCCTATCTGCATTCAAATCTACATCTTCATATGCTTTATTATCTTTATTATCTGATCTAAGTACTACAAAAAAAAAAAGGGGGTTGTTGAGAAAAGGGTATTAACTAAGTATGGGATATTAAATACAAGGTCACAAAAGGGGGATGGTTGAGAAGAGGGATATGAACGGAATAAGGGGATATTAAACATAAAAGAAGTATGAACGGAAAAGGAGTATAAACATAAAAGGGGTATGAACGGAATAAGGGGATATTAAATATAAGGGGATATTAAACATAAAAGGAGGATGGTTGAGAAGAGGGGTATGAACGGAATAAGGGTATATTAAACTACAAAATCACAAAGGGGGATTGTTCCTAGAAAAGGGTATGAACATTATTGGTGAGAAAAGGGGTATGACCATTGCATATGGCAATGGAGGATATAAAAAAAATTCAAATAAGGGGATATTAATCTACAAAATCACAATGGGGGGATTGTGGCCAAATACCCCGTTTCTAAAAATCATGTCCATTCCACGAAAAGGGGGATTTTAAGGGGTTTTTTATGGGGGATTTTAAGGAGGATATGGGCATCGTTTTTGATGTGATACATGTTACATACCTTTTTTAAGCGGTTTCTTGGCCATGCAACAAATGTTCCAACACTTTCTCCAACCGTATCCCCACCGGGGTGTCTGCGAGGTAAAGCTTCATCCATAGCGCAGCAGTTAATCACTGTAACTCGGACATACTTATCCCCGAGCGGAATTCCATGACAGTTTACAGTCGGATCGATGGAGTCGATCTTGCATAATCCTACTTTCCTTTTCTGATTTGTAGTTAACATGAAACATTCATCTCGACACCGCGCAGAAAATTGCTATTGAGACACCTACTATTGGAAATTAATGTTCAAGCTATTGAATGAGATGAGTACCCAATTAGAGCCATTCTTGAGAAGCTGATTTGAGTCTCGAAGCTGATTTGAGAAGCCGAAGGCTTATGGAAACTCGGCCCGGAATCCCTGAATTAGAAGAAAGATTAGGTTAACTACGTTTAGGGCGGGATAAATTTCATGGATACTTTTTGGGTAGATTGGTTTTAAAAACTTAATGAAAGAAGTCCATTGGACGGGTCTTCGTCATTATTATTTGTATGTGTCAAGAATATTTCGAAACCGCATTTTGTGTCTTCTTGAAATTCAAATTTCTATTTCTCGCATGTAGAAAAAGCTATTTCTTGCCGCTTATTTCTCGAAAAGCTCGAAGGCCAGATCCAAGCGACCTTCCCGACTGTTACTAGGCGACTCGGAGATGTCTTCTAAAGTGAATCGAGGTCGAGGCGGACGGGCAAGAGGAAGCGGTGGAAGAGGAATCCCTAAACCCGGCTCCTCTCAAGTTTTGAGGACGTTGATCAAAAACACGCAGAATACACGTAACCCTATTCAAGGTATTTAATTTGCCACAGAATACACACTGTGTGGAGAGTATTATGCTTGCATGAATTTGAGATATTTCCTTTCCTTCAGTTAATATGCTTTGCATGAGTTTGAGTTATTATGCTTTGCATGAATTTTAAAATATTACCATCGGGTTAATGCTCGATTGTCCGCTCAGAGAACATAATTTTGCTCTTTTTTATATATAGAATATAGGTGTTATCTGAGGTTGGAGATAGCAATGTTCAATGAGGTTAAATAGTGTGAAATATGGATTCATGAAGGGTATGTAGCTTAAAATGTGGATGCAAAAGCATTCTAGTTTCAAATTCACGCATAGCATGGTCAATAATAGGAGCTACCAACACGCCAAGCGTGATTTGTACTAATTTAGGTTTAAATGCACGCCAAGCGTGATCTCTTGTTCTGAAAAGTACTCTAAAAAGTGCTCATCTTCTTTTGCAGTGCCCAAGAGGAAGAAAACCCCTAATAATTCGGGTTCTAATCCTGCCAAGAAAGCAAGGGCAGACGACCCAGATGCAGTACCATATGATCTCACCTTAGATGATGAAGGGCCGATTCTTATAGCAACCACTGACCCTGCCTGCCCTGAAGAGGAAATGGACGAGGGTCTCGAAGTGGTACGCGTTGACCTTGCCAAGACAAATGGCAAGCTCGACTTAACTCTCTTCTCGAGGAAAAAGGAAGCAGACAAGATGGCCAAACAAGGGATCCTAATCTCTTGTGAGGAAGAGGATGACACCAACTGCAAATTGCTCTTGGAGATTACACAGAAGCAGAAGAAAGATCTGCTCAGACTTACTCACTGTAGAGCTACTGCATACAAGGATACGTTCATGAAGACAGATGTGAACGGTGAGACATGTTTTAAGTATGGTTGGCCAACCAATGTAGCAGTTACGCCAATATCTATTTGCCAAGGGGTTACAGCTGTGCGTAGAGGCATGTTCACTAAACCGACACCAAGTCACTATTTGCAGCAAGCTAGGGAATTAGCTGACTTGAAAGCTTCTAAGAGGGTCCTAGATCTAGGGAAGGATGTTCAACCTGCAGTTGTCGAAGGCATGGAGGCTTCTGTTTTTGAGAATGAACAGGACAGAGTGGCGCAGCTAGAGGCCATGAACAAGCTGAATAAATACTCTGACCATTATCCATTGGGTCTTAAGGAAACTTTTGCGATCCATGTGAAGTCCCTCATCCGTTCACCAAGCTCCATTTATGTTAGCAGAAGATATGATCCAGCACATGCCATGGAGATTGTTCAGAGCATGATTAGTAATCCAGGTCAAATGCCTATGCCAGCGGATGTGCTACCTTGGGATATGATCTCGAACAAGCCTGCTGTGTGGACGAACTTCCAGGATATATTGTTAAATGAAAATATTAAATTTGTCGTCATCGACGGGCAGCATTCTGTTGAGGCACAGAAGGCCCTCATCAGGCAGGCAGAACAAACAGGCCAAAACGCGTTCTACAATCACTATGCATATAGGAGGTGTCGTATCTTGGATGCCAATACTTCACCTGCAGATTTGGCTGAGATTAGTGCAACGTTGAATGAAATGGGGAAGACATTTCTATACAAAAGGTAACTAACTGCATTAGGATGTTAGCATTTTAATATTCACGTCAGTCGTGCTTTCAATTCAATTGAATTCACGCGCGGCCTGGTTTCATAAATTGAATTCACGCCAGGCGTGAAATGAATAAAGTTACTAATGCAATTCATGCCAGGCGTGCTTTCAAATCAAACCAATTCACGCCAGGCGTGTTTTCAAATCAATCGAATTCACGCCACGCGTGTTTTCAAATCAACCTGGCGTGAATTCGATTGATTTGAAAACACGCCTGGCGTGAATTGGTTTGATTTGAAAGCACGCCTGGCATGAATTGCATTAGTAACTTTATTCATTTCACGCCAGGCGTGATTTTTCTCTTGATCAATTCTATTCAAATCGTGTGTTTCTATTCTATGATATCGATTCAATGTCCGTACTATTGCAGTCCATACGGAACAAGCTGCGCCCACGCCTGGCCAACAAGTGGGTGGAATATGGCTGCCCATTGCCCACCGCATGTATGGTCAAAGTCCGAGGCATTCAAGCTGCCGGAGCGGACTCTGTCGCATAACAATTACGAGAGAAGAAAAACTGCAAGAAAATCAAAGAAAAAAGGTGGTGATGACATTGCAGATCCTTCTGAAAGCTCATCTAGCAGGTCAGGTCCAACAGACTCGTATAAGATTGTGTTTTGTAAGGAGGCAATATGGCAAAAGTGGAATGAATTCTGGGACGCTTATGCACAAAGGAAGCTGCCAGATACTATGGGTAGGGTGCCTCTGTTGATGTAAGCATCTTTGACTTGAATGTGACAGAGATGAGAAAGACTCAGGGGCTAGACGACGCTGAGACCATTTGGGTTTTAGACCAGTGCTTAAAGAAGGAAGTCTTATACAAGAAGAGTGCTTTCACCAAGGATAGGATGTCCTTCGTTGAGTGCTGCAGCCATGTAAAGGATGTACGTACAATGAAGTCAGCTGTAGGAGCTGAGTTACAAAGGCTATCGGGGGATGTGGCATTATCTGAAATTGGATTGCTGGACAAATACAAGGTCAGTAATGATGATATCAAGAAGTTTGTATTCTGGTCAAAGGACTTCCTTAAGAATTGGAAGGCTAAAAATACAAAACATAAGGAGACTCTACCCCCTAAGGTACTGGCCGAATTGAGAAGAAAAGTGGCCCTTGTGAAGAAGATTACTGGAGAAGACGACGCTGTCCAGTATTCAGTCTCCATTGGGTACAAAGGTCTCTTGCCAGAATCAACCGGCCTTAAAAATATATCACTCTTTGTGTTGGATGTGCGGGGGGTGGGAGAGGAGATATGGGCATGAACCGGAAGGACTAAAGCAGACTTCTTTACCGGTGTATAGGATTGACAACCGAGAGGTCCTTCACTATTGTCATCGTTTGTCCTTCAGGTGAGTCACATCTGCATGCACTATCCGCTGCTCATGATCTGGAGTGCCTCAAAGTTATTAGGGAGGGATGCCTAATATATGATGTTAAGGATAATGAGCTGCGAACATCACGGAAGATGGCACATGTGATCTTTATTATGATATCCATGCTGTCAGACGAGGAATATGATATTGCTAAGGCCAAGGGTGACAATAGCAGTGCATGGAAATGTTTTCTTCTAGATGATCCAGACTTAAGAACTATATTCTTTCATACGGATCAGGATCAGTCAGAACAGGATGAGTCAGAAGAGGATGAGGATCGGGACCCCCTCCTAAGTGGGGAAATCAAGTACGAGCTACAAACTAAGGAGAAGGGCCCCTTAAATAAAAATGGATTTCCCGCCTATGGTTACCTCGCCGAGGCATTTGCTCCAATTGATACAACCCGCTTGGAGCTTCATGTTGGAGGTTATATTGCCCGAGAGGCTCTTATGGGTGCAAGAAGATGTCACCGCTTTGTGAGTGATGAGCAGGCCAAAGACTTTCTTGAACCATTCCTCATGCATGTGCTTGCCAAGTCTCCTAAAGGCCCTTATGGCAACCTGAAATCATCAGCAATCAAAAGTCTAAATAGAGACTTGTCCAATTCAAAAGTCGACGTTGTTACGGTGAGGGACCTAGTGTCTGCAGACCGATAAGGAAAGCGATAATGAACGAATGATAGCTGCTAAACCTGGCTGCTCAAAGTACCTTGGATGGCGGCGAACTTAGGGAATATTATTGCCCACATTGCGGGTGATGCAAGCAACAATAGAGTAGATTCATAGGTTAACAATGAACTAATTGATAGGGAAAAAAAAAAATGAAGGCAACGAAGGCGGCTCTAGTGATTCACAGTTTGCCAAATCAATAGTAAAATAATGTCGGTTGTGAAGGACGCAATGAACTAATAGAAAATAACAATTCAATTCGGAAGAAGACGAAGATTAAGGGTGGCTAAGGGGAGAACGCTGATGACGAAAGTAAACCGAAGATGATAGGTATGGCCTTGCCCACAAAATCGCGCCACGCGTGATTTAATTTGTATTACCTTTGAATTAAATCGCGCCAAGCGTGCTTTGATTATTTTTTGTTGTCAAACTAAATCACGCCGAGCGAGATTTGATTATGACTATTTCAAATCACGCTTGGCAGTTTGTATTGTTTGTGTTATCGCGTATCTTGCTGACCGGATACATGTTTGATGTTTCAACTTCCATTGCGTTTCTAAGAAGGTTGTGGTGTTCGACCTAAACGGAGTCCTTTGCAAGACTTTCCGAAAAATAAAGTGGCTAGAGAACGGTTTCATCGGACACCGGTAGAATCAAACACCAAGTGGATCTATCCGGCGCACTTGAAGGAGATGCTAGATGAGGCATTTGGGTTATTTCGAGTTGGTATTTGGTCATCCATGGAACTAAGGAACATCAAGGATACTTTGGAGGCACTGGGGGAAATGCATAGACATTGGTTGACCTTTTGGGATCAGAACAAATGTGTGAAGTTCACTAATCCCAAGGATCCAACAGGCAAGCCTATCTTCATCAAACACTTGAGTAACATGATGGACGAACTTGGTATCGAGAATAAGGATGATATAATCATAGTGGATGATGATGCTCTCAAATGCTTCTACAATCAAACACAGGCCCTGAATCCACCATCTTACGATCCAAAAAACTTTGCGACAGATGATTTTCTGGTGAAGTTTGTGTCTATTATGCATAATTTGGCTATGGGGATGACGGTGGGTGAAGTGTTAGATTCATACCCAGAACTGGATAGAACAGCTGACATGGAACCACATCTTGTTAAACACGTGGAAAAACATGGATTGATCCCTTAATGTTTTATTGGAATATATGATATTTTTGTATGATATTTGTGCCATGTATCGATAATTTCGATGCGGATTTGCCTATAAATAATGCAATGTGTTATTATCAAACCTAATATTATCATCTAAATGCTCTTCAATTTTGGTCTCATCTATGTTAGCAACTTGCTCTTCATTTTTGCATATTTCAATTCGCATATGAAACGTCACACGTGAATCGCAACCTTATGTTATTTTTGAAGTCCAAAAAAAAAGATTAAAAAAAACAAAAACCCCCTAGAAGACAATAACAGGTTGGCGTGATTTTGGAGTTGACATAATCCCAATTTAATTGGATGATGGTTCATACACGTTCAAGTTTCACAAGGAGACCGAACAAAACTTTTCATTGTCGAAATCCAACACCTGCAAAACGATCCCTCTTAGACAATAACAAAGAAGGAAGAAAAATTCTTTCATTCAAACAGAGACATACTGGCATAAATAGTGTGTCCAGACCTTTCAACTAACTGACTGATTTGCAATCTACTGGCTTACTTTCTATCTGAAAGAGCTAGCACTTTTTGTACCTGGCGATTGACAGTATCCAGATACGGACAATCTTTTCTAACTTCGGTCTCCTGCGGCTGCCTTGTGGCTGCATGGTGTTCCTCGTGTTCTTCATCTTCACTCTCATCCTCGACGTTCCTCCTCATCATCCACATCTCCATAAGCAAAGTCGAGAAGTAAAGGATTTATTCCCCATTCCGAGAAGCTGGGTCGAAAGGCAATCCATTTGAATTTGAGATCACCGCCACCAGCATCAGCGGTAACTCCATCTTCTTCTCTTGCCCGCTTCGTAACAAATGTGGAGAGACCTAGGGCAAACCCTATGCGCCGTTGTTGTGTAGTACAATTAATATTCTACGAATATATGGAAATAACGGCTTAAATGCATAGGCTTGCAATATTTGTTTGTTTGGTATTTGCGGGCGGTATTTTTGGGCTAAGATATTTGGCCCTTGTATTGTATGCTAAACCATATGCAAAGCGTAGTTTTTTAGTGATTCAAGGAGCTTGTTGGCAGATGAAGGTCAATCTTCCTATTTTGGCTTGAAGGATGTGATTATTTTGGCATTGCTGTGCATGGTATAAAAAGGGAAAGTATATGATGGGCACATGGGCACTCCTGTTGGGCGGACATCTCTTGTGTTGTTGTCGGTTCTACAAGCCTGTGGAAATTTTGAGCAAATGGCAGTATTTGGTCCTCTTGAGTGTGGTGGAAATCCTGTTGTAGTGCAGATCCGGCTTTGGATTCTGTTGTTTTTGGAGTAAATCCAGTGTGCTTGGGCAGGTTTTTTGGGTTCTGGTGCGGCCCAGGCTTCCTCTGCCAAGGGCAGAGGCTGCTTGGTGCACAGGGGTTTGGTTCCTTCCTATCTCGGCGAGCAGTCGAGTGGCAGATTGTTGTGCAGGCCATGGTTTTGAGACCATGGTTTTGTGGAAGTTGTGTGTCCATTAATGACAACGCTACGGGACCATAGGTTTTGTCATGCATTTTTGTGGACGAAGTGTTAATAGCCGTGGATTTAGCACAATGCCATGAATATCCTGGCCATCAATGGCTCACAGCCAGCATTGGAATAAAAACCCATAGGGAATGGAATATGTGCATAATAGGGGTTCCGGGGGATTTGATATGAATGTAAAAATAATAGTTCCTGAAACCATAGACCATATATTCCTAAAATAATAGAATGGGTGGTAATTTAAAAAAATATATAGATTCAAGATAGAAAATAATCACATTAGCTCACTAGGTATATTGGTTAAAGTAGTATTACTAGGACATTGTGTTATTTTGGTAGAGGTTCGACCCTCGTATTGCATATTCTAAAACCTTAGGCAAAGTCATATAGAGGTTCGATATTTCCTCAAAACCTTAGGGGAACTCATATTTCATATTTCAAAATTACAGGCGCCTCCAATAATAAATGACCATAAGCGAAACGAGAGGTGCCCAGAAGCCACAACATACGAACTTCAAGTTTTGTTGTCTAAATGAGCTCGAAGGTATATACGACGGAACTGGAGGCTTGCATGGAACGAAGTCATGATGACATGAAGGTTGCGAGAAAACTTTGACTTGAAAGAGCTGAAAGGTATTCTTCAAAGCTATGAATTCTGTTAGCTTCTAATTATCCATGTTACTTTAATGCGGTAATGGAGGGTTTTATCAAGTCTCGGATGGAAGATATCCATGGGGATTAACACAGGCACATTGAATCGACTGACTGGCAACTATTCTTGAAATGAAAATAGAATCGTCACAAAATACAGTAAGATAGAATTGCCAGAAAATGCTCAGATCTTCTTGCAAATAGGCTATGGCAAAGTTGTAGCATAGTAGCTAAGTTGGACGCCGCACTGTGAGCTGGGCCGACCCTAATTTCAGATCTAGAACTTGTTTCTAATATTTTCATGGTTTCTATTGCTTCTAGGTCTTGACCTTTTCAACATAGCGTTTTTTAAAGGATTTTATGATTTGGTATTTGGACGGGTTCTAAATCCGCCTTGCAAAAGTGGAATAGTTGCCACTTACGCATTTTCCATGAACAAAATTGTTACATCGAACCGATTTTGGAGCAAAGGGAGCAAAGGGGGGCTCCGGTTCGAAATGCGGCTGTTGGAGCAAAGGGGGGGGGGGGAAGTCGTTCTTGAAATATGCAGCAATTTAAAAAAAAAAAAAAAAAAAACCAATAACCAAAAAGATTTTCGGCATTTTTTTGAGCCATTTCCATCAAAATTTCTAGGGTCTTTCGGGTAACTACACTACAATATTCAGTATTTCCGATAGTCTTAAATATAAGCATGCATTTCGTAGCATATATTTAAGATAATTTAATCTACATCATAAAAGTATAATATCTATTGAAGTTTATACATAAGCACTATGAATAACCACCCTTTTGGTTGGGAATTATAAATAACCACCATGCAAATTAAAATGGTACGGAAACCCATGCTACAAATCATATTCGATTGTTAGTAGACAATTATGAATAACCACTAGATGTTTATATTGGCAGTAAAAACCACCTTGTAAACTACATTAATTTTAATAAACCATACTACAAAAGAAAACCAATGTGGTCGATTTTTAATAGACAATTTCGGCAATAGAAAACCAACATGAATAACCACTAGGTATTTTTTTTTTGGCAGTGAAACCCACCTTCCAAACTACACTATTCTAGTAAACCATGCTACAAAAGAAAACCAATGTGGAGAATCATCGTCTAGCATTGAAAAACCATACCATAAACCATTACCAACTTAATAACCGATGTTGTATCGATAAACTAACAAGAAAACCATGCTAGAAACCATTATCAATTTAAATAAACCATGTTGCAACAAAAACTAGCATGAAAAACCACATCCTGCTTATAAAAACCACTATAATATGTGGGTTCTATTAAGATTATTATTTTTTGCATAAGTAACCACATGTATAGTGGTTCCTTAGTGGTTAATTATGGCAGTTAAATTTTAGGATGCCTTGTGTATGCATTTTTGACATAATTGCTGTCAAAATTACTGTGCATGCACCACTACAAAAACGTTGAGCCTTTTCGACGTCTATATCGACCTTTGAACGTCGATGCATCGCCGATCATCGACGTTCAAAGGTCGACGGTAAACCTCTATATCGACTGACGACCGTCGATCGTCGACCAAAAACCGTCGAAATACGTGTCGAAATAGCGGTGTCGATGGTCGACGATGGATCGTCGAAAGGCCGACGACGCGGATCGGCGATGCCACGGCGGATGCCACGTCGCAGCGTCACCGCTCAATCGAACGCCGATCATCGACGCTCACCGGGCAGCATGGTGGCGTACACGCTAGAGGTTCGGCGTCGCGGTGCGTGCCGGCGGTGGCGTGAGGTTCCGGGTATAAGGAGGTATCACAGCCATGCGGCGTTCACGGCAGTGGCGGTATGCGGTTATGGACGCCGATGATCGACGTTCGGGGCAGTGACGAAGCAAACCCACGCTTACCATGCCGTGGCGTGTTACGGTGGGACGTCGATCATCGACGTCTCTAAATATAAAAAAATTTAAAAATTAAAAAAATTAAAAAATTTAATGGGTGCAATTTAAGACATATTAAGTTGTAAAGACTTCGAATTTTATTTATCAAATAAAATATTTGGAGAAATCTAAATTAATCAATTAAAATCTAATTAAAATCAACTAAAATCTAAATTAATCAATTAAAGATCGTTCTTAAAATAGACTTAGGTATCAGAGGCGTACACGTAATCAAAATATAAAAAGTAGTGAGAAAATATACTTTCAAAATCATATTCAACAAAAGTTAATGTATCATTGAACTACAAAATACGTAAAGTCTATTCACCACACTTGGAGTTGGAGAATAGCGAGACATAACATAAAAATCGAAGAGTTCAAGCTGCGCTACCGTATGATCTCTCGTCTTCCTCGTTGCCCTGCCATGAAAACATATCACGAAGCTTAAAGCTAAATACTTGCAAAGAATTATGTAGTGAATAATACATACATCACCCTTTTCACCAAGAGCAATTCGGATGGCCGCCGCATTGCCCAATCGATTAGCCCTTTCGCGATCATCTCTAGTCGCTGGCCGTTTAAGGATTGTTTGGCACAAGCTGTTAAAATTACTATAACCACCAGATCCAGTCATGTTGGTAGCATAGCGCTCCGATTCTGCGTCGTACCTTGCTGCCAAAGCTGGCTGAGTTGCCGCTACTCCTCTCGCTGACAATATGTTGGCCTTGCAAGACTGCAACACAACACAAGTCCTTAGTCCCTTTATATTAATCTAGATATACGTCTACGACTTGTGCTAAGCATTAAAGATGTACTACGAATGACGCTTCGTTCATCCAATGGGGTCGAGTCGCTTCTTCTATCGGGACATTTTCCATATCAGCATGTTTTATCAGTCTCTTCTTCTGGTCGTGTCTGCATAACGTAAATCAAACATGAGTACGATATTGATCCCGATTAAGAACAAGGGAAGGTAATACCTCATGGCTTTAACATGTTGACCAGCTCACGGTCATCACACGGTCTTAGGGGACATCTCTCCTGTTTTGAGCTGGGATATTCCTCCTCTAGCCTATTCCTTAGTTCTATTTTCTGCGCATCAAATGAGTCATCCCTCCAAGTACCCTTGTGGACGTTGGTAACAATGTTGTTCGTGAGGGCATTAGGTCTCCTATGAAATTCCTCTCCATCTTTAGTAGTGCCAGTGAAACTTGTGTTCGCTTCACTCAACAAAGAAAATCGACTTCAAAGTTAATACATATGAATAAGTGTTAGTGAACCATAAATTACGTAATTGAAGACGAACTCACTCATATAAGAAGTGGTGTGCACGTTCGATTGGGCAGTCCGAAGCCTCTCTAGTCGAAGAGGAAAGTCGGGGGACCTTATTTTGCCGTCGGCGCTCATTATCGGCGCTCGCCGGGGAGGTTCCCGAGGCTCGCCCGACGATATTCGCCCGGTGTGTAGGCAAAGCTATGTCGGCGGGGAACACCCCTCGCCCTAGTTGCGGCCAGGGCCCTTTGCACTGCGGCGAATTCTTCAGGCGACAACGCGTTGACGTCGAAACTGGACCTGTCGGTGGGTGGTGTGCTTTCTTCCCCAGCGGGAGACTGTACGTGATATGACGGAGATCCATACTCGAGATCGTGGGATCCTCGTCCTCGAGATGAGCCCTCGCCTCTTATTCTTCTTGGGCTGCGGTTGCGTCTGGGGTTGGTACCCAAACAGGCCCCAAATATAAGGGTGCAACCCAAGCACATACCTAAAAAGAACAATGGTGGATATGCACCCTACATTTAGAAAAAATATTTATTAGAATATATTAGAAATAAACTACTAACCTAAATGTTAACCTAGCTAATAATGCATACCAAATCCATAAAATGGTTTAGGTGGGAGGTGGCGGACTACGTCCAGAACCAAGTACTTCCCCAAACATGGGCTTAACGCGGGTTTGTTGTCGTCAAGAATGTTGTCAATCCACCAAAGTAAGGGGGTTGGCAACCCATAGTAGGTCACGCGACTAAAGTTCATGATTCTTTGGACATGCACAAGTACCCCTAAGTTATTAATATTGAGTGTGTTGAATGACATATTAAGAAATTAAGAAACCTTAATTACATAGAAACTTCATTGCACATTTAACAAGCTTTGTTTTATTATATTGATAGAATAAAAGTTTGTGATATTAACATGGCTCGACTTACAAATGTCTTTAAATATTTACTAGTTACACAACGTTCTTAGACAAGGTATACAATGTCTAATTCATTCTTTAAGTCTTTGCAAACAACAACTTTGACATCTCCAAGGCATCCATGCACTTCATATATGCCGTCTTTGTCTCACAACCATGGTGGAAGATATTCCAACAACTTGAAGCTTTGCATCGTTGTGTGAACACGTGCCGCGTGATGAGCCATCATTCTTGTTTTTGCTCCTCCAACTTGTCAAGAGGTCGTTGGTACATATGTGTTGGATTGATGTATTGGCCATTGTCGACATTGTTAAACCACTCCATTCGTCGCATAGCTTGCACAAAATCAAGGAGCATGTCATAGATGTATCCCAATGCATAGACATCATGAATTTCGTCCCCCCAAACACGATCATCATCCTTGATTTCTCAAAGACACTTTTCTCATTACCAAGGATATTTCGCTTGTCCATCCGAAAGTGAGTATTGGCTCTTCAACATGGGGGCGGCGTTCTTTGCAATAATAATGTAATCGTCCTCCCAATCACCAATTGCCACCCAAACATTTGTGTACTTGTCGTCAAAATGTAATTTGACTCTTTTGCAATTGAGCTTTGTGTGAGTAAAGTGGCCCTTGTGGATCTCAGCGACACCTTCTGCTAGGGCAAGAGCTATCTCTGGAACATACTGATATACAACTCTCATTCGAGCCCTAACTTCAGCGGATATGTGTTTGGGAGGCCTTTTTGTCGTGTGGGCTATTGCGTTTGACCATCTCCTATAACGTGAAAGGTCCTGAGGTAAATAGTCAAACAAGTGTGCAAGTGTTTCTCCATTCATAAATGGTCGAATCACCATTGGCCCTATGGTACCCCAGCTAGAGCTAGCAACTTCATAAGCAAGTCCAATGGGTGTAGCCAGTGCAGGATGCGGACTCTTGAAGCGTATATATTTTTGGGCCTTCTCATATGACATGCTCCTATCTCCCCCTTTATAAACCCATCCAACATAGAACTCATCATCTTGGAAGTGTTGTGTTCCAATGATCTTGATTTGATATGTGCTATGAGTTGATCTCTCTTCAATCAGGTGCGTCAGCTCTACGGCCTCTATGGGTATGGGTTCAACAAAGATTGATGTCTTCATGTGATTTTCCAAAGAAAAGTGGGGCATGCTAGGCCCTGCTCCACTAGAGCTTCCCCCTTGATGCAAGGCGTTTCTTATTATCTCCAACTGACGTGCATTGAGATCCTTAATGACATTCTTGTGATGCGTGCGTCGCTTTTTGGAGGAATTCCAACTAGCTACCCATTCCTCGACACGAGCCTTTGCATTGGGACTTTGAAGCTGCACTGAATGGTTCAAACATGTCTCCAGTTCGACCATGGGGTTTCCAAGCATTGACTTTATATGTGTGTTCAGAAGAGATGTCAACATTTCCTCCTGGCCTGGCCATTTTGATGCTAACTCATTTTGACACTTCCTTTGGACATGCCTTACAAAATGGTCGAGACGTTGACCAGTTTGCGTCTCCCTGTCGGGACTTTGGCACATATCTCAGCATTTGTGTCTTCACATTTGGGGCCATACCTACAAACCAAATTAAACTAATTTATCGGCAATGCATAAAAAAATACAAAGAAAAAAAGGATTCGTGGATTAACCTAAATACATTAGCAAATAAATTTACAAGAGTAGTAGGTGAGCTTGGACCCGAAGCACTTAGTCCCCTCCACTCAAGGTGGAGTCGACCATGCCCCTTGCCCAAGTCTCCCCAAGTTTTTTTAAACCTAAACAAAGCATTAAACTTAAACGTATTAAAAATAAATTCTTACATGGAATAAGTACAAGGTGTTCGTTGTCGTTCGCAAAAGCAACGCATTTTGTTAGGAGTTATGCATGCAAAACAAGACATCCAATGGTTAGAAAAAAATATTAAACTAAGTAAGAAACAAAACATTGCAAGGTTGTTTCATCGACCTTGCATTAAAAAAAAAAAAAACAAAACAAAGGAAGCCGTCCTTCATCGGCGAAGAAAATAATAGAGGAAGAATCGAAGAGGAAAACGAATGGTGAAAAAAATTCAAGAAGAAGAAAGAAAGGAGGAGGAGGAGGAGGAGGAGGAGGAGGAAGAAGAAGAAAAAAGTGGAGGATGATGATGAAGAAGAAATAGAAGAAGAAGAAGAAATAGAGGAAGAGATGATGAGAGAAAGGAATGTAAGAATTCGAAAAAGAATATGGAAGGGAGGGATTTGGAAGAAGGAAGAAGAAGCAAGAATTTGGAAGAGCAAAAGAAGCAAGAAGAAAAAAAAGGCATGGCAAATATGAGGATAGAAACATTGGAAGGGATCAAAATGGAAAGGAGATGGAAGAATTAACTAAAAGAGGCCAAGATTGATGAGAATGGGAAGAACAAACAACAAGAACATAAAGCTCTAAAACTTGGAAAAAAACAAGCATGGATTCAAAAAAGAGATGGTTGATCAAGCACATACCTTCCGGAGCTTGCTTGGCAAAGGAAATGGGCTTCAAGGCGATAGCCAAAAATCGCCCGGAATAAGCGCTCCTCCAAGTTTCTTGCTTGCTCGAAATAGGTCACGGGTTTTCCGCCCTGTTCTGGAAATATTACAGAGCAACGTCGATAATCGACGTCCAGTATAAACGTCGATGATCGACGGATATACCGACAAAACGGTCAATATCGACGTTGGCAAAACATTAAAAAAAAAAAAAAGTTAATTGTACCTACAAAGGTTGAATTGAAGCAAAAACCGACATCAAAACCCTAGCCGCTTCAAATATTCTTGGTTGAGGCAACAAGAGCTTGGCCGCTTCACATCTAGTTCTAGCAAGCATCCCAGGCGTCTTTGGAGCGATCTCAGGTTACATTTTGTATTTCCTTTCTCTGCAATCACTCCTTGTTCATTATCGTTCTTCGCCCCTTATTTGTAGCTCTTTCTAATGTGAGGATGCGGGATGCCTCGCCTACTATATGAATACGCGTCATTGGAAAGGCGTTTGAGTATGGTTGATCGTGTGCCAGCAGCGTCACGAAATCCTCCAGGAACTATGCAGTTGCGAAGATGAAGCATTAGAGGAAATAGAAGACCAGCTAGAGCTGTTGAAGAAGAAGAGAGATGAATACAATAGCTTGCACGATATCTTTGCACCATCGATTATTTGGAGAGAAGTTGGCAAATTATGTGCAGGAGCTGAATTTCTTTGAAGGCATTATTGGATGTGCTGACGACATTGAGTGTGAGGCTGTTCCTCTTCCACCTTTGAGGCAACCTCACGATCTCGACATTTTTGCGTGATATTTGTACTCTAATCATAGTGTATTCAAGTTTATTTAGATAAGTATTCGAGTGTACTCGAGCGACATTGGATAAGTATTTGAGAATATTTGAGTATTTTGTTCAAGTTTTGGATCTTTATAATCAGTTATCTTTTGTTATAGCATTTCTTATACTTATATTCTCATATTCAATCTAAGGATGTTATTGTTAGATAGGCTTTGGTCTTGGATTGAAGTGGGAATAGCAGCATCTCCTCTTGCATATGATTAAGCAGACTCATCTACATAGCATTGCAAAATCTGAAGATCCTATGCTCAAATTGGAATGTGCAATCTCACGGACATATCGACGAATTGGTTGCGTTCGATGGGGTCCGTCTCTTGGGGTAGGGTTAGGAGCTCGAATTTAACTCATGGCTTAGATAATGCTGAGATAGTTGATGACAATCAAAACCAAAGAGTAGAGAAAGAAAAGGATGGAGCAGATTCTTGCCTAGATGATGACAGTCAAAGCCAAGTATGTCAAGTATTGAAGATGGAGATAAGGGTGGAACACCAAAATATTATTCTGTTGCATGGCTTAGATAAAGACAACATAAATGGTGTATATCCTAGTTCCTTTCTTTGGAGAAATTGACCGTGACATGGTCACTAAGCATTTACATTGCGCGGGGCCTTTGCGAGAATTAGAATCTCGGGGATTTTAGGGTCCGTGCTCTGGCGTCAACACCCCCACTCCACGTCAAGTCACGGCGCAAGGTCCCGCCCGAATCTGACAAGGAGAGGGCCGCCAGGTTCTAGAAGGGTTTGCATTTTGGGGGCGAGACTTGGTCTGTTGGACTGGGACTGGCCCGAGAAAGGCCCGCGTGGAGCCGAATGTGATGTGGCAAGCTTTTAGAAGTGGCAAGACATTCATAAAGGCGGAGTTTGTCTGAAAATTTTCCTGCCCGGTGTGTCTAATCCATCTGGCACACGGCCCAATTTTCGAAATTTTTGGAGAAGGTCTAGGTCAAAGGGTTAGCATTAGAGCGGGTGGGGCAGCCCGTTGGGGCAAAGAGGCTGGCACCCTTCCCCAAGTCCAGCGAGGGCGGGGACCTTGCAGGGGATCCCTCACAAGGGGGAGAGTCCAGGACCCCAAGAGGAGGGATCCAAAAGCGTTCGAGGCAGACCCTTCTGGCGGGCTCCCGGGGCTGCGCTAATGACCACCCTCAGGAACTGGTTTCCCTATCCGATCCGTTGGATCCCTCCATTCGGGGGCCCCTCTTGGGGAAGGCCCAAAAGATTCAGATCGGTCAGGAGAACTTGTCAAACCCGGGCGTCACGAGGTCGGCCTTGTAGAAACCGTAGTGTCTTGTCATTCGGGCACCGGGAGGCTCGGAATGGCAAATCGGCCCTACCAAATCATCGGAATGGCGAAATTACCCTAGGGAGCAAGTTACAAGGTCGGTTTTACAAAGAAAAAACACTCATGCCCTCCCGACATTATCCCGCATCCACATCCTAGGCCAATTGACTACGAGTGTGATGGAAGTGGGCTACTTTGGCTTCTTGAAGGTCGGGTGGTCTTGGCCGCGGAACTTGGTCCCGGGGCAATGTCGGCGTTAGGATTCCATTGGCGAGAGCCAAATTGCGATTGGATAGGGGAGGTGCCCGGTCCGTCCCGGGGGGCCTTGGGAGAGGAATGGGGCAAGCTACTTAGGGGGATTTTAGAAAGTGCTCTCGCGTCAACACCCCCACTCCCGTCGTCAAGTCCGCGGCGCAAAGGTCCCTCCGAATCGACAAGGAGAGGGCCTCCCAAAGCGTAAACCATGTGGGTTGCGGGTTCTAGAAGGGTTTGCGTTTTGGGGGCGAGACTTGGTTCATTGCACTTGGGACCTGGCCGAGAAATTTTGCAGAGAATACGGAACAAGGGGAACTGATGGAGCGAGAGTTTGAGCTGTCCTCCTCCGATGTGGCAAGTAGAAGTTGGGGCGCTTTTGTAGTGGCAAGACATTCATAAATTTGCAATTAATGCATTGTGCGAAAATAAATTCGACTTTTGCCAATTTGGATTCCTAATCCATCTCGGCACACACCCAATTTTCAAAATTTTTGGAGAAGGTCTAGGTCAAAGGGTTAGCATTAGAGCGGTCGGGGCAGCGGGATTGCTGGGAGCAACCCGGTGGCACCCTTCCCCAAGTCAAGCGAGGCGGGACCTTTGGGGATCCCTCACAAGAGTCCGGACCCCAAGAGGCGGGATCAAAAGCGTTCCGAGGACGAGCCCTTCTGGCGGCGCTCGGGGGGATCCACGCTAATGATCACCCTCCCGGGCTGGTTCCCCTATCCGACCGTTGGATCCTCCGTTCGGGGGCCCCTTGGGGAAGGCCCAAAAGATTCAGATCGGTCAGGGAGAACTTGTCAAGCCCGTGGGCGTCCCGAGGGTCGGCCTTGTAGGACTGGATTGATGTCTTGTCGTTCGGAGACGGGGAGGCATTAGGGATTTTTTGAGATCATAAAGGGCCTTCTAAGAACTGGCCGACTAAGCTTTATGAACTACCAATCAGGAAAAAGGCGGTAATCCGGTCGACAAAGCGATTATAACTAACTCACTGGATCACATTTTCTAGCATAACTGTTGATAGAACATATCGTTTGGTGCAATAGATAGCAAAGCTCTCGTTTGGTGCAATAGATAGATCTCATTGAGATCTTTCCAACCTTGGGTGGTTTGCATATCTTTTAGCCCCATAGGATAGTAAAAAATGGTAAAAACTATATTTTTTGGAATTTTGACAATCATAAGTGGTTAAAATATGTGTAAACTACCTAAGATTAGAAAGATCTCAACGAGATCTATCTATTGCACTAAACGAGAACTCATTTTGGACTTTTCTATCAATAGTTATGCTAAAAATGTGATCGGTGAGTTAGTTATAACCCTTCTTTTATTTGCCGCCGATGACCACCCTCGGCTTCGATTTACGATTGGTAGTTCATTTATCTTCTTTTGGCTTAGTTGGCATGTTTTGAAGGCCCTTTTTTAATCTCAAAAAAACCCTAATGCTCCGGAATGGCAAATCGGCCCTACCAAATCGTCCGGAATGGCGAAATTACCCTAGGAGCAAGTTACAAGGTCGGTTTTGCAAAAGAAAAAACACTCATGCCCTCCACGGCGGTATCGCATCCACATCCTAGGCCAATTGACTTCACGAGTGTGATGGAAGTGAGCTACTTTGGCGCTTCTTGGAGGTCGGGTGGTCTTCTAGCCCGCGGAACTTGGTCCCGAGGGGGCAATGTCGGCGTTTGAGTCCATTGGCGAGAGCCAAATCGCAATTCAGGAGAGGGAGGTGGCGTCAGTCCCAGGGGCCTTGGGGAGAAAATTCGGGACAAGCGGCTTCCGAGGGGATTTTTAGGGTCCGTGCTCGGCATCAACACCCCCACTCCACGTCAAGTCCGAGCAAGGTCCCGCCGAATCGACAAGGAGGGGCCTCCAAAGCGTAAACCACTGTGGGTTGCGGGTTCTAGAAGGGTTTTGCGTTTTGGGGGCGAGACTTGTCATTGCACTTGGGACTGGCGAGAAAGCTATGTAGAGAATACGGAACAAGAGGCCCGGCGGGTGGAGTTTGGGCCTGTCCTCCTCCCGATGTAGCAAGTAGAAGTTGGGGCGCTTTTGCGGTGGCAAGACATTCATAAATTTCGCAATTAATGCATTGTACGAAAATAAATTCTGATTTTTGCCGGCTGGATTCCTAATCCATCTCCGGCCTGACCCAATTTTGAAATTTTGGGAGAAGGTCTAGGTCAAAGGGTTAGCATTAGAGCGGTGGGGCAGCCCGTTGCGGGAACAGCGGCTGGCACCCTTCCCCAAGTCAAGCGAGGCCGGGGACCTTGCGGGGATCCCTCACAAGAGGGAGAGTCAGGACCCCAAGAGGCGGGATCCAAAAGCGTTCGAGGCAGCCCTTCACGGCGGCCCCAGGGGGCTGCGCTAATGACCACCCTCCGGAGCCGGTTCCCCTATCCGGACCGTTGGATCCTCCGTTCAGGGGCCCCTCTTGGGGAAGGCCCAAAAGATTCCAGATCGGTCGGGAGAACTTGTCAAACGGCGGGGCGTCGACGAGGTCGGCCTTGTAGAAACCCTTGATGTCTTGTCGTTCGGGCACGGGGAGGCTCAGGAATGGCAAATCGACCCTGCCAAATCGTCCGAATGGCGAAATTACCCTAGGGAGCAAGTTACAAGGTCGGTTTTGCAAAAGAAAAGAAACACTCATGCCCTCCACGCGGTATCCCAGCATCCACATCCTAGGCCAATTGACTACGAGGTGTGATGGAAGTGAGCTACTTTGGGCTTCTTGGAGGTTGGGTGGTCTTACGGCCCGCGGAACTTGGTCCCCGAGGGCAATGTCGGCGTTAGGAGTCCATTGGCAGAGCCAAATCGCGATTCGGAGGGGGAGGGCCCGTCGTCCCGGGGGGCCTTGGGGAGAGGAAGTCGGGGCAAGCGGCTTCGGGGGGGATTTTAGGGTCCAGTGCTCGGCGTCAACACCCCCACTCCACGTCAAGTCACGGCGCAAGGTCCCGCCCGAATCTGACAAGGAGAGGGCCTCCAAAACGTAAACCATGTGGTTTGCCAGGTTCTAGAAGGGTTTGCGTTTTGGGGGCGAGACTTGGTCTGTTGCACTTGGGGACAGAAGAGAAGCCCGAGAATCTGGGCAGGGGCCTGGCCGGGCGGAGTTTGGGCCTGTCCTCCTCCCGATGTGGCAAGTAGAAGTTGGGGGCGCTTTTGTAGTGGCAAGACATTCATAAATTCGCAATTAATGCATTGTACGAAAATAAATTCTGATTTTTTGCCAGCTGGATTCCTAATCCATCTCGACCACAGCCCAATTTTCAAAATTTTGGGAGAAGGTCTAGGTCAAAGGGTTAGCATTAGAGCGGTCGGGGCAGCCCGTTGCGGGACAACCTTGGTGGCACCCTTTCCCAAGTCAAGCGAGGGCGGGACCTTGCGGGGATCCCTCACAAGAGGGAGAGTCAGGACCCCAGAGGCGGGATCAAAAAGCGTTCGAGGCAGCCCTTCTGGCGGCGCTCCCGGGGCTGCGCTAATGACCACCCTCGGGCCCGGTTCCCCTATCCGGCCGTTGGATCCTCCCGTTCGGGGCCCCTCTTGGGAAGGCCCAAAAGATTCAGTCGGTCAGGAGAACTTGTCAAAGCAGGGGGCGTCGAGGGTCGGCCTTGTAGAAACCGCGGTGTCTTGTCGTTCGGGCACAGGGGAGGCTCGGAATAGCAAATCGACCACTGCCAAATCGTCCAGGAATGGCGAAATTACCCTAGGGAGCAAGTTACAAGGTCGGTTTTGCAAAAGAAAAAACACTCATGCCCTCCCGGCGTTATCCGCATCCACATCCTAGGCCAATTGACTACGAGTGTGATGGAAGTGAGCTACTTTGGCGCTTCTTGGAGGTCGGGGTGGTCTTCTGGCCCGCAGGAACTTGGTCCCCGGGGCAATGTCGGCGTTAAGAGTCCATTGGCGAGCCAAATCGCGATTCGGAGAGGGAGATCGCCCGTCCGTCCCCGGGGGCCTTGGGGAGAGAAAGTCGGGGCAAGCGGCTTCGGCGGGATTTTAGGGTCCGTGCTGCGGCGTCAACACCCCCACTCCCACGTCAAGTCCGCGCAAGGTCCCTTGAGAATCGACAAGGAGAGGGCCTCCAAAACGTAAACCATGTGGGTTGCGGGTTCTAGAAGGGTTTGCGTTTTGGGGGCGAGGACAATACATTGCACTTGGGACCTGGCCGAGAAAGCTGCACCCCAGAGAATATGGAGCAGGGCCCGGCGGGGCGGAGTTTGGGCCTGTCCTCCTCCCGATGTGGCAAGTAGAAGTTGGGGCGCTTTTGCGGTGGCAAGACATTCATAAATTCGCAATTAATGCATTTATGCGAAAATAAATTCTGATTTTTGCCCGGCTGGATTCCTAATCCATCTCCGGCCACGACCCAATTTTGAAATTTTAGGAGAAGGTCTAGGTCAAAGGGTTAGCATTAGAGCGGTCGGGGCAGCGGTTGCGGGGGCAGCAGAGGCTGGCACCCTTCCCCAAGTCAAAGCGAGGCCGGGGACCTTGCGGGGGATCCCTCACAGAGGGGAGAGTCAGGACCCCAAGAGGCGGGATCCAAAAGCGTTCCGAGGCAGCCCTTCTGGCGGCGCTCCCGGGGGGGTTGCACGCTAATGACCACCCTCCCGGGAGCCGGTTCCCCTATCCGGCCGTTGGATCCTCCGATTCGAGGGGGCCCCTCTTGGGAAGGCCCAAAAGATTCAGATCGGTCCGGGAGAACTTGTCAAAGCGAGGCGTCGAGGTCGGCCTTGTAAAAACGCGGATGTCTTGTCGTTCGGACCTTAGGAGGCTTTCGGAATGGCAAATCGACCACTGCCAAATCGTCCGGAATGGCGAAATTACCTAGGGGAGCAAGTTACAAGGTGGGTTTTGCAAAAAAAAAAACACTCATGCCCTCCACGACGGTATCCCGCATCCACATCCTAGGCCAATTATTTCGAGTGTGATGGAAGTGAGCTACTTTGGTGCTTCTTGGAGGTCGGGTGGTCTTCACCCGCGGAACTTGGTCCCCGGGGCAATGTCGGCGTTTCGAGTCCATTGGCGAGAGCCAAATCAGCGATTAGGAGGAGGGGGAGGTTGCCCGTCCCTTCCCGAGGGGCCTTGGGGAGAGGAAATGGGGCAAGCTTCGGGGGGATTTTAGGGTTAGGAGTGCTCTGGCGTCAACACCCCACTCCCGCGTCAAGTCCGCGAGCGCAAAAGGTCCCCAGAATCGACAAGGAGAGGGCCTCCAAAGCGTAAACCCCCGTGGGTTGCGAGGTTCTAGAAGGGTTTGCGTTTTGGGGGCGAGACTTGGTCTGTTGCACTGGGGACGGCGGTGGCAGCCGGAATATGGACGAAAAGGGAGGCCAGCGGAGGCGGAGTTTGGGCTGTCCTCCTCCCGATGTGGCAAGTAGAAGTTGGGGGCGCTTTTGCGATGGCAAGACATTCATAAATTCACTTAATTAATGCATTATGCGAAAATAAATTCTGATTTTTGCCCATTTGGATTCCTAATCCATCTCGGCCTACGACCCAATTTTTGAAATTTTTAGGAGAAGGTCTAGGTCAAAGGGTTAGCATTAGAGCGGTCGGGGCAGCCCGTTGCGGGGCAACGGTGGCACCCTTCCCCCAAGTCAAGCGAGGCCCGAGGACCTTGCGGGGATCCCTCACAAGAGGGGAGAGTCCAGGACCCCAAGAGGCGGGATCCAAAAACGTTCCCGAGGCAGCCCCCTTCTGGCAGCGCTCCCGGGGCTGCGATAATGACCACCCTCCGGGGCCGGTTCCCCTATCCGACCGTTGGATCCTCCGTTCGGGGGCCCCTCTTCAGGGAAGGCCCAAAAGATTCCGGATCGGTCCGGGAGAACTTGTCAAACCGCAGGAGGCCCCGAGGTCGGCCTTGTAGAAACATGATGTCTTGTCGTTCGACGCAGGAGGCTCGGAATGGCAAATCGACCCTTCCAAATCGTCCAGGAATGGCGAAATTACCCTAGGGAGCAAGTTACAAGGTCGGTTTTGCAAAAGAAAGAAACACTCATGCCCTCCACGACAATTATCCAGCATCCACATCCCTAGGCCAATTGACTCTACGAGTGTGATGGAAGTGAGCTACTTTGGTGCTTCTTGGAGGTCGGGTGGTCTGCCAGCCCGAAACTTGGTCCCCGGGGCAATGTCGGCGTTCGAGTCCATTGGCGAGCCAAATCGCTTGGAGGGGAGAGGGAGGTCGCCGTCCGAATCCCGAGGGCCTTGGGGAGAGGAAATCCGGGGCAGCAGCTTAGGGGGGATTTTAGGGTCCGTGCTAAAGCGTCCAACACCCCCACTCCCACGTCAAGTCCGCGGCGCAAGGTCCCGGCCAAATCTGACAAGGAGAGGGCCTCCGAAACGTAAACCATGTGGGTTGCCAGGTTCTAGAAGGGTTTGCGTTTTGGGGGCCGAGACTTGGTCTGTTGCACTTGGGACCTGGCAAGAAGCTGTAGAGGAATACGGAGCAAGGGGAACTGACGGAGCGGAGTTTGGGCCTGTCCTCCTCCCGATGTGGCAAGTAGAAGTTGGGGGGCGCTTTTGCAGTGGCAAGACATTCATAAATTCGCAATTAATGCATTGTACGAAAATAAATTCTGATTTTTTTGCCAATTTGGATTCCTAATCCATCTCAAAGACACAGACCCAATTTTTGAAATTTTGGAGAAGGTCTAGGTCAAAGGGTTAGCATTAGAGCGGTCGGGGCAGCCCGTTGCGGGGGCAACCCGAGCTGGCACCCTTCCCAAGTCAAACGAGGCCAGGACCTTGCGGGGATCCCTCACAAGAGGGAGAGTCCAGGACCCCAAGAGGCGGGATCAAAAAGTTCCCGAGGCAGCCCTTCTGGCAGCTCCCAGGGGGACGCTAATGACCACCCTCCCTTGGGGAGCCCGGTTCCCCTATCCGGCCAGTTGGATCCTCCGTTGAGGGGGCCCCTCTTGGGAAGGCCCAAAAGATTCAGATCGGTCCGGGAGAACTTGTCAAACAAAGCTGGGCGTCGAGGTCGGCCTTGTAGAAACCCCCATAGGGTGTCTTGTCGTTCCGGGCACGGGAGGCTCGGGAATGGCAAATCGACCCTGTCAAATCGTCCGGAATGGCGAAATTACCCTAGGGAGCAAGTTACAAGGTCGGTTTTGCAAAAGAAAGAAACACTCATGCCCTCCACGACAGTATCCCGCATCCACATCCTAGGCCAATTGACTACGAGTGTGATGGAAGTGAGCTACTTTGGCGCTTCTTGGAGGTCGGGTGGTCTTCTGGCCACGGAACTTGGTCCCCAGGGCAATGTCGACGTTCTGAGTCCATTGGCAGAGCCAAATCGTGATTCCGGAGAGGGGAGGTCGCCCGTCCGTCCCCAGGGCCTTGGGGAGAGAGGAAGTCGGGGCAGCGGCAGGGGGATTTTAGGGTCCGTGCTCTCTGGCGTCAACACCCCCCTCCCGCGTCAAGTCCGCGGCGCAAAGGTCCCGCCCCGAATCTGACAAGGAGAGGGCCTCCAAAACGTAAACCATGTGGTTTGCCAGGTTCTAGAAGGGTTTGCGTTTTGGGGGCCGAGACTTGGTCTGTTGCACTTGGGACTGGCGAAGCTTTGCAGCCGAGAATCTGAACAAGGGGAACTGGCGGAGCGGAGTTTGGGCCTGTCCTCCTCCCGATGTGGCAAGTAGAAGTTGGGGGAGCTTTTGGCGGTGGCAAGACATTCATAAATTCGCAATTAATGCATTGTACTGAAAATAAATTCTGATTTTTTGCCGGTTTGGATTCCTAATCCATCTCGGCCACGACCCAATTTTGAAATTTTGGGAGAAGGTCTAGGTCAAAGGGTTAGCATTAGAGCGGTCCGGGGGCAGCCCGTTGCGGGGAGCAACCCGAGCTGGCACCCTTCCCCAAGTCAAGCGAGGCCGGGACCTTGCGGGGATCCCTCACAAGAGGGGAGAGTCCGGACCCCAAGAGGCGGGATCCAAAAAAGTTCCCGAGGCAGCCCTTCCTGGCAGCGCTCCCCCGGGGGGCTGCACGCTAATGACCACCCTCCCGGAGCCCGGTTCCCCTATCCGACCGTTGGATCCTCCGTTCAGGGGCCCCTCTTCGGGAAGGCCCAAAAGATTCCAGATCGGTCCGGGAGAACTTGTCAAACCGCGGGGCGTCCCCGAGGGTCGACCTTGTAGAAACCCGGGCAGTGTCTTGTCGTTCGAGGCGCAGGGGAGCTCCGGAATGGCAAATCGACCCTTCCAAATCGTCCGGAATGGCGAAATTACCCTAGGGAGCAAGTTACAAGGTCGGTTTTGCAAAAGAAAGAAACACTCATGCCCTCCACGACAGTATCCCGCATCCACATCCTAGGCCAATTGACTACGAGTGTGATGGAAGTGAGCTACTTTGGCTCTTGGCCGGGGTTGGAGACTTGGTCCCAGGGAATCCGTGGTCTTGCGGCCATTCCGGAACTTGGTCCCCGTGGCAATGTCGACGTTTCGAGTCCATTGGCGCAGAGCCAAATCGTGATTCCAGGAGAGGGAGGTCGCCGTGGGCCCGGTTCCCAGGGGCCTTGGGGGAGGAAATTCAGGGGCAAGCAGATCTTCGAGGGGATTTTAGGGTCCATGGCTCTGGCGATTCCCAACATCTCCCCCACTCCACGTCAAGTCCGCAGCAGCAAGGTCCCCGTCCCGAATCTGACACAAGGAGAGGGCCTCCAAGCGGCGTAAAACCCTGCGGGTTTGCCAGGTTCTAGAAGGGTTTTGCGTTTTGGGGGCGAGGGAGATTGGTCATTGCTTGCACTTGGGACTGATGGCGAGAAATTGCAACCCGAGAATAATACGCGAACAAGGGAACCGGACGGGCAAATGAGTTTGGGCCTGTCCTTCTCCCGATGTGGCAAGTAGAAGTCTGGTTGGGGGGCTTTTGCGTTGGCAAGACATTCATAAATTCGCAATTAATGCATTGTAACGAAAATAAATTCTGATTTTTGCCGGTGGATTCCTAATCCATCTCCAAAGACCTGACCCAATTTTCGAAATTTTGGGAAGGTCTAGGTCAAAGGGTTAGCATTAGAACGGTCGGGGCAGCCGTTGCAGTGGCAACCGAAATGGCACCCTTCCCCAAGTCAAACGAGGCGGGACCTTGGGGGATCCCTCACAAGAGGGGAGAGTCCAGGACCCCAAGAGGCGGGATCCAAAAGTTCCCGAGGCAGCCCTTCTCGGGCAGCTCCCGGGGGCCGTGACGCTAATGACCACCCTCCAGGAGCCGGGTTCCCCTATCCGGACCGTTGGATCCTCCGTTCAGGGGGCCCTCTTCGGGGAAGGTCCCAAAAGATTCCAGATCGGTCCGGGAGAACTTGTCAAACCCATGGGGCCCCGAGGTCGGGCCTTGTAGAAACCGGGCAGTTGTCTTGTCGTTCGAGGCACCGGGAGGCTCGAATGGCAAATCGACCTTCCAAATCGTCAGGAATGGCGAAATTACCCTAGGGAGCAAGTTACAAGGCCGGTTTTGCAAAAGAAAGAAACACTCATGCCCTCCACGACAAGATCCCGCATCCACATCCCTAGGCCAATTGACTACGAGTGTGATGGAAGTGAGCTACTTTGGGCTTCTTTGAGGTCGGGTGGTCTTCTCTGCCCTGGAACTTGGTCCCTGTGGCAATGTCGACGTTTCGGAGTCCATTGGCGTGAGCCAAATCGCGATTCCGGGAGAGGGGAGGTCGCCCGGCCCGGCCCCGTGGCCTTGGGGAGAGGAAATGGGGGCAAGCAGCTTAGGGGGGATTTTAGGGTCCGTGCTCAAGGCCAACATCCCCACTCCACGCCAAGTCACTGGCAAGGTCCCGCCCCGAACCGACAAGGAGAGGGCCTCCAAAACGAAACCATGTGGGTTGCCGTGTTCTAGAAGGGTTTGGCGCTTTGGGGCCGAGACTTGGTCTGTTGCACTTGGGACCCGGCCGAGAAGCCGCAGCCGAGAATATGGAGCAAGGGAAGGCGGAGCGGAGGAGAGTTTGGGCCTGTCCTCCTCCCGATGTGGCAAGTAGAAGTTGGGGGGCTTTTGCGGTGGCAAGACATTCATAAATTCACCAATTAATGCATTGTGCGAAAATAAATTCTGATTTTTTGCCACCTGGATTCCTAATCCATCTCCGACACAATGCCCAATTTTTGAAATTTTCTGAGAAGGTCTAGGTCAAAGGGTTAGCATTAGAACGGTCGGGGCAGCGGATTGCGTGGCAACCGAAATGGCACCCTTCCCCAAGTCAAACGAGGCCAGGACCTTGCGGGGATCCCTCACAAGAGGGGAGAGTCCAGGACCCCAAGAGGCGGGGATCAAAAAAAAGTTCGAGGCTGACCCTTCTGGGCTCCCCTGGGTCAGACGCTAATGGCCACCCTCCCGAGCCCGGTTCCCCTATCAGGCCAGTTGGATCCTCCGTTCGGGGGCCCCTCTTGGGGAAGGCCCAAAAGATTCCAGGACGGTCTGGGGAGAACTTGTCAAACCGCTGGGGCGCCCCGAGGTCCGCCTTGTAGAAACCGGGAAGTGTCTTGTCGTTCGGGCACCGGGAGGCTCAGGAATGGCAAATCGACCCTTCCAAATCGTCCGGAATGGCGAAAATTACCCTAGGGAGCAAGTTACAAGGTCGGTTTTGCAAAAGAAAGAAACACTCATGCCCTCCACGACAAAGATCCCGCATCCACATCCTAGGCCAATTGACTCACGAGTGTGATGGAAGTGAGCTACTTTGGCGCTTCTTGGAGGTCGGGTGGTCTTCTCGGCCACCTAAACTTGGTCCCTGTGGCAATGTCGACGTTTCGAGTCCATTGGCAAAGCCAAATCGCGGATTAGGAGAGGGAGGTCGCCTGGGTCCGGCCCCCGTGGCCTTGGGGAGAGGAACCGGGGCAAGCGAGCCGGGATTTTAGGGTCCATGCAAGGCCAACACCCCACTCCACGTCAAGTCACGCTGCAAGGTCCCGCCCGATCGACAAGGAGAGGGCCTCCAAAACGTAAACCATGTGGGTTGTTGTGTTCTAGAAGGGTTTGCGTTTTGGGGGCGGAGACTTGGTACATTGCACTTGGGACCCTGGCCGAGAAGCCGCAGCCCGAGAATATGGAGCAAGGGGAACTGGACGGAGCGGAGTTTGGGCCTGTCCTCCTCCCGATGTGGCAAGTAGAAGTCGGGGGCGCTTTTGCGCTGGCAAGACATTCATAAATTCGCCAATTAATGCATTGTACGAAAAATAAATTCTGATTTTTGCCACTGGATTCCTAATCCATCTCCAAAGACACACCCCAATTTTTGAAATTTTCTGGAGAAGGTCTAGGTCAAAGGGTTAGCATTAGAACGGCCGGGGCAGCCGTTGCGTGGCAACCGAGCGGCACCCTTCCCAAGTCAAACGAGGCCGGGGACCTTGTGGGGATCCCTCACAAGAGGGGAGAGTCCGGACCCCAAGAGGCGGATCCAAAAGTTCCCGAGGCAGCCCTTCCTGGCAGGCCCCCGGGGCTGACGCTAATGACCACCCTCCCCGAGCCCTGTTCCCCTATCCCACCATTGATCCTCCGTTCAGGGGGCCCCTCTTCGAAGGCCCAAAAGATTCCGGATCGGTCCGGGGAGAACTTGTCAAACCGGGCGGGCGCCCGGAGGTCGGCCTTGTAGAAACCGCAGTTGTCTTGTCGTTCGGGCACCTGAGAGGCTCAGGAATGGCAAATCGACCCTTCCAAATCGTCCAGGAATGGCTAAATTACCCTAGGGAGCAAGTTACAAGGTCGGTTTTGCAAAAGAAAGAAACACTCATGCCCCCCCACGACAAGATCCCCGCATCCACATCCTAGGCCAATTGACTCACGCAGTGTGATGGAAGTGAGCTACTTTGGCGCTTCTTGGAGGTCGGGTGGTCTTCGGGCCACGGAACTTGGTCCCCGTGGCAATGTCGGCGTTACGAGTCCATTGGCAGAGCCAAATCGCGGATTCCGAGAGGGGAGGTCGCCCGTCCGAGTCCCGAGGGCCTTGGGAGAGGGAAATTCGGGGCAAGCTTCACAGGGGATTTTTAGGGTCCGTGCTCAAGGTCAACACCCCACTCCACGTCAAGTCACGGGCAAGGTCCCGCCGAATGTCGACATAAGGAGAGGGCCTCAAAACGTAAACCCCGTGGGTTTGCGAGGGTTCTAGAAGGGTTTTGCGTTTTGGGGGCCGAGACTTGTCTGTTGCACTTGGGACCTGGCCGAGAAGTCGCAGTAGAAATATGGAGCAAGGGGAACCGGCGGAGCGGAGTTTGGGCCTGTCCTCCTCCGATGTGGCAAGTAGAAGTAGGGGGGGCTTTTGCGGTGGGCAAGACATTCATAAATTCAAGTAATTAATGCATTGTACCGAAAATAAATTCTGATTTTTGCCATTTGGATTCCTAATCCATCTCCAGCACACTGACCCAATTTTCGAAATTTTGGAGAAGGTCTAGGTCAAAGGGTTAAGATTAGAAGCGGTGGGGCAGCCCGTTGTGGCAACCGAAGCCTGGCACCCCTTCCCCAAGTCAAACGAGGCCCGGACCTTGCGGGGATCCCCACAAGAGGGGAGAGTGGGACCCCAAGAGGCGGGGATCCAAAAAAGTTCCCGAGGCAGCCCTTCCCCGGCGCCTCCTGGCCGGGGGCTGACGCTAATGACCACCCTCCCGGAGCCCGGTTCCCCTATCCGAACCGTTGGATCCTCCGTTCAGGGCCCCTCTTCGAAGGCCCAAAAGATTCCAGATCGGGTCAGGGAGAACTTGTCAAACCGCGGGGCCCCGAGGTCGGCCTTGTAGAAACCGGGCAAGTGTCTTGTCGTTCGCACCGGGAGGTTCGAATGGCAAATCGACCCTTCCAAATCGTCCGGAATGGGTAAATTACCCTAGGGAGCAAGTTACAAGGTGGGTTTTGCAAAAGAAAGAAACACTCATGCCCTCCACGACAAGATCCCGCATCCACATCCTAGGCCAATTGACTACCAGTGTGATGGAAGTGAGCTACTTTGGGCCGGGTTGGAGGTCGGTGGTCTTCCGCCCACGGGAACTTGGTCCCCGTGGCAATGTCGACGTTCGAGTCCATTGGCGAGCCAAATCGCGGATTCCGGGAGAGGGAGGTCGCCCGCCCGGCCCCTGTGGCCTTGGGGAGAGGAAATTCCAAGCAGTTTCCCGGGATTTTAGGGTCCGTGTTCGGCATCAACACCCCCCACTCCACGTCAAGTCACGCGCAAGGTCCCGCCCGAACCGACAGGAGAGGGCCTCCAAAACGTAAACCCGTGGGTTGCCGTGTGTTCTAGAAGGTTTGGCGCTTTGGGGCCGACTTGGTCTGCTGCATTTGGGACCGCCGGAGAAGCCGCAGCCGGAATACGGAGCAAGGGGAACTGACGGAGGAGTTTGGGCCTGTCCTCCTCCCGATGTGGCAAGTAGAAGTCTGGGGGCTTTTTTGCGGGGCAAGGCATTCATAAATTCGCAATTAATGCATTGTACGAAAATAAATTCTGATTTTTTGCCGGCTTGGATTCCTAATCCATCTCCAAAGACACGACCCAATTTCCAAATTTTCGAGAAGGTCTAGGTCAAAGGGTTAGTGATAGAACGGTCGGGCAGCCCGGTTGTAGGCAACCGAAGGCACCCTTCCCCAAGTCAAACGAGGCTGACCTTTGCGGGATCCCTCACAAGAGGGGAGAGTCCGGACCCCAAGAGGCGGGATCCAAAAGTTCCCAGGAGTGACCCTTCCCGGCGGCCCTTCCGGCATCGGCGTTCAACACCACGTAGGCATGGCTGGCGGGGCGACCACGCCGCCGGCGCACCACACATTCAACGCCATCTCGACATAACGCCGATGATCGACGTTCCACGCCACGCCGCGACCACGCCGGGCACCGGGGACCACGTAGGCATCGGCCAGGCCACGCATGCCATGTCATCATCGACACAACGTCGATGATCGACGTTCTACGCCACGCGAGTACAACCACGCGGCCGTCGGGCGACCAGGTAGGCATGCCACGAGGCCTAAGGCGACACGTCACTCCAACCAAACGTCGATGATCGACGTTCAATGGTCACCGGTCGACGTTTGACTGGTCAACGTAGACGATCGACGTTGACCGTCGATTGTCGACCCGTTTAGGTCGACAATCGACGGACAAATGTCGATTATCGACGTTGATCCCTTGTAGTGATCCATGCATTAGCTAATGTGCGTGATCCAAGGTCTACCATAGTTTTGGAGCTACAACATACTGGTCCAATCTATCCACTTTTAATGTTTGTAATAGAAGCTCGAATCAGCATGTGGGAAATAGCAATGCTACAATGAACATGGGATCTCCACATATATTTTGCACGCGTATCCACATGTATCGATTGTGTTTATCTGCCTTGTGTAACTAAATCCAAGATACCAAGGGTGTCTTGTTAACAAGCTATATCGCCATGACCCCACTTGCCTGTGCACTCGTTGAAGAATGGATACTGCTGATATCCTGGCAATCAGACGAGCATGTTCCCAAGTCTCTATAAGGAAAATAAAGTCCATATCCCTAGCTATGGAGTTTAACATGTCACCTCTCTGCCATGGAAATCTTCTACAATTCTAGGAGCCCATACATAGGCATGATTTCTATTTAGACGTGTTCGCATGCGCAGCTAAAGTAGAAGCACCTCGAGGAGCTGCTGCATTAGCAACAATAGTAGCAGTTGAACTTGCATTAGTAGCACTGCGAGGGGCTCCAGCAGCAGTTGTTGCTCTTGCATTAACAGCACTACGAGGGATGTAGCAATAGTTATGGTCATATTTGCATCAACAGTTGTAGCGCAGGCACTTGTTCCAACAACTGGTGTAGTTGTGATGTTCTATACAACGTTTGGCATAGTATGGTTAGGTGGACAAAAATTCGCACCCTGTCATGTACCAGTGCATGGTGCAAATTTGATTTGGAAAGAATTTGAGTGAGAAAATATTTAAACGTGCCGAAAGAATTTTTTTTTTTTTTTTTTTTTTTTGAGGGTAAGATTATATGTAATATTAAATATAGGAAAATCATGTACAATGTGTGTAGAGAAGTAGTTACAGGGGTCACAGCACATGTACTGAAGGGAGCTTCTCCTCGTCTTTCCCACCTTGGGTACTATAAGGGGAGTCATCTATCTTCACCAAAAGGCAGGTACTATGGAGAGACGCAACCTCGTTCCACTGCTGGATCCTTAGCTGATATCCTTAGTTCAGAATATATAGAGTACATGTTTGACTATTCGTAGTTCCTTCTACTCCACTATTATCATTATCAACCCAATGACACTAGAAGAAGGAGTAGAGCCCCTAGAAGGTCCCTAATCTATCAAGCTCTTTGTTATAGTTTGTACCATACTTTCTGTGATGGGATAATGCCATGAGCGCAACCTCTGAGTTGAAAGAGTTCCTTAACTTTATTATGGATATCCCTTGACCACCCAAGGCCACATCACAATGGTGTTTTCATATGACCCACAATGCAAAGTTCACTAGGGAGGCCTCTATACAGCACCTATCTGCAACCAGTAGTTTTGGCCAAACCAATTGGTGTACCATTAGCCCAATAATGGGACTGATCCATTGCCAAAATTCTGTGATCATAGGACTGAAGAAGAGATGCCCCACAGATTCAGTGACATGACAATCAAGTGGACACATGTCGTCAACCACAATCCCTTTCTTGAATAAGCTTTTCTTTGTACTTAGTCCCCCTTGCAACTGTCCACCTGAAGAATTGTATCTTCCTAGAGCACATAGACTTCCAGGAGTTAGCCTCCCACGCACATCAAGATGGATCTTCATTGGGATCCATGTTTTATCCGAAGACATGCATGGAAGGATACCGACGCACTGAACACCACCACGAATTGGATCTACATCCCGAATGAGAAGACCTAGGAAATGCCAGCAAATGTTGTTGCTTTTCTCAATTCTTGATATGGGCTGCCACTTCTCCAGACCCCTCTGTTCATCAACAAAATGGATTTTACGCTGCACTCCATTGCATTTTGATGAGCTCTTTGAATAAAAAATGTCCAATCCTCCATTGCAACCCTAATGCTAGTGTTAGTGCTTTTGGGCTTGAGACTCTTCTCTTGATGGAATACCAGTTTGTTCTCCAACAGCAACAAAAACTGGTTGCTGAGTACCATAATCAAGTTCGACCCCAAGATGATACGAGGGATCTTGCAAATTTTTCTCCTCCAGATACTGTACCCATTTTTCTCTCCTCTGAGTGTTCTTTGGTGAGGGGGATTGTTAGTCCCGTGCCCTAAAGCACGTGACTATTCCTAAGGTACTGAAAAGAGCCAAAGGGAAAGGGTCAGGCATCCACGTCAGCAGTTAAGGCCATGCCAATCAAGAAGAAGAGAACATCGACTCCACGACATAAGGAATCCACGGCCCGCCAACTTTCAGTGCCAATCATTATGGCAATAATGATTCCACACAGGTCATGGCAGAGATCATGGGATTAGGTAACCAAAGATCCACAGACGGCAGGTCCTTTCCTATTTTGGATAAAGGACATTATACTATATATACCAATAGATTAGACTGAGATCTTTAAAAAAGTTCAAGCATTTTGTTGTCTCAACTTTTTAAGGAGCTTTTTCATGTATTCTCATTGATCTTTTAAAAGACCCTTATTTTTTATCAGTGTCTTCTTTTTGTCCTTTTCTCAATTTTGTATTGCAAAACTCGCGTGACCATTGAGGAGTTGTTTGCAGGACACAAGGGTTCTCACAGAGGAATTTCTCCAAACCCTCCAAAATCCGGACACTAAACAACTTCTGAATGTAAGTTTCTATCGATCATTCTAAATTTTAATTTTCTATGCTGGAGTACTCCCTCCATAGTTTTCCCATTGCTGCTTCAATAGATTTGTATATATCATTTCCTCTTATATTTTGTCAAGTTCTATCATGGAATAATATCCATGTTTATTTTTTTCAATATTTAGCAATCAAATAGATAACTTGCTATTCTGATGTGTTTACAGATTAACGTAATTAAAATGCCAATAAATTGGAAGAACTATAATGCTAGAGTGCTCCGTTCAGGCTTCCTATTGATTTTTCTTAATGGTGCTTTAGCAAAGGCATATGTCTTTCCTCTTATATCCTAGCAAATTATTGGGATGTATTTTGCTTCAACAAGCGCTAACATCATTGTGATTCTTATACATGTAAGTAGTCATTTTTGTGTTGCATTGCACATAAGGTGATCCAAGTTAATGTGTCGGCTTGATCCTATGCACATGTGTGCTATTATAAGTTGTTTACAGATAACATTTGAATCATTGTCATGATACATCATCCATTAAATAGAAATCTTTGTGGTGAGATATCATCCATTGAATAAGAAATTTGAGTCATCTATTGCTATGCCCAACTATCTCTTTAGCGAGTGGTACTTTTGTTTTAACACTACAACTCTCTTGAGGTCTTTTGATTTTACATCCTGTCCTTATGCCCGGTATTGTTGGGCGCCAATTTTAGTATATATTAAGAAACACCCCGAGAGGCATCGAAACTAGTCAATGCCTAAGTCAAGCTAAAACTAGTCAATGCACCCAAAGTCAACATTCATTACATACAATATATAGTACAAAGGTACATAAGAAATCCCACACAAAACACAACTTTGAACTATGCAAGTGCATATCAATATGATCTCTGCACTAAATGCAATCCATCAATTATGTCACACACTTTGCTTTATCTTATCTAAGTTCCATTATATATCACCTTTACTTTCTTAAAGATACATTAAGGATGTAGCCATTATATGACATTATTTCTATCGACCTTTACAAACCTGGCAACTGTAAGTAATTTGTTATGTAGTGGTGATGTTCTCGTGGCATTGTAGCTATTAAACCTTGCATTCAAACTACTTTCCAATACAACTGATTTGTAATAATGTTGTCAAGCTAGTAATGGCATTGAACTTTCATTTATTCCTTGTATCTACAAAGTCAATACGAGAAGCATGTAAGGATTTAAAGGATTGAGAAGCATGAACAAGTATTTAAAGGAGACATATCTTTAAAATCTACTTACTGGGTTATTTAAGGTTCTATAATCCATCGGTGTAGGAACTTGTTTATGAGGTTCATGTGATCATTAAGAAGCATGGCAGGGGCAAACACTGAAAGCCAAAGTGCACCCATTGAGTGGTTAATTTAATCGATTGTTATTATTGTAGGAGGAAGTAATCTCGCTATGTCATTCTCATCCCCACCATCTCTTCTGGTCTTCCCTTTCCCTTGTCGGGTTCTCTATTATTTATTTATTTATTGGGGAGTGGGGAGTATATGCATATCCATTCATCTCGAAATGTTGGATAAAATAAAAAGCCAAAATCCTCTTCTTCTTTTTTGTTGCCTCTTGGGAGCAATCGGTGGATTTGAAAGATGACCTTTGGATGATGATGATATAGTAATATGCTATGCATGGATGCCTAATGATTTCCTATCTAGAAAGACCAGTTGTCCCACATAAGTCTTAGTAAAAAGGTACCGAACTAAAGCAATCCACATCTCTAAAGGATTTTCGAAAAACTATTGTGCTTCATGAAGAAAAGCGATACAAATTTGTTTAACTTCTTTAACTCACGGAAGCAAAGCATTGCGTCTTTATCTATATTTATCTTGAGATCATTTATGCCTTATGGATCAAAACATTGTATTTCATATTTACTTCTTTGTATTCGCATCTCTACCCATTTGAGATCTGGATCATACAAATTTAACTAACTTTCTTATGTAGTGGTGGTGTTCCCATGGCTTCTTTAATGTGGAACATTGAAAATAGTGCAAAGAGAAGTAAATTTCATGAGGTTTGTTAAGCCTTGAAAACGGAATCCGCTTGATGCCTTATGCAAGGTTGTTCAATTCAATGGATAGAATCTTTTCACAAAGCTTGTGTAACCATAAGGTTCAGGAATTATCTTCTCGAAAGAGAGAAAAAAATTCTGGCAAACAAGGTCATAAAGCCGGATTTTTTTGGACCAAGGTCCCTTTTGTTTTCTTATCATTGTGTTCTAGTGTTTATGATGTGCAGGTACAATGGTAACATGCATCTCGGCTTCTTCTTGTATCGTGGGATACTTTTATAGGAGTGACTTTAGTAGCCTTGTGTTTTGTCCAAGCCCTTGCCAGGGGCATATCGCTTGGGTTTTTCCTCGAAAACCTAAAAAAACTAGGTTTTTTAATCCCAACAATAAGCATCCAACATGTATAATAGCCAACATCTGTGCAAATATTATTTTTGGCATCCAGGTTGATATATATTCCCTGTGTTTTTCATTTGCTATGAGTAGCTTGCAATTGTGCAACTAATGACTTTTAAATTATTATAGAAAATTGTTGAGATGGATGAAAAGCCTATCTAGTCATGTTGTTATAACTTGTGAGACGAAGCAAAGAATTTTGTTTCGTGGCATCTATCCTGAAATATGATTTATATGTCCGGCTACAGATTATTGTCATTCTGGATTTCGACCAAATACACAAGTCTCCCATATATAACCACATTAAGTGTATATTTGGTAAAATTAATCAATTATCCTTCTTGTATGAAAGAACAATTTCATCCGTCTTTTATGATTGCCTTCTCTTTTTCCTCCTCTCCTCCCCCACTTTTTTTTTTTTTTTTTTTTTTTTTTTTTGGGGGGTGGGAAGAGGATATGCATTAGCCTCAAAATATCGGATGAAATAAAGGCTAAAGCTCTCTCTCTCTCTCTCTCTCTCTCTCTCTCTCTCTCTCTCTCTCTCTCTCTCTCTCTCTCTCTCTCTCTCTCTCTCTCTCTCTCTCTCTCTCTCTCTCTCTCTCTCTCTCTCTCTCTCTCTCTCTCTCTCTCTCTGGGGTTTTCTGAGTGGTAACACACTAGTTCCTTAACAATCTTGGGTCTCGAATTCAGCTCCTTTTCGGTCTTGTTGGGGGTCAAAATCCCCAAAGCCGCAATGTAAGGTGGGTGGTTGGCGGGGGCCCAACCAAGCAATGTAGTGTGGTGTGTGGTCACATGATGGATGTCGCTTAGGATGGACGTTAAAACTACTATCTATCTATCTATCTATCTATCTCTCTCTCTCTCTCTCTCTCTAATTGTTTCTTGGGAGCAACCTATTGATTTCAAGGATGGTCTTTGGATGACTAAACAAGTAAAGGTTTCCTTGTTCATAAAGGCCAATTGGCCTATATTCATTATGCGTCTTAGAAAAAAAAAAACTAATCAAATTAAAGCAATCCACATCTCCAAATTGTGCTTCATGATAGAACGTGATACAACCATATCACTATTTGTTTCACTTCTTCAAGTCACGGAAGAATTACATCTTTCTCTGTGTTCATTTGGAGATCATTTATGAAATGCATTAAAGATCTCTATTTTTATCTTACTTCATCCAATTAATATCATTTATGCGATATGGATCTAAACATTGTATCTCATATTTACTTCGTTGTATTCACATCTCTATCCATCCTAGATCTGGATTAGATAAATCTAACTTTGTTATGTAGTGGTGGTGTGTTCATGGCTTCTTTAATGTGGATAGCGAATTTCTTTTACAACATGGAAAATAGTGCAAATAGAACTAAATTTATTGGATTCTCCGTGGTGTGGCTGTATACAACTAATTCCAAGAATGACGCACTAAGATGCTTGAATTAAAGAGTCCACATAAGTAAAGAGAAGCACGATGAAGAAGAAGATGAAGGAAGCACATTCCCAGTTTCATGAATAAGCTCCACTTGCTCGGTAGTTCTAGAAGCATGCTCACTCTGGCGGAGTGATTTTGAAGTATGCAACTGCATATCAATAACATCTTGCAATTCACCAATTATGTCAGACACTTCGCTTTATCTTATCTGAGTTCCATTAAATTTCATCTTTATTTTTGTAGGTATACCTAAAGGATCTAGTCATTGTATGACTTATTTCATCTTAATTATACCATCAACCTTTATAAACCTGACAAAGGTTATGTATTGGTGATGTTCTCGTGGCATTGTAGCTATTAAGCCTTGCACTCAAACTATTTTCCAATACAATTGATTTGTAATAATGTTGTCTAATAGAAAGGAGGCATTTCTTGAGAATGAAATCCACTTGTTGGTTTATGCAAGGTTCTACAATCCAGTGGTGTGGTTGTTCCCTGGCTCCCTTCCTCTTCAATATAGCAGCAGAAGCTCTCTCACAGTTATTCCTGCAAGCATCTGCAGATGGTCTCATTCAGGGACTAGAAATTTGGGACGGTTCTCAACAAATCTGTAACCAGTATGCAGACGACTCATTTCTGTTTATCGAGGTAGAGGAAAACAATATGTCATGTGCAGGACAACTACTGGCCACCTTCTCAATAGCTTCAGGTTGCCTCATAAATTGGAAAAAATGCTCAGTGCAGTGGCCTTTGGAGAACAGGCATCCCATATGTTTGGAAAGCTTGCCATGGAAAATTATCCCTGAGGGTGAACACTCCAGCTTGTTAGGAATCCCAGTGGGCATTAACCTCACTAGTGCACGAATATGGGATGAAATGCTACTAGGCCTACATAAACACCTAAATTGGTGGAAGGTAGCAAAGTTATCCCTTGCAGGGAGGATTACTGTGGCAAAGCATGTGCTAGGTAATACTTATGTATACATTCATCAATTCTACTTGCTCCGAGGGAGAAGGTGCAGGAGTTAGAAGGGCTGATTCGAAACTTCGTCTGGGGAGGTAATGAAGAAGGTGCAACGATCAAAATTGCTTGGTGGAAGTGCAAGAGGGACAAAAGTAAGGGGAATTGGTATGTTTGACATAGTCTTACAGAGCAAAGTATTAATAGCCAAATTCATATAGATGATTCTTCAAGAAAAGGTGAAGCCTCCAGGTTTGCACCTCATCAACCAAGCTCTATTAAATTCTTGTAAGCATAGTAAGCCCTCCGTCAAGGTCTCGCTTCCATGGTCTCTCTTTTTTTTATCTCAAGCCATGTAAAGAAGCCTCCCCTTCTGAAGGGTCTTATTTCGCTTGGAATGCCATAAAGAAACTATTCACGCTTTTGATATCGGCAAATTTAAAGGGGGACCTCCCCTCCATGGTGGGTACCCGTGGAATTGCACAATAAACAAGGCCCATTAGGTATAGTGACGCGAGGATTGTGAAGAGATGGAAAACTGTGGTATACATTCTTGTATGGTATATGGGAGAGCACCTCGCCGGTTGGGAAGCATTTCAAGCACATTTTTGGTTTAAAGGAGGCGCACAAGATAATTTGGGAATGTGTGGCTTCGCATACTCCCAAACACAATAAATAGAGGAGATCAAAGTCCATGGGTCGTACATCCTTCGATCATTACCAAGCAAGTTTGTGAAGTCATGCTACGAGGTTTGAAGACTAAGGGATTTCTTCCGGTATCTCCCAAGTGGGAGCTAGTGATCATGGAGGACATCCTTAAAAACATCCGGAGAAACGCTTATTGAAATTCCTCCCTCCACCGAATCAACGCCTTTCTTTGGCAAGTGATCCACAGGGGTCCCAAGGGTCAATCATCTAGTCTCCAAATGGGACAATAACGTGAGCCCACTTTGCCCTATGTGTGAAGAGGAAGAAGAATCCATAGAACATTGTCCGGTGGAATGTGGGATGTTTGCATGAATTATGGGCCCGAGTCCGGATAGGTTCGAATACCCCTTAGGAACCAAAGAATTCTTTGCTAGGAATTCTCCCTCCGTAATGGTGTCCCAAGAAGAAGATTTCTTTTCACATAACCGTGGCACCGGATGATCCGGTCAATATGGAAAAGGAGGAATGCCCGAGTCTTCGCTGAGAATCAGGAGGTACTCAGCTACTTCACCTGGTACTTGAAAGACTTAAAAAATTTAGGCTAATTTTTAAATGTGAAGAAGAGGTAAAGAAAGAAATATGGGGCACCTATTTTAATCTGGTCTAGGTCGGGAAAGAGAATAGTACAAGCTGGAGCTATGTAGCTACCCCCATCTCATATTCGTGAATGGGTGCACCTCTGCCATGTGGCTTTGTATCATTCTCTCTAAGTAAATAAAATCTTTTTTTTATCCCTCAAAAAAAAAAGAAAAAAACAATCCAGTGGTGTGGAAACTTGTTCATGAGGTTCATATGATCATTAAGAAGCTTGGCAAAGGATAGAAAGAAGGCAAGCCATGAAAACGAATTTCACTCGGAGGTTTACATTTTTATTTATGTTCATCTCGAGGTCATTTTGAAATGCATTAAAGATCTATCTATTTTATCTTACTTTATCCAGTTAATATCATTTACGAAATATGTTTCTAAACATTGTATCTCGTGTTTACTTCATTGTATTCACATCTCTATCCATACCAGTTCTAGAGCTGACAGATTTAACTAACTTTGTTATGTAGTGGTGGTGTTCTCGTGGCTTCTTTAATGTGGATGGCGAATTTCGTTTACAACATGGAAAATAGTGCAAATAGAACTAAATTTATTGGATTCCCCATGGTGTGGCCATATACAACCCATCCCGAAGGATGACGCACTAATATGCATTAACTAAAGAGTCTACATAAGTAAGAGAAGCACGATGAAGAAGAAGATGAGGGTGGCACACTCCCAGTTTGGCGAATAAACTCCACTTGCTGGGTAGTTTTAGAAGCATGCTCACTACGGCGGGCTTCGGCAGCAGCGCGTTGTTCCTCGGCTCGGCGGTGAGTGGCAGCTAACTTGTTCATGAGGTTCTCGTGGGCATGGGCGCGCATTCGCTCGATTTTGACCTGCAAGAGTGGAAGGTAGTGGTGTCAAAACATGGAACACAACCTCAAAACAACATGTGGAATAGAAAATGTGAAGAACCACCAAAAACAGGATTCTAGAATAGAAAACATGAAGGTGAACAATTGTTTTTCATAAAAGAAAAGAAGTGTTCTTAATGTAAATAAATGGCCAGAGTACAGCGATAAAATAGGGTTTTCAGACCCGGCATGTGGAACACATTATTTTAGGGTAAGCGTTTCGATGCCGAGGACGAGGTGGAGGAGGGAGCTTAATCCGATCCGACAGATTTCTGCAACAAAACATTTTTCAAATGCTTCCGCTGCAGCACGGTCGGCAGAATGATAGCGATGTTCCTGTCTCCTTCCTGCTCCTCGATGCCAATCTTTAAAAGCAGGCACGTGATCTCACGTTCTAAGACTTCCATTCCACTTAACTACGCATAAATAATATTTCTTAAAGCCATATAGCTCTGGGCTCGATTTGATCCTTTCCAAGTCTCTGTTCTTCGTGAAAGCAATTGGGCACCTGGATTTGGGTCGTCTAAAGCGATGGTTTGAATTTGAATTTGAATTTAAACAGAACTTTGAATACGGCAGACCAGGTCTCAAGAAATGTTCCTTTTGCCTATTAAAATATGGTTCTCTCTTTTTTCAAGGACCTAGAGCATATTTCCATACGTTTCACACAATGCAAGAAGAGGAAAACAACATTTCAAGTTATGTCATACCTCAATTCTCCTCATTTCTGCCTCGGCCTTTGCTTTTTCATGATTCTCCCAAGCTGCAATCTTGGCTTCATCTCTTTTATATCTGCAATCAACAACAATGTCAACTTATAACAGAATTATAGGTTCTAGTAACCTGCGAGGAAACATTAGGGTTTGGTCATACCTTGCCATATACTTGGACTTTTCAGCTTCCTCCCAAGCAATGGCCTTGCTCTCTAACATATTCTTCTTAACCTCTTCTAAATCTATATTCTTTAGGCTCTTGGAGGCATCCTCCTCCTCTTCTTCACGAGATGCCCAAGCTGTGATATTTGCCTTCCCAAGCTGTGCACCCAAGGCAAGAATTTCCTGCCTTGTTTTTGCATGCAATTCCTTCTCAGATAGTTCTGGTTCATTCTCATTAGTCTCAACATTGACTGCTTTCTTTTCTGTGTCATCCTTGGTGGCAACAGCTACTGCTCTTCCAGGAGTCGAAGGCCTCGAAGAAACAGGGCTTCTAATAGTTGGTGTTGTGGCCCTGAGTGGGGTTCCAGTTCTTGATGGTTCCTGGCTAGCTATAGGGGTCATCTCAGTTCCCATGTCTCGCATTGAAACAGACCGCAAACCTGGAGGCGGAGCATACGGATTCGGTTCATGCGGAGAAATTGGAGTCCTCAGTGCATCATTTTTATTGAGATCAAAGGGTGACTGGTTATCTGCAGGCATTGAAGTTTATGAACATTAGTAGGTCTCAATCTTCTCAAGACACATGAATGAAATACATTCAACTAGCTAGAAATTCTCCAGTAAAGATTTTACTCAAACCATTGCCTAGCCCTACCTACTAGGAAACAGGCCTCATCTTTATTGAACTCACCACCAAAAACAGGAAAATCTGAAGTCGGCTTCTCTGTTCGGAGAGCTTCAGGGGACATTCTGACGTCTTTGGTATCACTAAGGTCAATACCAACCAAATCTTCAATAGGGTAACAATCCAAGGAGCTCATTGATCTTGCCTTTGGGGCTGCAGATGGGCTAGGCATGAAGGTAAACTTTGCCACGCCCATTTTCTTGGTCCTCTCTGCAATAATTCTGGAAGAAGTGTGATACTCCAGGCCATCATCTGGCTTCAGTCCTGGTTTTAACAAGTTAGGCATTTTACAAGGCGTCCCTGCTGTTGTGCAAGCATTGATGCTTTTCTTCCTGCATTCAGAAGTGCATGGCTAGGCAATGCCTTTGGCTGAGACACTCCATTCTTCACCTTGCTCCTATCTCCTGAAGGAGCACTTACTAGCCATTTCTCAGCATCATCCCACTTAGAAGGCGCATGCTTTGCCATAGCGACAACTACAGACCTATGGGCAGCTCTCTCGCGATGAAAATCAAAACTGGAAACACTGGCATTCTCATAACCACTATCATAGTCATTGGGCTCATCATCAGGGCCTCTATTTCCACACAAATTTACACTAATTGGCATACCATTTGTAGCATCCATGGATCTGCCATTTGCAAGGGGTATGCCACCATGCTTTTTTCTAGTATCTGGCAGTTTCTCTACATCACAAGCATGCACTTTGACTAGTGTACCTTGGTTTTCTTTGAATTGAGAAGGGGGACCTTTTGTTGGATTTGGTTTGTCACAAGCAGGCGACATTTCTATTGAAGAAAACTTGTTGAAACCCTCACTCTCTGGAGACCAGGCATTTTCTCTGCCATTGACAAGGTCGGAGGGCATCCGTAAGTTAAATGCACCTGTAGAAAAGGGCATCCAAAGCTGAATCAAGGACAAAGAAAAACAACCAAAGACATGGTCTACAACTGCCATGTCTTATCTTTCAGACAATGAAGGATGCCATGGCCATGGCGCTATTTCAGATTTTATCTACATACCTTTTACAAGAACATCGACTCCTCCCATAGTTGCAGAAACAGATGAATGTCTTGTGTGAATTCCCTCTACATGCAACATCTTTGCACCATTTCCTGCAGAGGAAAGAAAGAGAACTAGAGATAAGAACAGTTTTTGAGACCAATGAAAAGGTTGAATGTACCTACCTTCTGGAGATGACATGCGCTTTGGACTGAGAGGAAGGACTGAAGCTGGAATCAGTGTTTTTACACCATCCATTCTTCGGGCCCTTTGTCTGTTACTCCCTTTTGTCCGATTTAACAGAGATTTACAAGGCTACCTTCCTTGGCAAGGTCCCCGGAGAGGGATCTTCGGTCTGACTACCCACTTGATCCTCGCATCACCATACCAAAGATCTGTGACCCAAGAACAAAGAAACTACAACTTTGCTGACGCCTTGGCTATAGCATGGAATGCTTTGTCTCAAACAAGTGAATCATGGGGATTACAGTTGGATTCAAATCTACAATTAAAAAAAAATCCAAGTGGCTCCCCGTATCCTGTCCTGCCCTATCCATTTGAAGCAGCAGCCCTGAATTTATCTCTGTGTCTGCAAATGCCTTGCTGATCCTGAGTAAATAACATATCCAAGCCAGCACCTGATTCTATCTGCATTTGTTGCTAAGCGATTTACTCTGTTCCATTTGTACTCTGAGAATGTATAATATGCTCGACGATTGTGCAGAGAAGAGCAACTTCTCAAAAAGTAAGGATTTAATGAGCTCGCCGGTACAGATTTAGAAACCCAAAGTTCTGAATTCGAGAAATCAATTTGCTCCCAAATGTCAATGCATTCTACAGACCATAAACCATTTGCATGGCTTGGATTTTCCAGCACCAGACAAGCAAAATGGAGCTCCTTTTCCCTTCTTTTTAATGCTTAGGCTGGAAAAGCTCGAAGTACAGGACTCGATCAACCCGATAACAGAGGCAAAACCAAAGGACGCTGAGCTTTTGTGAGGACACAGAGATGGCGTGTGTTGGAATTACCGGGTAAAAGGCAGATTACTTGCAATGAGGAAATACCCACATCAAGAAAAATGCGCTATCAGAAAAACGACATTTAACTCCGTTCCCTGCTGGTTGCAGTCGCCATCGCCCTGCTAAGAACCCGCTATAAGAATTACCAACCGTGCCATAGCTCTGTAGGCTATGGCAGAGGTTTGTGCCTGGTATTATAAATTTTGGGACCACATCAGCTATGTTTCAAAAGGACTGTTTTGACACCTCATATTTTATTGTGAGAAGACGTGGACCCCTATTTTCATTTTTGATTTCTCTTTTGCTCCCTGTTCATCATGGATGGGATTCAATAAATTTTCTAGTTGCCATTGTCGGACTATGGACCCCTCGCATGTTCCAAATTATGGCCATGTGAATGTCCTTGAAATGAAGACAAAGTTGGCTTTCCATCCATTTCAGTCTCCTTGTTGTTTAGTGAATCATGGTAGAGTAGAATAAAAATTTTGACGCATGAAATGTGTCTCATTATAGTGAATGATCATGCAAAGTAAGGTGTTCTGGCCCTTGAATTATTACAGTTCCATGCACCTTCACACTTATATGCTCTATATATCTATATTGCCTTACAGTTATATGCAGGTCATGATATAGAAAACCAAACATAAAATTTACCAGTTATTGCAATTATAACATAACAAAAATAGTTATAGATATATCACTAAATCCGCCTTTTATCACTAAATTCGGGACTTACATGCCTGAATCCACACAAAATATTCTAGGCATCATGACATGTACGCCCTTATATTAAAAGCACTAGAAATGGAATACCAATTGTACAAAACACAACAAAAGTTTAGGTTTAAGATGAACAAATACACAGTGGTTCAAATATCCACTATGAATCCGACATTTAGATTTTTATATCAAATGCGAACATGATAAAATTTGCTCCATTATTGTTGAACTCAAGCAAGGCCACTGAGCACACGAAAAAAGGGCAAACTGCTATACCATGCAGATTTTGGAACAAAAATATTGGTAATTTGTCTATAGCACATACATATTAATACAACATGCTGGTAACATTACGTTGGTAACACCGAAATGCAAAGGGCACCACTCAGCAACACAAGCTCTACTAGAATCCAAACACTCGACAGCCTGCACCAGAATGCAAGTATGCAAAGTCCCACACAACGATGCAATACACAGTCCCAAAGTACAGAAAGCATATCCATGCCGCCAACCCATGGTCCAAATGCCCCACTAGCCCAAAACATTCACAAAAGAACATTCGATCCATAAAAATTAAATTACATTATATTATATTGATCATGCCCACATTGGACCTTAAAGGTCATGGAGCAGAAATATTTACATTTGATTAATTTTCATAAGCAAATTATGATGAGAGTCCACTGCCTTAATATACAAACCAAGATCATGTGGCCTCATGCTGAGGATAGTATCAAGGCATAACTCATCAATTCCAAATTTGTCGCGAATATCCGAGTATGCAGAACACTGCGTAAGTACATGTGTCTCATCCTCTAGCGCTTGTTGATCACAGAAAACACTCTCCTTGGGAATCCCTGCCCATCTTCCTGTCTCTATACCAAGATGATGCGAGCTTGTCCTGTACCTAGCAATCGTTTGCTTGAGATTCCTTGACATATTGGCTTTCAAATAGTCTTGATCTGCATAAACCATCATCGGGTTAACATCCTCAATCTACTTTGTCATCCTGCTACCTTTTACCGACCAGAGGCATGCTACCGCAAGGGTCTGCAGTAGATCTCAGGTGCCAAGCTCCTTGTCTGGCCAATTCTCTGCTGTAACACCCCAACTGTTTGCCCGCTCCATAAGATCATGATGCCAGCCTGATGTTTGCGTGTGGAGAAAGGCCCGTTTGGAGGGTCGGTGGTCAGGTTGCAGCTGAACTCTATTAGCAAAATTTATTGTTTGATAGAGTGCTTCTACCTCTAGCAGAAGCATACCCGCCTCAGCCAACATGATGGCGAAGGGTGTTTGATTTTTCACTCCCAATTCTTCTCTAAGAAATATCTTCAGGACCATCTCAACCTGTTTCCATTGCCTGGATGATAGGCTAGGCCCCCAAACGGGAGAGCCATAACAAATAGTTCTCAAACATTATTTCAAACATAGGATGAAGCTCTTGGTAGGCACAGGCATCGACATGCCTTAAATTCAAAAGCATACATTAGAAGCTCCAGCACAAACCAAACATCCACACTCCAACATAAGGTTTCGCGAACCGCAACAAGCCGATGCAATAGAATAAAGGATTGAAATGGGGATATATATGCAAGTCGTGTGCTATTGATGCTCCAATAGGCACATAAGCAAAAACCATAAATTACTTCAAAAGATCGGCCGAGCACCTACGATCTACGAAACTTAATCTGGAATGCCTACCATATTCCATACCAAGAACCATAACTCCGAAACAGCAATGTTCTCGCGCCATTAGAAACGTTAGCAATCAAATACATGTCGAACCTTAGGAATTTGGCCAAAACACTAAACTGCAGCTTTTGTCGCCCGAGCAGGACCAAAGTTAAAAGGGATTAGTGTAGAGTTCCTTAGAAACCATCAAAGCTTGGACTAGTTCTCTTGAACATGAAAGCAATATAAATTTAACAAATTATTTTCCACCAGTACTATAAGTTAAAGGCTATCTCAATGGCACAAAACCTAAGATAGATCAACACGAGGTTAGATTCTTGAAGTGTCATTGGTTGTTCGAATGTAGTACTAACCAACTCGCAAATGGAAATTTGACAAATGATAGCACTTCATTGAACTGCGAGAAAGATCAATACTGAATTGAATTCAGTTGAATTGAATTGAGTTTAATCGAACATTTGCTCTGAATTGTGGTGTGTGGTCACATGTCCAGTTGGATGCTGCCTAGTGGCGTGACGTTAAAACTACTATCTATCTATCTATCTATACAATCCTAGGATCTCTATAGTAACTATGTGTATGTCAATTTTGAATCAGATATCATCTAAGTCTCTACAAGGTTCACATCAGGATTGCCTCTCCTTGGCTGTCCTCATACCATGAATCCTTGATTGATGCATTCTTGCGTGTGCCATTTCATCATCTCCTCTAATGCCTTGGCTACCTGTTGTAGGTCCCCTTTCTCCTTCATCATGTTTTCTAGTACTCCATCCCGTCTGATCATTGTGTGTTTCGCATGATATGATCATAAACTAGTTGTTTCACTATCATATTCTTCATCTTCTACTTTCTATAAATTACATGGTCTACATAGTCTTTTTTCTCTTTCTATCTTTCTCCACCTATCCCTTTCTCTCCTTAAGTCATGGCTTCCCATCTTGTGGTTTTGTGGTTGCTTCACATCCTCTCCGTGGACGATAAAATCGTATTCTATTATATTCTATTCTATTCTCTTGTTCGTATAGCCAGTGTCCCACTATTCTTTCGGAATTGAACATTCATAGAAGCAACTCTATTTTTTCTCCTTAATGAGTTGTGAGCCGACTGCCAATTGCCACTTCTGTCCGTCATTAGCCATCCGGTTGGTCCATTCATGTGTGTCTCGGAACCAATCTAATTGATCTATTATGTGGAGTATATTTGAGTCCAAAATGGCAATTCAAGGTAGCTTTTGTATACTTTGGTGGCCTAGGTCTCGTATTAGGTATTTGACTGTCCTTTCTCATGTTCTCAATTCCATTAATATCCCTATTTCATATACCATTGTATCTGATGTCATTTTGGTTCTCACTTTGAATTCTTGACCATGTAGCATGCACAGTAGCCTCTCTTATTTTTTCCAACCCATTTTCGTCAAATTGTTGCCTAGGATTTGCCCCATATAGTTGAGGGCCTCGAATAGGTGTCTTTTTTTATCTCTCATGTGATTGCGAAAACCCTGCACCATGTAATAGATGGCAATTGTATGTTGAGGCCTAATATCTGCTCCTTTTGTCCACTTCCCTTGCCCCTCTTGGCTAGATTCACATTCACCCTATTAGAATGCAGAAGTTCTCTAGTGTTCTATCACCATGTACATTCCTTTCACTTTTGTCGCTAGCATCTTAGATCGTCTGCATAGAACATCAGGGGCACTTTGATATCCCCTAACTTCGGTGCATGGCATTGGTTCTACTCGTACCTTCATGTAGTCTTGCAAGGAGTCAATGTAGATTTCGAATAGGGTTGGGAACAGTGGCCATCTCTGTTTTACTCCTTGGCTTGATCCCCATGATTCCTCAGGTTTACATCTTGGTTTACATATATATTCTTATACAATCTAGAAACTGCTTGTGCCATCCCTTTAGGTGTTGAAAGCTTTTTTAACCTTTGACTAGTTTTATCTCTTGGGAACACGCGAAAGGTTTTTTTGAAGTCCACAAAGTAGCATATGACTTTTTCCTTCTCTAATCTTGCTCTTTCTATGATCATTCTCGGGTGACTAAATGATTGACTGTTAAGATCTGTGGGACCTTATGCTCTTATTTAGCATACTTCTGTCCACCTAGTCATTTTGGTGTCTAAGATCTTTTCGAACCATTTTGCAAAAACTAAGCTGACCATTATTTTCTTGTAGTTTCTTTGGTCTTCAATTGACCCTCCATTATGTAGTGAAATTACTCTCATGTACTGCCATCTTATAGGAAGTCTTTCTTCCACAGTTCTGCTTTATCTATTTGAACTTCTGCTTATGCTTTGAGTATTTCTACGGTTAATTCATATTGATTTGGCCATTTTTGCAAGGGCTTTTCCTACGCCCCGTGCTATTAAGGAGCATCTGTTGTCTTCCCTGAGATGGCCAGTGGATTTTTCCAGTATTATATTACAAATGTATATATTTTGACCAAGCTATCTCTTCATTCATATTATTCCCCTTATTCCTGTTAGACCTGCTTTTCAGCTTCTTCCAAAACATTCTAGGTTTTGACTTCATTTGCCTTGTCATATCTTTCTGGAGACTTGTTATTATCTTCTTCTTTTTTCAGCCTCATCCTTTTTGTATTGCTTTTTTGGAGCCTCATATTCCTGTGTACTTTGGGCTCTCGTTACCATTGTTCTTCGTTGTTTGCATTCCTCATCGAAGCATGGTGATGATTTCAAAATGGTTGTTGGCTTTACTATTGAGTTGAGTATGTTACCTGACAAGCATTTCTTGTTTTTCCATTTAATCTTATCCATATCTGCTACTAATTCCTGGTTGAATCGACCGCCTTCCTGCTAAATCTTATTTTCATTATTTTGTTTGAAGTATTTTGTGCTGGTTTTGGTTTGGTTTCTTTGATTAAGAGTGATATAGATGTGTGTGCCTCTGTCGAACATCAGCTTTCCTTTTTGATATGCAATGATTCACCACTTTTTGCATCAAAATCATATAGTCTACCATGTTTTTACTTTTTGCATTCTGAATAGTGTATTTTTCTTCGCTCTTCCGTCTCTGAGTTCCATTGCCCATGATCGCATCCATTGAGGTACTAGCATCTAGTAGGAGTTATAACCATCATTCAATTAAATTGGGTTTATGTCAATTCCAAAATCACGCCAACCTGTGGTTGTTTTCTAGGGGACTTTTATTATTATTTTTTTTTTTTTTTGTACTTGGTAAATCATATAAACGCTGCTTTTCTCTTGTGTTTTTTATATACGACTTGAAATATGTAAAACAGAAGGGCAAGTTGTTCAAATTATAATATCATAATCTTGGAACATTGAGACAAAAATAATACATATTTGATAACATATTACATTTTTTTTGTTGGACAAGAACAACCTCAAAATTATAGATATACGAAACGAATATCAATAAAAACAATGATATACTTCAATAAAACATTAAGAGATCAATTTGTGTTTTTCCACATAAGTAACAAGGTGTGGTTCCATGTCAGCTGTTCTATCTAGTTCTGGATGTGATTCTAACACTTTCACGCACTATCATTCCCATAGCCAGATTATTCATAATAAGTATACATTGGACCAGGAAGTCATTTGTCGCAAAGTTACTTGGATCATGAGATGGTGGATTGGGCCTAAGTTTAATTGTAGAAGCACTTGGAACATCATCATAACACTTTGATTATTTATCCTTATTCTGGATACCAAGTTGATCCAGGCAACTCTTGAAGTTCCCTTAGAAAATCCCCTTATGCGTTTTCCGATTCGATGTACGAGTGACGTGATTATTACCCTTGCAAATCCAAATTCATGTTCCTTAATGTTTTATATGGTCCAATTGTGCATTCAAATAATCTCACATGATTTATTCCAACAAGTAAAGCCTAGTTAACCAACAATGAAAATCACGCCAAGCGTGTTATTAGCACGCATAATATTGTTGAAGAAATCTAGTTATAGAGCAGAACCTAGTTAGCAAACAAAAAAAAAAAAGGAATCATGCCAAACGTGTATTAGCGAGCATCATATTGTAGAAGATACCTAGTTATGGAACAAAATAAATCACGCCAAGCGTGTATTAACCAACATGTTAATATTGTAGAGCTGATGTTGAGGATGTTTCACCAAAGACAAGATAACTTATGTGTCACCATCATTGCGAGTTTCAAGCACGAAGTTTTATCACTAGAGTATTTTACCAACGTAGTTTTTTGTTGCTAAGATGCAAATTACACATGAAAATAATAGCAAACTATATGTGCGGTCTAGGACCCACTATTCTATAAACCTCAAAATCTCACCATCATTTATGATTCACTCCTCTCTAAATCACGCTTAGCGTGTTTTACATTCCCTCTTATGCTTGACTAGATAGCAAACCCAGCATCTAAAACCCTAGATCACCAACCATATTTGCACGAGGAAGAAGCCCAATCACAAAGGACATGCAAGAAATCCAATCAGATTTAGAAAAATTCAAGATATACATGAGCCATTTAGAATTATTAAAGATTTGGAATTAACGAACTTCAGGAGGATTGAGCATGCAGAACTTGCTTGCTGCAATTTGAAATAGAAGAAATTAGAAAGGGAAAATTATGGACCTGCATACTGGCAAACATGGTGCGTTTAACTTTTGCACCAGATGCATTTGCATATACAGATGTCCATCGTCCCAGCAAAAGCATCAGAGGTTTTCGGGTTAAAAAGCTTTGGGCCACTATAGAACATTCTCTGTGTAGGAAATCCAGCCGGATCTCTGATTTTCTCAGGAATTATAGCAGGATGTCTTTATGACAGGGAAGCCAAGCGCCAAAATGGCCGCCATAAGGTAAATCTCTTCACTTCACTTCATTTCATCAATCATCACTGATTCGGTACAAAACCCTGATGAATGGGTCTGTTCTGGCGCCTGGTGTTTCCGATTTAATCATGACAGGGATTTGTATAATTGGAACCGTGCTAAGTTTGATGCTTACGAATAGAACTAGGAGTGTTTACCTTTCTCTGTAAGAGGTCGGGCATTTGTTCAGAAGGGATTTTGCTCAGTCTGATTTGCTCAGAGCGAATTTGCTCAGACAAATTTTGCTCAAATGGGTCCAGAAACATTTTTTGTTTTACACAAATATTGCACGGACTGCTTCTTCTTGCTCAGACGGGCCTGCAGCAGATGAGCTCGAATGGCTTATTGGCTTTTGATTTAGATCAGGGACTCAAATCTTGGATTAAGTGCAAGAAAAAGTTGTTACATGAATCAATAGTCGAAGACTTTTACAGGGTAGTAGAATATTCAAAAATATTTTTTAAGAAATGGGCAGATCGAAATAGAGCTTACCTTTGTCGGATTGGTGAGCACAGAGATGGAATGGAGCTTTGAATTAGCAGAAGAGCCATAAGTAAAACTGCCTCAAGAACAAATGCCGAAATGACCATCTGAAGCTCTGGAATCAGCAACGAAGGTGTGTTTGCCCACCCAAGCACGAATCCAAGCAGCAGGGTTGATGATGAATCGAAGGATCACATGTGCAGGGTAAAAGGATGAAAGGGGAAGCCATGGATCGAGCAAGAACCTGCAACAGAAAGCACAAAAGAGAAGCACAAAAGGTATTTTCAAAATTTGATTGCAACAGAAAGCACAAAAGAGAAGCACAAAAGGTATTTTCAAAATTTGAATCTCACGCACGTGTTTCTTGAAATTTGAACTTTGTGCATTTCTGTTATTTTCTTTTTCTTTTGCGCACGCCTATCAGCCACGGCTCAGCCCCCAAAACGTCTGCTTGGAGGCTTGGATCAAAACAAAGACAAGCCTTTCTTGGCACAAACAGATCCGGCAACAAGAATATGAGCGTCCGGGTCTTTTTTTTTTTTGTTTTTTTGTTTTTCCTTACTGCTTTGGATGCTAACCCTTGACGTACCTGCAGAAATCCTCCCTTGACGTACCTGCAGAAAAGGATTTCCTGTAAATTATAGACCAAGAACAAGAACCAATTTATCTTGGAAGCAATCTGGAACTTGAGGTCGATTCTGTAAGCATTTAAGTTTTTTCAATTTTGAAGCTAAAAATATGGTTTTTGTATTTGGATATTCAATCAATTTCAAAGTTTCTCTCGTCTACCTTTTGAATGGGAAGCTAATTTTAATTTTGGTGTTATGGCATATGGCATTCCACCATATTCACGCCAAGCGTGTAGTTCTAGCATGTTTTTGACTTATTTTCAAGTCTTTTTATCTTTAGCTATTTTTGAGTTAAATCAGTCTTTTTTGGGTGTTTATAGGTGAACCAAATTGCTCAAACCAAATTGCTCGGATGTATGAGCTCTTTTAGCTTATTTTTAAGGTAAAATAGAACACTTTTTGCATTGCACAATAAAGTAGGGTGAATACAAAATATGTTATCCATTTATAATTTTTTTATATGTTTGTGTGTGTTAGAGCAGGAAGCACACATACATTTTTTAAACCATTCAAGCTGTGCATGGCTAATTGGAACTTATATATAGGTTTCTGAAACATGTTTGGTATTTGGTATGGCAGTATGTCTTCTAGTTTGAAATTGTGATATGGCACTAACTTAGAGACCCTTTTTTTTTGGGCAGCTCGTCTCTTCTTACCAACCAACTTCTTAATTGTGAGTTTCATTTTTCATGCCAATTTTGAAAAATTAATACTTGTTTGTGGTCTTTGTAGCTTTGATGGAAATGCTACATGGTGCCATTATATGTATGCTAGGATGATTTTTGAACCACATAAGAAAGCCCATCAATCTCGAAAATGAGATATGCAAGTTGTTGGGATAATGGGTGTGGGTGGACAAAAATTGTAATTCTATAAAACATATAATGGATTTTTTTTTCGTATTATGATTTTCCATTTGCGAAACTCATTAGAGGTGACAAAGGAAAAGTTAATAACTATGTAAAGTTTCTTCATTAGATTTGTAACGATATCGTGCTATATTGTGAAATATTGTCTATTTTCTAAGTAATATGTTATTACATTTCCACACTTTTGACATGAAATGTGTGAATTTGAAAATGCTACTAAAAACCTGCAATATAAAATTTGTCCCAAAATTAAGACATAATCCCAATTTATTTGAATGATGGTTTTATCCTTCGTGATTCATTTGTCCTTGGTCTTCTGACACTCTATTCCAATCATTTCCCTTTTGTGTCAAGTTCCCTAATGGTTCTTGAGTTTCTAGGACCCTAGATTGTTCATGTTCTGGCATTCATATCCTATGATTATCATGGTTTTGATGTCTTTCCATTTTATGATTATTTCATCGGTTTTTATTTATGCTAGGCTATTAACAATTGGAGGAAGATACACAATGAGTAAGTATATAGATCTAAGCTATCTTGCAATATAAACAAGCATATAAAATTTAAAATAATTTATCCATATAAACTACATCTGCCTTGTGAGCTATATCATGTTTTATGTAACAGATTATTCTGGCACTGCCTCTGCCTGCTCTATGTAGCTTGTCCTTCTAAAGAGAGGACATCCATTAAAGTTTACTTATTTCCTTGGCCAATATTTAGGAATTGAAATCCTAGATTGACTCAATAGCACCCTTGTTCAAAGCTTTGGATGATACTTCATGGCCAAGACGCAAAAATCATCCCACTAGAAAGTTATTTGAAACCTTACCAAGGGTGTATTCCTCGTCTTGTCACATCTTTTTTCCATTGTGATCTTACGTTTCTTCTAAATATATGATGTTATATTTCTTTGCTTTGCTCAAACATAGGCCGGCATCCCATGGGTACCCTGTGTAGCTCCAGTGCTGGAGCTTTATCAATTCCTTTCTTAGTAGTTCTTCTTTCCCTGGTCTCGTCTTCCTTGGATTTCGCTTCCCTTTAGAGGAAGTCTCCCTCTCCCCCTCCTGTTGGATCTTGTGAGGTAGTCGACACCTACTTTTTTCTTCTTCCCCTGTTTCCTCTTCTTTTGGGTTTTGTATCCATTTCTAGGTTTTCTGGATCAATTGTCCCTTTGGATATCACGATATGTTCTCTCTTTCCCTCAATTGACTCTTGTTGGTTTGATTGAGAACCCCTAACTATTTTTGGGATTGTATACTGGAGTTCCTTCCTACTCTCATGATAAGCAATGAGGTACAAAGGGGCAATGTGTTGCTCCATAGTAGCTTAAAGAGGAAATACTTAATGTATGCATAGTTTGAAAAAATGTATGTCTAAAGTCCTTCCTTCCTATGTGTTTTCTTAATGATCTAGTTGAAGGGTCTTTGGAGACTCGTACTGCATGAAGAAGAACCTGTATTTTGAAAATGTTATGAAATTTTTACTCAATAGATTATGGGAGACCTATGTTTTCTTTATGGAAGACTATGAAGATTCTCTTCAAGATTTTTTAACAGTCTTTTAGGTTCCTTAAGCTTCCCTTAGATTGTCTTAAGATTCATGTGTTTTTTAGTTTTTGGCCGAAACCTAGAAAGTCAATAATTTGTAGCCGTTGGATCTGTGGCATATATTTCTTCTAGGATTAGTGGGTTCTAGGACTAATGTGACTAGTTGTTCTAGGCACATTCCCAAGGTTGCATGTGCATTGCCAAAAACAGGCCTTCGAAACCAAGGTCCACAGGAAAAAAAAAAAAAAACTTTTTAAGACATTTGTGGCTTTTTGACCACTATTAAAAGAATCAACAAAATAATTTCAGAACCTTTATCACGTAATCATCTGTTCCATTACAATGAACAGGCATACTCTCTCCTTTGGGCAGGCCATCCACATGACGCGAGGAAGATCGTTCTAAATATTCCATTCCATGCCCTCGGGATTAGGCCATTGTAGAGATTAGCTAGAGAGGAACTTTGGAGGGATAGATACACCAAGTGTCACTTGTTGGATAGTTGCCTTAAATTCCATGGGGCCTAGGTAGTACAAAGTGCTAGGCTTCAAATGACAGCCACATAGCCAACTCCCCATATATAATAACTAGGCCTAGCATATGAGCTAGATATGAAGGATTGTAAGAATATATATATAGCCAATAGGCTGAATATATATAGTCAATAGGCTGTACCTATAATTCCTTTTATCGAGGACCTCCCTTGATCCATAGAATGATAAGTAGTTGAAGATTTATTGCTCTTCTATCCTTACAAAAATATCTTACAATAGATCCATATATGGTCGATAGGGTTCTTTTATCGAGAACTCCTGTTGTGATTCATAGAATGATTATAAGCATTGAAGATTTAATGCTCATCCATAATTGAAAAAGTATCATATTATAGATCCACAAGAACAAAATAGTCATCTAATAATGGTACTTCCCTCGCTCTAAATATTTGCCAAGAAACGGTCATGTTTTAAAGACTAAAGTAGCCCCATGCTTGCAAGTGCTTATAAGTTTTCTAACATTTGTTTTATGCCACTGTGTTGATAATTCAATACAAATGTAGAACAATGAAGGCTTGTATGTCATTTGGGTCTTGATCTACTAGTAGAGATTTCAAATTACTGCATTTCAAATCATGGCTTCGAGTATGAGTAGTATTAATGTACTAGTAGCAGAAATTCTAAAATGCAGGCCATAAACAACAATGCACATACTAGCAAGTTCAATATATATTTAATCAATTGTTAGAAAGCCTTGAACATAGGTTTCTCATGATTTTGATAGATCTAGCGGATCAATATAGAGATTGCTTTCTTATGCATAAGCTTAAAAGATCTAGAAATTCCAAGACAAAGTGAGAGCTGCCTTGAGTTATAACAGGGAAAGACCCGCCAATGGAGACCCGCCAAACCTTCACGAGCATGGAAATCCTAGGACTATAAGAGGTTAAACATGAGGACTATAAGAGGTTAAACATGTTGGAAAGGGTTTCAAAGCCCCAATAGAGCTGAAAATCCAACTTCCATAAAAACTAGAGGATTCGGAAGATTATCTACCAAATAATATGGGCAACATCATGTAGAATAATGGTTGGAAGCAGCTCGAGAATAAGAGAGGCAGCCAAGGACTCTGACAGAACTCCAATAATCTTTCAAAAAAGATTCGAGCCCCCACGACTTGGCAAATTAGTTCCTCAACTTTCTCCAACGTTGACGCCTTCGTCAACCAGAGTTGTCTTCTAAAGGGATAGCCAGCTATTATGTTGTCCACATGCTCTCGTGCTTTGGTACGTGTTAAGAGGCTTAGGCACACGTGATCCTAACTAAGAAGCCTCGTTCTAGACTTTTATGGGATGGATAAAAGGACCTGGAAGGATCTTAGGAGGTTAGTTAATTAGCTATGTTTTAATCTACTATCATACGTCTCCATTTAGTGACTGCCATCTTTACCTGCTAACTGTAGCTCATTAACGTGATTCATGATTTTCTTTTCTTGGACTCATAGTTATTCTGGACTAGAATGTCTTACTTTTAGTTTTTTACGTGACCTTCTATTAACATTTTCTTCTATTTTTTCCAGGGTTCTTATGCATTGGTGTAAGTTGTCTTTGAGCGTCTTCTAGATTATAGTTAGATTTTTTATAGATGTGCTTCTATTGCTTTGTGCTCCTATTTGATATGTCAAGGTGAGCACTCTAGATCCTGCAGTTTTCTACTCGTCTGTTGTGCTTCATGTATATTTTAGCATTTTCAATTTTTTTGTCCAGTCCTGTAAAAGGGTATCTATGTTGAGCTTGACGATAGCTAAGTACGCAACACTTCAGTAGTGGCTATTTGTCATACCCTCTACATCATAAGTGTATCTACTGTAAAAAAGAAAAAAGAAAAAAAGGGATATAGGTTTAAACATGCTACAAACATGCTTCTGGAACCTATCAAAGTACCTACTATTGACCCTCAACTTGGCCTAAGTGTAAAACACACGATACCAACTTGAAAGTGGGGTTCAAGTTGGAGTTGGAACCTCCAGATCACTTAAGGTGATTAGTCTATAGAAGAAAAGTCCCATAGAAAATCTCTAAAGGCTAACTATTTATACCTTTTTCCCGTTTTTGCAAAATCGTAGTAGTTTTCAAATTGAGGTGGCTTGGAAATATTATTACTCTTGATGGTTTGATTCCTCACATTGCAAAGAATAATTGCTATGAACCAAGGAAAAACTCTTGCCAAAGTCAGAGCTCAGATCTGGCAGATATTCCAGTTCAAACTCAAGTCAAATTTTGGTCAATAAAAATCAATGAACAAAACAGTGATCTTCGAGTTTGCAATGGCTTTTTTGAGAACTTCCAAAGCCAAAAGATGTAAAATGATGTTGAGATGAGGGATAAATGGTCAAATTGCACTTTGAATTGCTCTAGCTACGTTTTTTGCATTGGTTTGCCAAAAACAGCCTAATTTTGTTGTAGACAGAACGATGAATTTTGCAATGAGTTTGCAGTGGTATTTTTGGAGAATTTCAAAGCATACAAGTGCTAAATGTTGCTGTGGATGATGGCAACCTATCAAATTTGGATTTGGGTGCATAAACTTTACTATCAAAGCATTTTGATTTGGAAAAAAGCATTGAATGATATCAGAACATTCTTCTATCAACTTGGCAGGAAAAGTTATTGACATCAAGGTCAAATAGTTAGAATGCAACCGCGATCATGCCATTCAGATCATGAACCTAGCGAAAATCATATGAAAATAGTAGAAGGAAGGTTTTTCAGCCTTGAGATTTTATCCCGAGCTGAGGAATGTATGTATAGCCTTGAAATCATCTAGATCATGTTTGGCATATCGATGGAGCTTCATAAAAGCCTCTGGGTCTTCGCAAATGTTTTGCACTCATCCCCCCTGTATATAGAGTCTTTATTTGGGAAATCAAACATCTTAGATGCTTATTTTAGCATTATTGGGTTTCTTAGAAGCAAGAATCTGGAAATAGGTATGTTTCAGGGATTACAGGAGGAGATCTGGCATGATCAAGACGTTCTCCAAGTTTTAAGATTCTTCGACCGTATTTTCGTGGAAATGGCGCGATATGGTTTTCATAGTTTTCCTGTATTCCCATTATTGTTGTATTATCAACTATGGTTTCGATGAGTAGAAAGGTAAAAAAAATATGGCTTTAGAGATCATATAAACCATGGGAAAAAGAACTTCAAATGAAAATCTCATTTGGGAAACTTAGAATCACTTGGGATACCTTAGTCCATAAGTAATAGCTAGAAAGAACGTAATCATAAGCCATCAGGGAAACATGTGGAGGCATAGGGGTAAGTGGAATAAAAAGGGAAGAAAGCTTAAGGGTGAAATGTTGTGGCAAGGAAAATAATGGACGTAAGACAAGTTATGGTCTAGTTAGCATTCTTCAACAAAGGTGACTTCTATTTTTGCTTTTAATTTTTCTCTTGGATCTATGTGATTGTATCGCCCAAACTTATATTCCCTAAATTATGGCCCTAGATTATAAACATCCTATACTAATCTTGTAAAAGAAGATGAAGCAATATTCTATTAGTCTAATTGACCAGTCTAATTGACCTGTGGCACATTTTCAATAAGAATGCATCCACTATACAAACAATTGCATATTGAATATTGCTATCTTCATGGTGTATATACTATCCTCATGCTATATGGGATGACCAATGTTGGTGTAATCTCCAACTAAAGAAAATAATTTAATGCTCATAATAGAAGGCAATAGCCAAATATGAAACATAATATCATATGCCAGAGTATACGTATAGCTCCTACCTTGGCTGATCATATCTCTAACACCCCTCCATGCAATTTAATTGTTGAAGTTACAAGTTGTATGGGCATCCCTCCCTCCATCCAAGAATAACAATCACATAGTTTTCATGGGAAAAGTCTATCGTGATACAAAAGAATGTACTCATCAAAACAAAGTAGTGGCAACCCTCATGTACCAAGTCACCATGGCTACATGCACAGATAGCACTACCAAATTTAAACTTGTCGTGTACTAGGACATCTAGATGCATTGGTCGAATCTTCACAATGTTGTATAAATTTTAATTCTTTTATGTGCAAGCAACATTATGGCTAACAACAAATGAATTGGCGTTCCATCACATGGCAATGCTATGATAGTATACAGCTTAATTCAGGCCTGGAGACATCATTTCAGCATAAAACCCTGTTATATTCCATTTAACAGGCACTTATGCCAGAACATAGAATTTCCACATTTTACATATAATTTCTCCAGTCCCATATATGATAAAAGACAAAATTTTGTGAGTTACTGTCAAATATATGTTATCTCCTTAACAAGAACGTCCCATTGCTCCTCCTTATGCAGAAAGAAGTAGTTAGTATCAAGTGAAAAGTTGAGGCAAATGTTCAATGTCACCTACCTTCTTTCCATGAAGCACTGTCCTTTGCACTTTCTGCTGGAGAAAAGACACGTTTTAGACCTGTAACTGTTGAAATAGTGGCAGCTACTACAGCTAACTGTAGTAGCGTAACTGTAGTAGCGTAGCACTCCTTCCAAGAGCAGTAGCCTTTGCCTTCATAGTTTCTCTGCTTGCTGTAAAAATGGCTGAAGTAGTTGGTGAAGCTATTAAAGCAGAGGACGGTGACAGCTATATATGGCTTATATTAATGCTTCCCACTAATTTTCTTTGTAATATAATCCAGCAGTGGTTGCTGTTCTGCTTTCCTTAATCCCTGTAATAAAACAATGCGTGCTAGACATAAATGGATATGATACATGTACAACACACAAACTACATAATTCCAAGTATAACTAACTGATGCCATTAATATAATTATGGCTAGTGAAACAATAAATTTGCGCTTGACATCAATAAATTATTTACGCTTGACATCAATAAATTTGAAGCAGAAACTTCCCCTCCATGGTGGGTACCAGTGGTTCTGCACAACAAACAGGGCCCCTTAGGCATGGTGGCGGATGCAAGGATCGTAAAGAGGTGGAAAATGTGTGGAATAGATTCTTGTGCTCAATGGTACAAGGGAGAGCAATTAGTCAGTTGGGCAGAATTTCAGGTACGTTTTGCCTTAAAGGGCGCAGACAAAATAATATGGGAAAGTGTGGCCACAGTACTTCCAAACACAATAACTACAGGAGATCAAAATCCATGGGTTATGCACCCCGCGATTTTGCCAAACAAGTTTGTGAAATCAAGCTATAGAAGCTTGAGGACTAAGGGTTTACTTCCAATACCAACCAAATGGGAGTTAGTAATCACTCAGGAAAACCTCAAAAACATCTGGAGAGATGCATGGCAGAATTATCTTCCCCTCGGATAAATGCTTTCCTATGGCAGGTGATACACAGGGTTCCAAGGGTTAATCAACTAGTCTCAAAATGGGACAACAACGTCAGCCCAGTATGCCCCTTGTGCGAGGCCGAACAGGAATCCTTAGAACATTGCCTGGTGGAATGTGAGAAGCTGCAAGTAGTATGGGCATGGAGTCTGGATAGCTTTGAATACCCATTAGGTACCAAGGAACCGTTGTTGGGAATCCTTCCCCAAGAATGGTGCACCATGAAGAAGGTGGCGTTTCATATAGCTAGGGCCTGGACAATCTGGTCAATATGGAAAAGGAGAAACGCCTTGGTCTTCGATGAAAATCAAGTAGACATATCACCACATCAGCTTCTACATATAGTACTTGAAAGGCTGAAAAAATTCAGGCTGAGAAGAAGTGTCGAAATATGGGGAACCTACCTACTAGGAAGTACAAGGGAATAGTGCAAGAATAGAATAGAATAGAATAGTTTTGGAGCCATGTAGCTATCCTCATCTCACTTTTGCAGATGAGAACACCCCTGCCATGTGGCTTTGTACCATTCCTTTAAAGTAAATAAAGTATATTTTTTATCCCTCAAAAAAAAAAAAAAATATGGCTAGTGAATGTCATTAGATGTCCATAATGAACATGCATCATTAGAGCAAGTATTCACTGAAAATCAGTTGATGTTCCCTCTTGTAGCAGTACGCGATATGTATCCGGTACTAACTCTAGTGGTGAGAGTATAACCTGCAAGAAATGTGGAAAAGGTTATAACAATAGTGAATAAGCTGCATATATATTGTAGTTGCCTATATACATGGGTTGTGCAGACCCTTCCCTCTCATATGGCTATTTCACACAATCTAGCTTCAAAATGCATTTCCTACAACAACATCAGACTCTAATCCGTTGGCGATAGCATGTGCATGAATGAATGTAGCTTTAGCAACAGATTCCAAACACATACATGCATCAAGCAAAGAAATATAACTAACCTTATCGAGGAGGACCCTTTGGCAATGCTTTGCCAAAAACTTACAATGGATTTCTACCAATATCCAGCTTCGTTGTAAGCAGCAAGCATGGAATTCCATGGAGTAATTTCCGAGCACGTATTTCTTTGAAGACCATTTATGCATTCTTTACACACCTGCATTTTCCATACATGTTGGTTAGAGGATTATCATGGAAACTTCCAGAACAAATTCACCATTTACAATGTAGTCACGTATGCATATGATTGGCACACGCATCAAGGAGGGCAACTTCATTTGGGATGACATCTTCATATTGCATTGCATGAAAAAATAGCATAAATTTTTGAAAGCGGCTGAACATAAGATGTGAGGATAGATGTTCAAGATATCATTTTTGTAGGGCATTTTGGTAACATCCAATGAATTTGCTATTTCCCAACATGAACATATATATTATTGACAACATATCCTAAAGGAATATTAAAGTTGAAATCATTAAGTAGAATATGGACATGTAATCATCGACACTTCTCTGGTAATGAATATGTAGCAAAATAACAAGGGGTTCCAGGGGGATTTGATATGGATGTAAAAAATAACAATTCCTGAAACCATAGACCATATATCCCTAAAACAATTGAATGGGTTGTTATAAAAAAAAAAACATAAATTAAAGATAAAAAATAATCACATTAGCTCATTGGGTATATTGGTTAAAGTAGTCTTATTAGGACATTAAATTATTTTGGTAGAGGTTGGAGCCCCCGTATTTCATATTCTAAAATCTTAGGCAAAGCCGTATAGAAGTTCGATATTCCCTCAAAACCTTAGGCGAAATCGTATTTCATATTTCAAAATCATAGGCGCCTCCAATCATAAATGACTATAAGCGAAACGAGACGTGCCCAGAGGCCCCAACATACGATCTGGGTCGTAGGATCGACGAATCCGACGACTGTGGTAGTCCGGGGTGCACCTCGTTTAGAATATGCATGCATCCATGGAAGAGGTTAAGCTAATCTATTTGGTTTCTCATTTACAACTTTCATTTGCTCAAAAATTTGCAAGGCCATTTTTCCACCTCCATTTTGGTCATAGGTTGCCATTGGCATTCCATATAACTATGTCATAAAAATTTATATTGTCAAAGAACTACGTGCATCTGCAATACATTGACATCTACCATACATATAAACAAGAGTGGCACCAGCAACAACATCCAAATCAAGTTTATTATCCAAAAAGAGGTTATGCATCTTTCTACCCCCAACTAATGAACCTAAACTTGTGCATGCATAAAAAACAACGATGAAAGTTGTATTGTCTGGCTGCACAAGCTCTGCTTGCATTTTTTTGAAAAGGGAAAGGGCTTCCATGCCTTGTCCATTCTGGGCAAATGCTGCAAGCATTGCATTCCAAGGAACCACATTTTGTCAGGGGAATATATTCAAGTGCTAGAAATCTCAACAAGATGTGGAATGCCATATGGTCATATGTTTATTGCGGCTGGGTATGAAAGCCCTCAAAATGATGAATTCTAGCTGAAAAGAAAAAGTGCTAAGTTAGCTGGTCTACTTGTCATCTAGCCTAGAATTATTGGATTAAAATGCTTTGCTATATATGTCTTCTGTAACAATCAACCAACCGGAGAAGGGAAGTTCTCTTTTGGTGGTTGATGCAAAAAGAGCATGATGCAAATCATCAAAAGGAAGGAATATTCCAATTGCTACTTAAATGCAATCATCCGTAAAGCAACCTTACCTCTTATTTTCATTGTGCTTCTAGTTACATGCACGTCGTATCCCTTCTGTTTTTGCAACAAGCGGATTGCTCTGTAAATAATATCAAACCAAGGCTCCTTGGTCAATGAACGCTTCCTACAATTAAAGACGCCAGGGATCTTAAAATACTTATAGCATGTGCAAGTGTCTCAAGATGGCATTTTTTCAGATCTTAGATGTATTGCAGACATATATTGCCGTCTAAAGTACATGACATGGTGCAAGACTTTCAAAACATCATGGTCTCTGTTTGGCAGCTAAAAACAATACACTGAACAAACGTCGTTAAACGACGCTTAGAATATCTGACGTGGCAAATAAAGCGTGGCCGGTTTCGTCGATCGCCCGCCGCGCCACGCCATCGGCGCCAGAGCGCCACGTAAGCCACGCCGTTTAACGACGTCACCTTTTTTATTTTTGAAAAAAAAAAAAAAATGTCTTGAAAAAAAATTTATAATCGACGTTGCTTATCGTTTGGAATGCCAAAATTACCCTAGGGACCAAGATACACGGTCAGTTTTGCAAAAAAATGACACACTTACGCCCTACATTGCAGTATTCAACAGCCACCTCCTAGGCCAATTGACTACGAGTGTGTTGGACATGAGATAGTTTGGCGCTTCTCGAGAAGGGTGGCCGGCCACAAAACTTGGTCCCTAGGGCAATGTCGGCGTTCGAGTCCATTGGCGAGACGCGGATCATCTGATTCGGGGAGGGGAAATTGCTCGTCCGTCGCCGGGCCTTCGGAGAGGACTTTTGGGGCAAGCCGCCGGGTGGTTTTAGGGTCCCGTGCTCGGCGTCAACACCCCCTCTACGCCAAGACATGGCGCCAAGGTTCTAGTCAAATCGACAAGGATAGAGCCTTCAAGCGTAAACCCATGAGTTGCGGGTTCTAGCGGGGTTTGCGTTTTGGGTGCGGTTTTAGTCTTTGCACTTGGGGCGTGGCCGATCACATGCGCTTGAGAACGCTTGAAGCAAGGGGAACCGGACGGAATGGAGTTTGGACTGTACTCCTCCGTTGTGGCGGTTAGAAGTCAAGGGCCACTTTGCATTAGCAAGACATTAAGTAAATTCATGTAATTAATGCATAATGCGGATTTAAATTCTCGATTTTGTCCACTAGCTTCCTAAGTCATCGCCAACATGGGCCAACTTTTTCAAAAAATTTTGGATAAGATTTAGATCAAATAGTTTGCATTAGAGCGGTCGGGCGGCTTTTGTTGTTGGGCACCCCGGCGGCACACTTTAAGTCAAACAAGGCGAGGACCTTGCAAGGCCTCCTCATTAGAGGGAGAGTCCAGAACCCACAGGGCGAGCCCCAAAGCCTCCGAGGCAGCCTTTCTGGCGGCTTCTGCTTGCGACGTGCGCTAAAGACCACACTCCGGATCTCGGTTCGTGTATCCACTAGTTGATTCCTTTGTTCAAGGAACTGGTCAGAGAAGGTCAAAAAAAAATCCAACATCCGTGGGAAGAACATATCAAACCGCTGAGCATCTGCGGCGACATTGGAGAAACCAAAGTGTTTTGTCGTTCGGACATTGCGGAGGCTCGAAATGGCGATTCGACTTAGCCACATCGTCGAATGCCAAAATTACCCTAGGGACCAAGTTACACGGTCGGTTTGCAAAAGAAAAGAAATACTTCGCCCCTACATTGCGTTATTGAAGCCACCTCCTAGGCCAATTGACTACGAGGTGTGTTGCACATGAGATAGTTACGCTTCTTCGAAGGGGTGGGCTTCTGGCCTAAACAGTCCCTAGGGCAATGTCGACGCTCGAGTCCATTGGAGACGGATCCTCTGTTCGGGAGGGGAAGTTGCCGTCCGTCGCCCGAGCCCGGGAGAGGACTTTTGGGGGCAAAGCCGCTTCCGTGGTTTTTAGGGTGGGTGCTCACCCGTCCAACCCCCCTCACGTCAAGACATGGCGCAAGGTCCTAGTCAAATCGACAAGGATAGAAATAAAGCGTAAACCCTATGAGTTGCCGAGGTTCTAGCGAGGGTTTTGCGTTTTGGGTGCCGGTTTCTGGTCTTTTGCACTTGGGGCGTGGCGATCACATCTGTTGAGAGCGAAGCAAGGGGAACTGACGGAATGGAGTTTGGACTGTACTCCTCCGTTGTGGCAGTTAGAAGTCAAGGACCACTTTTGGTAGCAAGACATTCGTAAAATCGTAATTAATGCATAGTACGGACTTAAATTCTGATTTTTGTCAGCTAGCTTCCTAAGTCATCGCCAAACATATAGGCCAACTTTCAAAATTTTGGATAAGGTTTAGATCAAATAGTTTGCATTAGAGCGGTCGCAGGCTGACTGTTGTTGGGCGGCCAAGCCGGGCACACTTGCCCAAGTCAAACAAGGCGGGACCTTGTAAGGCCTCCTCATTAGAGGGGAGAGTCCGAACCCAAAGAGGCGAGCCCCAAAAAGCTTCAGCAGCCTTTCCTGGCGGCGCTCAGGCGTGCGCTAAAGACCACACTCGGGATCTCGGTTCCCGTATCCGGCGGTTGAATCCTTTGTTCAAGGAACCTGGTCCAAGAAGGTGCAAAAATCCAACATCCGTCAGGAGAACATATCAAACCAGGTGGCGTCCTACTTGGTGGCGGTGTAGAAACCAAAGTGTTTGTCGTTCGGACATTGCGGAGGCTCGAAATGGCGATCCGACTTCGCCACATCGTAGAATGCCAAAATTACCCTAGGGACAAGTTTACGGTCGGTTTTGCAAAAGAAAGAAACACTTCGCCCTACATTGCGTGTCGGTGACCACCTCTAGGCCAATTGACTACACGAGTGTGTTGCACATGAGATAGTTTGGCGCTTCCCGAAGGGGTGGGCTTACGGCACAAAACTTGGTCCCTAAGGGCAATGTCGGCGTTCAGGAGTCCATTGGCGGAGACATCATCACGATTCCGGGGAGGGGAAGTTGCCGTCCGTCGCCGGGGAAGGAGAGGACTTTTGGGGCAAAGGCCTTTGTTCGGGTGGTTTTAGGATCCGCTCATCAACACCCCCTACGTCAAAGACCGGCGGCAAGGTCCTAGTCAAATCGACAGGATAGAGCCTCGAAGCGTAAACCCTATGAGTTGCCGGGTTCTAGCGGGGTTTGCGTTTTGGGTGCCGAATTTTTGGTCTTTTGCACTTGGGGCGTGGCCGATCACATCTTGGTGAAGCCGAAGCAAGGGGAACCAGCGGAATGGAGTTTGGACTGTACTCCTCCCGGTTTGTGGCGGTTAGAAGTCAAAGGGCCACTTTTTGCGTAGCAAGACATTATTAAATTAAGTAATTAATGCATAGTACGGACTTAAATTCTGATTTTTTGTCGACTAGCTTCCTAAGTCATCGCCAACATCTGAGGCCAACTTTTAAAAAAATTTTGGATAAGGTTTAGATCAAATAGTTTGCATTAGAGCGGTTAGGGCGGCTTTGTTGTTGGGCGTGAAAAGCTGGGCACACTTGCCCAAGTCAAACAAGGCGGGACCTTGCAAGGCCTCTTCATTAGAGGGAGAGTCAGAACCCGGGGAGGCGAGCCCCAAAAGCTTCGGCGACCTTTCTGGCGGCGCTCGCAGGGGCGCGTGCGCTAAAGACCACACTCGGGATCTCGGTTTCGTATGTCAGGCCATTGAATCCTTTGTTCAAGGAACCGGTAAGAAGGTGCAAAAAATCCAACATCCGTCCAGGAGAACATATCAAACGCGTGGCGTCTGCGGCGGCAATGTAGAAACCAAAGTGTTTTGTCGTTCGGACATTCGCGGAGGCTCCAGAAATGGCGATTCGACTTCGCCACATCGTCGAGAATGCCAAAATTACCCTAGGGACCAAGTTAGACGGTCGGTTTGCAAAAGAAAAAACACTTCGCCCTACATTTGCGGTATTATTCAGACCACCTCCTAAGCCAATTGACTACGAGTGTGTTGCACATGAGATAGTTTTGCGCTTATGCCGAGAGGGGTGGGCTTCGGCCACAAAACTTGGTCCCCTAGGGCAATGTCGGCGTTAAGTCCATTGGCGAGAGCCGGATCCGCGGTTGGGAGAGGGAAGTTGCCGTCCGTCGCCCGAGGAGCCGGAGAGGACTTTTTGGGGCAAAGCTGCCAGGAGGGTGGTTTTAAGGATCGCTTTCGGCATCAACACCCCCTCTACGTCAAACCGCGGCGCAAGGTCCTAGTCAAATCGACAAGGATAGAGCCTCCAAAGCGTAAACCCTATGAGTTGCCCGAGGTTAGCGGGGTTTGCGTTTTGGGTGCAGGGAATTTTGGTCTTTTACTTGGGGCGTGGCCGATCACATGCCGATTGAAGCAGCGAAGCAAGGGAACGACGGAATGGAGTTTGGACTGTACTCCTCCGTTGTGGCGGTTAGAAGTCAAGGAGCCACTTTGCGCATTAGCAAGACATTAAAATTAAGTAATTAATGCATAGTGCGGACTTAAATTCTGATTTTTTGTCGACTAGCTTCCTAAGTCATCGCCAACATACGGGCCAACTTTCAAAAATTTTTGGATAAGGTTTAGATCAAATAGTTTGCATTAGAACGGTCCGGGCGACTGTTGTTGGGCAGTAAGCTGGCACACTTGCCCAAGTCAAACAAGGGGGGACACAAGGCCTCCTCATTAGAGGGGAGAGTCAGAACCCGAGGGCCGAGCCCCAAAAGCTTAAGAGGCAGCCTTTCTGGCGGCTTTCCGGCCGGGCGTCGCGCTAAAGACCACACTCAGGATCTGGGTCAAAAGTATCCGACCGTTGAATCCTTTGTTCAAGGAACCTGGTTGAGAAGGTTCAAAAATCCAACATCGTCCAGGAGAACATATCAACCTTGGCGTCTGCGAGGCGACATTGTAGAAACCAAAGTGTTTTGTCGTTGGGACATTGCGGGAGGCTCGAAAATGGCGATTCGACTTCGCCACATCGTCGGAATGCCAAAATTACCCTAGGGACCAAGTTACGCGGTCGGTTTTGCAAAGAAAGAAACACTTCGCCCTACATTTGCGGTAAAAGATTGACCACCTCTAGGCCAATTGACTACGGTGTGTTGCACATGAGATAGTTTGGCTTCTTCGAGAAGGGGTGGGCTTACGGCCACAAAACTTGGTCCATAGGGCAATGTCGACGTTCGAGTCCATTGGCGAGACAAATCCGCGGTTCGAGGGAGGGGAAGTTGCCGTCGTCGCCGCGAGTGGCCGGGGAGAGGACTTTTGGGGCAAGTTGCTTCGGGTGGTTTTAGGGTCCGTGCTGCGGCATCAACACCCCCTCTCACGCCAAGACCGGCGCCAAGGTCCTAGTCGAATCGACAAGGATAGAGCCTCGAAGCGTAAACCCTATGAGTTGCCGGGTTCTAGCGGGGTTTGCGTTTTGGGTCTTAGGAGTTTTGGTCTTTTTTGGGACGGGGCGATCACATGCACCGGTTGAGCGTGGAATGGAGTTTGGACTTTACTCCTCTCCGTTGTGGCGGTTAGAAGTCAAGGCGGCTTTTCGCGGTAGCAAGACATTAAATAAATTGTAATTAATGCATAGTACGGACTTAAATTGATTTTTGTTTGCTTCCTAAGTCATCACCAACATACATGCATGTTGAGATAAACTACATCTTAGCATGTTGGTAGGGTATTAGTTCTCATAGCGGGGGACAAAATTAAAAAATATATATATATATATATTAAGTAAAGCGAACACGTAGCTACATATACTATTGGTGGAAACCTAACCTTTTTAAATCTAACAAAATAAAATTTTAAGATAAACTACATCTTTGCATGTTGGTAAGGTATTAGTTATCATAGCGGTAAGGTATTACTAGTTATCATCATCATTATTATATACCTCGTAGCTCAGCGGATGTACCACAAAACATTGAACATTCTCATGGTGGTATATTTCATAACTTTACGGGTGTAACAAGTCAAATAAATCCATGTATCAAGTGTACATGCATTCTATACTATTCAAAAAAAAAAAAAAAAAAAAAAAATAAAAAAAAAAAGCGTCGTTTCTGGGCGTCATTCAACAACGTTTTGTGGCGTCGTTAAGCGATGTTTCGGCGTCGTTAAGCGGCGACTGTGATTTAAATCAGCGGTAATCCGTTTAGCTTATTTTTCGAGCAAAACAAGCAAAGCATTTATGGAGGGCGTTTTTGAGGGTTTTTTTTGGCGGATCTACTCACGGGGTCTATTCTAAGTGTAAGACAAGCTTCATAAGGTATGTGCGCGGATCAACCAACTTCGTTTTTGAATCTAAACTTGTTTTTGGGTAGATTTAGGGCTTTTTGTATTTGTTGTTTGTTCTTCCTTCAACCTTCATTCTTCTTCTTCCATTCTTGCATCCTTCTTCCATACATATTCTTCCATTCCCTTTGTCATCTTCTTCTTCGATTCTTCCTCCTCTTATACTACTTCTTCCTCCTCTTATTCAAATTCTTACTCTTAATCCTCCTCTTGCGCTTCATCTTCTTAAGTATTCTTCCTCCCCATTTTTGGGTTCCTCCTCTTCTTCTTAGCCTTTTCTTCTTGAATTCTTCCATTCTTCTTCTAATTTTTTCCCATCTAAGAAGGCGTCGTTAAAAAGGCAGAGACCCTTCTTCTTTCAAAATTTTTCCTTATTAGTTTTTTTTTATACTATTTCTTTCTAATCATTGAATTTTTGTTTTGCATGTACACTCCTAGCAAAATGTGTTGTTCTTGCAAAACAACTTGGCACCTCTTCAGTGGGATTTAATTTTTTCAATAAGCTAATAAAATACTAATGCTTTATTTAGGTTAAATTGTTATCCAAGAAGGGGGCGTCATTGAAACCACCCTCCTCCATTGATTTTCCATAATTTTTTTTCCTTTAAGTTGTTTATTTATACTAATATTTTACTAATCATTGAATTTATTGTTTTGCATGTACACTTATAGCAAATCGTTGTTTGTGCAAAACAACTTTACCTCCTGTATTACCGGGTAAGCTATTTAATTTTTCAATATACTTAATGTATTGATTAATGTATTTAGCTTAATTTATTGATTAATGTATTTAGCTAAAAAAATTGGGGCTTCATTTATTTTTGTATTTTTAATATATATTTAAGCGACATCATTTAATGGCGTTATAATCTTATATTTCTTTATTGGTTAAATTCATTTTATAGGCTTTAATATTAAATGTATTAACTTCATTCATAATAAATGTATTATTATTATTTTTTTCAAAAATAAAAAAATAAAAATTTTTTTTTTTAATACGCGTAAGCTTAGCGTCGTTAAGCGGCGTTGCTTGCGATAACGCTTCTTAACTCTTGTGGCCGTCGTTAAGCGGCCGGCGATGTGCGTGGCAACCACCTATACTTGTGGCCAGCGCGCGTGGCCGCCCGGCCGTGCCCGCGATAATGCGTGGCGTCGTTAAGCGGCGTCAAACCGCGTCGGCTGCCACGTCGGCAACGCACTTCGTCGGCCTCCTTGTGGCCCGCCCGGCAGCGTAAGCGTCCGCTGTCTGCGGCGTCGTTGAGCGGCGTTGCGTCGTCGCTTTAAACGCGGCCTTGGATTTCGGCAGCGATATAGCGGCAACGTCGCGTCGTAAAAGCGGCGTCGGGCGTCGTTATGGCGTCGTTTATCGACTTTTTGGCGTCGTTCATCGACGTTCAAACGACGTCTGGACGTCGTAATAGACGTCGTAATAGGGCAATGTTTTTGTAGTGATGCTTGTATTGCACCCAAGAGCTAATATCCTTCAAGTGCTCATTGTCATATGGAGCTCCTTTACCTTGTGCTTGATCATTTGGAGGTCGCGACTCTGTCATCATGGTGAGGTTGAGAGGCAGAGAGCTTTACGAAGTGAATTCAGATGAATGGTGGCAGGTAAAACTTTCTATCGCAGATGAATATAAATGAATTCAAGGATGCATCTGTCATGGAAACATAGAAACCATTAGTAGAATAACTGTTGGATGGGAAGAATGATGGGAGCTATGGAATGGTATGGAAAGAGATGATGGAAGATGAGTATGGATGAAGTATATGATGACAGGTGGAAACATAATAGCACAATAAAAAGTAAATTCAACAATTAACCTTCGTGGAATGTAAGGGCTGACAAGGTCCTGCATGTATGCAAATCAAGAGGCGGGTAGAAGCATGAAAGGGTGGACAAAAAAAGTGCACGTATTTTACATTTACAAATTCAAAATGTAAGGAAATCCTTCCCCACAAAATTATTATTCTTGGAATGAATCATTAATAGGGCAAATAATTTTGAACTCTCCTCCCGCGCTCTGTTCAACCTTCCTCCCGCTCGAACCTCCATAGCCGAAAGCTTGACATCCATATTCGAACCTCCATAGCCGAAAGCTTGACATCCATATTCGAAATGAATGGATTATGTTAAGGCATATTGTGTACCTATGCATATTGTGTTTGGTAAAGCGTGAGTCAACAATATAGAGATAACAAGGAATATTCCTTATTACCTTGAAAGGAATATTCCTTATTGCATTGAAAGGAATATTCCTTAGCGCCTAGTTATCAGGAATATTCCTTATTACCTTCAAAGGAATATTCTTTAGTTTGTTTAAGTGCACCCATAGTTACAAGGAATATTCCTATTACCTTGAAAGGAATATTCCTTTTTGCATTGAAAGGAATATTCCTTAGTGCCTAGTTATCAAGAATATTCCTTATTACCTTCAAAGGAATATTCTTTAGTTTGTTTAAGTGCACCCATAGTTACAAGGAATATTCCTTAATACATTGAAAGGAATATTCCTCATTGAGTATAGCCCTTTCATTTGCGTCAACCATTGGCCAATTGGGTCAGAAAAAGAGGACAGTGGGAAAGATTTTGAGAAAAGGATGTTGAACAAATCATTGGCACAAATCATTGGTTAAGGAACAAATCATTGGCATGGTGCGAGCCATATCGTAAAACAAGGGAGAGGGAATAGAGCGGGGATAAAAATTCCTTTTTACGTGGTGGCGGGGTTGATTCGATGGCGGGAGGAGATCGTAAGCGACTAGATCACAATCCATATCCCCAATTCAAATGCAAACTCACTGGCTTTTAGATTCTTGAGGAGATCAATTGAAACGGGAAACCAATTGAACAAAATCAAAGCGGAGATCCAACGAGTCTTGAGGTACTCCTATTCTTAAACATGCTTTTGTTCATAATCTAACAATTGCTTATGATGTTCTACGGATGCACAGAGGAGACTTAACAATGTTGGAAGCATGGATCGAGCTATGGGAGTAGCTTGGGACAAGGGGGATGAGGAATCCCAATTATCTAAAAGAGAACTAGAGAGTATTCTCTTTCAACTTAAAGGGAAGTTGTGCATGCAAAAGCAATCAACGAAGTCTTTGAAAAATTTGAGGTTTGAAGATTCAATAGCCTCAAACCATACTTTACCAATCTCTATCATAAATGGCAATGAGGCGAGAAGCACATGTCTTGCTTACGTTAGACTTCACCAACTTCAAACAAATACATCACGGACACTCTTCTCACAATTTTTGGGAACGGGACCATTGCGGATCTCACCTGCTGCGGGACCTTCGGATGAATCTTGAGTCTTGAATCTTGAATCTTGAGGCGTTACGCTACGGTGTTTTTTACATCTTACACTAAGTATAGCGATCTTGGAACTATATAAACAATATATTAATGTTTGTGTTTTAATCGGTTCACATTCGATTACATTTAGTTTGCAAGTCCATACATTAGTGCATAGAAAAGTTACTTCAACAACGGGTTAACGTATTACGAGATTCTACAATCTCGGCAAATTTTCGACAACATTTCATGCCAATAGTTAGTCAGTTCATATGCATAAGATGTACCTTTAATCTTATGTTTGGTAGCTCAATGGAAATCTCACCCCAATTCTTGACTTCGGGATGGACAAGAACTTTCTTTCCTTGAATAAGCTTTGTACTTTTGATGGCAACGGGGAATCAATTCAAAGTAGTTACCGACTATAACTTCATTACCACAATAAAATTCATTTCCATAGTCATCCTTGGTGTCTTCTTGAGGGCATGTTTTCTTACGTACCTTTGGATGAGATAACAAGGGACCCTTTCATAATTAATGCGGGGATATGAATGATGCAAAATAATCTCAACTGACCTTTGTCTCATCCACATTGTCCACGTCATTTGCCCACAAGTCCTGCGCCTCATTACCCATCTTCTTCAACATTGTCCACGTTTGTAGGCTCTAGTTTTTCTCAACTCCCACCGCCACAATGATGAGCATTCTCACAAGCGAGGCCAATCAAAATTGATGCATGCCTTACAAAAACATGAAAGAGATCTACACATTAATTTTGTTGGATCATTTGGATCTATGGATGATACGCAATGAAGAGATTGCACCCCTTTCACTGGGAGCACATCAAATCTTTGGGAACGGTTGTCGTCTGCCAAATCAAGACGAAAATCTGCAAAAAGCAGATTAATAAGAATATAGCTCGGGGAATTATGCTAGCTTAGCGAAGAAAGCTAGGCAAATATGGAAAAGGGGAAGCAAGTAGCCGAGAGATGCGCTACGAGAAGAATTACCCATGAAAAAGACATGGGAAGGAATGATATGGCAACAGGGTTGTCATGAGAAGAGCCCCATAGAAGAAAAATACCTGTGGTGGTAAACGGAGATAACGTGGCAGAATAAAGGCCTCAAAGAAAAAGGGGTCAAGTCACGAGAGTTAAAAAGAAAAAACCCTTGGAAGAACCATGGAAGTAGAGAAAACCATGGAAGAAGGGGAAAGGATTGTCGTAGCCTTATGGGCAAGGTCAGAAGAAAATTAAAACAGAAAAGGAGAAAGAAGACTGCAAGGGACGCAATGGATGCCAGGGAGCAATGATAAGGGAAAATTTGGGAAAAGATATCGGGTTAAGTCACGAAGTTCCAAAGGGAATTAAGTGCTTAGAGAAAGCTCGGGAATTAAAGCTATGGCCAGAACAAGACACGAGCAAGAAAGGGTGAATGAGAGAAACATGAAGGGGCCAGACAAGTGGAAAATAAACCATTGAAGAATAATAAAAGGAAAAGAAGAAAAAAAAAACTTGTTAACAAATGTCAACAAAAGGGAAATATTTTGGGGCCAGGATTATGAACAGACGGAGCTCCTGGCCGGATTGACTGTGCGAAAAGCCATGGCTTTCCGGATTTATGAGGACCTTCTATTCTAAGGTTTCGCCCAGCATACCGCCAATACAGAAAGGATTTTTCTTGAGTCGTTTACAGGCTGCTGTCACAGATCAGAGCCAGTAAGGCCGAAGCCAAATTGATTAAAGAAAAGGGAAGAATCGTTCTAGGAATGGGAAGCAAATCGGGTTAAAGACCCTAGCATCAGAGGAAACTCCAGAAGAAGAAGCCGGATTCATCTTGAATCGAATCGGCCAGGGCAGAAGTTATTAATGGAATCATGGATGAGCGGTTGCAGAAGAAGTGGCCGGATTGATTGAATCAATGGAGAAATCGGGTCTGTATCAGGCCCAAATTGTAAGTCTTATGAGGATTTATCCATGCCAAGGCTGATTTGAAGCAGATTGCTGCCGAATTCCTGCCATCAATTCCTCTGCAATCGGTTTATTGCCCATCAAATCCTGAATGGGTTGAGCAAGTTCTGGGCTAAACATGCAATTCCGACCAACAGGGGGAATTTTCGGGCGACCAATTGGATCTTCACCGACGCCTCTCTGATTGCCGTGAAAAACAGAGAAGGAGAGAACAAAATTCAGGAAGCGTAACCTCTTAAAGGCTAAGGAAACTTTATTTATTTCAAAACGTGATGGTGGTGGAGTTGGCAAGACCTTTGCCTCCTAATGGATACCATTCTGGAACTTTTTGCCAAAGGACTGAAGAACCACAAAATTGCATCTTTTTTGCCTGATGACGTGGCAAAGATGACGTGGCAAAGATGCAGTGGCAATATTTGCTGATGTGGCGTGACCAGTGGTAATAATTGATGACATGGCAGGGTGAATGATGCAGTAGGCGCCATGTTGGCGATCCGCCTAGGTGGCATACGAAATCCAAGGGGTGCGATGACGTGGCGATGACGTGGCGAAGGGGTAGTTAGGGTATAAATATGTGAACCACGGTTGGGGTTTTTTCAACCAGCAAAGTGTGCAATAAAGTTTGATCTTTCGTTTTAGTTTCTTGGTGTGTCTCTTTCACCGCGCTACCTTTTCCTCGGGTTGCGAGCGGGGCTCGACATAAAAGTGGTGCATTGGCCGGGAATATCAATCGTGGTGCTCGTGGAAGGAGATCTGTTCAAGAAAGCCGACAACATTAGATAGGGAAGAGGAGCCAAGCCACGGTTAGAGAGAAAGCCGGGCCAACTCCCTCCATCGATGTATGTAATATGCGAGGAGCGAAATCAAGGAAAGCCACGAAAGAATTGCTACCAGAACTGATCAAGGAGAGAATAAATTAAATTCTAGAATGGGGCTGCATGAAACCAACAAACCGGAGATGAATGGGCTTCTCATTCATCTCGCCAGTTTTTCTACAATGGTGGGCCGATTGGGTAGCGCACACATGCGAACTACCCACGAAAAATAAAGGGAAAATCCAATTATATCATTTGGACCCCAAAAAATACAATGCTAATAGATGAGTGGTTGATGTACTGCCGAAAGACTTATCAGGGATTAAAAAACCCGCCCTTTCGGTTTTTAGGAAAAACCTAGTGATAAGCCTTCCGACAAGGGGCTTAGACAAGCGTAAAGGCATAGAAATGCCCCAAAACCCCGCATGGAGAAGTCGAAATAGATGCGTTCGCCAACCGTACGCACATCACCAACACAACAAGCGAGACAACACAAACATACGGAGGATAGCATCACCGGGGGTGGAAAAAAGCATCACCGGTGGTGGAAGAAAAACATGATAGCGAAATTTGTGCACAACCATAAACAAAGAAGGGGGGAGGGTGGGTTCAAAGAGAATAAAGATGCCGAGAGAAGAGGAAGCCGATGAGGCGTTGATGCGAGAACCGGCGCCTAAAATAACCCTAACCGTGAGAGGGCATCGATAAAGCATGCATGCATGCATGCAAGACATGCATGCCCCCCTTCTAGAATGCCGATCCGATGTCCGGATCGATGCGATCTAGAATGGGGCTCGCCGATGAAACCAACAAACCGCGGGACTACCGAGACCTTCCTTATCAAACTAGAATCGAGGATGAAGGTCACGGGGATGAAAGGCTAAAGAGGGGAGGCCGAGAAAGGACATGCCGCGGCATGACATGAATTGCCAAATGGGCCAAACCAAGCGAGAAGAAGCCCCTCCCCACGCACGGGAAACAAATGAAAGAGAATAAGGTACTGCTGAGAGAAGAGGAAGCGCCGATGAGACGTTGATACCGCGCCTAAAATAGCGAAACCCTAATTAGAGAGGGCATGCGTCGCATGCATGCATGCAAGACATGCATGCTCGCCCCCTTCTAGAATGCCGATCCGATGTCTCGGATCGATGCGATTAAATTGCACCATGAACAAAGTGCAAAAGAGACATTAGAGTCATTGACAAGTTTCGAGAGAAGGGAATTATGAGGGGACAAATTGATTACTTTGCTCTTACGCAACGAGGCTTGATTGTGGACCAAGTCCATCTTCATCAAGTCGCAGCAGCAGTAGCAACCCATGGAACTGCAGCATTAGTGCATCCTCAAAGGTCAACAGTATCCATGGAAGTTTCAACACCAGAAGTGGTCATAAACAAGTTCAAAGAAGACGTACTCAGAGCTCGAGATGCAACAGACGATGTGCATTATGCAGTCAAACAAATTCGTACAATGTTGGAGATGTCATCAGTACGGCCACATTGCAAAATATTGCCCAGTAGAATTTGTGTACCAATCACATTGTGGGACCTGCAATACTCAAAAAGACGAGATGATTCAAAAGGAGATATTCACAGATTTAGACAAGGAGGAGACAATACGATTTTGCGTGGAGTGTCAGCAACTTATTTTTCTTACAAGGCAAGAAGTAGAAGTATTGGATGAAGAGGATGACTTATTGACTTGTCGTTACCATAAAGCTACACATGCGTCCTCAGAAGTGCTTGAGGAAAGTTCTATTGGAGACTTGGGGCCTGAGGTGGTCGAAGAAGAAAAGACAACAGACTTTCAACATTTGGCGCCCAAGAAAAGACAACAGACTTTCAACATTTGGCGCCCATTCAACATGTGCTTGATCCAGCATTAATGGAGAACCAACCAATTGACCAGAATCTAGTTGAAAAGCCACATCAAGCTAACATTAGCAACAAGGTTGCTTGCCAAGGAGAGGAGCACATATGCAAAATGGATGTGATTGAAAAAGAGAATAAATCAATACACTTACCTGAACAGATTGAGAAGGAAAAAGATGACAAAGACTACTATATGAAAATGATGCACTGAAAATTGGAAAACCAAGTGAAAAAATGGTTAGACAAGCAAAGGGAGCACTGAAAAAAGAATTAGTCTATCAGATGGAAGAAGCTTCCAGTATTGTGTGCAACAATAGTCCTCATTCTATATGGAGCCTTATTCATCGGCTTTGCACCTGGTGTAAGAGTGATTTAACACTCTATGCCTCCATAGAGCGGAATCTCTTAGATTTCATCCGAGAATACTTCTTGTTCAACTTAGCAATTGGCCTCGGCGACTATTTTGCATAGGATCCTTCTTCTTAGCACTACTATCGGAGCCAACGACCTCCAATTCAAGATTGTACCCACCGTCATCCTTCATGATGCACTTAAGTAACTATTTTACTGACATGCACTGCATTATGGAAACAATTTTTTTATCTTTCACCATGAAGCGCTTGCCACTCAGAGCCTTAATCGAAATTTTATGCTTGATGTAGTCGATCATTGATTTCGCTGGCTTCAAGAATTGCAGACCCACTATAAAGTCATAGTTCCCAATATCCATGACTCCTGCACCCATGTTCAAGTTAGTTGCATTCAAGGCTTTATCAAAATTTGAAGAAATCTTCTTAGACAATTCTTATTCAATCACAAGTCAAGATTAACCACATACATGAATGTCCCAATATCACAAAGCATTCAATGGTACAATAACTTTAAATTTGCAAGAACTTCAATAGACTATTCAAACCATTGAAGCAATATCATATAGTTTACTGTTCATTTGGGATTGACCCAAATTTGACTTAATTGTTTCGAGAGCCCAAGCTTGGTTCCGGATCCCTTACGAACATTCTCCTTACTGTGCCTCTGATCCGATACCATTTTCTGATTCTTCTTGTGTTTTTAACTTGGGTCCGGCCGATCAGCCGGACCGATCTCCTTCTTGCATTATCCTGTTATTCTCATTTGACCGATATGGGTTATCTAAATTCGTCACTCTTTCCTTAATGGTTCAATAACCATTATAGTGACTACATAGGTTAAATCATAACCTTTTTCATAATAGTTGATCAAGCATAAGGTTAGACAACCATACGCATGCTCCCCCTTAGAATAGGATAGGTTAATGAACCATATCCATCTCCCCTGTAAGATATAAATAGATCAAACAGGGATAACTTCCAACATGCAATAATTCTGAATGAACTTAGCCCTGTGATGATCTTGCTTTATCTGCTAATAACACTCATTGCATCCCAAATATCACATGATCAAATATTCTCATTCTCCCCTTCATGTGATATTTCTGAGTTGCAGCATTTAATCAAGCTCCTTAATTCTTCGATTGTTACTGGCAGAGCTTTAGTTAACAAGTCAGCCAACTGTTCTTTTGTACTAATATATGTCAGGTGAACTTGATTCTTTTCCACCAGATCTCTGAGAAAGTGGACTTCCATCTCTATGTGCTTGGATCTTTCATGTAGAACAGGATTTTTAGACATGGCTATGCAGCTAGTACTGTCACAGAACATTACTGTGGGACTTTGTTGTATAAAACCAAGTTCATCAAGAGTTTTCTTTCCCATAAGATTTCTTTCACAGCTAAAGAGGCAGAATTATATTCTGCCTCAGCACTTGATAAAGCAATACTACTTTGCTTTTTGCATTTCCATGCAACTGGTGCACCTCCCAACATGGTTATGTAACCTGAGGTAGATCTTCTCTGATCAAGATCTCCACCCCAATCAGCATCACAGAATGCCTTCAATTTAAGTTCACTTGAATTGTACATAATGCCAAAATGCAAAGTACCTTTTAAATACCTCAAAATTCTTTTGTCTGCAATCCAGTGTGCTTTTCCTGGGTCGTGATTATACCTGCTCAATAAATTTACTGCAAAAGCTATGTCAGGCCTTGTGCAATTAGGAACATATGATAAACATCCAATTAAAGATCTATATGGCACATCCTCCATTTGTTTCTTCTCATTTTCTGTTTGAGGACTCATTTCCTTCGAAATTTTGTGGCCTGGTACAATAGGAGTGCTTGCTGTGTTACAATCCAACATTCCAAACCTGCTCAACATATTCTGTATTTGTGTTTGCTGACTTAATTTAGAACCTTGCTGCCCCTATCTCTGAATACTTCAATGCCCAAAAACCTTTTCAACTCACCAAGGTCAGACATTTGGAATTTGCTGTTAAGAATTTCCTTGCATTTGAGCAAAGTTTTTGTCCCTTTTGCCACCATGATATTACCGTCTACATACAAGGCTATAATGCATCATTCTTCTCCATTTTTGAACCTATATAGATTCCCATCATGATTCAACTTTTCAAATCCTTGATCTTGCAAATATTTATTCATGCATTTATACCATTCTCTTGGGGACTGTCTTGGGCCATAAACAGCCCTTTTTAATTTCCATACCTTGCCTTCTTCTTTTTCAAATCCAGGTGCTTGTTTAAGATAAACCTCCTCTTCTAATTTTGCATTTAAGAATGCAGTACTAACATCCATGTGATGCACGTCAAGATCACATGAGTTTGCAATAGCAAGTAACATTCTCACGCTATTTATCTTTACCAAAGGAGAAAAAGTTTCATCAAAGTCCCTTCCTCTTTTTTGTGTAAATCCTTGTGCTACCAACCTAGCCTTGAATTTTTCTGATTTTCCATCTATTCCAGGCTTTATCCTAAAGATCCACTTGTTTCCTATAATATTTTTGTCCTTTGGTTTGTCCACAACCTCATAGGTGCCTGTCCTTGGGAATGCATCCATCTATTCTTGCATTGCTTTAATCCATTGCTTAGAATGAATACTATTTACTGCTTCATCATAACTTCTTGGCAGGTCACAATTCTCAAGAATTAAAACATCAAATATATTTTCCACTTCAGTATTATGAATCTGGAGTCTCCTACTTCTGCCAAACTCGTTCCTTCCATGCATGTCAGTTAGCCCTTGATTCTCATCATTTAACATTTGAGCCTCAGTTCTTCTTCCCTTCTTTTTTGCTTTTTCATTTTTTTCACTTCGTTACCTGCAGACATGTCTTCTTCAGCCCTGTTATGTGTCATACTCAGGTCCTTTATCTCAGGCATATCTATATCTTCATCTGAATCACTATCCACATTATTTGATTCAATCTGATCTATCTCTTTGTCTGGTATAGCTGTTTTTTCTTCGATATTGACAGCTTGATTACTGTCTCCTTTTCCCTCATCATTAACTTTTGCAATTTTCCTGTAAAATTGATGTTCATCGAATACCACATCTCTGCTCACAATAATTTTTCTGTGCACAGGGTCAAATAGTCTATATCCCTTTGAATTAGAGTCATATCCTACCAAGTATGTAATATATGCCCTGTCATCAAGCTTGCTTCTTAATTGTTCTGGTACATGTGCAAAGGACAAGCAACCATAAGCTCTCAAATTTTCATAGCAAGGTAATTTTCCTGACCACAACATTTCTGGTACTGTTCCCTTTGTGCTAGTGGAATATACTGCTGTTTCAAGTGCCTAATTCCATACGTAATTTGGTAATCCAGAATACTTTAGCATTGATCTTACTGCATTGAGAAGAGTTCTATTTTTCCTCTCTGCTACTCCGTTTTGTTGAGGGGAGTATCTACACGTCAATTGTCTTTTAATGCCTCTTTTAGCACAAAACCATTTAAACTCATGAGATAAATACTCACCTCCTCTATCTGAGCGAATGCATTTGACTCTCCTTCCTGTTTCAAGCTCAACTTCAGCAATGTAGAGTTTAAGTGCTTCATAGGCCTGATCTTTTGTTCTTAAGCAGTAAGTTTTTGTCCTTCTACTAAAGTCATCTATGAAGGTCATAAAATATTTATGGCCAGCCATGCTTGTCACATTTATGGGACCACACAAGTCCGTGTGGATCAAATCCAGTATTCCTTTAGCTCTCTTTAATGATCTTTTAAATGGAAATCTTGTTTGCTTTGCTAACATGCAACTTGCACATATCATATTTCTGTCCTCCCCTTCATTTGCTGTTATAAGGCCCCTTTTGAGCAGAATGTCAATATTATCCATGTTTGTGTGACACATCCTATTATGCCATGTCTTTAATGATGGATATTCTACCACATTCAAACTTGGAATATGCTTACAATCGAGTCCAAAAAGATTACCAACTCTTTTTCCAATTCCATGGTAAATCTTACATTCCAGTTTTTCAAACAAAACTTTGTATCCTAAATCCACTAGTTGACATACTGAAATCAAGTTTCTAACAAGCCCTGGAACACACAATACATCTTTCAGTTCTACTGTCTTTCCTTCCAAATCAAAAATCTCTAATATGCCTGAATCTTCAATTTTCTTTAATCCTCGATCTCCTAGCTGCACGTGACCAGCATCTTTCTTCTTGCACTCCTTCAGCAATGTTTGATCACAAGTCACGGTTTTCTCAGCTCCTGAATCTATTATCAACAATTTGTTATTCTTCTTATGCATATTCTTTGAAACAGTCAAAAGCTCATCAAGTTTGCTTACCTCAGCAGTGTCATCTTCCTCTTCTTCATTTATAACTGTTTCCTTGACTATATTGACTGATGGATTACCCCTGAATCCAGATCTTCCTCTGCCAGGTCCTCCTCTTGTGTTTGCAAACCTACCTCTTCCCCTTGAATTTCCTGAAGTCCCCTTTGGACTTGGACAATTTACTGCCATGTGCCCCTTTCCATCACAATTGAAACACCTAATGGTCTTGTCCTCATTTGGGCATTCAAACTTCAAATGTCCATATTGATTGCACTTGTAACATAGTCCAGGTTTTCCTTTGTTACCTTCCTTTTTCTTTGATTTTCCTGCAAACAAAACTTCTGCAGATGTATCCTCGTCATAGGCAGCAACCTTCTGCTCAAATTCTGTTCTAATCATTTGGATTGCATGCTCTTTTGACCTTGCTACATTTCTGATCAAAGTTGCCAGCTGATTATTATGGGATACAGACCTCGCCAAAGACAAAATTTGATACTCATCATTGAGTATAATTCCTGCTCCTTCCAAATCTGCAATGATAGAATCAAACTTCTCCAAATATTCAGTTAAGTTATCTTTTTCAAATAGCTTAAGCTTCCTCAATTGCTTTTCAAGCATATCAATCTGAGAGGAGGTTTTAACCTCATATTGGCTTACCATGTATTTCCACATTTCCTTGGGACTCATACCTCTTAGTTTGAGTTTAATGGCAGTGCCTACTTTGCTGGTAATGATAGCCTGTGCCTCCATAATTTTGAACTCATCATCTGACTCTGGCCCCCTAGTTTCTGTAGGTGATTTATTACCTCCACCTTCCACAGAAGCTTCACTGGTCTCCCCTGCAACAGAGTTTCTGGACCTCACTATTTTTGTTGATCTCCTGTCACCACCATCTTCTATCAAGTGCCAAAGCTTCTGAAACTCCAAGACTTGCTTAATTCCTTGTTTCCATATCTGAAACCCTCCCTCTCCCTTGAACACTTCAATGGAGTTTAGAAGATTTGCTCCAAATCTGGTAGACATGTTTTAGAAATGGCTCTGATACCAATGAAGAAATCTTCTTAGACAATTCTTATTCAATCACAAGTCAAGATTAACCACATACATGAATGTTCCAATATCACAAAGCATTCAATGGTACAATAACTTTAAATTTGCAAGAACTTCAATAGACTATTCAAACCATTGAAGCAATATCATATAGTTTACTGTTCATTTGGGATTGACCCAAATTTGACTTAATTGTTTCGAGAGCCCAAGCTTGGTTCCGGATCCCGTACGAACATTCGCCTTACTGTGCCTCTGATCCGATACCATTTTCTGATTCTTCTTGTGTTTTTAACTTGGGTCCGGCGATCAGCCGGACCGATCTCCTTCTTGCATTATCCTGTTATTCTCATTTGACCGACATGGGTTATCTAAATTCGTCACTCTTTCCTTAATGGTTCAATAACCATTATAGTGACTACATAGGTTAAATCATAACCTTTTTCATAATAGTTGATCAAGCATAAGGTTAGACAACCATACGCATGCTCCCCCTTAGAATAGGATAGGTTAATGAACTATATCCATCTCCCCTGTAAGATATAAATAGATCAAACAGGGATAACTTCCAACATGCAATAATTCTGAATGAGGATTGCCCCACTTGCCATGCTGACTGATCTCGGCTTAGACTTAAGAGTCTTACTCTTTAGCAGAACAGCCAACCTAGAAGATGCAAAATTATGGGAGCTACCTGTATTTATAAGCATTATATAATGTTTATCATCTATGATACCCTCGACTGAGATAATTATTGTTTGACTCCATCTACTTACATCAATCATATCCCAGACCACCCAGTGGTAAGATCGATGCTACTCCACAACCATGGACGTCCCATAGGGTCTAGCATGCACGACATGCCCCCAAATTACCTGTAACACTTTATTTTCTCCCCCTCCTTAGAACCTTGGCCTCAAGGTCTAACTAAGGATTCAAGATAGAATACAATTACTTATTCTTCTAATGACCACTTAGGATTTCTCATGTCCCTACGAGACCTTGATATTCCAGGAATATTCTTATTGTACAAAATTTCAGACAAATTGGAATATCCAAAACCAGTTCGAGTTACAGTGGAGTTTAACACGAACACTATATCATGGAATATAGCCTCATCCTTCCACTTGGTTAACTTCTCATGGATAAATTTTACTCTCAACACATCTTGCAAGACTGCGTTGATTGGAGTACATCTAGATGGTTCACACATTTATCCAATACATGATCACACAATCCTTGACATAGACCATTTCAATGGTCTCATTATGTTGCATGGATATTTTAACCACATCTTCTTTCTTATTTTTGGAGGGTCTTGGTATTTGTGCCAGGGAACGCCGCATGTAATGCCGCATGCGGGGTTCCCTTCAACTTGCAGCCCTTCCCCCCCCCCCGGCATCCAACTCCCCCGCCAGTTGACGAAATTAAATCTTGGTTTTGAATAGCCCTGCCAGCATTCAATGACGAAATTTAGCGAAAGGGCATTTCGGTGGGTTGGTTTTCTACGAAACTATGCTCACCTCATTTTCGTTGCGCCTCAAGCAGATCTGTGGCCGGCTCAAAACGCATAAAGCGGACAATCAGTTTCTAAGGTGAGTGGAGCTGCGGGTGGACGAAATTTGCATAAAACTTCAGTTCATGATCTTTTTTCTCAGGTTTCTCAGCCAGCTCAAGAGCACACAAGCCAGGACAATCGGATTTCTAAAGTGACTGGAGCTGCAAGTGGACTGGAATGTGCATAAAAACTCAGTTCATGTTCTTTTTTCTCAGGTTTCTCAGTTGTATCTTACCTCTGTAGCCGAGGAAGGAGTTGGGCATTTGCTTGGAGGCTTGCTGCTCATCACGGTTGCTGCATTCTGACTGATCAATAGGTGTTCTTTTTTGTGTAATGCTAAGTGTTTGATCTTTGTAGACTGATTTTTTTTCTCAGGTTTTACAGTTTAACTTGGAGATATATCTTAACTTGGGCGCCAGCTTGGGGGCTTGCTGCATTCTGAGTGATCAAGCAAGTGTTTTTTTTTAAAGTATATAGAAGGTTTTAGTCTGATTTCTTCTTTATGCAGGACTGTGTATACAAGTTTTGAAGTACTGGTGGATCCATTGCACACTGCAGCAGCGTGAGTTGATTCTTCTTTCTACTTGATGCTTTCTATTTGATGCTTTCTAGGGTGTGGTATGCTGCAGCTGAATAAGTTAGATTGAAATTATTTAGTCTATTGCTTTGGAAATATGAATATTCAGAGTAAATGCAGACTTTGTTTCATTGCCTTTTCCTGGGTCCGTTAGGTTAATCCCGTTGCTTTGGAAATATGAATAATCAGAGTAATTATAAGGTTTATTTAGCTTTAGCCATTCATCTTTTGAAAGACCTCAAATTTACACTAACTATAATTGAAAACTTGATGACCATTTCGAAATTTTATCTGGCTGCAAATCTATTGGTTGTACGTTGGTTGTTTGGCTGCAAATCTGAGCAGTGCTAATCTGAGCAAATCTGAAGAGCAAAAATGAGCAAATCTGAGCAGCAAATTTGAGCAAATCTGAGCAAGGTTTTTGTTAGTCCTAATTCTGCTCTAACCTTTCAATCTTTTATCTTTTAATCTTTTTGTTTCATCATGAAGCATATGATCTTCAATCCATGTCATGTTGACCTTGCTGTCTTTGCATAAAAAATGGAAAAAAATTTACTTTTTCAAAGCATGAGCGCATGATCTTTGGTTCATGGCATGTTTGGGATTCGGATTTTGCACTACTTGGAGTTCTGTTTATTTAGGGACTGAGTATTCACTTTGGATTCCATTGTGACAATACTGCTGCTGCATCACCAGGTAACTTATATAAGCTTTAATATTTGGCATTTTGAAATATATGAGCATGTGTTATTTGGAAAAAAGTGTTGTGCATTTACAGTAACGTCTATGGTCTGTTCATCCTTATTCTAGCTTATACTATGTCACATGCTTATCTTGGATGTGCCTACTTTGACTTAGACTTGCCAATCAGAGCTCTAAGTGTTTGACCACTTCATTCCAGCATCATCACTAGCAGAAATATAAAGTCTTGCTGCATTAAGTGATCCATTGTAAGGCTCCAATTTCATACGGGATACATTATCGTTGATTGATATTTTGAAGTATTAGGTGGATGAAGAAGAACAATAACATAAGATGGTGTTGTTAGATCAAGAAATTTCTCTAGATAAAATCACCTTACTACTTATCACTACTTGATCTAGCACAATAAGACTTAATTCATTGCAACAATCTTAAGTCACAAATTCCTTATTGATAATAAGCCAAATAACCATTGAATTCAAATCTTCGATATTACTGTAGCTTTGGTTATGATTAAAATACTGTAGCACCAATAACCATACACCTTAGACGTTTTCTACTAGATCCGGCTCACGTAGAGTTAGATCTACAGTTCACACATGTTTATAGAACACTAGGTCCGGCGGTTAAGCAACCGTGGCTTCTCTTCCGACGGTTTTGGGCTTCACCGATCACTGAATACTTAGCTGCTACTATTTTATTCGTTAGCTCAGATAGGCAATGCAACTTTCCCTCCAAGCAATCGATATTTTTGAATTTAACCTTTACCTTTTAACCTTAGGCTTTTTAACCATAGGTATTCGACCACTCCTCATGCAACTATTGATAGTAAAGGTTAAGGTTTAATGTAGCTCACCAGTTAATACCCAGAACTGAATCTGTGTGCAGGGTCTCAGCAATCTCAGCAAGTTCCCCCATCAAGAATATTGTCTGACATACAACATTCCCCCATCAGATAATATTCTGTAATTTATAGGCTGAATTGAACTTAAGCAGATTGCAGCTCTGAAATGTTAAAACCTGTAACACCAAGTAATTGTTTGCACTTCCAAAACTTGGCTTGTGTGAGAGCCTTTGTAAATATGTCTGCAGCCTGATCTTGAGTGCTTATAAATTCAACTGATACATACTTTTTTGCAACCATTTCTCTGATGAAATGCATATGTAGCTCAATGTGTTTAGTCCTTTGATGTAAGACAGGATTTTTTGTAATAGCAATGCAGCTTTGGCTATCACATAGTAAGATGGTTGCCCTTATTTGCATTATGCCTAGTTCATTGAGTAGCCTCCTGGCCCAGACAACTTCTTTAGCAGCAAGAGTGGTAGCTACATATTCCGCTTCAGCTGAAGACATAGCAGTGCTAGATTGTTTCTTAGACTTCCATGATATAGCTGCTCCACCAAGCATTAATGAAAACCCAGATGTTGACTTCCTGCTGTCTAGATCAGAGCCCCAATCAGCATCACAATATCCTTTAAGAATTAGATCATTGTTTGAATAACTTATACCTTGATCTTGAGTGCCCTTAAGAAATCTCAAGATTCTTTTTGCTGCTATCCAATGTTGGTGCCCTGGGTTGCTTGAGTACCTACTTAGCAAACTGACTGCAAATGCAATATCAGGGCGTGTACAATTACTAAGATACAGTAAGCAACCCAATATTTCTCTGTATGGTATTCTCTCCATTTCCTTTAGTTCTGAAATATTTTTGGGACACATGTCCTCGGATATGGCATGTCCAGGCACCAAAGGAGTATTGACTGCTTTACAGTCACTCATTCCAAACCTTTCCAAAATACTTTGAATGTTTGATGTCTGTGTGAGCGTAATTTTACTGCTTTCCCTGTTCCTGTATACTTCAATTCCCAAGAACCTTTTTAACTCACCTAAATCAGTCATTTTAAACTTATGCTTTAACATATTTTTGCTGTAATTCAAACATTCCAAAGAGTTAGAGACCATAATGCAATCATCCACATATAGTGCAATGATGCAATATTTGCTGCCTTGTCTAAAAATATAGATATTTCCATCACTTTCCAATTTGTTAAATCCACCAATTCTTAGATATTCATCTATACAAATGTACCATTGTCTAGGTGCTTGTTTAAGACCATAGACTGCTCGATTTAGCTTCCAAACCAAGTTGGTTCCAACTTCATATCCTTCTGGCTACTCCATAAAAATTTCTTCATCCAATTTAGCATTTAGAAACGCAGTGCTTACATCCATGTGATGTATTTCAAGATTCTTTGCATTTGCTATTGCTAATAGCATTATCAAGCTTGTTAATTTAACTATTGGGGAGAAGGTCTCATCATAATCTAGTCCTTTCTTTTGAGAAAATCCTTTTGCCACCAATCTAGCTTTGTATTTCTGCCCCTTTCCATCAGAAGTAGGCTTAAGCCTAAATATCCATTTATTTTTAACAATATTTTTCCCATTTGGCCTCTCAACTAGCTCATATGTTTGAGTTCTCTGAAATGCATCCAATTCTTCTTCCATTGCTTTCTTCCAATATAATGAGTCTCCAGCAACGATTGACTCTTCATATGAAGAGGGCACATTTGGCTCCAAAATAGCTAATATTTGTTCCAATTCTGGCTCTGATCTAGGTTCCTCAGTAAGTCTCTTGCTTTTCCCTTCAATATTTCTGCCATATTTGCTTACATCGATTTGCAATTCATTTCTGAGTTTTTCTGCTTCAGTTTGTCTTTTCCTGGTTGTCTCAATACCATTGCCATGATCCATATTTATCTGAGTTCCTTCATCCATTTCATTTCTCACATTATTATTCTGCTCAATTCCCTGCTCCTTTTCTGCCATGTTTTCAGTCTGCTCCATATCAGGAACATTTTCAGCATTATCCTCATCAAAACTTACTGCCTTTGTACTTCCATTGTCCTTTGAGTTCCCTGTGTCCTTTTGTTTCTCCATTTCCCTGTATTTATAAAGTGCATGCTCGTCAAAGGTAACATCCCTGCTTAGTATAATCTTCTTTTTGATAGGATCATATAATTTGTATCCTTTTGAATTCCCATCATAGCCAATAAGATAACATAGGCAGGCCCTGTCATCTAACTTCTTCCTAGTCTCCTCTGGTATATGAGCATAGGCTGCACAACCATACACTTTGTATTGATCAAACGAGGGTTCAGTCCCATACCATAATTTGTCTGGTGCTTCCCCATTTGTACTTCTTGTAGGTAACTTATTTTGAATGTTGGCAGCAGCTTGAAGTGTTTCCTCCCATAGGAAATTGGGTAATCCAGAATGTTTCAGCATGGATCTCACTGCATTGAGCAGTGTCCTATTCTTCCTCTCTGCTACTCCATTTTGTTGAGGTGTATGAGCACAAGTAAGTTGTCTTTTGATTCCAAGTTGTTGACAATATTTATTGAACCTGTAAGAAATGAATTCACCTCCTCTGTCAGTTCTCAAGCATTTAATTTGCTTACCAGTTTGTCTTTCTGCTTCAGCCTGGAATATCTTGAATGCTTCAAAGGCTTGATCCTTGCTCCTTAGAGTGTAGCATTTAGTTTTTCTGGTCAGATCATCCGTGAAGGTAATAAAATACCTTTTCCCATGTATGCTCCTTACATTTAAGGGTCCACAAAGATCACCGTGCACTATTTCCAGAATTTCCTTGGCTCTTTTTGCATGCTTAGGAAATGGTAACCTGCTGTTTTTTCCCAGCAGACAGCCCATGCATTGAAAATTTACTTCCTTGCTTTCTTCTCCTATAATCATTCCTCTTTTAATCATATAGTTTATATTATTTGCATGTGTGTGCCCAAGTCTCTCATGCCATGTTTGTAACGTAGGCAACATTACAGAATTAATTGAATCTGCTATACCATTATAGAATCCAAAAAGTTTGCCAATTCTTTTCCCAAGAAATTTGATTTTATTATCCATCATGATCTTACAAAATAACCTTTCAAAAGTCACATGATATCCAAGATCTACCAACTGTGTAACAGAAATGAGATTTTTCACTATATTAGGCACACAAAACACTTTGTCAAGCATGACAACTTTCCCTTCCAAATCATAAAGCTCCAAAAGTCCTTCTTCTTCAACCTTCTCTAATTTACCATCTCCCATTGAAACAAAACTGGAAATTCTGCTATTCTTCTCCTTCAATCTGCATTTGGATTTAATCACACTTCTTTCAGCTCCACTATCTATGACAAAGAGATTATCATCATTTTTAGAATCATTTTCAGAAACTGAAAGTGTTTTTGAAATTACCTCTGCATTCTCGTCCAATTCTTCCTCAGGTTCTTCTTCAGTTGCTTCTCTTGTTATGTTTACACTAGTTGATCTTCCTCTTCCTCTATTTCTTAAAACTGATAGATGTTCATTGGCTGCCACTGCCCTAGCAATAGATAAAACTTGATACCTCTCATTAATGACTACTCCAGCTCCATCAAGGTCTGCTATGACGTTGTCAAACTTATTAAAAAATTCTGACACATCATCATCCTCATGAAATCTTAAATTCCTTAGTTCAGTCTCTAAAACATCAATTTGGGAAGATGTCTTGGCTTCATAATTTTGAAGCAAATAATTCCACATCTGCCTAGGAGTCTTACCTCTGAGTTTCAGCATGATGGTTGGACCAACCTTACTGCAAATGATTCCTTTGGCCTCCTTTATTTTTGCAATTCTGGTTGCATTTGCTGAACTGCTTCCTTCTCCACTAGGATTTGCTGATCCTCCTCCTCTGACTTCTCCAGCTGTTGAGCTTGCACCTGCAATACTTGTAGAAGATGTGTCATCTGCATCATCTTCACCTGCATTGGGATCTACAAGTTCCCACAGATCCTCTACTTCTAGAATATGCATAATCTGGTTTTTCCAGATTTGGAATCCTGCCCCTCCTTTATAGACTTCAACAGCATTGAGTAAGCTTGCTCCAAATCTACTGGCCATGATCTTGAACCTGGTGCTCTGATACCACTTGTTGTTAGATCAAGAAATTTCTCTAGATAAAATCACCTTACTACTTATCACTACTTGATCTAGCACAATAAGACTTAATTCATTGCAACAATCTTAAGTCACAAATTCCTTATTGATAATAAGCCAAATAACCATTGAATTCAAATCTTGATATTACTGTAGCTTTGGTTATGATTAAAATACTGTAGCACCAATAACCATACACCTTAGACGTTTTCTACTAGATCCGGCTCACGTAGAGTTAGATCTACAGTTCACACATGTTTATAGAACACTAGGTCCGGCGGTTAAGCAACCGTGGCTTCTCTTCCGACGGTTTTGGGCTTCACCGATCCTTTGAATACTTATTTTGCTACTATTTTATTCGTTAGCTCAGATAGGCAATGCAACTTTCCCTCCAAGCAATCGATATCTTTGAATTTAACCTTTACCTTTTAACCTTAGGCTTTTTAACCATAGGTATTCGACCACTCCTCATGCAACTATTGATAGTAAAGGTTAAGGTTTAATGTAGCTCACCAGTTAATACCCAGAACTGAATCTGTGTGCAGGGTCTCAGCAATCTCAGCAAGTTCCCCCATCAAGAATATTGTCTGACATACAACAGATGGTTTGGCTTACCATCATTTTTTTTCTATAGGTGTATATGCCTGTATGATGCATTACGCTGCAAACTTATTCATGGATTTGATGTGGATCTCTTTTCTGAGGTCATTGACATTCTTAAAAGGAGAAATTCTAGACAAGCAGCTTAGTAGACATCCAAGAATTATTGATGGTCGCTGATAAAGTGGTGAGTTCACTGGGATGAATTAATTCTTAGCCAAAATAGAAAATGCTTGCTATTCATTTGAATATTTGATTAAATGCATTTTTAGGATGGCACTAAGAAATAATGCTCCATGTTTTCTTTCAAAGTTATTATCATGGTTATATAGTGTGAAAATTTTGCAAAATTTCCAACATACTAGCTATGTCTTTCCTATACATTCTTCAAACGTTAAGCAGTTGAACTTGCTGCTCTATTTCTCTTTTATGTACCTTTACCATACATTATCTTGATTAAACCTTGCCATTTTGTTGAAAGACGTATATGAAGAAAAAAAACATTTTGCTAACATATCAAAGATTTTTGAATTTCATCTTCATGGTCTTCATAGGCCATGCATTTGGATCCTTCTAAATCTGTAAAGGGATGCTTTGCTGATACTATTTACTTGAAGCTTGAATTTTTTTTTTTTTTGAAGGATCAAATTAACTAATATTTATCCAAAATAAATACAAAGATGAGCGATATTAGGGTACTCCTGCCCACACTAGAGCGACAGAGATCTGTTGTCCATAGAAACCAGAAGAAATGTATCATCTGCAAAATGCCCATTCAGAATTTGATCCATTTCCCCATTGTTTGGGAGGCTAAGACCTTGGATCATGTTAGTTCTTTTAGCCTCTTCTAGCTTGCTATGAAGGGCCTCCATAATAATGAGGAAAAGAAAGGGGGCTAGGGGACAGCCTTGTTTCACTTCCCTTTGCAGGGGGAAGAAGGGGCTGCATTCCCCATTAATTAGCACAGAAGATCTAGAATTAGCCAAAATTGCTTTAAAAAGTAAAATTACCTCATCAGAAAAACCAAGGGCCTTACAACATTTGAATAGGAAATTCCAGCTTACAGTGTCGAAGGCCTTTGTAATATCAAGCTTTATGAGGGCTATGTCTTGGTTGGAATCTTTGGCCCACCTCAACCCGAGAGCTGCAGTTACCACATTGTCCAAGATAAATCTGTCTTTCAGGTAGGCAGCTTGGGAGGTGCTGATGATTCTTTCAAGAACAGTTCTCAGCCTTCTGGCAATGGTACCTGATATGATCTTGTATATGACATTGGTAAGGGAAATCGGTCTGTAGTCCGAGAATGTCTCAGGCATATCAATCTTGGGGATAAGAGCTATCATACTGGTGTTGATCCTTGCATCTAAGCATTTCATAACTCTGAATTCATTAGCAAGATTGCGCAGTCCCCTAAGATCGGCCATACTTTAATGAAAAATTCTACGGGGAGCCCATCAGGGCCTGGGCTTTTACCTTTATCCATATCCTTAGCAATATTGTAGAGTTCTATATTGGGAAAAGGCTTAGCTATGTTTAGGTTATCCTCAATACTTACCTTGGCTTGAAGATTGATGAAATTGTCCATAGTGGCTTGGGGGCAGTCCTGATTAGCACCCATTATATTGGTGAAGTGAGTGGTTGCAGCTTGCTTAATTTAATTCTCGTCCGAAATGTCATTATCTCCAACCTTAATTTCAAAGATATGGTTCTTTTTCACTCTGCCTTTGGCCTTAGCAAAGAAGAACTTGGAATTGCACCTTTCATCATTTTTGATCTCTCTTATTTTGGCCTTTAGCCTCCAGCCCTCAGCAATTCTGATCTCCTCTTTTTCAATTTTCGATCTTATCTTTGTCTTTTTCCTCCTCGATGCATTGGGAAGTTTATCCCTCGATTTTGGAGGTGGGACATCTTCGCGTGGTGAATTGCTTTTCCCAGTTCTTCAGCCATTCTTTGATTGCTTTTGCCACTCGGATCCACCAGTACATCCAGCCTGAATTACCAGTAGGTTTGGGGAATCTGGCTATGACCTCTTGCAGCCTATCAGAGAACTCCTCATGCTCGAGCAAATTACTGTTCAGCTTCAAATATGTTTTCCTTTTTCCCTTATCGAGTTTCTTGCCATAATCGAGTCAGCGTGGATAGTGATGCGAAGAGTGTAGCCTTCAGTTATTTACTCTGCAACTTTCATTCCATAGATTCTCCGAAGGTAGAATCATCATGTAAGCAAAGGGTAGGGTCAACCCTTTTATCAGTCCAGCTAAACGTGCCAGGCTTAGTCCTAGCAAGGTTTAAGTTGTGGCCGGGTAAGGTCGAGCGGACTTCCTTCTCTTGCTTCACCGGGGGCTTAAAGTTCGGTTCTTCATGAAGTTGTTGGTTACCATGTTGAGGTAAGCCCCCAAGGATGCATTCATCATATTCTATATTATCAAGACTGGCCTTGACTTTTTTCCAAACATCAATCCTTTCAGTAGGATTATTGTAAGCATAAATATTAACTAGAGCCATTTTAATACCAAGAAAAGTACACATAAGAATTTGCCATCTACCATCTCTACCATTTATCATATAAATATCTGCAATGTTGAGATCTTTCTTCCAAGCAATCGCAATTCTTGCAGAAGAATCGTTAGCAGGGATTGACCAGAGACTATAGCTAGGGGGAAGAGTCCTACTAATAATGAGTTCATGATCTGAGTCATGAATTTTGTGCTCTTGGAGGAAAAGAATGTCAGGGTTAAGAGAAGAAAGGCAAACCTTTAGTCTGTCTCTTTTGATGTTGCTATTAATTCCCTGGAGGTTCCAGGTAATGCACACAGTGTCCCTATTCATCAGTATTTATATTTACCCAAAGCCCCCTTGGCTTGAATGGTCTATTTTCTCGGGCTTGATCTGCTTGGGCCAAGGTAAAGCTTCTTCTTGCCTCTACCTTTCCTTTTTTCTACTACATTCCATTCCTTGCTGTAATTTTCACCATGTGGATGCCACGTAAGCCTGCTCCTCTATCTACTTGCCAACTAATACTGACTTTGGAAAAAAAATGCGCAAACATAATTGGTCGCGAGAAACATGACGTGGAATTCTTGCATCCAAGTTATGGCCATTTTGAGACCCCAAATCCGCCCTAATGCGTATTTCCATAAGGTTGACAGAATGGATGCACAACGTCTTCCTCCCGGGGCTCTTTATTGGCACAAGGGCCACAACGTCTGAAGAGAGTGTGGCAGGAGCATTGTAGGGGATGGTTCGCAAGATGATCCATAGACTATCAATGCATTAGGGATATGTCGTATATCGCGGAGCAGGAGCTGCATTTGAATGAGCTTTCTTTGCCTCTCACGTGGGATGTGCCCACCCTTGCAAAGCCCAAAAGCAGAGCACTACCACATGCGGGTCAATCCATTAAACTTCACAAGCCCCCCCACCGAGTATCGAAGGCACACATCTCTACCAAGAAAGCGGAGAGCTATAGCGGCAATAAGGGCGAGGTCCCACCATCTCGAAATTGAGGCTGGCCGTTGGGAATGCGGATGGAGGCGGGGAATCCCCGGCATGAGAGATTATGCAGTCTTTGTCACATGCGAGATAGTAGAAGATGAACACCATGCTCTGGGAATGCCCCGGCATATGCACACATCCCAGAGCTTCAAGGCCGATCTCGGATGCTTTCGAGATAGCAATTCATCATCTGGCTGGCTGGCCGCCAATGGTGGCACGTCTCGCGTCCTACATTCTGCAAGTCTCCACCGTCACGGAGTCCCTTACAGCACAGGGAATTTGAGCGCCCAGATAGGGCCTCTCAAGGCCTACTACAAGGGTTTTTCCTCCCACATGGGGGGTTTTTTCATCCCAGTGGTAGAGACACATTGTACAGGGTTTCTGTTGTTTTCTTTTGTGTTTTGAAACTTTCCACTACATTGTACCACCGTCTCATAGGCCAGTTGGCCTCCGTGGACGTTAAAATATACTTCCTTCCTTCCTTCTATTGGCTCCTGGAATGAAATAGTTATGATATTTATAAATCTACTAATTGATGATATTTGTTGAATGTGTAAAACTGGAAATAACGTCTCCTAGACCTGATAGTCTCGTAGACGTGATAATTCAAACATTCTATTTTATACTCTCTCTCTCTCTCTCTCTCTCTCTCTCTCTCTCTCTCTCTCTCTCTCTCTCTCTCTCTCTCTCTCTCTCTCTCTCTCTCTCTCTCTCTCTCTCTCTCTCTCTCTCTCTCTCTCTCTCAATAAATAAAATGATAAATAAAATTTCATTTCATTTCTCTCTCTCTCTCTCTCTCTCTCTCTCTCTCTCTCTCTCTCTCTCTCTCTCTCTCTCTCTCTCTCTCTCTCTCTCTCTCTCTCTCTCTCTCTCTCTCTCTCTCTCTCTCTCTCTCTCTCTCAGCATTTTATATATGGTTTTTCCATTTCTCTGAGGATGAGATAGAGTGCTCCTCTTCTTTCGGCCTTGAGATCAGGGAATAAATTACTAATCGCATATTTCTTATTAGCCAGAATGACTTTAGCTAAACTTGCTCGATATTAATCCCAAAACTTTCTGTGGTTTAGCTAAACTCTACACATTTTTCCTCTCATATATTCTAGCGTTTAGCTAAACTAACCCAAACATCATCCCAAAAATTTCTATGGTGTGGCCAATGGAAAATATTAAGCCAAATTACTATACTTGTTTTCAATTGTTTCCACTTATTTTAATCATTTTCTTTGTGAAAACATTCTAAAACAATGCTAATTAGCAAAGTCTAGGACTCAAATTAATTTATAATGCTAGAAACTAAACTACTAATCATATAGCATCGATCCGAGCCATCGGATCGCCATTCTGGGAAAGGACGAGCTGCTATATAAGGCTATTTCCGCTTTCGCACCGGTTATCGGCATCTTCTCACAGCAGCTCTTCTTCTATTCTCGTTGCTTCCTCCCTTCCATTGCTTCCCTCCCTAGCTTTTCATCGCTTTTACAACCGATTCCCTCTAGCAATCTGCACCCTCTTCATCCTATTCATCCTTAGCCTGTTATGCTTCTTCCTTGCCATCACCACCGTCTTTTTGCAGTTCGGCTCCATTTATTTTCCTGAGGAATGCGCTTGTTTTGCGGCTAGGTGAGTTTTTAGTCTTAGAGGATTCTTGCTCCTTTTGGCTTGGGCTTTATTCTGTGCATGCATGGATCTTGATGGCATTGCAGCAACCTCTTCCACGATTTCGATTCTTCTGCAGTTCACCTTCACATTCAACTCTCTTGATTCATTCGATTTCGTTTTACCAGTTTTGTGGGTTTTTTGTTGCTAACCGATTTTGCAGTTCTATCCGACTCGAGGTGGAGCATGGGCTTTGAGGAGTTGTTGAGGGCATCCGTTTTTTGCCCGTGATCGATGTTTCGTCCTCTGTTGGAGGGCTTTGTCTTTATGCAGGGATTTGGCCCTGGCAAGATCCTCCGGGCTTTTCCAGTTCTTTTCTTTCTCTCCTCCTCCCAATCTCGACCAGTTTTCTTTACGGATTTGTTGTTTACCACAACTGTGCTTTCTCTGTCTCCTGTGTTTTCGCTGTCGCCACAAGCGCTGGCATCGGATCTGTTTGCCTGCATCCGATTACCTGGTAAATCCGGTCTGACACTGGTATTTTTCCCTTTTTCACTTTGCCAACTGCGGCTCTTCATCAACATTCCGGTAGTTCCTTGATCCAGGTCCTTTTTCTCCACCAAATTTTCTCTTTTTTAGAAATCCTTTTCATGCCTTTTAGCCTGCAACAACGCCTATCATCTTCAGATCTGGTCTTTGATTTCGAGTCTGTTCTGAACCATAAACATGGGTTGTTTTTTTGATCTGCATCTGTCGGCATCTGTCATCTGTTTCTAGAATCTTCTTACAGTAGCTCCATTTCTTTTCTCCTTTTCAGTTTTCGGATTAGCCCACTAGTAGCAAATCGATTTCCTCGGTATTCACATTGGTTATTTTCCTCTCTCTGAAGCCCTGCAGAATCGTTTTTTCGGCTTTTTCCATTCCATGTTGAAATGCCGTTGTTTCACCGCATGTAGCCTCTTCAGCTCGAGTTTTTTACAGTTCTTTTGCTATATTTTCATTTCAACTTGGTAAATCGTTCTAATTAGATTATGTTTAATGCCTTTGCAATGTCACTTATCTTTCATGTTCTAGATTCAATGCAAAGTACGTGCTTGGTTTCTGCCTTGGGTTCAATTAGTCACAAGCCGATTAAGTTAGCAATCAGTCCAACTGTATAGGGAATTGGACACATCGGGAATCTTGCGGGGATCGTGATGGCTCGATCTGGAAGCTGGACTAAACTAGATTGATCGGCATCCAATCTCTTATTGTTGTTGTTCCTATCTGCGGAGAGTCCGGATTCGCAATGGTAGCTCGATTTCCCATCTCGTTTCTCTCTTATGCCCTCTGTTCTAGTTCCTAAATCAATTTGCCTATTTGCCTAACCTTCTCGCTTGGCATGTTTCCCTATCGATCATCTTTGAGGTCCTCAGCCCTTAGCTGCTTGCCGCTTCATCTCCCATACCTCTTCACGATCAAAGGATCTGCATCGACTTGTTGGAGCAGCTTATTCCTTGGATCACATGTGACGGACCAGAGACTGGAGAGGATCCGCTTGTTTTATTTTTTGGCTGACTCATTTCAAATAGGTATCTCCTCACTATGCATGCGGATATACGCTCGCATTTCGGCTTTACATCTTCTTTGGCTCTTAAGTCCTGCTTGTTACCGCGGGTTTTTTACCTGTGCAAGTTTTTAGCACTTTCTCTATATTTTCAATCAGGTTCCTATATCGACGTATTTGAGTTTGTTGGGTTAGTGCCTTATTACCTTCTACACCATGGTGTTGTCCATTCAAGTTGTTGTTTTCGCTGTGATGTAAGGCGGGGCCTTATTATCATCTACATCAGGGTTGAGTCATGTTGATTTGTTGCTTTAACTTTGAATTGGTCATGTTCGATGTTCTTGCTAACTTATGTTTCTTATTTTTTCTTTGTATATTCCCAAGTTCAAGGGTGATATATTCTTTTCATTTTGCACAACACAGTAGTTCAATCCATCGGCTCATATACATTCATTCATTATTCTTAGCGGTCATATGTCATCTTCACACTTGGGACATTCAATTTCTTTCTCTATTATGAAGTTGCTAAGTCATCCTCTACATTTCATCCTTCTTGGCACCATGGCTCCGTTATTCATGCTTAAATCCACGGTTGTCTATATTCATTGGATCGTCTCATTTATCGGCGTTTGTTCCTCTTTTCAACATATTTTCTCCATGATTTACTATTTGTCTTATGCTCCCTATTTTACTTATCATGGCCTTTTCATAGCCTTTGGTTTTGTAATGGTTACATAGGTTATCTTATGCCCCCTTTACATATACACTTTCGGAGGGAACTACTGAGTCACATTTATTATATTTTCTATCATTTGGGTGTCCCTTTTCTTTTTTCCTATCACGGGGTTTTCGATTGTTATGTTTTCTCATAATTGCATTAGAATATGAGGCATCTAGGGGCTTTGTTTTGGGGGGTGGTTTTCCCTCCCATGTTATCTCTTTCAGTATGTTACCTTTTCAAGTTGATGGACCTCTAGTTTTTATATATGTGGCGTTATCCTTGGAATTTGAGGCTTTTCATGGTTGTTTTCGGATTTTTCTTCTTTGCACTTGTGTTTTTATCGTGGATTCGATGCACCATACTATTTAAATGGGTCTATGCTCTCCCTCAGTATTTGTTTTTTCTCTTGTTTATGTTCGGCTCACTTTTTACCTCGTTTTTAGATCTTGTGGTTGTTTACTTGGGATGTTGTCTTTTTTTCATAATTCTCATTTGCAGTCTCTGCGTTTATTATCTTTTATTGCCTATAGATTTGTGGCCACCATCTTAGGGTTGCATTTGTCTTTTTACATTGATGCATTCCATTTCCATGGTCGATTTTGCGGTATGGCCTCAATTGCGTGTTATTTCTCGACATGTATCTCTTTTTTGTATGTTATTTTTATCTTGTGGTTCCCATGTGGTTATATGTGGCATTCTTTTACGTGTTTAGGATTTCCCCATGGTGGTTTGGGTTTTATCTTTTTGCTTTTGTGTTTGTATCTTCGTGTGATGCACTACACTTGGCTCGGGTGGTATCGTTATTCGGTGGTATTATCTTCTACATTCTAGGTTTCCCATAGTTGTTGGGTTTTATTTTTTGCACTTGTGGTTTATCTTGTTTTTGATGCCGCGCACTCTTCATAGGTTATGCGGGTTGTTCAGGTTGATTTTCTTGTTTATGTTTTGGCCCGCATTTTTTTACGACAACTTCTCATCTCTTTTGTGTGTTATTTTTTATATTGTGGTTCCCATGTGGTTATATGTGGCATTCTTTTACGTGTTTAGGATTTCCCCATGGTGGTTTGGGTTTTTCTTTTGCACTTGTGTTTTGTATCTTATGTGTGATGCACTACACTTGGCTCGGTGGTATCGTTATTAAGGTGGTATTATCTTCTACATTCTAGGTTTTCCATAGTTGTTGTGGTTTTATCTTGTTTTTTCTTCCACCCATTTGGGTGATGCTTTTCTCCACCCCGGTGATCTTTGTCTTCTCTTTTTTAGGAATCGTTTCTAATCGGCTCACCTCCTTTTGAGTGCTTGTGGTTTTCGCGGTTTGCGCCCGCCATTATGCGCGTTCTTGTTCTCATAATGCTTTCGTGGGTGCATTCTAAATGTTCCGTTTCTTCCGGCAGTGTTGTTGGCTCCTCGCCGATCTCACCCCGCTTCGTTAGCCGTGCCCGACTTCGACCCACAGGTTTTTAAATTGGCGGTGGGCTTATAGTTTATGCGGTTAAGCCTCATTTTATTGTGGCGCTCCATTGCCTTCGTTGCCATTGAACCAACTCAGCGCTTGGAGGTTTGTGGTGACTCTCTCTCTCTCTCTCTCTCTCTCTCTCTCTCTCTCTCTCTCTCTCTCTCTCTCTCTCTCTCTCTCTCTCTCTCTCTCTCTCTCTCTCTCTCTCTCTCTCTCTCTCTCTCTCTCTCTCTCTCTTGTCTTTATAAGTTCTTACCATTTCCATTCAAGTATTTTTTGTGACATATTTTCCACCTCTTTCTCCTTTGTGGCTAAATTTCTTATATGTATATTCTATATTTGGTTTGGTCCGATCTTTGGGTTTTGAATATTTGGGGGTTGTGTTTAAGATTTTTTCTTCTTTTTGGCATGATCATCGAGGGAGCTCTAGTGTTTGTTGGTTCCTTTGTTCACTTGATTAAGCGACTTATTTGTTGCTTCATGAAGTTATATTTTCTATTACGGAACATGGGTGCCGGGTGATATTGTTCGATTATTGTACCAATTTTATGGATTTGGGGGCTTCTTAGTTTTTCGTTAGCTCCACTTTGTCATGCTTCGTAGTAGGCTGATTTTTTCGTGCATAGCTTTGCTCCCTATATATGATATTACATACTCATTGTGTAAGTTTGAGGCGTTGCTTTATTAGACATGGTTGACTTTTCATGTTCTTTTAGCCCCTAGTTTTTATCATTCTTCCCGTTTCCTCCGTTTTTTTTTTTTCGATATGCAGGGTCCACATGTTGAGGTTCGTACTCACGGTTGCTGGCGGTCCTCGTCCTCTCGCGCTCGCTACGTGGTGTGCGACTCTACTCAACATCTCCATGTTTTTCGTTCGATCTTTATGTCTATGCATTTTTGCATTCCTATCGTAAGTTTTTCCTCTTTGCCTTATTATCCGATTTACTTGTTATTCTTCCTTCTTAATTATCGTTATTGTTTATTCTTTTTGGGGATCCATGATGTGCGGTTCCTTTGTTGACTTATCTCCCTCTAGATATTGGCCACAGGTTCGGAAGGGATAATAGCCACATTCTTGGACTTCGGTCCGTAGCCCCATTCACGGACTTCGGTCCGGCATTTGTATTCAAATCGATCCAACTATCGCGGGCCCTTCCCCGATTCATCATCGTGGCGGCGTCCTTTTCTTTTCATTGTTTTTGTTCTCTAATGTTCCTCCCTTTTTCAGGTCATTGAGCTGATGCCATCCATAGCAGGCGGTTTCGGCTCTTCTTCTTCAACTTCGCTTTTCTCTCCGGCTCGCTCTCGCTGCTGGTTCTCGTCGTCAACGCGAAGCTTTCCAGCGCTTGAACGGACTCTTTGGATTTTGGTTCCCTTTCTCCCCCTGCCACTCAAAGCGAGACCCCTTGCCCAGCGCTCATATGTTTTCTTTAGCTCGCTTGCCTTCCCGTTAGCATGCGGCTCGTCACTATCCTTCAGGGCCTCCGTGGCCCTCATCTATCCGATTGCTTGGGTGGTGGTGGCGCTCCTTTTCTTCTCCTCCCGCTATGTGCTTTGCTACCCAATTCCACACCTGGCGGTTCTAGCTGTCTATTGAGGGTTTTTGCACTTGTAGCGGATCTTTTTCTATTTGGTATGCTCATTACATATCTTTGGCATATTTGCTATTTGGCTTTATCTAGATAGGATGCATATTGCGTTTTGGCCTTCGCATTGAGATTTTCCGACATGGGTTTATATTGGATTATCTTTCATTTTTATGCTTCTCTTTATTTAGATATGGGGTGTCCCACGTTGTTTGTCCACAAGGTATTGTATTGGGCACATTCTAATTTGTGCATGGTGTTGCTATTTAACTTTATCTCGATATGATGCATATTGCGTTTGGCACCACATTGAGATTTTTGCGACATGGGTTTCTATTGGATCATTTTTCCTTTTTTGCTTCTCTTTATCTAGACATGGCGTGTCTTCGTTGTTATATACAAGCTGTTATATTGGGCACATTTTAATGGCCACTTTTAGTTTGTTTTCGTGCTTGATGTTCTTTTTATGGTTTTACATTGATGCTTATCTTTCTCTAGATGTCGTTTTTTTTATGGGCCGTTTTTTTTGTTGGGTGTCTTTGCTTTTTTTTCCAATCGTGATGGTGATATTCATCATCTTTAGTGATGTTGTAGATAACATTGTCTAGCATTATTTTGCAATGCATATTTCTTTTTACATGATTGTTATCCACCGGTTAATTGGGTAGCTTTTTCCACCATGGTGGTGATGCTATTTCCACCTGCGGGTGATGCTGTTTATTTCTACCTCCAGGGTGACGCATATTTCTTTTTACGTAATTGTTTTCCACCCGTTGGGTGATGCTATCTCCACCTATTTCCACCTCGAGGGGTGACGATATTTCTTTCTACATAATTGTTTTCCACTTGGTTGGGTCTTTCTTTATTCTCCACCCTATTGGGGTGATGCTCTTTTTTCGCTTCATGTTGAATTTTCTCTAACCATTCGGGTGTTTTTGAGTTCTTTGTGTTGCTTGCGGAGGTTTTCGCCCTCGGCTTATAGTTAAGGAAGTTCTTTGGTAGTCGGCGGTTTTGTGTCTCTTGCGAGTCCTTTCCCGAATAGCATCGATCGAGCCATCGGATCGCCATTGCAGGAAAGGACGAAACTGCTATAAGGCTATTTCCTCTTCGCGACCCGGTTATCGGCGTCTTCTCACAGCGACTCTTCTTCTATTCTCGTTTGCTTCCCTCCCTTCCCGCCCTGCTGTGGTGAGGGGCATGAGTTTGCTTTTTCTCTAACCATTCACGGGTATTTTTGGGGGTTTTGTGTTGCTTGCAGGGCTTAGCCCTCTTGCGGGGTCCTGCTATATTTTGTGTTCGCCATCAACTCATCTCTTTCGGTTTTCCGGGCAACACATTCAAGGTTGTTGGCGACCATTTCTCATTAGGGTTTTCCTCGAAAACCCGAAGGGCGGGAGTTTTATATCGATGAGAAGTTGTCGCCATTACCCTTTATATTGCCTGTGCACATTTCTTCTCTCTCGCGGTACCTCATTCTCTTTGAATTTTTTCGGGGGGAGGGGCTTCTTCCCTGGTTTGGCCAATTTGGCGTTTCTTTCATGGTGTCCTTTCTACCGGCCTTTAGCCTTCATCCGTGACCTTGGGTCCCTCGATCCTAGTTTGTTAAGGAAGTCCTTTAGTATTCTGGGCGGTTTGTTGGTTTCATGCGAGTCCCATTCTAGAATCCCATCGATCCGAGACATCGGATCGCCATTCTAGAATGGGGCGAGCATGCTATGTTTTGCATGCATGCTGGCGCATGCCGTTACGGTTGGGAGTTAAGCTATTTTAGGCGAAGTTTACGCCCGACTTCTCATCGGCTTCCTTTTCTCTCTCAGCAGTACCTTATTCTCTTTGAACCCACCCTCCCCCTTCTTTGTTATTATATTTTTTATCGCGGCACGCTACGTAATCAACCCCCCTCCACTCTGGGAGGTTTGTTTTGTCTTGTTGTTTTGTTGGTGATGTGCGGTCATGTGCAGGGTTAGCGGCGGTATCTGTTTTCGACTTTTCCATTCGTGGGTTTTGGGAGGCGATTTTTATGCCTTACGTTTGTCCAAGCCCCCACGAAGGCTTATCACTAGGGTTTTTCCTCGAAAACCCGAAGGCGGGGTTTTTAATCCGGTGATAAGCTTTCGACAGGTACACTAGCCCAGTCTCTATTAGCATTGTATTTTGTTGGGGTCCAAATGATATAATTGGATTTTCCCTTTATTTTTTATGGGTAGTTCGCATGTGTGCGGCTACTCACTATCCACCATTGTAGAAAATCTGCTGAGATGAATGAGAAGCAAGTCTAAGTCCCGGTTTTGTGTCTATTGCGAGTCCTTTCCCAGAATTCTTATAAACTATAATGATGTTAGCTAAACTAGCCTGAAATTCATTCTAAAAGTTTCTATGGAATAGAATAGAATAGAATAGAATAGTTTTTTTAACGTCCACGGAGACCAATAGGTCATGGGACCCATACAATGGGCTAGTACAATCATTACTACTAGGATTAAAAAACCCCTGCCTCGAAAGGTTTTCAAGGGAAAAACCTTTGCAGTAATGATGATACTAGACAAGCTTAGATAATGACTACTGAGGGCTAAATAATACAAAATTTCACTTCTTACTTTCTAGCATTTGGCTAAAGAGCTCTAGGGTTGGTGCAGTCCCGAAAAAAGTTAAGCTAAAATTATTATTTTTTTCTCAAATTTTTTCATTTACTTTAGCCAATTTTTTTCGAAAATGTGCTAAAAAATCGCCAAATAGCTAAGTTTAGCCCTTTAAATTATTCCATGCTTGAGATGATGCTTTGTTGTTGTTTGGGGTCTTTCAAGAATGCAAAGGTTCTATGGTAACATAGAACCATCATTCTTGGAAAGACAAAAATAGCTTGGACCTTTTTTTTTGCACCTTTTGTTTTGCCTATATATTGCTTCAGTTTCAAGCTCTTTTCATCGACCTTCTTCTTGAGAGTGTCCTTCTTTGTCTCTGTTATTCTTCTAGCTTTTCCACCCTCCCAACCCTCAGTCGGACTTTGTTTCTTGGTGCAATGATATCGGGACGGATGTTCTTCCCTTGTTAGTTTGCAGATGTTTATTCCTGGCTAAACGGATGTTCTTCCCCGATCCAGTTTTATGGTAGATTAGTCATGGGGGTATGTTCTTCTCTGCACTAGTTTGGTGATGTGTTTTACGGCTAGGCGGATGTTCTTCCCCGACCCAATGTATGGACAGTTTAGTTTTTCTGAAGAGCATTTGTTCTAAGAGTTCGAGATTTTCTGGAGATTCTTTGTCATTTTGAGCCCATTTTTTGACTGCTAACAACGATTTAATGTTTTTCTTTTTTGCTCTAGTCTATTTTTTTTACAGATTGTTTGCTTGCAGTTGAGATGACTTGGGAGTATGGAGACATGATTTTCAAAGGCTGTTCATGGTCCCGCATTTTTTGGCGTTTGTTGGAGTTGGCGAGTCGATGCTTGACACGCGTGCACTCTGTTGATGTACAAATGTTGTTCGACATATGGCTACTAGTTTAGATCTTAACTTCATTGGTTATATAGCTCTTAGTCCATTTTTTTTGTCTTCATGAAAACCCAAAAGGCGGGGTTTTAGTTCGGTGATAAGTATTTGGGACTTTGAGTGCCATGCGGCTTTATTTTCCTTAATAAATCCTCGTGATTGTTTAGTATTGGGATTCTAAAATATGTTTGGCTTTAGATATATGTTGGCCATTCGTTGTAATTATTTTTACCATTGTACTTGTTTTTGGATTGCCTCTAGAGGGGCAAACCCTAAGCTTTATGTGAGTTTGTTGCATATCCTAGGTATATCCGGAATATACCTAGGATATCTTTGGTAATACTCAAACCTATTGTTGCACGTGGCCTGGCGGGCACCTGCGTTTTGGATCGTGAATGTTTCAACCAGGTGGCGGCAAGGCGGACCGAAGCTCAATATGATGCAAGCTGCGTGAAAGAGCGCACCTTCCGGTAGCACAAAGCATGGCGTCACAGGATGATCCTTACTATTGGTTGAGTAAATGCAGAGGACCGAGAGGTTTGAAAGTTTTGGAGGAGGAAAATAAGTATGCTCGTATCATGGTGAAGGGCACCAAAATTTCTGAGAAGCAATTGATGTGAAATGGTCGACGGGATGGAAAAGAGCTTTGCTCTCCTCTGAGCGTTGGGAGAATGGTAAGTGCTCTAGTTCATTATATTATCACAAGGATTGAGTTTGTAGGCAAGCACCTATTATGTTGTTTAATGGTTACAGGTATGAATGGGTTCTTGATTTCATAAACTTATGCAAGGGTCGAATAGATTAATTGTTATTTGAGCTTAGAGGGAATTGTCGTAATGCATGCATGTTTTTAAAAGCTTCATAAAAACTTTCTTTCCTTTATGCACCTTGTTTTGGTTGTAGTAATTTGCTCGGATATCCTTAACTTTACTAGCTCATCTAAACATTGAGAGAATGATTTGAAAAAAAATAATTAGGTGTGAGATTCCAGGCTTTACTACACGTACATCTTAGACGGGAAGGAATTTGCTGTTTACTATAGAAGGAAAGTAGTAAACAAAAAATGATACAACGGTGGAAAATATTCCTGCATTGGAAAGCGAAATTGAAGGAGGACAAGGTGCTTATTGATATAAACCAACCAAATTGAAGAACATGGTATAGCAGTTATACGCCTCATTAAGTTGAATTATGAAATATTGTTCACTCCTTTTTCCTTGGTTGGTTGTCAAAGATATGCCCATCTTGGCATGTGGAAGCTTTCTTCCAATCGGAGCCTCTTGGCATATCTTGTTGATTTAACGGGTCATGAAGTGTTTACCCTTTTGTAAAAAGATGCGGAAATAGGTGCATATTACCCGAACCGCGTGTTAAAGGCGTCGTAAGCATTGAATAATCTAAGACAAGACATTTATTATTTTATGCCTCCAATAGCTCAAGGAGGGCTTTTCGGGTTTGAGAACAATGCTCTCATTAAGTATCTTGTTTATTGAACTTATGGCGGTCTGTTATTTGAGGCTTTTTTTAGAAACTTGAAATGCGAGGGAAGGTGACATCCTCATTTCGAGGAATTGAATCAGAAAAGATTTCTTGATGTTACAAGAACAAACTGGCAGTATATTGTGCTTAATGTGAACTCTAAGACCTCATCAAAGGTAAGCTTTTAACATCACTAAGCTCATATATTAAGTTCCATATATCATGTTGCACGCGGATAACAAATTTTTGGAAATTCCATTTCCGTAATTAGATCTTTCTGGTTAATCAAACCCGACTTTGCAAAAAGTGGAAAAGCGAAGAAAGTAGCATCCGGTACTTTACGGAGCATCAATATGGTTTTTATACTTTGGCAAATCGGGGAAATGACCGAAGCCCACCAGAACTACCTTTTAGTTTAGTGCAAAGCAAATGAATTATGTTCCAAGTATTGGCGGGTAACCGCTACTTTGACAACCCTTTTAAGGGACGGTCATTTTCTAGCTTTTATATTTCCTTAGAAAATAGACCAGTCTTTTATTATGTTCTTGCAGTAAGTCTCCATGCATGATAGTGTCTTAGGATGATAGTGTTCAAAAGGATAATCGTTTCATGCATCTGTCATTTAGGAAGTATCTATTATGGCCTGATATATACTGCATTAATTAAAGGTGCATTGAACTCTGTAGCATATGACACTTCAAAGAGGTGCAATATATTCTAACGATTTGTTTTCTTTGCTAGTTATCTTGTTGAAAAAGATATTTTTAATAGGCAGCTTATAACATTGGAAAAGGTTGCGGTTTCAATGCTGCGGGGTTTTATATGCATCTTACTAAAGTGGGCAACCCTTTCCAAGAAATTGTTCCTTCCGGCTATAAATTTTTATGGATCGAGGGCATGGATATGTTTGAAAAGCGGGGTATCCATGTGTAGGGTTATGAAGCTCTCAACAAGCATACAACTATAGCAAACAAAAGGTTGTATATATTCTTGCACGAAATCAAAAGCATCAACCAACTATGGAAATTGTTGCAAGATGAAGTGAAGGCCTGCCAATGATTGTGACCAGAAAAATGATGAAAAAAATTAAAGCGGATCAAAGCGCTATATAGGACATATATATAGAAAATCCAATGATTTTTGAAGCTAGCGGGGCTAGAGATCTCGGTTTACGAGGAAGAAGTAAAAGAAAAGATGTTGGAAGTTTTTTAAATTTGTTCTTTTCAATGGCAATTTTGGCATTGGATAGTGTTATTTTTATTAAGTCTACCTAGGGATGAGCTCCCAAAGGAATGGGCATTGTTCTTAAAATCTTCTTATCGGTCAGGGTGGGGGAGATTGTAATGCAAAGCAAGGTTGCCTCGACAATGCATCAGCAAACTCGTGGATTCTTCAATTTTGTGGCCTTCTTATTCTCCATTATAATAGATATCATTTCGAGGCTGTCTTGGCTACGTTGGGCCATCATTTTCTAGACAATAATACAATGCAGATGGATTACTATGAATTTTTTAAGGTTAACACCTATCAGAGCAATTTATGGGCTTTATCTATACCCACATTTTAAGAGCACCTAATAAATTCCTGCAAACACAAAATGAAGGTTTCCTATAGTAATTTTATTCTTGTATTGAAACATTGTACTAAAATATAAAAATATACTCGTTTTCGCAAAAAAAAAAATGATAATAATTGTGACCACAGTTGTATAAATACCATGAATTTTGGTTGGGCTCCCAACAACAAGATGAAATAGTGAAAGGAGATAATATCCCCAAGCATATCACAGTGGCTATTGTAACTGATTTAGAAAAAACACATGTGTAAGTGTCCAACTCGAAAAAGGTCCACAAATAAAGGATTTGTCTATAAATAAATGAAAACTGTTAATGTCTAGGGGAGATGAACTAGTCTATGAGACAACACTCAAAGAGATGCAACTTATAGTTTACTTTTGCTTATCAACTTACCTAACACAATGCGCAAATCATTCATGTAGTGGGATTATGACAATTCCAAATTGTAGGATAATAGCTAATGATTCACATTAACAAATAACCTTCTTAGAGAATGGTGTGGGGCATACAGTTGATAACCAAGAGATTGCATCAACTTAGGGCATCGGCAATGCCTCCATGTCTTGCATTATTGATTCTGAAAAGCATGGAAACAAATATGGTTAATGCCCTCTCTACACAATCATCTATGACACACGGGGAATAAAGAAGAAGAAGAAGAAGAAGATTTTAACGTCCACGGAAACCCAATCGGGAGTAACACATGAATTATCAATCTGGCCACATCATGTTTTCTTGTTAGCGCAACCATGTAGTGGGACAACCCTCCTATGCCTTGTTGTAGTTTATATAATTTCTCTCTCACTTTCCATATGTTCTTAGTTACATATCAATTCCATAATGCAAGTAAAGTCTTATCACAAACAACTACTTTACTTGGGTACATACCCTTTTTAGACTCTCCAAAATTTTGCATATAGTGTTGAAATCGGGGCGGCTCTCGAGGCGGTTTCAGCAGATCTTTGATTAGTTCTCGTAATATTGCCGGATATGGGGGCAAGAAATGGTGGCGGAAGTGATGTCACCATGCGGATTGCGCTAGTTGGATTACACTGCTTTGTATATGAAACAGACTTGCACTGTCAAAATTTCTATGCACATGATGCCAAATGAGTACACATCGGCCTTCCTATCGTATTCACCGGTAGATACCCCGAGCCGAATATAATGGGGTCCCCTTCTCTTGTCATATGAGGGCGGAAATTCTGCTACTCGAATAGAATAGAATAGAATAGTTTTTAACGTCCACGAGACCAATAGGTCATGGGACCCATACAATGGGCTAGTACAATCATTACTACTAGGATTAAAAAACCCCTGCCTCGAAAGGTTTTCAAGGGAAAAACCTTTGCAGTAATGATGATACTAGACAAGCTTAGATAATGACTACTGAGGGCTAAATAATACAAAATTTCACTTCTTACTTTCTAGCATTTGGCTAAAGAGCTCTAGGGTTGGTGCAGTCCCGAAAAAAGTTAAGCTAAAATTATTATTTTTTTCTCAAATTTTTTCATTTACTTTAGCCAATTTTTTTCGAAAATGTGCTAAAAAATCGCCAAATAGCTAAGTTTAGCCCTTAAATTATTCCATGCTTGAGATGATGCTTTGTTGTTGTTTGGGGTCTTTCAAGAATGCAAAGGTTCTATGGTAACATAGAACCATCATTCTTGGAAAGACAAAAATAGCTTGGACCTTTTTTTTTGCACCTTTTGTTTTGCCTATATATTGCTTCAGTTTCAAGCTCTTTTCATCGACCTTCTTCTTGAGAGTGTCCTTCTTTGTCTCTGTTATTCTTCTAGCTTTTCCACCCTCCCAACCCTCAGTCGGACTTTGTTTCTTGGTGCAATGATATCGGGACGGATGTTCTTCCCTTGTTAGTTTGCGAGATGTTTATTCCTGGCTAAACGGATGTTCTTCCCCGATCCAGTTTTATGGTAGATTAGTCATGGGGGTATGTTCTTCTCTGCACTAGTTTGGTGATGTGTTTACCTGGCTAGGCGGATGTTCTTCCCCGACCCAATGTATGGACAGTTTAGTTTTTCTGAAGAGCATTTGTTCTAAGAGTTCGAGATTTTCTGGAGATTCTTTGTCATTTTGAGCCCATTTTTTGACTGCTAACAACGATTTAATGTTTTTCTTTTTTGCTCTAGTCTATTTTTTTTACAGATTGTTTGCTTGCGATTGAGATGACTTGGGAGTATGGAGACATGATTTTCAAAGACCTGTTCATGGTCACGCATTTTTGGCGTTTGTTGGAGTTGGCGAGTCGATGCTTGACACGCGTGCACTGTTGATGTACAAATGTTGTTCGACATATGGCTACTAGTTTAGATCTTAACTTCATTGGTTATATAGCTCTTAGTCCATTTTTTTGTCTTCATGAAAACCCAAAAAAGCGTGGTTTTTAGTTCAAATTGATAAGTATTTCGGACTTTGAGTCTGTGCGGCTTTATTTTTCCTTAATAAATCCTCGTGATTGTTTAGTATTGGGATTCTAAAATATGTTTGGCTTTAGATATATGTTGGCCATTCGTTGTAATTACTTTACCATTGTACTTGTTTTGGATTGCCTCTAGAGGGGCAAACCCTCGCTTTTATGTGAGTTTGTTGCATATCCCAGGTATATCCGGAATATACCTAGGATATCGGGTGATACTCAAACCTATTGTTGCTCAGAACTGGCGGGCACCTGCGTTTTGGATCGTGAATGTTTCAACCAGGTAACTGGCAAGGCGGACCGAAGCTCCAATATGATGCAACTGCAGCGAAAGAGCGCACCTTCCAGCGCACAAAGCATGGCGTCACCTGGGATGATCCTTACTATTGGTTGAGTAATGCCGAGGACCCGAGAGGTTTGAAAGTTTTGGAGGAGGAAAAATAAGTATGCTCGTATCATGGTGAAGGGCACCAAAAATTTACAGAAGCAATTGATCAGCGAAATGGCTGACAGGATGGAAAAGGAGCTTTGCTCTCCTCCTGAACGTTGGGAGAATGGTAAGTGCTCTAGTTCATTATATTATCACAAGGATTGAGTTTGTAGGCAAGCACCTATTATGTTGTTTAATGGTTCTGGGTATGAATGGGTTCTTGATTTCATAAACTTATGCAAGGTCGAATAGATTAATTGTTATTTGAGCTTAGAGGGAATTGTCGTAATGCATGCATGTTTTTAAAAGCTTCAAAAAACTTTCTTTCCTTTATGCACCTTGTTTTGGTTGTAGTAATTTGCTCGAGATATCCGTTAACTTTACTAGCTCATCTAAACATTCAGAGAATGATTTGAAAAAAAATAATTAGGTGTGAGATTCCAGGCTTTACTACACGTACATCTTAGACGGGAAGGAATTTGCTGTTTACTATAGAAGGAAAGTAGTAAACAAAAAAATGATACAACGATTGGAAAAATATTCCTGCATTGGAAAACGAAATTGAAGGAGGACAAGGTGCTTATTGATATAAACCAAATTGCTGAAGAACATGGTATAGCCAGATTGTCTGCCTCATTAAGTTGAATTATGAAATATTGTTCACTCCTTTTTCCTTGGTTGGTTGTCAAAAGATATGCCCATCTTGGCATGTGGAAGCTTTCTTCCAATCACCGACTACTGGCATATACTGTTGATTTAACAGGTCATGAAGTGTTTACCCTTTTTGTAAAAGATCTGGAAATAGGTCGCATATTACCGGAGCACGTGTTAAAGGGCGTCGTAAGCATTGAATAATCTAAGACAAGACATTTATTATTTTATACTGCCTCCAATAGCTCAAGGAGGGCTTTCAGGTTTGAGAACAATGCTCTCATTAGTATGCTGTTTATTGAACTTATGACAGTCTGTTATTTGAGGCTTTTTTTAGAAACTTGAAATGCCAGGAAGGTGACATCCTCATTTCTGAGGAATTGAATCAGAAAAGATTTCTTGATGTTACAAGAACAAACTGGCAGTATATTGTGCTTAATGTGAACTCTAAGACCTCATCAAAGGTAAGCTTTTAACATCACTAAGCTCATATATTAAGTTCCATATATCATGTTGCACGGATAACAAATTGCTGGAAATTCCATTTCCGTAATTAGATCTTTCTAGTTAATCCAAACCCGACTTTGCAAAAAGTGGAAAAGCGAAGAAGTAGCATCCAGTACTTTCTGGAGCATCAATATGGTTTTTTTATACTTTGGCAAATGCGGGGGAAATGACCGAAGCCCACCAGAACTACCTTTTAGTTTAGTGCAAAGCAAATGAATTATGTTCCAAGTATTGGCGGGTAACCGCTACTTTGACAACCCTTTTAAGGGACGGTCATTTTCTAGCTTTTATATTTCCTTAGAAAATAGACCAGTCTTTTATTATGTTCTTGCAGTAAGTCTCCATGCATGATAGTGTCTTAGGAATCATCACGTTGTTGGATAAGGGTTGGAAACATTGGGTTCAAAAGGATAATCGTTTCATGCATCTGTCATTTAGGAAGTATCTATTATGGCCTGATATATACTGCATTAATTAAAGGTGCATTGAACTCTGTAGCATAACAGCACTTCAAAGAGGCTGCAATATATTCTAACGATTTGTTTTACTGCTAGTTATCTTGTTGAAAAGATATTTTAATAGACGCGCTTATAACATTGGAAAAGGTTGCGGTTTCAATGCTCGGGGTTTTATATGCATCTTACTAAAGTGGGCAACCCTTTCCAAGAAATTGTTCCTTCCGGCTATGGTACATGGATCGAGGGCATGGATATGTTTGAAAAGGTGGTATCCATGTGTAGGGGTTATGAAGCTCTCAACAAGCATACAACTATAGCAAACAAAAGGTTGTATATATTCTTGCACGAAATCAAAAGCATCCAACCAACTATGGAAATTGTTGCAAGATGAAGTGAAGGCCTGCCAATGATTGTGACCGAAAAATGATGAAAAAAAATTAAACGGATCCAGGCGCTATAGTACAACGGACATATAGAAAGAAAATCCAATGATTTTGAAGCTAGCAGGGCTAGAGATCTCAGTTTACCAGAAGAAGTAAAAGAAAAGATCTGTTGGAAGTTTTTAAATTTGTTCTTTTCAATGGCAATTTTGGCATTGGATAGTGTTATTTTTATTAAGTCTACCTAGGGATGAGCTCCCAAAGGAATGGGCATTGTTCTTAAATCTTCTTATCAGTGCAGAGCTGGGGAGATTGTAATGCAAAGCAAGGTTGCCTCGACAATGCATCAGCAAACTCGTGGATTCTTCAATTTTGTGGCCTTCTTATTCTCCATTATAATAGATATCATTTCGAGGCTGTCTTGGCTACGTTGGGCCATCATTTTCTAGACAATAATACAATGCGGATGGATTACTATGAATTTTTTAAGGTTAACACCTATCAGAGCAATTTATGGGCTTTATCTATACCCACATTTTAAGAGGACCTAATAAATTCCTGCAAACACAAAATGAAGGTTTCCTATAGTAATTTTATTCTTGTATTGAAACATTGTACTAAAATATAAAAATATACTCGTTTTCGCAAAAAAAAAAATGATAATAATTGTGACCACAGTTGTATAAATACCATGAATTTTGGTTGGGCTCCCAACAACAAGATGAAATTGTGAAAGGAGATAATATCCCCAAGCATATCCGCGTTGGCTATTGTAATCGATTTAGAAAAACACATGTGTAAGTGTCCAACTCGAAAAAGGTCCACAAATAAAGGATTTGTCTATAAATAAAATGAAACTCAAGTAATGTCTAGGGAGATGAACTAGTCTATGAGACAACACTCAAAGAGATGCAACTTATAGTTTACTTTTGCTTATCAACTTACCTAACACAATGCGCAAATCATTCATGTAGTGGGATTATGACAATTCCAAATTGTAGGATAATAGCTAATGATTCACATTAACAAATAACCTTCTTAGAGAATGGTGTGGGGCATACAGTTGATAACCAAGAGATTGCATCAACTTAGGGCATCGGCAATGCCTCCATGTCTTGCATTATTGATTCTGAAAAGCATGGAAACAAATATGGTTAATGCCCTCTCTACACAATCATCTATGACACACGGGGAATAAAGAAGAAGAAGAAGAAGAAGAAGATTTTAACGTCCACGGAAACCCAATCGGGAGTAACACATGAATTATCAATCTGGCCACATCATGTTTTCTTGTTAGCGCAACCATGTAGTGGGACAACCCTCCTATGCCTTGTTGTAGTTTATATAATTTCTCTCTCACTTTCCATATGTTCTTAGTTACATATCAATTCCATAATGCAAGTAAAGTCTTATCACAAACAACTACTTTACTTGGGTACATACCCTTTTTTAGACTCTCCAAAATTTTGCATATAGTGTTGAAATCAGGCCGCTCTCGAGGAACTGGTTTCCAGCAGTCTTTGATTAGTTCTCGTAATATTGCTGGATATGGGGACAGTAAATCTGGGTCTGGAAGTGATGTCACCATCGTGATTGCGCTAGTTGGATTACCTGCCTGCTGTATATGAAACAGCTTGCCTGTCAAAATTTCTATGCACATGATGCCAAATGAGTACACATCGGCCTTCCTATCGTATTCACCAGTAGATACCTCGGGAGCCGAATATAATGGGGTCCCTGCTTCTCTTGTCATATGAGGAGCGGAAATTCTTGCTACTCCAGAATAGAATAGAATAGAATAGTTTTTTTAACGTCCACGGAGACCAATAGGTCATGGGACCCATACAATGGGCTAGTACAATCATTACTACTAGGATTAAAAAACCCCTGCCTCGAAAGGTTTTCAAGGGAAAAACCTTTGCAGTAATGATGATACTAGACAAGCTTAGATAATGACTACTGAGGGCTAAATAATACAAAATTTCACTTCTTACTTTCTAGCATTTGGCTAAAGAGCTCTAGGGTTGGTGCAGTCCCGAAAAAAGTTAAGCTAAAATTATTATTTTTTTCTCAAATTTTTTCATTTACTTTAGCCAATTTTTTTCGAAAATGTGCTAAAAAATCGCCAAATAGCTAAGTTTAGCCCTTAAATTATTCCATGCTTGAGATGATGCTTTGTTGTTGTTTGGGGTCTTTCAAGAATGCAAAGGTTCTATGGTAACATAGAACCATCATTCTTGGAAAGACAAAAATAGCTTGGACCTTTTTTTTGCACCTTTTGTTTTGCCTATATATTGCTTCAGTTTCAAGCTCTTTTCATCGACCTTCTTCTTGAGAGTGTCCTTCTTTGTCTCTGTTATTCTTCTAGCTTTTCCACCCTCCCAACCCTCAGTCGGACTTTGTTTCTTGGTGCAATGATATCGGGACGGATGTTCTTCCCTTGTTAGTTTGCAGATGTTTATTCCTGGCTAAACGGATGTTCTTCCCCGATCCAGTTTTATGGTAGATTAGTCATGGGGGTATGTTCTTCTCTGCACTAGTTTGGTGATGTGTTTACCTGGCTAGGCGGATGTTCTTCCCCGACCCAATGTATGGACAGTTTAGTTTTTCTGAAGAGCATTTGTTCTAAGAGTTCGAGATTTTCTGGAGATTCTTTGTCATTTTGAGCCCATTTTTTGACTGCTAACAACGATTTAATGTTTTTCTTTTTTGCTCTAGTCTATTTTTTTTACAGATTGTTTGCTTGCAGTTGAGATGACTTGGGAGTATGGAGACATGATTTTCAAAGACTGTTCATGGTCCTGCATTTTTTGGCGTTTGTTGGAGTTGGCGGAGTCGATGCTTGACACGTGCACTCTGTTGATGTACAAATGTTGTTCGACATATGGCTACTAGTTTAGATCTTAACTTCATTGGTTATATAGCTCTTAGTCCATTTTTTTTTGTCTTCATGAAAACCCAAAAAGGCAGGGTTTTTAGTTCAGCTGATAAGTATTTCGGACTTTGAGTCTGTGCGGCTTTATTTTTCCTTAATAAATCCTCGTGATTGTTTAGTATTGGGATTCTAAAATATGTTTGGCTTTAGATATATGTTGGCCATTCGTTGTAATTACTTTACCATTGTACTTGTTTTTTGGATTGCCTCTAGAGGGGCAAACCCTCGCTTTATGTGAGTTTGTTGCATATCCTAGGTATATCCTGGAATATACCTAGGATATGCTGGTGACTGCTCCAAACCTATTGTTGCCTGTAAACTGGCGGGCACCTGCGTTTTGGATCGTGAATGTTTCAACCAGGTAACTGGCAAGGCGGACCGAAGCTCCAATATGATGCAACTGCAGCGAAAGAGCGCACCTTCCAGCGCACAAAGCATGGCGTCACCTGGGATGATCCTTACTATTGGTTGAGTAATGCCGAGGACCCAGAGGTTTGAAAGTTTTTGGAGGAGGAAAATAAGTATGCTCGTATCATGGTGAAGGGCACCAAAAATTTACAGAAGCAATTGATCAGCGAAATGGCTGACAGGATGGAAAAGGAGCTTTGCTCTCCTCCTGAACGTTGGGAGAATGGTAAGTGCTCTAGTTCATTATATTATCACAAGGATTGAGTTTGTAGGCAAGCACCTATTATGTTGTTTAATGGTTCTGGGTATGAATGGGTTCTTGATTTCATAAACTTATGCAAGGTCGAATAGATTAATTGTTATTTGAGCTTAGAGGGAATTGTCGTAATGCATGCATGTTTTTAAAAGCTCGCAAAAACTTTCTTTCCTTTATGCACCTTGTTTTGGTTGTAGTAATTTGCTCAGATATCCTGTTAACTTTACTAGCTCATCTAAACATTCAGAGAATGATTTGAAAAAAAATAATTAGGTGTGAGATTCCAGGCTTTACTACACGTACATCTTAGACGGGAAGGAATTTGCTGTTTACTATAGAAGGAAAGTAGTAAACAAAAAAATGATACAACGGTGGAAAATATTCCTGCATTGGAAAACGAAATTGAAGGAGGACAAGGTGCTTATTGATATAAACCAAATTGCTGAAGAACATGGTATAGCCAGATTGTCTGCCTCATTAAGTTGAATTATGAAATATTGTTCACTCCTTTTTCCTTGGTTGGTTGTCAAAAGATATGCCCATCTTGGCATGTGGAAGCTTTCTTCCAATCACCGACTACTGGCATATACTGTTGATTTAACAGGTCATGAAGTGTTTACCCTTTTTGTAAAAGATCCGGAAATAGGTGCGATATTACCGAAACACGTGTTAAAGGGCGTCGTAAGCATTGAATAATCTAAGACAAGACATTTATTATTTTATATCGCCTCCAATAGCTCAAGGAGGCTTTTCGGGTTTGAGAACAATGCTCTCATTAGTATCTTTGTTTATTGAACTTATGACGATCTGTTATTTGAGGCTTTTTAGAAACTTGAAATGCCGTGGGAAGGTGACATCCTCATTTCGAGGAATTGAATCGAGAAAAGATTTCTTGATGTTACAAGAACAAACCGGCAAGATATTGTGCTTAATGTGAACTCTAAGACCTCATCAAAGGTAAGCTTTTAACATCACTAAGCTCATATATTAAGTTCCATATATCATGTTGCACGGATAACAAATTCTTTGGAAATTCCATTTCGTAATTAGATCTTTCTAGTTAATCCAAACCCGACTTTGCAAAAAGTGGAAAAGCTTAAGAAGTAGCATCCGGTACTTTCTCGGAGCATCAATATGGTTTTTATACTTTGGCAAATGCGGGGAAATGACCGAAGCCCACCAGAACTACCTTTTAGTTTAGTGCAAAGCAAATGAATTATGTTCCAAGTATTGGCGGGTAACCGCTACTTTGACAACCCTTTTAAGGGACGGTCATTTTCTAGCTTTTATATTTCCTTAGAAAATAGACCAGTCTTTTATTATGTTCTTGCAGTAAGTCTCCATGCATGATAGTGTCTTAGGAATCATCACGTTGTTGGATAAGGGTTGGAAACATTGGGTTCAAAAGGATAATCGTTTCATGCATCTGTCATTTAGGAAGTATCTATTATGGCCTGATATATACTGCATTAATTAAAGGTGCATTGAACTCTGTAGCATAACAGCACTTCAAAGAGGCTGCAATATATTCTAACGATTTGTTTTACTGCTAGTTATCTTGTTGAAAAGATATTTTAATAGACGCGCTTATAACATTGGAAAAGGTTGCAGTTTCAATGCTCTGGGGTTTTATATGCATCTTACTAAAGTGGGCAACCCTTTCCAAGAAATTGTTCCTTCCAGCTATGGTACATGGATCGAGGGCATGGATATGTTTGAAAAGCAGGGTATCCATGTGTAGGGGTTATGAAGCTCTCAACAAGCATACAACTATAGCAAACAAAGGTTGTATATATTCTTGCACGAAATCAAAAGCATCCAACCAACTATGGAAATTGTTGCAAGATGAAGTGAAGGCCTGCCAATGATTGTGACCGAAAAATGATGAAAAAAAATTAAACGGATCCAGGCGCTATAGTACAACGGACATATAGAGAGAAAATCCAATGATTTTGAAGCTAGCAGGGCTAGAGATCTCAGTTTACCAGAAGAAGTAAAAGAAAAGATCTGTTGGAAGTTTTTAAATTTGTTCTTTTCAATGGCAATTTTGGCATTGGATAGTGTTATTTTTATTAAGTCTACCTAGGGATGAGCTCCCAAAGGAATGGGCATTGTTCTTAAATCTTCTTATCAGTGCAGAGCTGGGGAGATTGTAATGCAAAGCAAGGTTGCCTCGACAATGCATCAGCAAACTCGTGGATTCTTCAATTTTGTGGCCTTCTTATTCTCCATTATAATAGATATCATTTCGAGGCTGTCTTGGCTACGTTGGGCCATCATTTTCTAGACAATAATACAATGCGGATGGATTACTATGAATTTTTTAAGGTTAACACCTATCAGAGCAATTTATGGGCTTTATCTATACCCACATTTTAAGAGCACCTAATAAATTCCTGCAAACACAAAATGAAGGTTTCCTATAGTAATTTTATTCTTGTATTGAAACATTGTACTAAAATATAAAAATATACTTTCGTTTTAAAAAAAAAAAAAAAAATGATAATAATTGTGACCACAGTTGTATAAATACCATGAATTTTGGTTGGGCTCCCAACAACAAGATGAAATTGTGAAAGGAGATAATATCCCCAAGCATATCACAGTGGCTATTGTAACTGATTTAGAAAAAACACATGTGTAAGTGTCCAACTCGAAAAAGGTCCACAAATAAAGGATTTGTCTATAAATAAATGAAAACTGTTAATGTCTAGGGGAGATGAACTAGTCTATGAGACAACACTCAAAGAGATGCAACTTATAGTTTACTTTTGCTTATCAACTTACCTAACACAATGCGCAAATCATTCATGTAGTGGGATTATGACAATTCCAAATTGTAGGATAATAGCTAATGATTCACATTAACAAATAACCTTCTTAGAGAATGGTGTGGGGCATACAGTTGATAACCAAGAGATTGCATCAACTTAGGGCATCGGCAATGCCTCCATGTCTTGCATTATTGATTCTGAAAAGCATGGAAACAAATATGGTTAATGCCCTCTCTACACAATCATCTATGACACACGGGGAATAAAGAAGAAGAAGAAGAAGAAGAAGATTTTAACGTCCACGGAAACCCAATCGGGAGTAACACATGAATTATCAATCTGGCCACATCATGTTTTCTTGTTAGCGCAACCATGTAGTGGGACAACCCTCCTATGCCTTGTTGTAGTTTATATAATTTCTCTCTCACTTTCCATATGTTCTTAGTTACATATCAATTCCATAATGCAAGTAAAGTCTTATCACAAACAACTACTTTACTTGGGTACATACCCTTTTTTAGACTCTCCAAAATTTTGCATATAGTGTTGAAATCAGGCCGCTCTCGAGGAACTGGTTTCCAGCAGTCTTTGATTAGTTCTCGTAATATTGCTGGATATGGGGACAGTAAATCTGGGTCTGGAAGTGATGTCACCATCGTGATTGCGCTAGTTGGATTACCTGCCTGCTGTATATGAAACAGCTTGCCTGTCAAAATTTCTATGCACATGATGCCAAATGAGTACACATCGGCCTTCCTATCGTATTCACCAGTAGATACCTCGGGAGCCGAATATAATGGGGTCCCTGCTTCTCTTGTCATATGAGGAGCGGAAATTCTTGCTACTCCAAAATCGGCAACCTTGATTTGAAGATAATACGGCTCCTTCCTCTCGTTCACAAGTATATTTGCTAGCTTTAGATCACGATGCACAATCTCCCGGCTATGTAAGTAGGACATGGCCCTGGCAATCTGTGACATGACCTCTATGGCCGTTATTAAATGGAGACTACCTTTTTCCTGGATAAGCTTTTTCAAATCTGTATTCATGAGTTCTGTCACACAGCAAAGCTGGTTTTTTTGCCTGTAATAGCCAATCATTTGTAGAAGATGTGGATGATTTCTAGCAATTTCACCCATTATTTCACATTCTGCTTGACAAGCCCTATTAAATTGTTCGGGATCCACATATATCTGCTTTATGGCCACATCCAATCCGAAGAATTTGCCTTTGTAAACCACCCCATAGGATCCTCTACCCAAGAGGCCGTTTTTATAATCAATCTCAACGTGGTCTCCATTCAAAAGTCCCTTTTTAGCTATGGCAGTTATAACAGCCTTCGTGAGCTTACAAGAAACAGCCCTTGTATTCGCAAGAAGATCCTTCAGATCCTCGTCTTGTTCAGACTGAACATTAACGTTGCTTGAAGGGTGTCCCAATTTCACGCACCACGTGTTGGTTCTCTTAATTTCCTTCTCAAATTCTGCTGTTTTGTCTATGAAAGCATTTTCTACATATTTGCAATCACTTATAAGAGCTACACATCTGTGCATCACTTTTCCGAGCTTCCATACTTGATATGATGATGCTGTGGTTAAGACGGTTTCTAGCTTTTTGCAACTATCAGACACAAGCTTGCACTGGCGGATGTTAATTTTGGCATCATGTACCATATTTTGGACAAGCTTAATCATGCCCATCACTAAATGTGTTGGCGCTGGCGGTAGGACCTCAATTATCGTTTGGCCAACATTCTCAGAGGGATCTTCCCCCAAAGCTGGGCGTTGATACAGGGCACTGCTCCAATCAGAATACATTTTACGTTTGAGTTCCTCCAGAGCACTGCAGATACAATTGAAAGATTTCCGATGAACAGGATCTTTTTCCCAGCACTTTTTGATCAGGATTGTAAGTTCTTCGGGACAATTGGTTGGTAGATCAGGTCTTTTACTAACCTCATTCACCAGCTCCTCAAGGTTTAGCACTGGAGTTATGCAATACGCCTGCCTATTCAGAATTTCGGCACATATGATTGCAAATGCGTACACGTCCACCTTTTCATCCCATTTTATTCCAGGCACAAACATCTCTGGAGCCATGTAACCTATTTCTACGTCACTGGTCTCATATTTTCCTAACAATCGAAGGCCAGTAACCTTGACTAGAAAATATTGAATTGGCCCTAACTGACTATTATTTACATTCACAAGGATATTTGATAGAGCAAGATTCCCATGAATAATATTTTTCCCGTGTAGATAGGACATGGCCTTGGCAATCTGTAACATGATATCTATGGCTGTCATCTGACCAAATGGCTCTTTTCTCTCAAGATAGGCTTTCAGATCTGTTTCCATGAGTTCAGTAAGGCAGTAATAATCTGAGCGTCTCTCTTTATACCACCCAAATATTTGCAACACGTTGGGATGTTTTACTGCCATCATTGCTTCAAATTGTTCTCGATAGTTGGCATCCAAACTTTTGAGTTTGAAATCCTTGGATGCCACTTCCATGCCAAAGAACTGGCCTCTGTAAACTCTTTTACCAAGAGGTTCACCTTTCTTTGTCAGGTAACTCGGGTTTCGTTTGCTTGAAGACAAATGCAACAGCAAACGAGTTTCCGAACCCATATCTACTAATGACCACAACCGGCAAGAACAAATGGACATCTCCTCTTCACTTGCATCTCTGAAGTTCCCTAGTCTGTTTATGACGTTGTTCCCTAGTTGCTGCATCTTATCAAGAGCAGTTCTAATGGATGAGTTCTCTCCTTCATATACATGCATAGCATTCTCATTCACTAATCGTACCCACAAACCCATGCCATCAAATAAGAGAACGAATTCTTCTCTTTTGTCCAACACTGCGGTCTCTAGATATGTGCATTCTGCTATTAGATTCTTAGCTTTCTGCACTATATTTACTAATTCCATTAATCCACACAATGATTCTCTAATCTGCTTGTCTAAACTTAAGCAAATTTCTAACCAGCTACGAAGCATGTTGCAGCTCTGAGAGAGCAATTGACATTGGTGCACATTTACTTTAGTATTGCTTACAAGGACTTTAATGTGTCTAAAGCTTTGCAACAGTTGAAAATAGGAAGCTTCAAACCCAGTCCACAACCCGATTTTGGGGATTTCATCCATCACTGGCATCTGATCCATATCTTCATCCATCTGAATCTGAATCTGATCCACACCCTCATCCATCTGAATCTGAATCTGATCCATACCTTCATCCACCGTTCGCATCAATAAGCTTTAGGTAACAATCATCAACTACGGGCAAAAGTTGACTTTTAGTCCTGGCCGAGCTGGCCCTTTGATATCGTGCAAAGGTTGGTTACGATTAATGTGGATCAAATAGGGGAGGGTCGCCATTCGCGGCGCCCGCCCATTGGCGGCCATGATTTTTGGTTCGTGGGCGACGCGGATTGGCTCCTAAGGGTTTCTTAGGGTTTCTATTACGATTTTGGTGAAGACTGATGCGGCTCTGTGTGGGCGACGGAGAGGGCCCGGTTTCATAGCTTGTGCCATAGCGAGAGGGCTTGCATATGCCATACTCACATCTCGCTTCGTCTTAGCAACCATGGCTGGGTGGCTATTTCTTAGTTTGTTTTTGATCGTCGGTTTTGCCACAACTTAGAAGCCGTTTTAGTTTAAGAAATTGGTGTGGGTATGTGTTGAATATGATCATATAAGAATCGGTTTTGTCTCAAATTTGTGTAATGAAAAGCTATTGATTCTTTTTGCTTGGTGACCCTTCCAAGACTAGGAAGCGAGGATTTACCTTCCAGATGTTAACATACTAGATACCATACAAGGAGCCGCGGAGTATTTTTTTTCTTCGATATTACTGGGGGACCATAGCTAGGCATTGTTCATCCGATCCTTCCCGATTATTCAAATCCCGGCACTATCAACTTTTCCTTCTCTTTGTGGTTGTTTACCTTCCGGTTGGATTGGATTTCCTTCATCGGGTAAACCGGAATGTTTGTATTTCTTTTTTTTTTTTACTTGACCAACATGCTCTGACTTGTACACGGATGCCACTTGTTGCTCTACCGGTTCGTATAAAGAAGAGCGAATTCATAATCTTGTTCTTGAATGTAAGATATTTTATGGCTTTGTTGCTATCTTTCTTAATGCTAAGTAGAAGGTAGTTGTTTCTGCATAAGCAATTGGGCAAGTGATCTTTGCTTAAAACAATCCTCCCTATTATGAATGTGGCAACAAGTTCTTGTTCTTCCCTGGATATCTCGAAAGCGATTCTGCGTGCCAGGCTAACGTATTTAAACCGCCAAAGTTAAGCTTAGGTTCTTTTTAGGTTCTTGTTATGGCTTTGTTCTTTTTTAGGTTCTTGTTATGGCTTTGTTTAGGTCCTCTGTTGGATTAGGTTCTTGTTATGGCTTTGTTCCATCTTAGCCCTCGAAGAATTCTTTTCGTTATGTTCTTCCTTCAAGAGACACGCCCTCCTTTAATAGACATGTCTATTTGATAGGTATAGCGAGTCTTGTCCCTCTTCTTTTTGCCTCGTTAGACTTGGGTCTTAGTTCGGTTTGACACATAAGCTCTTCCATTGCACTAAAGAGCATTTCATTCGATCTTATGGTTGTCATAAGTGATTGACATGGCTTTGCTTTGCACACTCGCCAGTCGCTCAACATGGCTGCATTGTTTGTATTGCGGTTTGGCCTATAGTTCAATATTTTATTGGTCCATTGTCTCTCTGTACTACTCTATTTTAGAAAGTGTGACAAAGATCGAGGAGTGGCTTTTTAGACCCATGCATTTTTATATCACTTTGAGAAAAGATGCTTCAAATAAATATGTTAAATTCCTTTTCTAAGTTACAAGTTATAAATAATAATGTAGTTGTGTATGTGGGTTCTTTGTGTCCTTGCGCGGCGGCCCCCCGTTACCCTTTAACCCAAAGAAAATGCAATTATATTTAATAGTTTCGTGAATTCTCATTGAAATTGAAAAACTCTTGTTACTCTTAATTTCAAAGCAGATTCAAGCATTGTTATAGTAATTCTTTAACAATCTTGATTTGTCTGTCTTTGTTAATGGGTTGCTTGAAAGATTAACGAACATTACACAACAAAAAATAAAAATTTCAGTCCTTGCCTAGGAATTATCGGTTAGAAAATTTTAAATGGCTACCCGGTAGCCTATGTGGTACCGACTTAGCCTTGGTGGTGCATGTACCCCCACCACTTTGACACTTCATAAGATGAGTTGGCATTGCCGACTTGGTATGCAACAAAGCTTGCCAACGAATATTATCTTGTTGGTCATGTTAATTGTATGGCTTACACGGCTTGAAGCTACTAATTTTCTTTGCTATATAACTTTTTGCGGCAAGTCGCAGCGCCGATTGGGACACCCTCCCTACTTATTAAATTGCTACCACTCGATGTTCATGACCACTACTATATTAACTTTTTTGGGTTGCCTAAAAAGGGCAACACTTACATGAGTGGTCGATTGAGGACATGCTAGTGAATATTATGAATGGAGGCTAGGACTCGTAGGAAAGAAATTGGATGCTCATAATTGAGGTTTCTCTTGCACGTTAGTATCTAGTATCGTGCTCTTACATGTATCAATTGAACATGGTACACGACCTAATTGTAGGCTCCACAATAAACAAGGTTGCATATTAAACGGGAGTGTTGCAGCACCCCGTTTGAAGATTCGCTGGTAAAAAAGATATTAACTACTTGAAATGGCCCTTAAAGATTTAATGCCAACAAATCATGGTGATTACAATTTAATATATACTATTTTAGCCACACATACAAAAATTGATCATTGGGTTAACATATCAGCCACTTGAAATGGCGATGTTAAGGGTGAAGTTCAAAACTTCATGGTGATTATAATTTTGTATGCCCTACTTCAACTAGTTTTGCTTTGCGACCCTGTTATTGTGAACAGACAACAAAAAAAAGGTTGAGTTTGTAATTTTATATATGTTTCCAGGTCGTAATCAAGCAGTACTATGGTGCAGGAATATGAGTACAAAATAGCGTAAAAGTGATTGGGGGCTCCAAGGGGGAAAATGAATACGGTAGGATAGACAATGGTCGGGTGCTTTTTTTTTACCTACCCAATTTCGCGACGCTCCAGCACCGGCTCAGCACCTTTTTTCAGCACTTTCTTGTGGTGACCACTTAATTATTATCTAACTTGTCAGATATTACTGATGGAAGAAGGAATAATTCATAACCATTTCATAGGATAGCATTCTACTATTAGGAAAACATGTTGCAACAGTGCTCCAATATGACAAGTTGTTTATAAACCTGATACAATGGAAATTCAACATGCAAAATTATAACATCCTTGCTGGCTCCCGATTACATGTTATAAATATGTTTACGCAGTAGCAGAAATCATTTGAGATTACATCCTAAAGGTAGCAATAGTCTATAGATTTAGAAATCCTATTGCTTTTATCTCATTTGCTGAATTTATGATTTTTTGTTGGAGTTCATCTTCTCCTGTAACCATACAAACATCTAATTAATGGAATGGTAAGAACAATTCACGGAAAAAAGCAATGTCTAGCCTATCTTTTTTTCAACCAGTTCTCAATCGTACTAGTTTTTTTCATATGTAAGAATATACTGCTTAAAACATTTGCCCATCGCCCTTACCCTTTTACTAGGCAACTTCAAAGATAACAATTTACATAGCTTTGCTTCTTTGCTATAGCTCTTCCACTGTGGATGACTCCTTCATGCTTGTACTATAGCAAAGTGCAACAAGCCATTCTCTATTCATCCGTATTCTCTTGTTTGTGCATCAATTCAGTTTCTTTTGCTACCGATATATAGCATACTTCTTTTTTCTCAACTAGGCTCCTTTCATTTGAAGCTCAAGTTTTCTCTTTCCATGAAACACATGATTCTTTGTCGAACAAAGCACAATTGATTGTGGTTGCATCCCGCCAGCCTTTGCAGAAAGCAATGGCAACTTCTTTATGCATTTCCATGAGATAAGTGCTCATCAGAATTGGATGTAAAAATTTGTAGACTATAAAACAATACAACATATTTATTCACCTACAAAATAATACAACATACTCAGTTACATGTATAGCCACATGTTGGATCATGGGCAACTATATTCTTCTTCATCTGATAATTTACGCCTCAATTGTCAACTTGGAGTCTGGCAAAATCCACATTGCATGTCTTTAGAAAGTATGACTCTTTTAGAAATCAAGGCAGATTTAAGGATCCATTTGACGAACTTGCAAATTGGATATAATGTTAGATTAGTTAGAGCTTGCAAAAACATAACTTGATGGAACTCTATCCCTTACAAATGGTAGGCCCATGAAATTTTGAAACATATCATTTTGTGTCAAATTGAGCAGATCAATTTAGCAGAGCCATGTTTATGGATAGAAAGCCAAAAACATTTTTTATGGATTGACACTAGTATTGTCCACGGGCACATAGACAATGGGTTTAAAGAACAGATCTAGAAGCAAAAAATTAGACCATATGTGTACAAAACATAAGGACCTTACCTCTGTTGTGATCTCGGGCGACAGTGCCGAATCTAGCAACCCTATAATCCTTGAGATAAAACCTGCAAAATAGAAAATCTTCCTTCTGTGTTCTAGTAGTTTGCAAGTTCAGAAACAACAAATGAATATTTCTTCACATATTGGAGAACATGCTTATCTATGAAAATGCTAGTTGCTACGGAAGTGCACTGAGTGTCAAAGGAAAAATGGGGTCCTAGTGTCCGGCTGGTTACGGTATCTGAAGTAACAATATTCTTCGGTTTCATTCACACAACAAAATCAAACAGAGCATTTGCAGAGCATAACCTATCTACCGCCTACCATTTACATCCTCCAAGAGAGCATTGCCGACAGACTCTAAGGAGGGGTTGTGGGCTCTTCCTCAAAACCGGCGAGAACAATGCGTTGCTGCACTTCATATTTTTTCCTTTTTCGTAATTTATTTTCAGGAGCAAGCATCAACTAGGAACATTCTAATAGCATATTGCTATCACAATTAATATGTTAAATTACAATATTAGTTGTAAAGGTCCTTATAAAGCAATTCTCTCATATTGAATATTAGAAAAACGGCTCAAGACCTTTTACAAACCCAAAGCACAATATGTTATTCTCAACATTTTGTTAGTATAGGTACTAAATTGAGTGAGGTCCTTAACACGTTCCCAACATCAGCCCAGAATCAATAGAAAACCAATGGGATAATGTTGTATATTGTGTACCCTATTATGGATGCTATATGTGGATTGAGTTCAATAACTTCATTACTCCAACATTAGCCCAGCAATCCATTCTTTTAATATATTGATGACACAGTTCTTAAAAAAAAAAAAAACATTAGCCCAGCAATGTTGGGCTTTATTTATTAGTAAAATTATTGTGAGCAAAGTTGGTTTATTAGAAAAATTATTGCATTTGTGTGAGCATGCGCGTACCGTCATGAATCAAAACCTTGGCAGGGGTTCTAATACCATTGGCTATGACATTGGGGGCGAGTTCATGTTATTGCTAGGTCAGACAACAACATGACTTTGGCATAGGCAAGAGGGTTATGCTCGGGGGACATGCTTAGCACAACAACGATAAGAACAATAGCAGTGTATCTTTCTACTTTGATCTTCTATGTGCAAAGAGGGTAATCTTCTAAGTGCAAAGAGGGTACTTTACTTCAACATGGAGTTATTATTTTGTCAGAGATTAAAGACTGGAGCAAAAGGAAAGAGCCCTAGGATATGCTATGTTCTTAAAAATTATTCTAGAATTTCACATAAATGTTAGAGATTCTTATTCATTAAGGAAGGAATATTGACCTAAAATCAATGCATTAGGGCATCTCATCATCCTCTTCAATATTATTTACACTTTCTTAACCTATGACTAGCACCATTACTAGTAACCAAGAATGCGTGGCCTCGGCAGTACGTCTGGGGCCAGATATTTGGCATATAAAGCCTTGGCTCGGCCTTCGGCCCTAGCAGGTCTTGGCCTTAACATGCCAAATACCTGGCCTCGTATGTACAGCCTTGGCCACGCATTTTTCAATATCGGCCTCGGTTAGACCAATAATGTTACGTTAGGGGCTTTGATTAGATGGATAATCAATCTTACTTTAAGGGGTTTTGGAAGAGGTAATTTTAAGGGACTGAAAATTTCGTGGTGAAATTTTCTGGCGGCTGCTGCGGCGGAGCCGCGAAATTTTCAATCCCTTAACACTAGAGTTGTTACTGGAACTATTCTGGGTTCATCCACCATAATTGGTCCAGCATACCCTCTGCCACTTAAACCCAGGTATCTAACAAGAGAAATTTCCATTTCACAAGATACCACCACTTTTGGAATCTTCACTCGATTCTTTATGGCCGTGGAGAATTTCATGACCAATAGATTTACTGATATGTTGTGGTGATTGCCCAAACCTCATTGAATCAGTAGTTTTATGCGGTGAAGGCCAGAACTGCATTCTTCAAACTTTCTAGCATAAAGGGGTCCAAACGTTTCTAAAATTGAAAATAATTTACGTTTTATGATAAAACATGTTGATTTACATGTTTTCATGTTTCGTTGCTATTAGATGGCATTATATGAAGTCGTCAAACCATTTTTAGCTCAAAAAAGCTGTTTGAGGTTGTGAATTGTTTCTCCTTTACTATAACAAGTTTTGACATAAGACTTGCGGCCATAAGTTGTCAACTCTAAGATCTATAGTCCAATAATTTTTTGAAATGTCTATAAGTCATGTTGATCTCAATTTTCACTAAAGAAGATTCGATACAGAATCCAGGACAAAAATAGAACTAATGTGGTTTAACTAAACTTATATATAAGCTTTCTAAAGGCAATAAATGATGCACTCCCATTCATTCCACTTATACATTCATAATAAAGAATTTTATGAACTTAAATATGGTGAATAACCATGTATTCTTTACATTTAGAAGTGGTTGCCACTACACAAAATTAGAGTTTAGCTAAGGTAATAATACAAAAAACTCATCTTTTATGGTAGGCAATATTTTTTATGAATGTCACCCTTCCTTGGCAACATAAATCTTGAATTTCATGTTAAAGTAACATATTATGTACAAGATTTGATTTAAAATAGATATGGACCATTTCTGGTTTGTACTTAGGCTTGCCATATTTTAAAGCAAGATAGCATTCTTTTTCAACTCATGATTGACGAAACATGTGATAGAAGTTTAAAATATAGTTTATATCGTTTTAGTGCAAAACACACGATGAAATCTTCTTATTTTTTACTATCATAAACTTTTAAGAGTTCCTACTTTAGGTATAATAATAGTAACTTTAGCTTGTCTTTCATGATAGACTATAATTTTTATGGGTTCAAGCTTCATTGGCAACATAGATCTCAATTTGATGTTAAAAATAACATACTACTATATGTAAAATTTGAATATAAATGGGCATGGACCATTATGGTCCACAATTAACGAATTGGATATAGAATTAAATCTCTCTAATTATGATTACCAATTTTATTTATTGTTCATTTGTCACTTATACAATGATATGGCAAATTTCTACCTTCTCTAACATAATTTTTGGAAGGGTAGGTGGAGATTAATATAGGTTCAGTTTGCTTGTGCTTCAACTTTACCATTAAATAATGCAATTCTAGCAACCAACTAATTAAGATGAGGATGTTCTAGCTTCTTGAATGATCATAAGCCATGTGGACCAGCAATGGAAGGAAGGAAGGAAGAAAATTTTAGCGTCCACGGAACCCAATCGGGTTATGGGAAGCAGAACATAGCGATCTATCTTTATTTTTCATAGTTCTAGCTTTTTATATTTGTTTTTCATTCTTTTGCATTGCTTCCACAACTTGAGAAGATAAAAATACAAGTTTTGAGTTCACCATTCAATACATAGGTTTATGAAATCCATGGGCAGCGTACTCTAACGAGATAACTTGGAATGAACACTATAAAGTTTATGCTAAACCTCAAGATCGGGAGCATTGATTATTTTTAATGAATAGATTAGCTCATGAGGGTGCTTATATCCATAATTGAAAGCTGAAATTGATTAACATGAGGGGAGTTCTTAATTTTAAAAAGAAGGTGGACCGATAATGGTTTTGTGTAATCTGAACATTTCTTGATTTCTTGAAAACAAAGCGCTATGGCTTTTTACGTGTTTGTTTTTGGGGTGATTCCATACCGTGGTAACCTTTCATAATGTGATTTTTTTTGCGGATGACTTTGAATCATTTTACTCCTATATAGACATAAGTTATCATTCACTTGTAATTGAAAAAAAAAGAAAATCAAAACCTCATCATCAAGGCTAATGGACATTTTTCTTAGATAAAGCAAGTTGTCTAATACTTATATTCAAAATTTTTGGGTCAAAATTCATTTTCCGCAAAAGTTAGAGATTTGATTTGGGAGCGACTTTACGGAAACGGTATTGGTTCTGCGAAGACAAGCGGCGATTTTGACCACATGTCGTGTTCAAACAGCCCTATCTCCTTCTCGGACCTCGGATTGAGGTGCGTTTTTGTGTCTTACTCTCTAACTCGTGTAGAAAAATACAAAAATAATGAAAAAATCATAAAATCATCTTACCGAGACAGTTTTACTTTATCTAAACATGTAGCGAAAGCAGACTTGACCCCCTTGGGTTTACCCTAAGTGTAACTCTCATGAATGGGGACCAATAGATTTTTAGGTATTTTTCCCATGCAATGTGGCTTGCTATATATTAACATATAAGAAGGGTTTGGCTGATTATTGAACCTTTGATTTTATATGAATTTTAAAGCAAGCGGTGCAAATGCACCTTTTACGGTTCATCATGTGGCGACTCTAGTGTTAAAATTCGCCCACTTTATTGGCTCGAAACCAAGTTCGCGAACCAAGTGGGTTCCGCGAACCGGAGAAAAATTAAACAGGCGAACCCATTTTGGTTCGCGAGGGGGGCTGTGGCGTGAGCGTCGGGGGCATGGCGGATCGGCGTGCCTCCCAAGGGTTCGCTCGGGCGGGAACCCTTCGAGTTAGTTGCGGGAGGCTTGGCGGTCTGGGCGGGCTTGGCGGCTTCTGGCCGATTCTGGCGGGGACCCTACGAGGTTGCTGGGGAGCTCCCGCGGCTTGTCGGGCCAGCCTTGAGGCCGCCCGAGGGTTTGGGGTATACTACGGGTTTGTGGCGGATGGAACCGGTTCCTGCTTAGAACCGTCGGTCTCTGGCCGTCTGGGCGGTGGGGTGGGCGGACGGCGGCGTCAATCGTCATCACCGAGGTCGTGGTGAGCGTGAGCATCGGGCCCATGGAATCGTGCCCTCGCCCTAGATCCCGGCCTGGATTATAACAATGGTAGGCAAATTTTTTTCTAGAAAATTTTTTTGCGCTTCGCTCGGGCGCTCCTTGTGCATGAACGAGCTCACGAAGCAAGAAGAAGCTCCGAAGCAACTCGGTAGTTGGATCGATTGGAGAGCGTGGCTCCCTTAGCTTTGTTAAAACAAGTATTTCGCCTTCCTTTTTTCTTTGTTTGGAGCGATTTTTGAGATGCATTGGCGATTTTGAGTCTTGTTTTGAGCTCCATTGACAAAATTATAAATTATTGCTTTCATTACAAGTGCATCTAGGTTCCCTATTGCCATCCCTATTGCTTCTGGTTGGTGAGAGTTGCCCATCATAATAAAGTTTGTTTCCTTAAGTGGGCGCTTATTTATATTTGTTGAAGCTTATTTTTATTTCTTTGAGCGTTGAACTTATTTTTATTTGTTGAAGCTTCTTTTTATTTGTTGAAGCTTCTCCTTTTTCTTAAAGCTTCTCTTCGTCGACTCATAATCACACGGAATTCGGATATCTATTTGAGCAATCTACATTTATCCGCGGAGACCATGTCTCACCGGAGGCGATTCCCAGTCGGCATGGATGGCGTCCCTTGCCATTTGGCTGCGGGCGGTCGATGTCCCCGGACGATCGGTAGCATTGTTGAATGGTACCCCAACCGGCCTTTGTCTTGTCCGCTAGGTATGTTTTGTGTGCTTGTTAACCGTATTTGTTTTGTTTTGTGGGGAATACCATGGCATTTGGTGCACAGTGCGCGAGGTCCACGTCTGTTGAAGCGGTCGGGCCCACACCGTTGCCCGGTGGATTTGCCTGACACACGGGTGTACACACTTTGTGGATAGAAGTCATGCGACCGGTTTCGGGATTGACCCGATGGAGCTTGGGGCCACCATCGAGCCACCATGCGGATCAATGGTGGCCCACCGACGTAACAAGGCCCAAGGGTGCACCCGTGAATTGCGAAGAGTGGTGTCGGCGGGGAGAGGGCTGCAAAGCGGGCCGAAGATCACGCAAAAGCTGCCGCGATATGATGGAGGCCATGGGAGACATAGAAGCGAGGAGACAAGGAGCAACAACGATGCGCCCTGACATGGCGTAATCCCGGTGACCCTAGATGCCTTCCACGAGGGGCGGACGCGCCATGTTTTTATGAGGCCGGCCACAAAGACCTGGCGGGGGCCTTGAAGGATGCGACCCTATCATGAAAGGTCGTGATTAGAGTAAGAGCTAGTGGCACGGTGGCGTTGGCGGGAAAGGCTGGACCCGCACATGCTATGCTCAATGGCCCGGAGCCATTGCCTGAGAGGATGGGTGGCCATTTGCCTGAGAGGAGGAGTTGCTAGGCTGAGCTCCACCGGGATCGAAGGGAGTCGGCCAGGGATGGGAGTCATCTTTGCCACCCGGTTTCTTTGGATATGAGCATCCAACCAAGCGATCCCTCCATTGCGGGAGGTGAGTGGCTTCGAGGCGGCGGGGAAGAGTTCGGTCGAGGTAGGGACCACGTCGGATCCAGCCCCGGTCATGAGACCGTCCATTGCCGGCCGGCGTCGTACATGGCCACCCCCTCCTTCCATAGGGCTGCTGGCGGTGGCGGGAGCTGACCAGCAGGGGGTCGCCGGGTCCTCGATGATATCATGAGGGCGGCGATGGCGTACGCGGGCATGGCACACACATTGACTTCCCCATTTGCTTTGTCCTGTAATGTCGAGGGAGGCGAGGAGGCATGGATAAGAGGCCCGAGCAGCGGTTTTCATGTACCCGCGCTGGAGAGTTCGGCGAGGCACACCATCACGGAGCTACGGTGTGTGTACCCATTGAGGATGGTCACCGGCCCCGCAGGCGGTCGGCCACGGTTCCCGAGCACTACGGATCCGGCTAGGTTACATCTTCGGTCCCTTTTTTGGGAAGAGGTTAGGGTGTTCCGCGCACTACGGCCCGGCCAGATCGCCGAACACCTTGCCATGGTTTTGCGGCGAGGCGTCCGGATGGTCTTGGCGACTTGGATATTGCAAAGAGGCGCCGGGCCGGCATCATGCGGCGTACAACTAACATCGACCTCCTCGGCGTCGCCCCCGATGGACAGTGGGAGGAGGGGCACATTCGAAGTGTTGATGAGATGCGTGTCGGGTTTATGTTTAGTTTGTATGGATCGACAAAATCGATATTTGGCGTGTGCTTATATGTGGCGTGTTGCGGCGGATGCTTGGAATTTGGCGTCGTGGTACATTGATGATAGACCCGTTACTATCGCGACTATGTTGATCGGTGTCGAAGCGTCCCTCAGGAGTCGCGTCTCCCACCTTCTTCGTGAGCATCGGTGGGGTGCACTACATGCGGTGCTCACGGCCCATCGTCACAAGGTAAAAGTACTTTCGATTCTTTGCTTTACTTTCAATTCAGAGGCAATCCTCGACTTAAGGGAAGGCGAAAGTCATACATCTTTGGCGTGTGCGGTGGTCATTGGATGCTTGTTGCTCTCATACGATCCGTAGGCGTGCGCCTTTCGCCTAGGCCTCGGAGATGGCGATCCGTGGGCTGGTGGTGCCGACAACATGCCTTCCGCGGTAGGGGTTTCGAGATAATGCGCATCAACCTACCGGCGCTTAAGCTCGTGAGTGTTTCTAGTCCCCTGTCTTTCCCCGCGTGCCGCCACTAGTGATCTCCACGCACTCTCTTTGTGCAGTAGCGGCCGGCTTGGGTCTTGGCGAATGGGGGCACCGGTAGTTACATCCGATGGGGTCTTTGCCTCAAATGTGCGGCTTGCATTGTGCCATTGCGGTCGACAACAATACACAATGGCATGCACATTGGTTTCATCATCGCCACCTCGTGCGGGGCGTGTGGCAAACCGGCCGGATCTTGTTATCACCAGATAAAGCGGGGCTGGTACCGATGTGAGGCGATGTGAATTGTTTAGGAAAGTGAGTGGCCCGTAGTAGTCGGTACTGCTTTATTGTAGGGTGTATTGGTACCCATGAGACTTCGATGGTCCTTTGTTAGTCTTTGTTTGGGATCTATCTAGCTAGAAGCTTTTCTCCGTAATCATGTAATCATGTATGTAACATTATATCGACATTATTTATGTGACAATGCTATGAGTGATGGCATATCGGTTTCTTTGTGTGGCCTCTCATTCGTGCGCGGTCGTGGTGGTTGGTCCCTGTTGCGGTCGGCCTTACTGCGCCATCTGTGGACTCCACTGCGGGCATGTTCTTCTTTGTCTATCGTAACCGCCATGAAAGGCGTGAACGGGGGGCATTTGCGTCTCTATAGAATCGTATCACTGCGAACCTTGGATATAATTTCCGCACATCTCACGGGTCAAGAGCATGAGCATTTTGCATAGTGGCTTACCTACGGTCGGCGTTCGACCATGAGCAAGCGCATCCCATTGTTGTAGCAGCGGCATGAGGACATCGGCGTCGTTCATTGGTGCTTGGCGGTCCCGCGGAGGCATGGGCGGAATGAATTGTCGGTTGGGAAATAGCTCATTGTACAATGCGGGGTGGCTGGGTAAGGAAATAGTCTCCGCTATGAGATGTTTGCACCGCGACATGAGGGCATGGGCAGTCGTAATATCGCATCCTCATATATGCTGAGTGTATCTCGGTCCCTCGGATTGTTGGCTAGCCATAGATAACTGGCGTCTGCGGCATCTTCCAACCCGGATGGCGTTGGGGTTATCGTGCAATGATTGGATAATGGAGTGAGCACCAGCATGTCTCTTTGGATATGGATGGCGTGCTATAAGCGTCAAACTTCGGTGCATGGAAAAAGAGGTTACGGCCAACACACGAGAGAGTTACACCCTTTTGTACTTACCAAGACTCCATCTTTCTTCATGACCGAGTTAGGATTGTGCCTCCGGTGGCATCGTCCGTCAGGAAAACCAATGAGATGAGACACTAGTGTGTACATCCTTATATTGACTTTACCTTTGCAAGGTTTGAGTCTTCAAAACTTTCGGTGTGACTCCGCGTAGTTTGTTGTGTCGGCGTTGGCATGGTTGAACAATGGGTTTGTGTCTCGCCATTTACCATCCCCGTCGCCCCATTCAACCGGTTGTGATTCAAGTACCCTTGGATGATGTGGTTTTGTCCATAGAGAAGCTGAAATTGTGCCGGTGGGCATTGTAGGCGTTGGCATTTGGCTCTGTCATCAACCGGCGGCCGCAAAGGCCGCGTCTTTCTTTAGCATCTCCGGCCGGTAGCGGGAGCGGATATTTTGCCCGCGCGCGGCGCATGGAACCAACATGCAAGAACATTGCTGCAACCTTTTTGCAAAACCGAGGCTATTGTTACCAATGTGTTGATACAATCAATGCGGTCGGCATACACCTTTCGCCATCTTCCCAACAATGTTAGGTCTTGAGGCACAACCTCGGTGATAGCGTCTCTCACGGCCGTCCATGTCAATGGTGATTGACCTCGGTCGATTGTGCCCATTAAACTCGAAGACAAAGGCGTGGCGCTATCTTGAGGGCATGTCGTTGGTGCCCCCTCGTCGGCCTCCACTTGCATAGCATGTAAAACGGGTACCCCACCCGGCAATCGGTACAAAGCTCGTGGGGAAACTTCCGCGATTTGTATGGAAGGTTGAATCCATGGCCCCAACCACCGCCGGCGCTCCATCTCACGGCAGCCTCAACATCTGTCATCTTGGATGACTAGGATCCATAATTGATCCAGCGGCTTTCGGCGGACATGCGGATTCAAGGCTGGTGAAAAATCACCTTCAGGAGGCTTTCCAATCGTCAATCCGCTCTCGAGGCTTTCCGGTCCGTACCCAAACTCTCCCTACGATGCATAAAATGATAAAATATTTACGGTGCATATCGAATGACAAAGTTGCGCCAAGAACTTCAAATTCATTACTATTCCAAAAAACTAAGCATTCTCATAAATCTACAACAACATCAACGTTCCATAGTAAAAGATTTACGGTGGAGCTTCCGATTATTTCTGCGGTAGATAATTTGCCACACATCCTCCTGCGCCATCGTGAGGCGGTATGTGACTCTCTCATTTGGGCTCACCGTCGTGCGTATTTGTGGTCCCCGTGCTCTTGCGATGTCCCCGGCGACCGGGTCATTCAATACTTCTAAGCTCTAGTCGGCGGTATAAGGAGTTCGGGATGCGGGCATGGACCAATCTTCGCATTGGTGAAAGGATCATGGCCGGTGTGTTGGTGCTAGCGTATATCCGTGCACCATTTCCATTATCTTTCCTTTGTCATAAGCGAAACAAGCAACCTCTGCGGTGGGACCGTCGATTTGCCTATCCCCGGGTCCCTCTCTCTGCGTGGTTGCCTCCATCGGGTGGCGGGCATAGTCATCCACAATCTCGCCCGTCGCGCCCACGACACGTTGATGTCCATGGACCAAGCGGACCGCGATGAGTGGTTTGAAGCTCAATCACCCTTTGCTCGAGGAGGTCCGCGGTGGTCTCCTCCGGCGTAGTTGAAGTCATTTGTCCTTCATGGTGCGACCACTTTTGCCGCGTGCACACTTCCATGCATGCGGTTATGTATTCTGTGGGATGCCATGGCGCCCTTGGACCAATTTCCCATTCCTCACGAAATCTTTTCAAGCGTGGCGGTGGGGGACCGATGGGTGCTTCCATTCAAGTGGCCCATGGCAACCAAAGCGGCTCCAAAACTCCCGTAAAGGGACTAACTTATGAGGCCCGATTCTGGCGCCCGGTACAACCGGCCGTTGGAGTCATCGTCAGCTGCAAACTCCTCACAATATGCAGCCCATCGGTACATCAAGCGACATGGTGCTTCGATGGGTGGCCTCCGCGCTCTCTGCGGCCCAGGGGCAAGAGGGATCAGCAGCACTTATTTGGCGGGTGGGGAACATAGTGTTCTGTAGGCGCGACCTCATCAACCCATACGGACTTCGTTGAGGGGCATAACCACCACAGGGGGCAACGGAGCCATTGGCTGGGTTAGGGTGAACCACCAAACCACTTCATGTACAAGCAGTTCTTGGGAATTTTGGCTGGGAGTAACTTGTGGAGCAACCTGACCAGGCGGGTTCCACCCGTCATCTACATTATCCCCGGTGTCCTCCTCCAACATTGTGTCATCCTCGTTGTCATGAAGGTCATACTCACTATCATTTTCATCGACATCTCGGCCGTGTCGTCGGTGACTACCTCGACCATTCTCTGCTATAGCAAGCTGCGCTGCTCTACCAAGCGATCTCGAATAGATATCGAGGTGCGGTCGAACATGAACACAAGCTTTGAGTACAAAGCTATAGATACATTGGGGTCTTCACAAAACACAAATATGAATTATAAAGCAACACATTATACTACTTGTTTCCCATTCATAAAAAATATTATACATTGTTTTTGTCCATTCTGAGGACTTGACAATTGGATGCAACGACTTGCATCATTATCGCACATCAACATTGTTTCATCCTTATTTGGCTCGGTGAGCCATTCTACCGATCGTTCCCAGCGAGGAAGGAGCGGACGTTAAAAAGCAATCGAAGCTCCCTTTCACTCATCGTTGCAAGCGGCGGGTGAAAGGGCGGGAAGAAATAGGGGGCCGATGTCCCTTAGAGGGAGGAGGAGGAGGAGGGGGGATTTCTTTGGACATGTCCACGGGAGGAAGAGGAGGAGGAGCATTCTTGCTAGAAGGGACACAAGCGCGTCGAAAGGCGGTCTTCAAGCTGGCGGACCATTGTAACAAGATGGGCAACAAGAATGGCAAAGCAGTTTTCCCGAGAAAATGACAATATCAAGCAATTTCCACGCCATTTTAGAATAAAACATTTTAACAAAATATGGACCGAACAAGAAAAAAATTGCCCCCTGGCGGATAGAAACTCACTTGGCCGGATAGGCGTTGCGCGGAGATTGGCTTCAAGATCAATTTGAACTTGAACAGCTTTCGGCGCCACCGGCTTCACATACAAACTCAAAGCGCCACGAAGGTATGAATATATACTCGAGGCCGCTACCTCAAAGTTCATAGATTCCTTTTATTGAATTGCAGCACAGAAAGTTGGATTCAGCAGCACGAAAGTTGGATTTCCTCCACCAAGCGATTAGAGTGAACCTGTGAGGGCCACGGATGGCCTGCCCGTCGCCTGCCACCCGAGGGTCGCTGGCGAACAGGTAGGGGTGCCAGTACGCATACTGCAGCCATAGAGTTACGACCATGCGGGCCTGCAGACCTACCACGGATTCGCTGAAGCGGGAACAGGTAAGGTGGCAATTACCAGCGAGGTACCGACCATAATGGCCTACCCGTCACCGGGCCTGCCACCCGGGAGACGCTGGGCGAAGGGTGGCGGGCACCCACCACTGGCCCGGCCCTGCCATCATGCACGCCACCCGGGATTACGCTGGGCCGAACCGATTAAGTGGCGAACCTGCCCGGCAGCTAGCGGCGGCTCTGCGGTAGCACGGGTTAGAGGGTTACGCTTGGCGAACGGCGGTTAATACCAAAAGCCCGGCCGCCATAGCCCGCGTCTGCGACCGGCTTGGGTTCGGGGTTAGCGGCAGGCGAATTCTCGAGGGGTTAGGCGAACCCGGTTGGATAACCAACTTCCCTTCGGGTGCCATTGAAGCGCAGTTAAAATTCCTTGGCGAAATTTTGATCAGCCATTTGCTTGGATTAGGTGGCTGATTTTCATATCTATAGCGGTTTCTAGCCTTCAATTTTGTTTCTTGAGTTTCGTCACTGATTTTCCCTTTCGATTCAGGCCTTGTCTATGCAGCCAGATGCGCAAAACAAGCCTGGCTATGGTCTCCGGTTCTCTGTATGCCCTTGTCTATGCCTGTTCTTATGAATGGTGGCTTGCCATGTGTTGGCCCTCCGGAAAAATAGACATAAAAGCATCGAGTCGACCTTGTCTAACGGGTTCTGGCTGATGCATTTTTTAGGGCCTCTGCGGTGAGGGGCGGCCGTAAAACCCGGCAACGACATGTCGACAGAAAATTCATTTGTTTAAAAACACTTTGAAGGTGTAGTCACATGTCGTGTTTTTTGAAGCGGGACCATTCAAGGGCGTGGTGCCGACTTAGCGGCCGCAGATACCGTTCCATCGGTGGCCATATGCGAGATTCTTATTCGTCATTTATTCATGGCGGCCAGTTCACATAATTGCTCCAATTTAAGCGAAAATTCAATTTCAGCCAAAATTCTTCTTTGCTGACGCCCTATTTAGATCTTGTGATTTGAGTTGGCCACCAAGTGCTTGTGCGATTTAGAGCAGATCAAATGCACGCCCATTCCTTCCATGTGACTCTGGCTTGAAGCGGAAATCTGAAGGTGATCAAAATTTTGGAAGAAGAAATTTTCCGTAGAGAAAATTCCGGTTGAAATTTTAAAGCGGACGCCGGTGACACTGAAAAAAAGGTAGCGAAAAGGGGGCGTGAAATTTGCCCCGATTTCTTCTTCGGTTTTTCGGCATGGCATTATTTGGCCAGCGCCGCTTAATCTGGGGCGTGACCACGAGGCTCGAGGCGGGAACGTCAAGTGGAGATCGACAGGAAATTTCGAAATGTAAGAAGCTGCTGTTTGGGGGCGAAATTTCACGCCCCCTTTTTTTCGTTTGTGAAAGACGTGTAGGCCGATGGTTTTTTCTACGCCCGATTTCGGTTGGGCTCCAAATGGAAACCTCCCCAACTTTCCCTGGAAACCTCCCTAACTTTCCCTGGAAACCTCCCCACCTTTCCCTGGAAACCTCCCCAACTTTCCCTGGAAACCTCCCCACCTTTCCCTGGAAACCTCCCCAACTTTCTCCATATTAGAAAACAGGGGAGGTTTCCATGGAAACCTCCCCTGTTTTCTTGGATGACCTGGGGAGGTTTCCAAAATAAGAAAACAGGGGAGGTTTCCAGGGAAAGGTGGGGAGGTTTCCAAAAAAAAAGCTTCTAAATTTGCACGAAGACCAAGACTGGCGCCCGTGCATCTTGGTCGTCGTGCATTGCAGTCCATCGGTGGTTGCCAACATTAATGACTATTTTTTCTTTTTTAAATATTTTATGGAAACCTCCCCAACTTTGTGGGGATGTTTCCACAAAATGTCTATAAAATTTCAAAGTTGAGCATTTCGTCTATTTGAGTTCTTCTTTCATCAAGTGAGCTATTTCTTGAAGCAAAGTGAGCTATTTCTTGAAGCAAATCATCGTTTTGAGTTCTTCTTTCATCAAGTGAGCTATTTCTTGAAGCATATCGTCTCTTTGAGTGATTCCCATCGACTATTTCATCTTTCGTTTCCTTTGATGTTGTGATTTATCTCATGGATTTGGGAGTAGCGCGTGTATGAGGGAGTTGAAGATGATATCTCGATTCATCCCTATATGATTGAAGCAAGCTGTAAGTGATTTCGCTTTTAATAATATTGACAATGCAGTGAGGTTTTGAGGATGTAGATGATGAAGACCATGTAACACCTACTGGTGATTATGACAATCATTTGAATGAGGGAGACTCTGTTGGATCATATCCACCTATACCTTCAATCAACTCAAGGGAAGGTTACATTTTCACGGAAGCATCATACTCTTTGATGGTGCAATGCGTCAAGACTTCGTGTCGCCCTCCATGAAGATATCCTAGGTACCGATCAAGTTTCCTTTGGGTATGTTCGGCAAATCGCAAAAGCCACAAAGCACCACGGATGTCGAAGGTGGTTGGGTTTCCAAAAAAACTAGAAGTTGATCCGAAACTAATCTTCTCATGCGCATGACTTTTGGGAAGTGGCTCTATATCCCACCATCATGGATGTGGAAGGAGATTATTTTTAAAGGCCATGTTGATCGGATTTGGGGCACTTGCCTATATGCCCTACCTAGATAATATAAAAATATATGGCGGTTTGGAGCCAAGTTTCATGGCATTCGAGAAGATTATGTGAGGCAATGCATAGCAACATGTGAATGTAATGCCCGTCACTTGAATCCCATCGATGAAAAAGCCTATTTACCCACAATGAGAAAGTTCCATGTGACTTACTAGAGAGCGGGTGGAGCAGTTGCGGTGGAGCACAAAGTGAGATTAGCCCGGCGTCATACCGAGAAATAGGTTAGATGGCACAAAATGTGTGGATTACATTTGTCATCGCGGGGAGATGCCGAAGATGTGGCATACGGGATGGAAGGCGGATGAGAAGAAGCTTCAAAAGTAGATCTGGATTTAAGCCTCGTCTGGTGATGCCAAGCAACAATCAAATCATTTGTGTCTCATGAAATGCGGTCTGAAGTGGTGCTGCATCATCGTGAGGGTGACTGGAGGATGGTATAGATGCCACCACATCGGCGGTCGAGTATCGCTAAAGCGGTAACACGGTGACAAAGCCAAGGTAGCAAGCATGCGTCTTTGTGGTATCTCTCAACATCTCCCCATCTGCCAAATGTATGTCAATCTAAATGCGCCCGTCTGGGGCTAGATAGTGCACCAAAGGGAGGCGACACTGCGTATGCCAGCGAGGTAAAAGGTACCGTAGTGCAAGGAGATAACGGATTAGAGGAGAGACCATGGGAATATGTAGAGGACGTCAAAGATGTCGTGGAAGGTGGAGGGACATATGATGACATAGGAAGAGATGGTGGCCTAGAAGGGAAGCGAGGGAGGGGGGCGACTAAGTGTGAATGGTAAGATCGGAGGGGCGGTGAGGTGGACTAGCTATAGGGGCGTGGAAGGTGAAGGCGTGGCATGGGAAGGTGGTCTAGCTATGGGGGCCGTGGAAGGTGGAGGGACATGTGATGGCGTGGCATGGGAAGGTGGTCTAGGAGGAAAGAAGGGGGAGGGAGGTGGTGCGAAGGGTAAGCGGTAGAATGGGAATCTGAGAAGTGTGTAATGAAGGGCCCTCAACCCTCAGCAGGCGTCCGATGTGGAGGTCTACATCAGCGGGTGGGATAGTGGAGGTGCAAGAATCAAATGGGCGTGTCTCAAGCCCTATCCCACGTGTGATGCAAGATCCACCGTGGCTCCCAAATCAATCACACTAGGCTCACCTGCGCCACTGACTGCTGCTCCAACTACTACTCCATCTCTCCCGTGTAAAACCTCAACCTGTCTCTCATGTGGAGCCTCTCCCTCCTCTGCATGGATATGGCCATCACGGGCCAAGAGTCTACTCTGGGTCTCACGAAAACGAGCCTCTGCATCCTCGTCACCGTATCTGCACTAGAGCACGAACACGGCGCTATCCTTTGTGACCCCCACAGCCCAGGTATCTCAGGCGAGCTAACTCCCGAGGAGAGTACACCCTCGTGTTCCTCTCCCACTTTCGACCCACTGACACATCTCTGTAGCCTCGCCCTGTAATGGCTATCCTGCTGGCTGACAAGATACTCTGGCCTAGCGCACCTCGCCTGCCCGCGAGCTCGGCGCCTCTCCCTCTCTCTCTCTCTCACTGTGCAGCCTCATCCTCAAGATCAAGTGGTAAGTGTCGCCGTGCACACAGCCGGCCGAGCACCCAAGGAACCTCGGGATGCTTGGTGCGTGCAGTGCTTCGCGCACCATTCAACAACAAACCCGGATAACCCTCTCCACGGTGGGGGTGTGTGAACAACCCTCATGCACACAAAACCACCTATCCTCCTCGATCTCGTTGGCAACCCGGGGATGGTCGTCAACAACCGTCGATCCTCCACATCAGGTGGATCACATCCCTAAATTAATAAACACGAGACCTAAGTCTATGTACCTAACATTATATTCTAAAAAATATATGCATGACAAACTCTAAGATCCTACATACCACGACACTTACCCGTCGGTATAAGCGTCCCTAATCGTAGTGCGTGAGGTGGTGGTGGCATGGCGCCCTCGGCCTCTCGAGGGCGCGTCCGTCCTATCCATACGAGGTAAGACATAAAAAAGAAGAAGCATTAATAGTGTAAAATGTTATGATTTTAGAACTTAATGAAACATATAATGAGAATAGGAAATCCTGAAGCATCAATTTGCATTAATGAGTTCAGTTTTTAGATCTTTGTTTCGACAAAAATACAAAAAGAGAAAGAAAGACCATACCATTGGAACAAAATCAAAGAAAACAATATTCATTTACAATTATTGGAACTTGTGGAAAGCACTATTCATTTCGAATTGAGAATGAAAGCACTACTCCTTTCGGATTGAGAATGAAAGCACTATTCATTTCGGATTGAGAATAAACACTATTTATTAGGTATTGAGAAAAACAGTGTAGCCCAATATAACTTATCACAAAAATTACATGAATGGATAATTCCTTTGTATTACAACTTTGGAAAGGTTTCTCAAATAACAAGAATTGCTCTGTATAACAAATCTTGGAAATTTTGCAAGCTGTCTCACAAAATCAAATCACAAGAGGTTTTGGAAGGTTTATCACAAAATCCCTGTTTATAGTGTTTGCAGAACCAGCATTCTCAAGTGGGAAATTCCCATCAAATCCATCCATCATAACAAAATAAAATGGGGATGAGGCAAGCACCTTCATTTTGGTTCAGGTCAGGCTGTGCTTCTTGACCCATCCTCCCATCATTCCCTCCAATCCGATCTGCTCCCACGTCCATGGCAAAGCCTTCTTCAACCCAAAAAGCTTTGCAAATCTCCCTAGTCTTGATTTGTAATCTGCCCAAAAAGCTTTGAAATTCCTAGTCTTGATGAAACAAAGCAACCAGCAGTTGGGACTGTTCATTTTGGTACGCACCTCTCCTTGTCAATCCTTTCTAATAGAACGGATCTGTGCATACATTTTAATTTAATAGCTTGTTTTAAATATGGTTTGCCTATTTGCCAAAAACGGACCACCCAATCGGCCAAAACCCACCTTTTTGATAAGCTTCTTCCGCGATTATAGGCTGTTGGAAAATGTGAACGACCTCTTTCCTGACATATAAAACACAAAAAGCAGATCCGACTCAAGAAGTGATTCTTTGTCGCCATCTGACTCGGGACTAACACGCAAATCCAAATCTTGGGTCAAAAACTTAAATTTTAGTGTTTGGATCGGCGATTTTAAATTTGAAACATCCGTTTTCGATAACCTTGTTTTTGTTTACGTAGAATCGAGAGAAATAAATGGATGATTTTTTATCACGCCATCCTCCTTCAATCTTTGTTAAGATCAGAAAAAGGATCCAGGCCAAAAGCCAAATCGAGAAAGGCTAAATTAGTTAGGCATATCAATGCTAGGTAAGCCATACATTCATAGAGGCTGAGCTCCATAATATTCTCCTCCGGTCAAATCGCCAATGGCATCTTTGCCAAAGAGTTAGATCAAAGCTCGGATTAATCCTCAGAAACAAGCAAACCCGCAACAAATCGCGAAAAAAAAATTCGAATCGAACACCCAAAACAAAAACTGGGCGATTTCTTAATCGAAAAAATGTGTTTCTCCATAGCCGTACCTCCTACAAATCCGCCAAGAAGCTGAATCGCCAAAGACAGGCCAAGAAAATCGCCAAAGAAACCTCCAGAAGAGTGCATGTAGAACTAGAATCGGAAAGGCAGCATACGAAAAGCTTTCTTTTAATTCACACGTCTGGTTATTATGAATAGCTGCTCCTCGAAAATAGAAAGATCGCTATATTTTTAGAATTCTATGGAAACCTCCCCAGGTTAGCAATATTGGAAACCTCCCCAGGCTTTGGCGAAAGCTGGGGGAGGTTTCACATCCTTGGGAGCCTAACCCAAATTAATTTGAGCGCGTGTAGGCGGGCCTAAAAATGTAACGTCCCAGCCGCCTTTGTTTCCTGTATTCACGCAAATGGAGACGTGCGCGTCGGCCGATAAAGTCGGGATGCCATAGATTTGAGACGTGCCATGTTCTTTCAATCGTGCATAAACATTTTCCAAGTCAGAGGCCAAGAGTTTACACTCCACCTTACCTTATTGTGTTTGCAAGCAGCTTACGCTTATCGCAGGAGATGGATATCACGGAAAAGGTACCGTGGATCGGTTTTGGAGCTTCCCATTTTCAAGTGCTCCAGATCATTCGCCACATGCAAGTCACTTTGGATGACACTCGTAAGGTATATGCCGACCAGTGTAAGTTGCTCTATAACGCATGCCAGATCCCTCGTCAGTGGTTGTTTACATGGTGCGAAGTAAACAGCAATGTTAGAGAGTCCTTGTGTGGAATGTTGCAGCTTGTAAATGTACTGGATAGAGCTAAGGATTTAATCGTTCAATGCACACATGTTGAGACTGAATACTTAGATAAAACAGCAGAGTTTGCTAGTATATTTGAGGGGATCATTTCAAGCATAAAGATGGTGAACGAAATTGCGTTCGATCTATTTAAAGACAAAATCTCAGAGAAAATTAATATTGCCCTCCGTAAGGTCTTGGAAGAGCCTTGGAGTTGTAAGAAGTTAAATTTTGAAGGAGGACCGAAAAAAACTTTTCTTAAGGATATGAAGAATCTTACCATTGAACATGAACAGATGTTAGGCAGGGGAAGCATTTACAAAGGTAAATGGATTGGAATGCCAGTGGCAGTTGCAGTGATGGAGGAGGAATCCTCCAAGTATAAAAGAAATTTGGAGGTGATGGGAGGAATAAGTCATCCCCATGTGTTACAGACTTTTGGATACTGCGTAAAGGAAAAAACAGTTTATCTTATAATGGAACTCATGGATAGTAATTTGAAAAAGGTGATTGAGGAAAGAGAAAGGCCTTTTGCTCTGTGTACAGCCATAGATATCATGTTGCAAATTGCCAAAGCCATGGCCCATCTACATGAGCGGCGTATTGTTCACCGTGGCCTAAAATTAACGAACATACTAGTGGACATTAACAAGAGTCTGGTTGGGCCTACTGATAACTTTTTAATCAAGATTACTGGTTTTCAATGGTCAAAGAAAGATTTCGATAGTTCTGCCATGCACACCGCATACAGTGGAAACTATCTTGCACCGGAGATGCATTCTAATAGATACTAGGAGAAGGTAGACGTGTACTCATTTGGAATTATATCTGCACAAATCTTATCAGGGAAACTTTACAAACACAACCCTTCTCAAAATGCTCTTGAAAAGATAATCCAGGATTGCCCACAAAATCTTCACGAATTCATCAATTCTTGCTGCAGTGAGGAATCTGCTAAACGACAAGATTTTTCCTCCATTTGCACATATTTACAGGCATTCCAAAAGGAACTTTATACTGAATGCAGCAAATTTCTGTTCAACTCACTACAATCCTTATCCCTAGTTCCCGACTACCCAGTTTCTGTGGACGTACTGGTGGAAAGCCTGAAAAATGTCCCAGTGTCGAAGATTATATATGTGGAATTTTTGAAAGGATACAAGCATCTATATTCCAAGGTGCTGCAAATCATTGTGGAGATTCAAAAGATGATACATGAGGCCAAAATAAATGTCAGACAGTGCGCTCTACTATCTAAGGCATTAATCCGGACCCGCAAATGGGTCTCTGATTGCTCAGGCCTAGAGAGTCCAGTTTTAGATTCATTATGGGAAATGTGGGAGCTGGTAAATGTACTGCACAGAGGTAAGTTTCTTGTGGCGGAATGCAAATATGTAGAGGCAGCATTTTTAGACAGAACAGCAGAGTTTCTAGAAATGTTTGAAAGCATAGATAACTGTTTGGAACTACTAAATAAGCATGTTGCTGCGCTAATGGACAGAAAAGAGCGGAGCAATTTAGATTCAAAAGTTATGAAGCTATTGGATGAAGTTGTAAGGGAGATAATTGGTCAAAAAACTGTCTTAGAAGCGGCTGATGAAGATATCAAGGACCTGCTCAATAAAACTAAGAAGGCAAGTTGGGGGAGGATCATGAGCGGGAGATGGAACCCAAAGCTACAGGCACTGAAAGCCACGCAAGCAGAAAGGGGGGCCCTTCAGCCAGAGAACTTAGAAATTAGTAATATGCAGTTGGGTTCTGGATCTGATGGTGAAGTTTATAAAGGCAGGTTTTTTGGGTTGGATGTGGCAGTCAAGCGGTTATGGCCAGGCAACGAAACCCAAGGTAAACTGATGACGGAAGTTTCGAGAGCTCATCCCCATGTCCGACAGATCATTGGGTATTTTCCAGTTGGAACCATAATTCACTGTGTTAGTGAATTCATGAAAACAGATCTCAAGTCCCTCATCCAGTCGCAGAAACTAGCTCTTCCTTTAATAACCGCCGTAGATGTCCTGTTGCAAATTGCCAAGGCGATGTTCTATCTGCATAACTGTGGCATTGTGCACCGTGATCTCAGGTTGTCAAACATACTTGTGAACGTGAAGGAGGACAAGAACGAACGCTACTTTGTCGTCAGAATTACAGATTTTGGAATAAAACAGATGGATATTAATACTTTGACAGCGTTAAGAGGGAATAGGCCCTATATGGCACCAGAAATGTTTTCCGGAAAAATTTGCTACACAAAAAAGACGGATGTGTACTCATTTGCAATCGTATGTGCAGAGATTTTAAACGGCAAGCAATTTTTAGATTGCTCCAGCTCCAAACCAAGACCAGAGTTACCATCATCTGGATGTCCTACAGTTCTTCAGAAATTAATTCAAGACTGTTGGGACAATAATCATGAACAAAGACCAAGTTTTGGCACCATTTGCCATGTCCTGGAACATTTAAAAAGAGGGCTGTATCAGGCATTCAGATCCAAATAAAGACCAGAGTAAGTCCCATAGTTACTTTCTTCGCATGCAGCGTACACTAACCAGAATTTCTCCTTTCTACAGGAACCAGATGGAGGTCGGGATGGACGACAAAAGAACCTCGAGCCGAACGCAGAATTTTTTCTATTATCTTTATTTTTGTTTTGTGTGTGAATAGTGTGCTAAAGTTTTGAATGACGACACTACTTAATAATTTAATTGAAATAGTGTATTCTTTCTGCAGATATATTTTTGAAAATAAGATGTTAAAAGTTGTCAGAGTTGAAGATGAATGGTGCATATGAATGATATATGATACTTTAAAATTAGAGACTAGATCAATGAAGGCATTAGTATTCAAAATTTATCACTCATGGAACAATTGTTTTTCTCTCAACATATGCATGTCATTGACTCTTGGAGCACATACTTGTTGATTTGAAGTAAAAAACTGACTGCCGTACACATGCCAAGCTGAAGGAACAACAAACTGAGCTGGGAATCTGCCATGCAAACCCCACCTCATCCAAACGGAGAAGGGAGTGCAGAAATAATGCGGAAATCTTCTTTCTCTGCTGTGGCAATAACTACATGTTCAGGAAACACTTTGGGTTTGATTAGTTGTCTGCATTCTGCCCTAGAAACATGAAGATGACGCTCAAAAACCCCCCTTCTCTCTTTATTTGCGATAAAACATCCCATCTTCATACAAATTTATGAAGCAGCTAGAAGGAATAGATGATTGCTTTTTCACAATCATGCCAATAAGGCATGTAGACGATGGAGTACCTCCGTTCGAATTGGAAAACAAAGCATTTACCTTTTGCTGAGCAGGAAGTAAAAGAATGGAGGAAGCTTAAAAAATGAGGAGCCTTCCTGACCTACCTAGACAGTCAGTTTCAATAAAAATCGGGATGCATCAAATGATTTAGTGCTGAATTAAACCTCTGAAATGACTGCTGTAATACAAGAGGAAAATAGTTATTACTTAAAAAGCATGTAAAAGTAGTTGTTAGCATGCTGAAGCTGTCATTCTCTCAAGCGCTTTGAATGCATACCCACTGCCGTGTCTTTCATTTACTGCAATTAGTGTATTCCATGCTATCACATACATTTGATGAAGCATCCTCTAAAACATGAACATCGCATCATCCAGAAATACACACTTGCCATACATATTAACAAGGACAGTCCCAATTATGTTATCCAACTCCCATCCTCTAGCAAGATGATTGGCATGGGTGATCTTATCATCAGAATACAATGCTCCATTACAACCTGCTTCAAGAACACTTACAATCACAGCTTTATCAGGTTCAATATACAAATTTATAAAGAGGTGAAGTGAGTCTTTGCTTAACCATGCTCGGCATATGCTCCAATTAGCGCAGTCCATGATACTAGAGTATGACAGGGCATATGATTGAATGTCCTATGTGCACTTTGAACATCACCATTCTGACTGTATGCTACAATTAAAGCATTCCAGGCCACCACAGATCTTTCTTCCAACTTATTAAACAAGTGCAATCATGCTTCCACATCAACCATGCAGGATATTCATGCCTTTATTAGAACAGTTCTCAGCTTAAATTCATCCCTGTTCATGAGAAAGCTTATCCTCTGAATTAGAACACACACTGAGTATATGAATGAAAGTAACTTCATTTGGCTTTAGTTTCTGTCTTCCCATTTATAGGAACACTTGAACTGCCTGCTTACCTTGTCCACGCTCAACATATGCTACAGTGATCGCAGTCCAAGCCACTGCATTCTTATTAGGTGTACTGTCACATATTTTCTTTGCACTGCACATGTCCACATCTCTCATACATACTAGAAAGGGCACGCCCCAACTTTCCCTCTTCTACAGCCTCTGCTATAGAATATGCATTAAGCATGCCCGCAAAAGTCATCACATTTGGCTTTATGCCTTCTTCCTCCACTTGTCGAAGAGCATAAAAGCCCCATGGCTTCTTCCCTGGCGGGCATCCCCGTAATCTTAACAATCCAAGATACCACGTTTTGATTGCTCCAACCAACCAAAGATCAAAAGGACATCCCTCAAAATCTCAAGTCTATACAGGTTAAAATAATGCAAACAACTAGAAGCCCAAAACATTCATGTCTATGACCATTCCAGGCAATTTACTTGGAAAACTTATATTGCTGCAAGAGAACCGAAAATGTCTTTGCAAAAGAGTAATTCAAGGCAAATAAACGAGAGGTTGAACAAAGATCTTCGCACCTTGGCTTGAAAATCCGTGCTATACATCATGTATTCTCGATCATGACTTGGAAAAGACAGTCGGTTGTAGTGCAAAACAAAAGCCCGATCATAGAGGTTGCGGCTACGGATCCAAACTTGCTATAGAATTTGGTCTCAAAGGAAATTTATCGTTCAATGGTTTCAGGTTGTTGCAAAATTTACTCTGCTTGGAGAACACATGTACTTAAGCATAATTTGCTTTTCCAAGAACCAGACTTGTGAAGTTGCTTCATTTGGTGAACAGTGCATGGAGGCTTTCAAAGAAATGCTAAGCATGAAGGAATCAGCTCAAGGTCAGGCATTTTAAGGCTACTTAGTATCAGACAAAAGGATATGTAACCCTATGCTTAGATTTATACACAGCTTACCCCTTGCCAAAGGCCAAGTATAAGCAGATTCATACCTGTATATGCCATCTCAGCCAAACATTTGCTGGATTACGCAGATCTGTAATAAACAGATGGAATCCGATTAGAGGTTATTAGCAAAGCTTCTTCTTTGGAAGATAGTCACCTCAAAATGCCTATTCTATTATTGATAACATTTAAGGCACAGATTCCCTGTCACAACTATTTTCACAATGCCTATTTATGATGTTCCTTATAAGACAATATAAAATTAACAATAACATACCTGAAACACAAAACGAAACAAAGGAATTCCGCACTTCCTCAGATCAATAAGGTTCCTCTTGTATTGAACACAATATTTTCCACTCTCTTCAAAATTAGGCAATGCAAAGTACGTATCTGTAATGGTGAGATTTGTTGAAATTTTTTTGGGGCCAGCAATCAGCTCACCAGCCCATGTTTTCTTCCTGCTTGCAGCCATCATTGATGCATCCGCCGGCTGCGCCACCGCCACTACTGCGTTAGATTATGAGTTTTTTCCTGGACCTCAACGCATTCTAGGGGAGGGTGCCCGCATTCCGTGCCTTGGCCCAGCTTCCGCCATAGTTTTGGTACCAGCTTCCGCTCACAGATGCCCTGGAATCGTGCACCCAGAAGCCCTGGAATCGTGCTTCTTCATGAAAAATGAACTAAAAATCCTGGTGCACGCTAGATGGGCAGGAGGTGAACGGGGATGTTGAGGTAGGCTCACAACTCCAGGTGTAGTGCCAACTGCAGGAGAAGGAACCCGAAACCTGCTGTGCTTGCTTTCGTTCATCATACTCTTCGTTGCTTGAAAGAATAACGATATAGAAAGTCTTGAAAGAATAACGATATAGAAAGTTATATTACAAGAAATTTATGGCCGCCACGAACATTTCTCTTTCCCAATCCCCTGTCCTGTTTGCACTCAAGCGAGTCAAACAAAAAAATTTATTTGCAGTGCCCTTGTCCTTCTACTGACTCACTTCTGGCAGTAGCTCCGTGTGCACAGTTAGAATGATATTTGACTTATTTTCGAAATTTAAATGCTTTGTGTGCTCAATTACAATGTTATTTGACTTACAAAGGTTTTCGTTCAAAGGAATCAATCTAGCTAGGTCAAATGCCTCAATTCATGGGAACGAACCCAAAGAAGATGGATGACCTTGTAGCTAGAAATGTGCCTGTGGATGTCTTCAATATATGCAACGATGTTTGATTCCTACAAAAAGTAATTATGCATAGGCTACTGCTCCTTGTTTGAAAGATTCCAAAGGGTGTCTGTTTAAGCACATGACCATGCCATCAACATATCCCATTGAGCTCGGGGGTACCAAGTGGGAGGCAACATAGTTTGCAATGAACCACTAACATAGGTTTTGTAGATAGCAAGTGGAGATGTACAACTACCGTTAGGTAATTTGTGTCAGGTTGAAACATTTGAATGCTGAACCTAGTATAAATGTCAATAGTCCTATTCAAGATGAGAATTTTTTTCATTTTATCATAAGGGTTATATATCGAATCTCATGCCTAGATTCCCTTGTCATCTAGAGCTTTGCGGCGTAATATGGTCTCTTATTCTATAAAACATACCATTGACATGAGAAAATACTTACAACATGATGTGAGTGTAATTATAATGTACAATGTTGAACCATGCAAGTTCATGATCATAATCAATAAGGAACAAAGATTGAACCCCTCAAATAACAAAGTAATGCAGAAAAGAAATGGTCAGACCCAAAACCCACCACATAGCCAAAACGATCTATAACAACATCCAAATGATGCTAAATTAGACTAGAACGATAGTGCATAAAGGGGTGGGATTCAAACCCCCAGTATCCCTCCCTTAAGTGAAAAAGACACAGATCGTGGTTTTCTTCAAACCCTAAGAGGGCTAACGGCAATGCTAGGAGAGCTAGGTTTCTCTGATCTACGAATTTCTTGGCAGGTTTGGAAGCAAAACGGCAGCAGACTTGCAAGCATGTATAGAATACCAGTCAATTCCAAAGCACTACCATTAGCCAGAGCCAATGCCTGGAGTTTCAAGATGGCAAGGCAAAAAAAGGAGCCTTCTACTTCGGCTCATTCGGCTTTGCAATGGCGAAATATGCTTTCTGAATTGAAAGCAAAAGTGAAGGAAAAACTCTGTTAACCTTTAATCTTCTGCAAATTTGTGACATGTAAGAGAGGCACAGCTATTATTTGGCTGCCACAGCTCCAAAATTGTGAAAGATGCCATGGTAAGTCAATTCAATCGTCATGAGTTTTTTTCTTGCAAATGATCAGATGGACAATTGCATCTATTGGAATGGACTCAGGCATATGGCGATGCTTCTCACTGACTGTCATTTTACCAATGTCGCCTATTATTTGACAGAGTTGTAACTGGCTTATAATCAAAAGAAACAGACAGGTAGTTCCAGAGTACCGAAACGAACTGATTTGAAAATGCCTTATTCTCCCCTGCTGAATCAACTGCAAGGATGAGGCGATTCAAATGCAAATTGGTTGCAACAAAACAAAATAAAACAAATACCCACAAATCTTTGTCCATAGAAGGACGACAGATAGCTTAAAGACAACCCAACGATCCATTGTAATAGACATAAAACTGCCACAAGCATTTATACAATTGCTAAATGCAAAGGATGCCGTCTAGAATGTTTGCATAATATGGGCTTCAAAGCGAGTTGAGTGTCGTATCATTGGAACTGTGACAAATGACATTACTAGCTCAACATTTTAAATCTATTATGCAAGAATAATGGACTTATATTTGTCAAGCAGGGAGGCTTAACAGATCCACCGAATGATTTCTTGCTCTTGCAGGCTCAACAACCTTCATAAGAGTTGCTTCCCAAGTCTTTTAAATTATCTCTATCCAAATGAAGAAAATTATGTATTCGTTCTGCATTTCTAAGGCTGAGCAAAGCCATAATCTTGTGCCCATAACCAAATTAGGATGAAGGGCATTGAAAATAGTTGCACCAGGCAGTCTCATTGTACTATCTCTAAAGCACTTACCAAATAAATCATGAACTGTTTGAAAATAAAAACTCTTTTCACTTCAGCTACATGTTTCTCACTCTAACTGCAGTCATTGATACAAAATCACGAACAAACATCTGATGCAAAACTTCCTGAGCTTGTACCTCTGGAACTTGCACTTGGAAACCACATTTGACACATCGAAAACCTCACTATCATGGTCTCTAAATTCAAGAATCACAGCCTGTGACAATGCCCCAATAAAAGAGCAGTCTATTAGCTCCACAGGAACAAAGCTTAGAGTTATCCCACAAACACAAGTTACATTCCTATATTATCTGGCATGAGCATTATTATAGGACTTGATGCCTATGCGTGCTGCAGTCACCGGACTACTGCTGCTGCCTTCTGCGACCAGTGATGTCTATGGAATTGAAATGATCTATGTATGAATACTTAGCAGGAATGAGCCACAAAGTCTTAATAAATTTTAAACGTACCTCCTTCGCCGGTTCGCTCTGAATCCATGACCGCGCTTAAACAATTCTATTTTCCCAACATTCACAACTGAACTGGCTAGAACATTTGTAACTGAACTGCTCCTTTGTAGCTCAAAGCCCAAAGAGGATCTGTTGCGGTTTAGGTGCCCAACAACAGTCTAATCTTGCACAAAAAACATGCTCTACCTTAATCTATTTCGCTTTAATAAACATTCACAAATTTGTTCCAGAAAGATGAGTCAATGTAGCAGGGTACCTACGTGTTCACCAGCAAATGCCATTTGGTCTTATTGCCTAGTCGTAGCCAGGGCCTCTCCTTTTTGCAGTCTTCCAAGATGAGGTCATATCCACCTTCAATTCTACAATTTATTACGTTGGATTTGCAAAAATAACGATCAATCTGCAAAAAACATAGCGATCAAATATCAGTCTGTAATGAAAATGAATATGCAGGTTGAATCTGCAGAAAAATAACCTACCAAGAAAAAGGAATAAATACTCAAAGGTTAGACTCTGAAAAGAAATCGATTCTAGCGGTCAAGCTTCCGCTGCTGCTTGCCCTTCTCAAATTGGAGAGTTTGAGGCCTCCTGCCTTGCCATGGATGACGAAGATATGCGCCTCTTTGTTACATCTGTGCTTTCTATCCTTCAGTTCACCCCACACCCAAATCCGTTGCTTCTTCCCCTATTCCTCTGGTTTCCTTTCGAGCCACCAGATTGACCCAACCCTGAGATCTCAGAACTCGCCAGAAGAACTCCTCCTATCGACGGCCGAAGTCAGGAGATGCAATAGCCCGCGATGGTCCGGCGTTGATTTGGATTCAGGGCTTGCTTGCAGCCGAAGAAAATGACAACCAGAATATTCATACGTGTCGAACTCGCGTGAGGCAGAACCCAGAAAAATTAGCTACGAAAAAAGTAAAAAATAAAAATTGGATGTATGATTATATATGGTTTGAAAGAAAATCTCTAACTTCTTCAGATTTTATAACATGCAGTCTATAGATCATATGCAGTTTATAACATGAAGTGAGTCTTTGCTTAACCATGCTCGGCATCTGCTCCAATTAGTGCAGTCCATGATACTAGAGTATGACAGGGCATAAATTCTTCTATGCTTCCACATCAACCATGCATGGATATTCATGCATTTATTAGAACAGTTCTCAGCTTAAATTCATCCCTGTTCATGAGAAAGCTTATCCTCTGAATTAGAACACATACTGAGTATATGAATTAGAACACACACTGAGCACCTTGGCATGTTTGAGCCACCTTGGCATATTGGAGCCTACGTGACATGTTGGAGGCATGTTTGAACCTAGGTGGCATGTTGGAGCCTAGGTGGCATGTTTGAGCCACTTTGGTATGTTGGAGCCTAGGTGGCATGTTGGAGCCCACGTGGCAAGTTTGATCCTCGGTGGCCTAGGTGGCATGTTTGAGCCACCTTGGCATGTTTGAGCTTAGGTGGCATGTTGGAGCCTAGGCGGCATGTTTGAGAACCTTGGCATGTTTGAACCACCTTGGCATGTTGGAGCCTAGGTGGCATGTTGGAGCGCAAGCGTGGCATGTTTAAGCCACCTTGGCATGTTTGAGCCTAGATGGCATCTTGGAGACTAAGTGGCATGTTTGAGCCACCTCGGTATGTTTGAGCCACCTTGGCATGTTTGAGCCTAGGTGACATGTTGGAGCCTAGGTGGCATGTTTGAGCCTCGGTGGCATGTTGGAGCCTAGGCGGCATGTTTGAGCCACCTTGGCATGTTGGAGCATGTAGCCACCTTGGCATCTTTGAGCCTAGGTGGCATGTTGGAGCCCACATGGCATGTTTGAGCCACCTTGGCATTTTTTAGCCTAGGTGGCATGTTTAAACCCTAGGTGGCCTTGGAGCCCGCATGGCATGTTTGAGCCACCTTGGCATGTTTAAGCCTAGTTGGCATGTTTGAGCCACCTTGGCATGTTGGAGCCTAGATGGCATGTTTGGGGCCACTTTGGCATGTTTGAGTCTAGGTGGCACGTTGAAGCCTAGATGGAATGTTTGAGCCACCTTGGTGTGTTGGAGCCTAGGTAGCATGTTGGAGCCAACGTGGCATGTTTGAGCCACCTTGGCATGTTGGAGCCTAGGTGGCCTTGGAGCCGCATGGAGCCGCATGGCATGTTTGAGCCACCTTGGCATGTTTAAGCCTAGGTGGCATGTCCGAAACATTGGTGGCAACCTTGGCATGTTGGAGCCTAGGCGGCATGATTGAGCCACCTTGGTGTGTCAGAGCCTAGATGGCATGTTGGAACCCACGTGGCATGTTTGAGCCACTACTTGGCATGTTTGAGCCTAGGTGGCATGTTGGAGCCCGTGTGGCATGTTTGAGCACCTTGACATGTTTGAGCCACCTTGGCATATTGGAGCCTAGGTGACATGTTGGAGCCTACGTGGCATGTTTGAACCTAGGTGGCATGTTGGAGCCTAGGTGGCATGTTTGAGCCACTTTGGCATGTTGGAGCCTAGGTGGCATGTTGGAGCCCACGTGGCATGTTTGAGCCACCTTGGCATGTTTGATCCTAGGTGGCCTAGGTGGCATGTTTGAGCCACCTTGGCATGTTTGAGCTTAGGTGGCATGTTGGAGCCTAGACGGCATGTTTGAGAACCTTGGCATGTTTGAACCACCTTGGCATGTTGGAGTCTAGGTGGCATGTTGGGGCCTTGCGTGAAATGTTTGAGCCACCTTGGCATGCTTGAGCCTAGGTGGCATGTTGGAGCCTAAGTGGCATGTTTGAGCCACCTCGGTATATTTGAGCCACCTTGGTATGTTTGAGCCTGCATGTTTGAGCACCTTGGCATGTCCACCTTGGCATGTTGGAGCATGTTGGAGCCCACGTGGCATGTTTGAGCCTAGAGCGCACATGGTATGTTTGAGCCTAGGTGGCATGTTGGAGCCTAGGTGGCCTTGGAGCCCGCATGGCATGTTTGAGCCACCTTGGCATGTTTCAGCATAGGTGGCATCTTTGAGCCACCTTGGCATGTTGGAGTCTAGGTGGCATGTTTGAGCCACTTTAGCATGTTTGAGTCTAGGTGGCACGTTGGAGCCTAGATGGAATGTTCGAGCCACTTTGGTGTGTTGGAGCCTAGGTAGAATGTTGTTGCCCATGTGGCATGTTTGAGCCACCTTGGCATGTTGGAGCATAGGTGGGATATTTGAGCCTAGATGGCATGTTGGAGCCACGTGGCCTGTTTGAGCCACCTTGGCATGTTTGAGCCTAGGTGGCATGTTTGAGCCACCTTGGCATGTTGGAGCCTAGGTGGCATGTTGGTGCACACGTGGCATGTTTGAGCCACCTTGGCATGTTTGATCCTAGCTGGTATATTGGAGCCTAGGTGGCATGTTTGAGACACCTTGACATGTTGGTGGAGCCCACTTGCAATGTTTCAGCCACATGTTTGAGCCACCTTGGCATGTTGGAGCCTAGGTGGCCTTGGAGCACGCATGGCAAGTTTGAGCCACCTTGGCATGTTTCAGCCACCTTGGCATGTTTAAGCCTAGGTGGCATGTTTGATCCACCATGGCATGTTGGAGCCTAGATGGCATGTTTGAGCCACCTTGGCATGTTTGAGTCTAGGTGACATGTTGGAGCCTAGGCGGCATGTTTGAGCCACCTTGGTATGTTGGAGCCTAGGTGGCATGTTGGAGCCTACGTGGCATGTTTGAGCCACCTTGGCATGTTGGAGCCTAGGTGGCATGTTTGAGCCCCAGATGGCATGTTGGAGCCCACATGGCATGTTTGAGCCATCTTGGCATGTTTGAGCCTAGGTGGCATGTTGGGCCTAGGTGGCATGTTTGAGCCTAGATGGCATGTTGGAGCCCGTGACATGTTTGAGACACGTTGAAGCCTAGGTGGCATGTTGGAGCCTAGATGGCATGTTTGAGCTAACCTTAGTATCTTTGGAGCCAAGGTGGCATGTTGGAGCCCACGTGGCATGTTGGAACATAAGTGGCATGTTGAAAACCACGTGGCATGTTTTAAACACCTTGGCATGTTTGAGCCTAGGTGGCATGTTTGAGCACCTTGGCATGTTTAAGCCACCTTAGCATGTTGCAGCCTAGGTGGCATGTTGGAGCACACATGGCATATTGAGCCACCTTGGCATGTTTGATCCTAGCCTTGGCATGTTTAAGCCACCTTAGCATGTTGCAGCCTAGGTGGCATGTTGGAGCACACATGGCATGTTTGAGCCACCTTGGCATGTTGGAGCCCACGTGGCATGCTTGAGCCACCTTGGCGTGTTTGGAGACTGGATGGCATGTGGGAGCCTGTGTGGCATGTTTGAGCCTAGGTGGCATGTTTGAGCACCTTGGCATGTTTGGGCCACCTTGGCATGTTGGAGCCTAGGTGGCATGTTTGAGCCTAGGTGGCGTGTTGGAGCCCACATGGCATCTTGAAGCCACCTTGGCATGTTTGAGCCTAGATGGCATGTTTGAGCCAACCTTGGCATGTTGGAGCCTACGTGGCATGTTTGAGCCACCTTGGCATGTTGGAGCCTAGATGGCATGTTGGAGCCCGTGTGGCATGTTTGAGCCACCTTGGCATGTTTGAGTCTAGGTGGCATGTTGGAGCCTAGATGGCATGTTTGAGCCACTTTGGCATATTTGAACCACCTTGGCATGTTTGAGCCTATGTGGCATGTTGGAGCCTATGTGGCACGTTTGAGCCACCTTGGCATGTTGGAGCCTAGGTGGCATATTGTGAGCCACCTTGGCATGTTGGAGCCCGCATGGTATGTTTGAGCTACCTTGGCATGTTTGAGCCTAGGTGGCATGTTGGAGCCTAGGTGGCATGTTGGAGCCGATGTGGCATGCTTGAGCTTAGGTGGCATGTTGTAGCCCTAGGTGGCATGTTTGAGCCACCTTGGTGTGTTGGAGCCTAGGTGGCATGTTGGAGCCCACGTGGCATGTTTGAGTCTAGGTGGCATGTTGGAGCCTGCGTGGCATGTTTGAGCCACCTTGCCATGTTTGAAACACCTTGACATGTTTGATCCTGGGTGGCATGTTGGAGCCTAGGTGGCATATTTGAGCCACCTTGGCATGTTGGAGGCTAAGTGGCATTCTTGAGCCACCTTGGCATGTTGGAGTCTAGGCAGCATGTTGTGAGCCACCTTGGCTTGTTGGATCCTAGGTGGCATGTTGAAGCCGAGGTGACATGTTTGAGCCACCTTGGCATGTTGGAGCCTAGGTGGCATGTTGGAGCCCACGTGAGCCACCTTGGCGTGTTGGAGTCTAGGTGGCATGTTGGAGCCCACGTGGCATGTTTGAGCCACCTTGGCATGTTGGAGCCTAGGTGGCATGTTGGAGACCACGTGGCATGTTTGAGCCACCTTGGCATGTTGGAACCCACGTCGCATGTTAGAGTGGGTGTGGCATGTTTGAGTCCTTCCAGAAATGCTTATATGATGCCAAACCAGTGTCTATCTTTGGTTCTTCGTATCAATGTGTCTTCTACAAGTTGCTTGATGGATGTCTTCAAGTTTCACGCTCTACAAGCTCACACAGACACATATATGAAGTCAAATGCTAGTGAGTGTGTCAAGCATATATACAACTCTTTTATACCAACATTTTGTGGCAGTAATGGCATGTGGACAACTTGCTCATACATGGATTCTTAGAAAACCATAAAAAACCACACCTCAAAAAAACACTACCTTAGAAAACAACACATTAGAAAACAAATCCCTTCAAAAAACCATACTACCATGAGAAAACAACACATCCTTAAAAAAGAAACTATACCTCCTTAAGAAACCACACATTCTTAAAATAAAACGCTATGGCTCCCTAAGAAAAACTACAGCATGTCCTTAAAAAACCACACTTCCATATAACTACGTGTAGGTTTTTTTCAAATCTTCAAAAAAACAATCCGTATTTTGTTTTTACTGTTGTTTTCAGCCGTAGACCAAATGTTGGGGTTGTAGTGACAGCTATGAGTTTAAGACTCAAAGGGGACCTGAAGGCCTTACGTCACAAGCATAGAGGAAAATCACAATAACAAAAGTTATGGCCAGTTTGCTTACTGAGCTGCTAGATGAACTAATATTTATTGATAGATAATAGTATAAAGTAATAGAATACAATGAAGACAGTACAAACTCCCTTAATCTTCCCACTCTTTAGTAGATGCCTCAATATCGTTTGTGCTATCTGTTTATCACCCCCAAATATTTCTGGCTCTAACACCCAAGCTTCATAGGTTCTCACTTCCGCTAACTTATGGTTAGTACCATATTGCTGATCCCTCATGTTAACTGCCATCTTGTGCTGGCAACCACACTCAATTGGGACTACGGACTAGCTACGTAGAAAATGGACAAGGTTAGGAGTCAAACATCAGTGCAATGTGAGATATTACCTCCTGAAGTATGTTCTTGATTCTGACACCCACACGATCTTCTATCTCTGCAGTGAGTTTTTTATGTAGTTCTCCTACATTTTTGTCATAATCCTTCTTTAGGCGGTTACCCTGCAAAACGAGCACAAACAAGTGACAAATAGTTTAATGACCTGACAAATATATAACATTTCAAACATTCATTCGGTGAAAATTAAGAGGTGCCACATGAATTGCTATAGAGCTTCCAATAAATTATTGAACTTGCTCTTTCGGTTATTTCGCATCTTAACAGGTCTAAAATATAGGCATAGTAAAAAAAATCTTAACATGTCTGAAATATAGGCATAGTAAAGAAAATCACCTGTTCAATATACTTCCTTTCTATCTCAGCAAGCTCTTTCTGTTCATTTTCTACAAGCCTAATTGTATTCACTTTTGCCTTTTAATCTGTTCTTCCAAGTGCTTCTGAAAGACTCCACAAATTTCCAACAAACATCATCAAATTGTCCAAGTTTCTGATGACATCTCAAATAAAAAATACCTTTTCTCCTTGAATGCTTCCAAGGTCCTCAATTCAGCTTCGAGACTATTTACACGATTTGATAGCTCAGCTTTCTCTAATTTTGTGGCAGTTGCAAGGGCTTGAGATTCTTGTTGCCATTGCTTTCTTGCAGTAGATAGTTCTTTTCTTTCTATAATGCAAAAGAACACATAATATCAACAATAAAATAAGAAATTAAATTAACAAAAATATGAAAATGCATTTAGAACATACATGTTCAAGCTTTGTTTCTAAATCTTGAATCAAATCTCTCTTTTTTTTAATGTCTGCTTCATAGAAATCTGTAGAAGCAAATTGCACAAAGAGATAATATGGACATTGTTACAATTGGTTCAATTTCTTAGATGATGGAGTAAGCACATGGCTTGATTATGTTCAAAAGACGTCCATTATGCTCTGCCAACATGACTCCACTAGGCTATCACTCATGGATAAATCAAGTACATTAAGAGATTGAAGCACACTCAACTTGTTACTCATGAATTGTTAGAATTCCAACTCCCCTGGTATCTATTAGATAGATAGACGACATGAGATGCACCTATACCCACATGGGGTTACTTGCAAAGGTTAGCAAAAACCCAACCCCTTGTATGCACCCTAAATCCTTATATTCAGTCATATGACTTAAACTATGCGAACCCCCCTAAAAAGAGTGCCCATAATTACATGTATACAAGCTTAATATCAAATTTTAGCTTAGCTTGTTGCTAGCCAACAGTTTGGAAAAAGAATTCAAAAGACAATTGTGACACAGGCAGTGCCGACAGGTTTTTTACCAATTTTAGCTTGGGTTAGTTTAATCACAATACAATGACAGTGTTGTTTCTATAATGCCCACGGGAGGCTTAATACCAAGTTTAGCTTGGATTGTTGCCTGCCAACATTTGAAAAAGGAAATCACATGCTTTCAGAACAAGACAACTGTGAGAACTAAATCTCCATGATTGTCCAACATATATAACATCTCAAGATTTAGCAAATCCTCTTCACTGTATCAAGGCTACCTTTTGTAATTTAGGCCAAAGCCTTATATGCAAACTATGAATGCTACCCTCTACCTTTCTGCACATGGCAATAGGTTAACATGGCAGTTCCAGCGTATTGTAGGTGAGGTGGGTCATATGAACCAATTAAGCTTTAAGTTTGTGCCATTTTGCAGGTTACAATTTGATACAGCTATTACACATAATAATGCCCAATGTATAAACATAGATGGGTCGCATAAAAGATGTGTACCGTCTCTTGCTCAAATACATCTAAATGGCAGTTTAGATCATTATACTCTGCAACAAGTTTTTCAATGCATATGTTCTTGCCTCTTCCAATGCATGTCTCTACTCTTCACTTTTCCAAAAGATCAAAACAAATGTAGAGTGAGAAAGCGGAGTCCACCATTAGTATAAGATAAAGAATTAAATTGATTTTTGGGAATATAGCAATTTCCCAAAAATTTGTTAACTTCTAGAAAAGTTTAGTCTATTGAGCCATTTTATGATAAAGGCATACACTTACAAGAAAATTGAGCTAGTTTGCTCAGTTGGCAGAGAATCTATTTTTTCCATCACCGTAGCAACTTCCCCACTTAGTTTCATCTTTGCAGCCATTCTGAAGATGGTAAAAACCCTAACCCATTTCAAGGATAACCAATATCTGATGAAGAATGAATGAATTGTGATCTCTTTTCAAGAGGTTGGGTATTATTCACCCAAGCTCCCATCCAGGATCGCATGTTCAAAATATGTAGCAGCAATAGTGTTGTCCTTGGAGTTGGTCAACCTATGGTAGCCCCTGCAGGAAAAGGCCAATGTACTTCAGAAATAGGTTTTGTCTGCATAGATAATAAGCATGGTTACAGTTCTGTGCACTTCCATTCAACATACGGTTTTCACACGTGTATTGTAATCTACTTGGGCCATCATGTGAAAGAATCTTGGTCTGTGCGGCATAGCTAGATGATATATCCATTCTAAGCTTTTAAGGGCTATCCTGGACTTACACTTCCCGACACCAGAGGGATTTATGGTTTCTTTGTGCAGTATGTAATCAATCTTATTGACTGTTATCTAATTTGGTCCATCAGGTAAAGTAGCACAAATCCTAGTTAAAGTAAAAATATAAGTCCGCATGCACCATTTTGTTGCTTCTTTCCGTCACAAAGGGGAAGATAAGGGGGGATTATGCAGAACACTATAACTATTAAGGTGATTGCAAGTGACTTTGATGCATCAAATCAAGAATATTAAAGGCTATCTTTGACCTTGGCTTGCCTTACTTTTGCTGAGTGTAAACATTTGGTGGCGCAAGCACGTCGTATCTACACCAATGTAAGCATATAGAGAATTGATGGATACAATCTATATGCGAGGCGGTTTTGCTACTCTAATGGCGAGTGGTGTTGGTTAAGCAAAATGTCGAAGCATGTGATGCTACTTTATTTTAATGGTTGGTAAAAATCTTGATATAGGATACCACCACTCGTCCTACCATCTTCTTTACACTAGTCAGGTCATGCAGCATTAGCTTCTGGCTGAACGTATTTTGGCTTGTCTAAGAGGAACAGTCAATCACTACAAGAGAATAAGCAATCTAAATCACTAGTTTCATCATTTATTTGCTTAAAATCACATTTTCACATTTTTTAGATTTTGATACAATAAGTGACGGTAGCTGTTGATGAAATCGCATCATCTGTATCCTCACCCATAGCATCACCAATAACAACAGTTGTAGTATCATATTTTGTAGCATTATAGTGCCATAATAGTAACATTTGTAGCATCATCTATAGCTGCAGTTATAATATCATGCATTTTGTCTTTGTGGTATTGCTATAATTTAATCATTCATAATGTCACCACGAGCGCTATAATAGTGTCAGCTCTAGCATCACCTGTATTGCTATAATCAAATGACTTATAATATCAACACGAACGTCATCCTTTGTATCATCCTTTCTAACATGATTAGTATCAAATCTAGCATCATTTACAGTGCCACATATAATACCACGTGGAGATTATGCTTGTACCATTATTTATGTCAAGTATAATGTCACGTATTGTTACAAGGTAAACCATAATTGTATCAAAATATATAAGGGTTAAGGCCCCCCCAAGGAATCGAACCTAGGTTACTCCAAAGGGCCATTAAAACAATATCCACGCTTGGTGATTCATATAATGTTCATCCTCTCTAATGCCTATACAACAATATATTGCAGCCTAAAAACATATACAATGGATTTAAAAAGAGAGAATATTTTATCATGAAAGCCATGAAGAATACACCTTGTAGCTCGTTAGGGCAACATTAATGAAACAAAAAATAATGTCAATAAAGAAATCATTTGAAGCTAGATTCAAATCATCTGCAACAACCTTCTTTTCCTTGCAAATCTAGCATCAAAGTGAACTGCCACAAAAGTATGCTGCTGGACACCCATCTTTAAGCTGTTGCATATCATAGCTCCACCTCCTCTTATCATATATTAACATGTGGACTCTGCGAGCATAACCAAAACATTTAGCTCATCACCATTGCAGGACCTTGTTAAGAAGATTCTTGCACAGTATTAAGAAGATTCTTGCACAGTATTATGGCTTCTATTTTTAGCTATGGTTGCAGTCTTCCACATAAAATATGTGAATGCCATCAATGAACTTGCATTGATCCTTTGACATCCACCGCATTAAAGGTCTAACAAACAGTAGCCATCTGTCTACGGTAATATACTACCCAGCCATCAGAATTAATGCTTCACTCCACCACTAAAGAAGCTAGTGATTTATAGCTGCATATCATATCATGAATTGAGTGCTGCTTGACGAACTTGTAAATGCTGACACTGTACTACAGGTAACCGGTTGCTTCCAGCTCCAAGACATTCAGTTGATTATACCTCTATATTGCATATCATTTTCCTTAGTAACAGGTAAACAAATGAAGGAAACTGACTTCTGCACTACAAAAAACCAAATACAAGTTCGAATAGAAAATTTCAGATCACTAGATCCTGTCTATTATCCTGTTTAATTAAGATAACAATAGTGGCAAGCATCCTGAACTGGAAATTCAACTATGGCTTCTGATTCTTCAAATTACAATTTTTTGTCCTAATTGCCCTTTGCCATGCATTTTCAACAAGATCTAATCACCCAAATCATATGGATTTTCTTTCATTTCTTACCTGCTCTGCGAATTTTAAAGATTCCCCTTTTGCAATATTTGATGGAGCAAAACATCCAAAATGCGCCAAGACCACTCCGGCAGATGATTCCTAGTCCAACAGATGATTTGGCAACTAGAAGCCACGAGCAACGAGCCGATTGAACTTTGCGTACATCGAAACCCTAAAAAAAATATTTCCATCGAAACCCTAAAAAAAATATTTCCATCGAAACCCTAAAATTTTTTTCCATCAAAACCCTACAAAACTTTTTCCTGATGCTTCCTTTGCATATTATATTTCGTTTGGAATCCCATGTATGGTAGGAATCCCCTTATACATATCAATTTTTAAGAACTGTTAAAATATAATATTTCGTTTAGGTGGATATGATCTTAAGTTTGTCCCTTTTAAGTCAAAGGTTCAAACCCTCATGTTGTAAATTCTCAAGGTATGAATCTCCCCTCGAGGATTATATTTTATTGTTTCCCAAAGATACCCTATAGTTTTGGCCTTTGTTTTTTCCTTTGGGGTCAAACCTTAATGGTTGAGGGGTCAAGGGTTCAATCCATGTGCTTAAAAGAGCGTGGTGGAGGTACGAGCTGTGGAGTAATTTATGTAATATATGTGCAGAGGAGGATGTTCAATTATTGTTAGATTCCCTTATTCCATTTTTTCATGGCCTTGTTGGTTATGAATATTGTGCCGGAGGGATATGCCCCAAGGTTTCTAGGTCAAGGGTTCAAACCCTTGCATTGCTCTAGTCAAGGGGTCGTTTCCTCGCATTGTATGGCGAAAGGATCTTTAATTATTGTTAGATTCCCTTATTGTATTTTTTCATGGCCTTGTTGGTTATGATATTGTGTCGAGGGATATGCCCCAAGGTTTCTAGGTCAAGGGTTCAAACCCTTGCATTGCTCTAGTTAAGGGGTTGTTTCCTTGCATTGTATTTTTTTATATGGTAGGGGTATGAGTCCCTCCATGTGTGCGATGTGTAGCTAGCTATATTCTATTCTATTGTTATTTTCATAGCATGTTGCCAACTTTCTTGGTTGGGGCACAAAGCTAAGGGGCATATACTCCAAGACTAGAAGGTCAAGGGCTCAAACCCTGGACATGTATTGCACAGAGGGTATGAATGGAGGGATATAATTAGTAGGTCGTATAGCATGGTTGGAGAGTTTCTTCTAGGTCAGGTTCCTTGATAATATATGGGGATGTTTACTTCCCTTTATCTTGTTTGGCCGCCTAGTTTCTTGACTTCCTATTTTGTCCTTGGGGTCGGGTGCAACCCTCTCTAGAGGCTATTATCCCCTCTCTCTTGCATACTATGTGTAGCTTGTCATTAGGTTTCGATGATGATATAAGAAAGCATGCTTTGTTTTGCTTCTTGCTAATGTTGTTGTTTTCTTTGTGCTTCTATTTATACGTGATGTGATTCGTGCTGCATGGATGGTTCTTGAGCATCTTTTTATGGCATGAGTTCCTAGCCTTTAAATAAGTTGTCTATGGGAGTTTGTAGAATATTTTTCTTTCTTGTTCTAATAATATCATTTTATGTACTTTGTCCATGGGAGTTTGAAGAAGGCAGTGCCATTACAAATGATATTACAATTGTCATAAGCATTAACACTTGTATTATCATGGTCAAGATTACAACAAGTATTAATAGAAAGAGTGATGTAAGTCGTGATATTATCCATGATGCTATTATCGACACATATAGCATCATATATTAGCGCTGATATAATATTGCCAATATGTGTTACTATAGATGAGGCTATGGGTGATATTGTAACTGCCATAAGCTATAACACTTATATTGTCATTAACACCATTGGAGTAATAAATGATGGTACAGTTGATGCAATATGTGATATTATTCATGACGCCTTTAGTAACACATATATTGTCATTAATTAATACTGATATAATTGTTGACCAAATTTATGACGATATTGATGATGCAATAGATGATAGAATCTTGTCATTGGTAGTGTCACTGTACATTGAATATCAGTAGTAATATCACTTAATACTTTTTGAAATTTTAAGTGATATTAAAGTGATGAAAAATGGATGTCCTCTTGTAGTGAATGAAAATAATTTAGCAGGATTGAGCAGTCTTCTCTGCAGCTGTACATGATGCAGACTTACTGTTTGCCAAGCTATCCTCCTCCACGCCACTACAATTCTAGTGATCCTTATAGAAAAAAAATCTTCCATTGTGGTTGCATATTGTACACGAATCCATTAGCTATATTTGGCGAGAAGAAAAAAATTTGTAGGCAAGGTTAATGTATTTCAAGTGTCTCAAACGTCCAAGATCTGCAGTTACTTTTCCTATCAACAGATTGCCATCCAGGTCTACAAATATTATAGAGATTGAAGGAAGATAATGTGAATCTGCTGGGGAACCATACCAGCATGAGTAGAAAAAAGTCGCTGGCATAGAAACAAAGCCAGAGCAGAAGAGCATGTCAATCTTGCAAGTTTTACCTCTTCAAACCACTAACCGAGTACTCTTCGGTCATAACTATTGCTTCAGCAAAATTGAAGTCTTCAGAAAGATTCACGTTTGCCGATATAGTCTGTAATATTTTCTCCCAATTGTGCGTAGTAACAGGCAATGCAGGCATGATTTTAGACAACGATTCTATCCGATTGTTACCAGTTACTAAGACATTTCACATTACCTCCACCAAATCTTCTGATAATGTCATCATCTACATCAGAGACGGCGATTGGTTGCAGACAGCACAAGTACATACTCCCAACTTTGGTTAGTTAGCAGGTCAAGGCAATGTGCCATAAACTCTTAATTTATTTTCCTCAAATAAATTGATTGCCTCATTTACCCCTAGTTTTGCTCTAGTAATATACTGTCAACTCAACCATCATCCAATTAAATTGGGATTATATCAACTCCAAAATCACGCCAACCTGCTGTTGTCTTCTACGGGGTTTTTGTTTTTTTTAATCTTTTTTTTGGACTTGATAAATAACATAAGGTTGCGATTCACATGTGACGTTTCACATGCGAATTGAAATATGCAAAAATGAAGAGCAAGTTGCTAAGATAGATGAGACCAAAATTGAAGAGCATTTAGATGAAAATATTAGGTTTGATAATAACAGATTGCATTATTTGCGAGGCAATTGCGGACTCGAAATTATCGATACATGGCACAAATATCATACAAAAATATCATATATTCCAATAAAACATTAAGGGATCAATCCATGTTTTTCCACGTATTTAACAAGGTGTGGTTCCATGTCAACCGTTCTATCCAGTTCTGGGTGTGAATCTAACACTTCACCCACCGTCATCCCCATAGCCAAATTATTCATAATAGACATAAACTTCACCAGAAAATCATCTGTCGCAAAGTTTTTTGGATCGTAAGATGGTGGATTCAGGGCCTGCGTTTGATTGTAGAAGTGTTTGAGAGCATCATCATCCACTATGATTATATCATCCTTATTCTCGATACCAAGTTCATCCATCATGTTACTCAAGTGTTTGATGAAGATAGGCTTGCCTGTTGAATCCTTGGGATTAGTGAACTTCACACATTTGTTCTGATCCCAAAAGGTCAATCAATGTCTACGCATTTCCCCCAGTGCCTCCAAAGTATCCTTGATGTTCTTTAGTTCCATGGATGACCAAATACCATGGAACTAACCTGATACTGGTTGTTGCCTAAAAATTCTTGTTTTTTGTTTTTAGTTTAGGCAACAACCTGAATGCCTCATCTAGCATCTCCTTCAAGTGTGACCGCGGAATGGTCGAGAATGCATGTCGAGAAGATTGACTAAAGGGCATGGTGGCTCTGTCTGGGACTGGTGCATTAGAGTCTTTTCTTGTGGAAACGTGGTTATGTCCTGGTGGTTGATCCTTATGTTCATGTGCAATGCATCACAAAATCCTATACTAGATATGGGAAGTTATGGGTCAAGTTCAAAAAAAAAAAAAGTTATGGGTCAAGTTTGCCAAGTTGTTACTTGGAGTTGAGTGTGCAATGTGTTAGGCTATGAAAGCCGAGGATGGTTGCATATTAAGATTGCCACAAGTTTAATTACATGGAACCATTACGTAAGTGTAAGAGCATGAGTCACATTGCTCGAGACTACTAGGCAATGCACTTGGTTCTAGTAAGGTTTGACCAAGTACCATAGGGTGGTACTTTAAAGTAGATATTGTTAAACTAACTAGAAACGTGTGCCCGGCGATGCCGGGCATTAGTCATGGGCGTGCGATATGTATTTATGGGCATTAGTCGTGGTTGTGTTGAATAGGTAGATGTATAAATTTGACAGACGAAATGTAGAGAAAATGTGTCTATATATAGAATGGAGGGCTATAAAATGTGTCTATATAGAATGGAGTGCTAATATCTGAATTGACATGTCACAATTATTAATAACATTGGTGGTCCAAAAAACATATACATATGTTTCTTCATATTCTTAATTATCGATTGAGAGTGTGTGCATTCATGTACATTTATGACAACCATACGTAGTCTTTAATGCAATTTTTCCATTGGTTGATATAAACACCATTCTGGATGTGTAAATGATGGAAATGCCAAATAAAAAATGACATCGATATGTGGCTAGGTTTTGATGGTATATATACCATTGGTTCTAGTTGAACAAAAGATGAAGCCAATGGTTATTTTTTATAGAGTAGAGGGCAAACACAACACATTAATAATGTCATACCATGTAAGCATTTGAGACGTAGAAGGAAAGATAAAGAATAATAAGTGTAGGCACATTCTCTTGAGTTACTTTTGAGTGCACACTTTAGGCAACGTTCTCTATAAACTATTTAACCTCATTTTTCAGAAACTACTTTATGTCTAGGGTTAAAGATTGATGGTGGGGGTAGGATGCTTCCTGCCATTAACTTAACTGGGAAGTTTTCAATATCAACATGCTGTGTTACTCTGTCTAGTTTGACAACATCAATTTTGAAGGAAACATAGTGCTGGGTAACGTTGTTTTAGTGCCACAGGCCTGAAGCAAGAAATAACTTTATGAGACTTTAGACCAGCAAATTTGTTTACAAATCCATGAAAGTGAAGAATATAGAAAAAATCCTTAACTGCACATACTTTATCAAAGCAAACCAGACTTTGAAACATCTCGAAACATATATAGAAAGCATAATAAAAAACATAGGCATATGCAAAAAGACACTATCCATATCATACGACAATGGCAAATTGCTTCCAATAAAAGAGGAGTGATGGGGTTAAGACAACAACACTATTCCTCTCTGGTCTAGTTAGAATGGTATCAGAGGGCAACCCATTATGGTGAGTGGCATGACGTTAAAATACTATCTATCTATCTTATCGTGTTTGTTTACCATTAGCATCATATGGGCCACATAACCTTCCAAAATTTTCTAATCCTAGAACAAATATTTTTAAATAGTATGTCTCCATGCCATCAAGTAATTGTACCCTAATGTAAGTTCCACCCAATGTTTTAGCTCATCAAATTAACAACTCATTACCTGCTTTGTTACCCTAAAAGCTCAAACTGAACCCTGTTATAACAGATCAAAGATCACAAAGCTATTAGGCTCATGTATAATCATGTATTCCTTTAATATCACTGAGGTAATAATTTGTACAACCTTAAAAAAAAATTAAAGACATGGAATTTTGAGTAAAACCTAAAATTTCAAGCCTCATGCCTCTCCGTTTCTGAAGGGGCTTCTGCGAGCTTGGGAGCAGGTCCGTCCGCTGTTTGCAATTGACACCACGGGTGCATTGGTAGGGCTAACCGCCTTTGGTGGATCCCGCTCGGACCACGCACACCTATGGTTCTAGCAGCCTCCGTCGACCCCCGTGTTCAGCGCAAATGGGCGCAGTGTGGGGTGTTGACGGTGGCGGAATGGTATATTGATGGGCAGTTGGCACCCTGGCAGCTTTTTCGCAACAGATTTTGGCTTCAAGAACGGGATTGTGCTATTTGGCGCGGGTGGCCAATGCTCTGCCCGTGCACCCTCCAGGCCAGCCTCGGGGCGTGTGTGGAAGTGCCGAAAAGTAGACCCCTTTTGGCAATTCGGGGATGGTGCCACCACCGGATGGTTGGAGTCTTGGTCTTGGGAGATGATTGGGCCTTCATCACGGAAATGGGTGTGGAACCAGATCTCGCCTCCCAAGATTGAGTATTCTTTGTGGCGGTGTGCATCGCTCCTGGCGGGTAAACATGTGGGTTCACGGGATCAACAGCGAATCGTGTTGTGTCCTATGTGTGAATGATGGGGGTGGAGACCTTGGAACATTGCATGTTTCTTTGCTCACATATCCGGTAGGCATGGCGGTGGGTCAGCGCCTCTTCCATACCTGCGCTCGAGTCAAAGAGGTTCTCTTGGGGTGTACCCTAGCAGGTGGTCCGGCTTGAGTCGGCCTTTCATTTGTGTAAAGCCGGGTTCGCGTGGCTCATTTGGAAGCGTCGGCGCATGAAGGTGTTTAGGATCGCGGAGATGCGGCCGGGGCTTTGGTCCCACAGTTGAGGTACAAGCTATATCTTTCTTACCGCATCTCCTCCGGAAAAGAACAGTTCAAAGCAGCGATCTGGGAAAGAACCCTTCACATTGTAGACAGTCTGGGCAGATTTGTGGCATGAGTCATAGGTAGATACACATGTCTGGTGGGTGATAGCCTCAATCCCGAGCTAGAAGCGATTCATGTGAAGCAATACGTTCCTTAAGCTCTTTATTGTCCAATTGCAACTGCTGGCATACTTGAACAACCTGCTGGACCTGTTGTAATAAAGTCGGAACCTCCTCCATAGATATAAAATCACAAAATATGAGCAAAAAAAATGCTTAGGATCGGAAGCGGACAAGAACAGGTAGGGGATTCGGTTCAAACTGTCATGAACCTACTTCGAAAAAACAAGGAAAATACGTGGAAAAATCACGGAAGAAATACGCCAAGATCGGCAAAAGAATCGATATATGAGCGGGAATCAAGAATACAATAGCCCAAAGGCAAGCGGGAATACGAGACAGATGCCTAGAAGGCTCAAGACTGGCGTTGAACCGGAATGGTTTGACAAGAAGGAGGTGCCTCCTTATATATCTAGTCCAACGGTCAGGATCGCGCCACTCCAATGGATGAGATCGCGCCAAGTGTCGCGCATGCATTTAGGTTCTAGAACCTAGAACCTTCTGGAGATAGTCCCACATATGAGGAAGACGTGAAGGAATGTCTTCAACAAAGATTGGTAGCGCACTTGGCAAGGGTTTGTGACTCGCAACTGGAAGGTTGTGAGTTCAAACCTTGTCTTGTGCAACTACCCTTTTGCATCCGTGTGACGACCATCTTTTGTACATAGGAGTATAATGTTCGTATGATACGAATATCCGTATGGTCGTCACAAGTCCCAAGAAAAGTTGTCACAACTTAGTTATAATATTCTTTAGAAGTCGTTGCAAGAATGCACTTAAAATGCAATGTAAACTCGACTTAAAGTTGTTATTGCTTCGACGGAATAATTGACACTATGACCTTGACACAATTATGACACAATAGAAGTATTTTGTGTCAAGATAGTAACATTTGACACAAAGTTGTCGCTACCCTTATGCCTTGAAACAAGGGTTGACACTATGAACCCATCCTCTTGTAGTGTCAAATTTTGGCACCAAGATTTCCATTGTTCACATTAGCGCCGCTACGTGCATCCTCTCCGCCTTCACTCTTCATTTGAAATCCAAGTCTCCAATAGTGTCTGTGTTTTTGCCCCATTTACAGAACACTCAAGATCAAGAAGTAGGAGGTTATGTCTCCAAAGGTTCATGGGTGAGTATGTTATAGCATCAATGAGGGGCGAGCATAGACTTAAGCAACAACGGTGAGGCGATGTGTGGACAAGCAAACGTACGTTACATGCCATATTTTTACTACCCAAATTTTCATTTTGAAGTTTTCCTACTTTTCAGCTCTTCCCATTCATCGTATTGCTCCACGCCATTCATTCTTACAAGTCAACGACCGTCGTATCTCTAATTGCATCCATCATTGCTCCTAGTACTCCTACATTGCTTCCGCAGGTTCATCACTTACAAAACAATAAAGGCATGATTGGAAGGATATCTATCCATAGGCTCGTGGGTGAGAATGCTATCCTTAACGAAGGGTGACTATGGAGTTACATCGGAAGGGCGACATTCATACATAATGAATAGGTAGAACTATAGGGTTCAAAATAAATGCTATGGATAGTATATTGCAAAAAAAGGGGGAGGGAGGGGGAAGGGATTTGAAGAGGAGGATATTTGCAAATTTGCACCCTCAATAATACATGGATCACACCATGCAAAAATGCATATGCACTTTGTAAATGTGTAGTGAGATTTGCGTCATGTGATCCTTGCTTCTTTTTTTCTTCCTTCTTGATTTATATTCACCCAATCGAATCAAATATTTTCTTGGGCTATATTAATCCGGATATGGGGGATTTGAGACTAGGGAAAAGCATTACTAGCATCGTTGTTGTCTAACATATGGACATAAGAGACATGCTTTTCCAAGATATACATTGAGCAATGGGCATCTAGTTTTACGTTGTAAAAGTTGGGGAGCCGAGCTTGAAAGTCGTCCCATGACCTCCTTTAAGCGAATTGTGCAAGCCTCAAAGTTATGAGAATGGTGTCCTTGCAATGAATAAATGTTTGATAAGACGTGCATCCAGGGTTGTTGAAAAAATGAGTTACAAAATATTTGCTCCATTAGAGGTGTTTACTAATGCCACGACACAAAAGCCCCAAAGACATATTGTATAAAATCAAAAACTTTCAGGTGAGGAGGATCGATTAACACAAAGTGTCACATATGGAAACGTTGTTAGGTTTGATAAAATAACATAAAAACCTTATTCTATTCTATTCTATTCTATTTAATAAAGCTTTGGTTGTTGGTAAAGTGTTGGCTTATTGATTAAGTGTTTGTATTTTGCTTTGGGACCCTCTTTGAAAAAGTTTGGTTCATAAAATATAATATAACTTGGAATGATACATATTTTATATGCAAACGGGAGACTATTGATGAGGGACTTGGTGTTATTATATATTGACAACAAACAAGAAAGTGGATCACACCATGCGAATTTAGTATATTCCAACCTTTTAGCTTATACAAAATTGGCCGATGTGATCTTTTTTGAAAAAAGATGACTTCCTATAGTAAAATTACTTTGATTATCTTCTAATAAAAGAAATATATATGTGTCTTATTTGAAGTTAAGTGTGGATATGTGACGTGCTCATTTATTGATAAAGTGTTTGCTTTTTGAAAAGGGCTAATAACTTTATGTACTACTAGAGTTGGTAAAGTATTTTAGATGCAAATAGGAAGGGGTACTCATGTTTAAGTTTAATTTGACAACAAGTAAGAAAGCGTATCACACCATGCGAAATTATTGTGTTCGATTTTTTTTTTGCATTGTATTATTAAACTTGATGTGATCCTTCTTAAAAAAGATATGCTCTTTGAAAAGGACTAATAACTTTATGCACTTGGGGTGGTAAAGCATTAAATAAGAAGGGGTACTTGTGTTTAATTTTAATTTGACAACAAATAAGAAAGTGGATCACACGATGCGAATTTAGTGTGTTCCATTTTTGTTGCATATGTACTATTCGCTTGGTGTGATCCTTCTTGAAAAAAAATATGCTCTTTGAAAAGAGATAATGACTTGTGTACTTAAGAGTGGTAAAGCATTTTAGATACAAATAGGAATGAGTACTTGTGTTTAATTTTAATTTGACAACAAATAAGAAAGTGGATCACACCATGCGAATTTAGTGTGTCCCTTTTTTTTTACATATGTATTATTCGCTTGGTGTGATCCATCTTGAAAACAAAATAGCTACACCAGGCGAATTTCTTATATGCAATTACTTCTGCGCATGAATATTTCGCATCATATGATCCTCTTTAAACAAGGATGGCTTTGACCTTCAATGTTCATAAATTTTATGAATGTTTGCATATAAGAATGTCACATATCATATTTTCTTAAAAAATGGTCATCAAATGGATAACTAGTCAAAGAGTTCTTCTACTACTTAAAGAGTTTCAAGACTCATTTTTGCTATAATTTAAATAGCAATAGACTTTTAAAGGAATCTATTGTGAAAAGTAGTCAAAGACTTCTTGTATTAGAGGTATCTAAACACAAACACCATAACCTTTGTACTTCAAGAATGTATAAACCCTTTGCATTGCAAAGTATAATGTCATTTATTAGCATCTTCACGGACATTTCCCCTTCCTTAAAGGGGTACTTCTTTGATCGATGCTATTCCAGTGATCTCCTCCTCTTCAACACAGTAAGTTATTTTGGCATAGCTATTAATCATATCTCCATTCTGTCATATATCTAAGAGGGATGGTGACTATTTTTCCTCCACCCCTTTCAGTGCTTCTATGAAAAAAGCTACCTTGGATGCTTATAGGACTTCTTCATGCCTTGTCCACTTCATAATTATCCCATTTCTAACAAAACCAAGTGCATGCGCCCTAGGAGGTGCATGCACCCATAGTGTATGCATGTACTGAGTGCATCCATATGAAACAGGGTTGCAATAGAAACGGGAGCAAATCATTGAAACGGGAGCAAAAGGAATATTCCTCGAAGATTCCTTTTTTTTTTTCAAAAAAGGAGCTAAAACGGGGTAAAAATTTTATTTTTGTCGTAAAAATGCATTTTGACCCCCCCAAAATCACTCATTTTTTTGTGCAAAGAGAAAATTGACTATGTCAAAGTGACACTTTTCCTAAGTTAAAATTTACCCCGGTGTGTTTTTAGAAAACCACTAATTTAAGTGTACGTCCCCTACACAACATTTTGTTAGCTTGGATCAGATTCGAAAAACGTACTTTTAGGTTACAATGAGACATTTGTTAACGATATAATATTTTAAAGTACCAAAATTGTATTAGGAATACACTTTTACTATTCGAGAATAATGAAGTGTATTAGGAATACACTTTTGCTTTTCTCGAAAGTCAAAGTGTATTCCGTAATACACACACCTTTCGACATATCAAGTGTATTAGGAATACAATTTTTTTTGTACAAGTTTTTGAGACTTCGGCGGTGATCTTGCAATTTTTTAAATTTTCCGGATTTTCAATGACCTTGCAATCTTTTGTTTCAATTGAAACATAAAAATAGTTCTGAATAATGAAGGGATCCAACGACCTTGGGATCTTTTTTTTTGTTTTGTGGGGATACAGGATCGTGGCATAAATAAAAAAAGGATTTTTGTTTTTGTTTTGTGGGGACCGGGGATACAGGATGTAGGTTCAAAAAAGCGGGGGAATCTTATTAGGAATACACTTTGTATTAGAATCACGTTTTGGTTTTCGCTTTTTGTTTTGCATTTTGTTTTAAGGCGATTTCTTTTCGTGGACTTAGCGCCTACAATTTTAGTATGGCGGCTTGTAAATGGGTTTTGCTACAGGACAAACAATCGGTGGCCACATCATCTTGGGTTGATCGGAGCAAATTTTTTAACAAATCGTCTTTGGGTCAACAAAGCATGAGGGCAACAAATCGCCTTGGGTCTTGGGCGATTATGCTGGGCGAATGAGGGCGCAGAGCAGACAAGCATAATCGCAGACAAGCATAAGAGCGGGTAAGCTTTTGCTTTTGTATTTTTTCATGAGAAGGCTCGCTAAGCTAAGCGGTAGATTGAGGCGATGAGCAAAAAGCAAGGAGTAGGCAAATGCACAATCGCTTATATCTAATCAAGAGTTCGGAATAGATCTTAGAATAGATCTTACAAGTCAAGCGCGTATCTGAGAATGGAACACTTGCTCGACCTTCCAAGATTACATAATCCTCAGCCCTTGCTAGCCATCCATCTAGCTCATCAGATCTATAATTCATTTTTGCCACATGTTCTTTCCACGTTCTTTGCTCAAAAACTTCTCTCGAATGCCTCTGCATCTTCATATCCTTGCATGCTACCATCAAATTTAAGTGCGACCATGCCCAAATGACTGTGAAATTTCCACGGGAACATCGGTAGCCCTTGAGGTTGAACTCGGCAAATCGTCTTTAATCTCTCCCATTTTCGGGCCCTACTCTTTTTGCCGTCACTAATCTTGGTGCTAATATTTTTATAACTCCCATCCATGGCCAAACAAAGCTGATCTTGGCCACGCGTTTGAACTTCTTGTTCTAATCTAAGAGATCTTTTTGTGGCACAACACGTAGGTGGCCTAAATTTCCTTTCAAGAATGTAGCAAGAGCCCCGTGTTTTACCCTCGGCGCATCACGGGTTTTTTTTCCCCGAAAGATTTGTTTGCAAATACAAGTTGGTGGCTCCAAAGCACACACAAGAATGATGGAGGGCTTGTGAGATTTATCACTCAAACCGAGGGCAACAACAGAAGCAAGCTCCAAGTAACAACATCACAAATATTTTAGACTTGCGGACTCTTAGGAAAGCAGAGGAGCTAAACTAAAGCAATGGTGAAGATTCGAATGATGGTGATGAAATCCAAATCTTAATCGGGTTCTTAGATAGTTTAACAATAAGCATTATCATATTAAGTCATAGTTTTCATGCAAAAATTGCACTTGTTTGAGGCTCCAAAGATGAAGGTCTTTCCCCCGCAATTGTTATTTCATTGCTTAGTATTGTTAGTCATGACCGGAAGGTGCACCCAATAAGGGCCCCGGCAAGCATAACGTTGGAGGCCATGCTTAGGGATTGAGGCATAGACACCGCCGGGCTTGGCGGGGCGGATCTTTGGTGGTACAAAGACCATCAAGAAAGCCAAACTAGTGCTGGCTGGCACGGCACATGGCATAGATCTTGGCAGTGGTACGAAACGGCGAGATCGGGAAATTCATCAATACAAGCAGAAAGCGGCCGGTGCATACAAAAATGAGGACAATGATCAAGATTATGTGCTGATGGAGGACTCACAACAAGCCATTGAGGACCTTCTTACGATGAAGTCCCCTTAAATCGTGCAATGAAAATAATCTCTCCTTGAACTTTTTATCATGGATTGATGTTTTGGATGCAACTGTCACATTCCAAACACAGTGGTGGAAGATTTTTTAAGTTGTATGTAGATGAATTCGAATTGATCTACCAAATATTCACATTATATGTCTATGTTTCTCAAAGTAAACTTATGAGGTAACAATTTGCCTTAATTGGCACTAGGATCTGTTAGACTGCTGTTTGTAAGTTATTTCTACAATAATGAGGAATAATGTTGCAAGATACTTCTATCTGTAATGCAAGTTTTTGCTGAATTGACATGATTTTCAGTTCATCGCATCTTATGTTTAGAAGATGAACTTGTAAATAATATCTACACATAGATCCGGGGCATAGTTTTTGATTTAGAATAAGGATTGAGAATGTTTTATTCAAGGGTTGCATATCTTGGGGATAAGTTTTGAATTGAAAGTACATCACATGCATGTCTTAGACATTAGTATTGATGTTAAAATGTCTATTTACAATTACATATTAAGTCATTAATCTTCGCAACATATTTGGTAAGGCTTTACTTAATGCTTAAATTAACAAACAAACCGATAAATATAGATTGGCATTACATGGAAATAATATTACCGTTAGACATGATTTGATCTTTTTTTTGTTTAAACATAGATTTAGATTTAGGTCCTTATATGATTCCCTGGTTTTCATCCTCAACAAAAATAAGGAGGTTGCATATTAAACCGGGGTCCCCTAAATGGTAGGAAATAAATCCTTAACCAAATGGTAGGCAACATGTCGCTTTTCAAGAAAACACGTTTGATTTCTTAGAAAGTTTAGGTGTATTCCAGTATACACGTTTGCTTTCTCAGGAAAGCAAAAGTGTATTCGAGGAAACAAAAGTGTATTCGGAATACACTTTTGCTTTTACGAAAATTCAAAGTGTATTCTGGAATACACGTTCGTTTTTTAGAAAAGCAAAAGTGTATTCCAGAATACACTTTTGTTTTACATTTTTTGTTTTATGTGTCCTAGTGTTCAATTATTTACTTGCTTATTTTCTCGTTTTTTATTCAGCCACTAGAACGTCAAACATGTTTGATGGAACAACTAAACGTGGAGACTTGGGCTGGATACCCGGTTAAAGCGTCGTGGCGTGTTGTTCGATACACACCAAATTTTGAGGGTGCCAAATTGATGTACTGAAAAAATTTAAAGAAATAATTATTATTTTTTCTTCTCTACTTTGATGTTTTTTATATCTCTCTTTCAGAGATTATGTATTCATGTCTACATTTTGCCATTTTCAAGGGTGTTTCTTTGTAAAAAACAAACTTGTCACTTAATAAGGGGCCAAAATGAGGGGGGGAAAAAACTGAACCTTTTGAAATTCTCAAGTTTATCCAAAAAAGGCCAATTTTAAGAGCATGGTGTTTTTTTTTAAGGGAATCTTTGAAACGGGAGTTCTGCAACACTCCCGTTTAATTTGCAACCTTGTTATGAGCTTAAATGATTTTGTTAGGGGCTTTCACAAGCCTCTTTGCATCTTGTTCTTTGAGATGTATTCGCTATATATATGGGAACAAGTCCGATAGAGCATCTCAAGCTTGTTTCATTCTCAATGAGGAATGGATATCATCAGCGCCCTCCTTTCAACATCAACCATCACTTTTTTATATTCAAATTCTTTTACCTCGTGAATGTCAATAAGCCATCATTATTAGTCATAGTCGCGATGGTTGTCATCATCTTCTTCAATGCCATTCTAATCTACAATAAGTCCATGGAAGAATGCATAGGTTATTTGAGAAGTGTTCTAGAAAAGTGTCTCAAAGGGCTATTTTGCAACAAGTAGGGTGGAATACTTGAAGCACACAGTCACATTGGAGGGAATCTCCATTGATGCAGTAAAGATTGAAGGCATAGTAGATTGGCCAGCACCAAGGTTTAATGCCATACATATTTTTTATTTGTTTCTAATATGTGAAAATGGGACAATAAATGCGCAATCTCTCGAAATCCGTGAGAATCTATAATTATGAAGGGTAGGTAATCTACATGGCATTGGGGAGAAGAATAAGAAATCTGACGTGGAATGGCTCTTACGAGGCCATTTTGAGACCCCAAATCCGCCCTAATGCAAGGTGCTGCAAGATAGCGAATCGCCGAGTAGGGCAAAAGCCCGATCTCATATAGCAAAATCGGATAAGGCACCGTGTCCTTGACGCCTAGGCTGTATGTCAGGAAAGCCTTTTGTACCCTCTCTAGCTTATCCCAAGTACCCTTGCTAACCGCTGGCCCCCAGACCTCTACCCCATACAGCAATACTGGTTCCACGAGTGCTCGGAACAGGTGTGCTTTGCGTACCCAATCGCAGAGATCTATTCTGTAATAGCTATTCTGCATTACATACAGGGTTTTCCATCCCGCGCTGACCCTTCTTTCTACAAAGTCATCCCATGTTAGCAGAGAAATCGATTCCCAGATACTTAAAGGTCCTTACAACTTCCATCCTTTGTCCTCATCTTTGTGTAGGCGGGATTGGCATGCAACTTGGTTTTCTTTGGTTATTTGTCATTCCTGCTATGTCCGCTGAATGGTGAGAGCATCCAAGTGTTCTGCATACTCCTATATTTGTATGGGATAATAAGCCCGGATCGTCGCATAGAGCAACTGTTTTTATCAGATATGCCTCTACGGCAGCTAGCGGGCCACCACCTCCATGTTCTTGCATCCATGTCTCCAACTTGTCAATATAGAGTCCAAAAAGCATTGGAGATAACGGGCATCCCTGTTTAACACCCATGGTGTTGTTCACTCGATTAATTCCGACGCAGCAAAGTGGCGCATATATTCCGGCCATAGAGCCGATAGATGGCATTCGCAAATCACGTGGGACATGTAGCTCCCGCGTTGCCACAACAGTCCCGAGGGACCGTATCATATGCCGAATCTTAAAATCCACTTAAAAAAAACAATACAAGTCACGTCATGCATTGCAGCTAGCTTCCATAAGGATTCTGAGAGTAAAAATATGATCGTTCGTGGAGTGGGCAGGGTGGAAACCTGCTTGGCCAACAACACGTACTCCAGTTTTCTCTGCCCATTGCATTAACCTCTTCTCCAGCACACCTGCTAGAAATTTTGCGAGTAACGGGCGCACCATGATCATACGGTAGTTGGTGGAGTCATCCCTCTTATGAATAGGGGTGACCTTGCTAACCATCCATTCCTGCGGGAGGCCCTCTCTGATGGCATGATTGATTATCCCTGTCATTAGCAAGTTGCCTAAGACCCTAGTGGATGTCCGCCTCTGAAAGCTGTAGTGTTTCTCCTAGCTGATCTGGCACGTCAGCGATTGCTCCTGGGGGGTCATACAACTCCTCCAACCGTTGTCTCCACTGGTCTGGGGTAACATTGCCAGCTGGTTGATGCCTCTTATACAGCACTCTACGCCAAAAGGCTTTTGGCTCAATCATCAGTAGATCAAACATGCGTTGCTGATTTTCTGCAATGTAGCGATGCTTTTTGGATTTCAAGAATGCCTTATAGTCCCTAATGGCCTGTGGCCGGACCGGAGCTGTGGATCTAAGATGGTGCGTAGCTGACTCTTTAGAGCCTTACATTCAGCGTCAAACCAGGGGTTTTGAGGGAATTGCACAGTGTCTCTTCGCGGGGGCTTTCTTGTATATGATGATCCTCAAGATCTTAACTTGCAAATGACTATTTTCTGGAATCCAATTCTGAAGAATCATCCTAGTAAGACTCTTGCCTTGAGACATCCAAGAATTTATAAGAAATGGTCTGATTATGGCCTCCTTTTCCTAGGTGACCTATATATGAATAATAAGCTCATCTCTTGGACCAATCTAAAAAACTTAGTTCATGGCACTTCTAGTGATAAAAAGATCTATTTGCATATTAAGTCGATCCTTCCTCAGACTTGGTTAAATAATATTGTCCCCAAGGCAACCAATTGGAGCATTGCAGGTAAGTGTTTATATAAGGTCAGTCAAATCTATTCTGCTATTAGCAACTTTGACAATCCTTCCAAAGCTGGTCTCAAATGGTCTATCACTATGGAGGAGGCCAAATCTCTATTTCATGATGTTTGGAACTCTTATTGCTTCCCCAAGGTCAACTTCTTTATTTGGTTGTTAGCTAATAAAAGCATTCCTAATTTACAACTTCTCTCCCTCGGGAATGACAACATCTACGCCTTGTGCCGACTTCATTGCAAACGGAGGAAGATCTTGAACACATCTTTATCTGCCCTAAGCTTAATTCTTTTTGGTCTTGGTTTGATGATAAGTTGGGTCAGTTTTTTCCTAACAGGATCTCTGGCTGTCTTATGTCCAAAATGGTTGCACTTTTGCTAATACTATCATGTTTATTGCTCTTTGGAATATCTGGAAGGCAAGAAATAGAGTAGTTTATGGCAAAAAGAATTTCTCTATTTTTGGATCAAATTACATTTTCAACTTGATGTTCACCATCGCTTTCTGACACAAAAAGGAAGCAAATCGATAAATATGGATGAGAAAATGGGATTTGGTTAGTCATTTCAGGGGGTCTTTTGATTTATTTGTAGCTAACTTCAATGTTATCAATTCTAATTCTGCTTTTGGTGATGATGTTAGCCTACTTGAAGAAATGCAAGAAGAGCATGGGTGAAATGGATGACAATCTACTCAAAAGGGATGTTGATCTTGACCTAAAACTATTCTTCAACAAACTCTCTGAAAATGAAGAAAATTTGGACACGACTATTGCAAGAATGTTCTGCAGAGAGGTGGTGCAAGTCTATACTATGTTTGATTTCCTCTCCATGTACCCACGGATACATGACCGAGGAACAATTCTCAAGATTCGTGAGAGCAAGATTACTATACTCCTGCATTGTTGGCTGATTTGTTTGGTTCCTTGCTTTGTTTGACTGTATCTGACCTCTCTTGCGTGGATAGCATTGCTGAGCAGATTACTGGTAGTTACACCTTTGGATCTGCTGACTCTTTCTATGCCTTCTTCAACTCTAAGCTTGACTCCCTCTCACTTCAGACCCAGTAGCCCCATCCTTGTATCTGGCCTCCTATCCAAGTCTGCTAAGACATTAATTGCTCAATGGTACCTCCTAATCTAGCAGAATTTTGGTTGCTGTTACTTTCAGGTTTTAACAATAATTACTGGTTGGAGTCGTGATTTCTACACATTTTTGAAGACTATCTCATTTTTGGACGACTATCTCTACTTATCAGTTATCCTTTGACCAATTCAGCTCATCTCAGGATCTGATTTCTGCTATATATTTTTCAGACTGCACATCACAACATTTTGATGGACGTTTATGTATAAAGATCTTTTATGCTTTAATCTGCTGATCAAAGCAGATCTATGTACTGTGTTTCTTGATTAATGGAAAAATTCACTCTTACTCTCAAAAAAAAAAAAAAAAAAAAAAGCATTCATTGGATGTTGCGAGTAAGGCCTTCACCAACCATTCACACTTATCATGCAACGTATAGAGGGCATCAATCCCCTATAGCTCATGTTCAAGTGCTACCTCATATCCTGCTTGCTTGCGATAGTTCGGGGTGTATCCCAAACCCCTGGCGCGCAATGTGGCTTACTTAATCGAGTGCCTCAATCCAAAGTGACATAAAGTGGGTAGTGGGTCCGACAAAGTCTCTTCATCTCTTGTTCCCGTGTTCGCCGCAAAATCTCGAATGATATCAAGTTCGCACTTTGGAGCTAGGAGATAGTCCACCCGCCGGCTCCACCATCGCCTGGTCATTTACGCAAGTGAAGCCCCCTGATCGCGGCCACCTAGCATACCATTGCAGATCACCATGTTGAAGATCTGAACCAACTCTCTTCCAAAGGCTCCGGAGACTGTATCCTGGGAGCGTCTTGCATGTTGGAATGCCTCCGTTTCTAGCCAAAGTGGGTTGGAGTCGGCATTTCCACGAAGGTGACCGATCGCCCTTTGTCGGTGTATGTGCATTGAAATCTCCCAATAAAACACATGACCCTCCCGGCGTCTTGCTCTATGTCATCATACAGTTCCCTATAGGGCATATGCACATCTATATCTGCCTGATGCACCCTGTAGAACTTAGAAGTTTTATGGGGGATATAACATCCTGCGATAGACAGTGGGCGATGGTGAGGCTGCATCACTTGTATCCACAGGTAGCGGTTGAGTCTATCAGCCTTGTGGAGCGAGACTGTGGATGCTATAGCATCTTTGAAGTAGCACGCGACCACTCCATACCCTCGCTTGCCATGGCGCTCATTGGCCAGTGAGAAATGATGGTACCCTTGGATGTCCGGTAACAGATGACCACTATATTCCCATGTCTCTTGCAAGAAGATGATGTCCATGCCTGTAGCAATTTCAGCAATGCCCTCGCCGCGCTTCCAGGGAAATCCCCTACAGTTCCACGATACAATTCGAAGGCACTCTTCTTATGCTGTCTGTGGTGACAAAGGGGAGAGGGCATCTGTTGATGAGGGCGATGCATATGCGGAAAATTATTACAGGCGTGAGGATGATATTGGCGCTTCATCACGGAAGATTGCAAAACTTATTGCTCGGGGAACATTGAGAAATACAAGAAGATTGCTAGATCACATCGTTGATTTCAGTATTTGACGTCTCTTTTCAACTATGTACTATGGAATTTTCTACTTATATTCTATGGTTTTTGTAGATTTTATGCAATACTATGAATTTTGCCACTTATATTTTATGGTTTCTTGTTGCAATAGTAAAATATAATTAAAGTAGTTGTAGAATGTGTTTCAATGTTTCTGAGTTCATAAGATATAAATTTACAACTTAAATGACCCTCCCTTAATTTAATCAATGTGACTAATAAAAAAGGGATGTGGAATAATTGATTCGTGAATTGATGTATGGGTTGACTCATGGATTGATGCATGAGATGCTGCTATAACTAACACAAAGAGTGCCTTCTATTTTGACATTAAAACCGACTCTAATTGTGACATACTGACTGACTCTAATTCTAACACTACAGATACTCTATTCTGACGCTACTTCTGACCCTCAAACTGATGCTAGTGCTGCCTAAATTCTGACTCTAATTGTGATGATAGAGTTGACTGTAGTTCTAACACTATAAATGACTCTAATTGTGACTCTATACTGACTCTAATTGTGATACTCGAGTTGCCTCTAATTCTAACACTATAGTTGATCTAATATTGACTCTAATGCTGATGGTAGGGATGTCTATAATTCTAGTGCTATGGTTGACTCTAATTCTAACAGTACAGTTGACTCTAATGTTAACTCTAATGTTGATGGTAGAGATGTCTCTAATTCTAACACTATAGCTAACTCTAATCATGACTCTATGTCTGCTGCAAAACTGACTCTAAATTCTGACGCTAATTCTGACGGTAACGACAGAGCTTAGAGTCAGTTGTAGCGTAAGCCATAATGTCATTTTAAGGATTTTTTTTCTATTTTTTCTGTCTAAGTTTATAATTAGGGTCTGACTCTAAAACTGACTCTAATACCCCCTTCCTCTTGTAGTGTCTCACTTATTATGGCCAAAATATTGAAGTGGTGCCTGCTTATAAATATTCGGGGGTGGAGTTTCTGTCTGCCATGAACTAGGACAATTCCATCTGGTTGCGAGCTTCGGCAGGTTGGAAGGCACTCTATGCAATGCAGAACAATAGCCACAAGGTGGAGCTGTATGATTGGGCCCACCAGTCGCACCTATTCAAGGTGCTAGTAGAACCTGTGTTTTTGTATGGAGTCGAGGTCTGTGGCCCGTTGGTTTCCCTCGCCACTTGGAATGACTTGCGTATGAGGCCTCAATGCCTAAAGTCCTGTTGACGGGAAAAGAGAGCTCATTGGTTGGCCAGATGGATTGTGTAGGAGCACAAATGCATCCGAGTGCAAATGAAGGTAGATCACCACAGACTCAGACGATACCTTGATACATACTTCCTCATCAAGCTATGGAATGCCAACACCCTTGAACAGGTAAAGATGGCACATTACCAACACCACATAAACCCCATGTTGGAGCGAGGCCCGCAATGCTACCTGCGATGAAAAAGCGCAGATCCATTGCCTCTCTGTACAGGTGCACACCATCTCCAAATTGAGACAGGGAGATGGATTGGGGAGTCGCGTCAGGAGAGGCTTTGTCAACGCTACCAAGTTGGAGTTGTGGAAGATGAATGCCACACCCTTCAGAGGTGTCTGACATATGATGACATTCGGATACGTTATGCTGAGCTAATCCATCTTGGCCAGCCCCTACATGAGATATTGAGCACGGCCTCGGTGCAGATGTTGGGATCATACCTTCAAGAGGTCATAGATTGCCGAGATCAGCTCAGTCCTTGGACACTTGCCTGATGTGTGTACATATTTCTTTCCCCCCATGATAGATGTCCGTACAGTTTAACACTATTCCTATCACAGTTTTTTCCCCAAAAAACCCTTCGGGCCAGGGGTTTTTGAAACTGGACAGTCATATTTTTGGGTCCTATAGGCCAATTGGTCTTCGTGGACGATAAAAACTTAACTTTATTCTATTCTATTCTATTCTAATACTAGGACAATGCTTTACTGACTCACTGTGACTACCACACAATTTGTAGTTAGGAGATATGCCATTATAATCACTCTTGCATCTATCATAGATTACTTTGTTGGCTGAGATAGCTTGGTGAAGCACCCTCCACATGAATGCTTGCATTTTGGGTTGAGCATAAGATCTCTAGGCACGCCTGGCAATTTTAGTAAAGATTTCCTTGGAAACTTGCCATTTTGAAAGGGTGTTTCTCAGATTTATATGGCGCAATATAATCATATCCTAAGGCCACTTTATATTTACCCAAGATTTTAATTTGCCAGCTCGGGATCCTAGATTTTCGACATTCATTAACCCCTATAACCATTCTCATAATAGCTCTGTAATAAGCCTTAGCAGTAATAAGCTTGCTGATAAATCGTACATTTGTACATGTCAGTCTAATGATCAGAGGGCACAATTGAGCAGGATAAACATAAGATGCAATGTCCTTACTAAAGGCATGTTCATCATCACATGTAGCAGTTGGTTTGGTGTAACCAACCCTTATATCGTGCGCAAATAGTTGCAAATGCTAGGCAGTTCTCAAGAGTGTGACACTCATCTTCAATAACTTCTAGCTAGTAGCATTGGCACACCCCATTCCTTGCAGAATGGACGCAATCACTCTATGCTTTTTATGGGTAAATGTATTACAATGTATTGCTGTGGACCTTGGCAATGGTAGGATTAATCTTGTTTTTGTATAAGAAACTATTATCCCAAAGCTTAATTAGGAAATATGTATCCAGATATTGTTTCAAGCGATTGTGATCCTTATTGTTATAACCCTTGTTCAAGAATGCATTAACAATTCTTCAAATAAGGATTATATCACAATTCAGATACAATTCAGGAAACTTTATGCTTATAGAGATTGCTACGGTCATCTGTATATGTTCTATTGCTAGTACTAATACTGCTACTGCACCAGAGCAAAACGCTGCACAATGGATAATTCTAAAAGAACACAAAAAGTTTGTGGAATAATCCCAATAAGGTCGAAACTGACTCTAGGCAACTCAGAAAGAGGATACAGGCTGTAAGCACAAGCTTTAGACCGCCAACAGAATCCCGCTAAACTGCTCCCAGCAAGAGATGGGATCTCTAACACCCATCCCAAACTCCTTTATAGAGTCCCTAAGACTAAGATTAGCCTGAGCAAAGGCCGTGGGCCTTTGTCTCACTCAGAATAGAGCATCAGATCCCCTGATCCGAACCTTTTTACCAAATCCGACTGACCTGTATCAGGTCACGACGAAGCAGAGGGATTTTCCCTTTTAAACTTCTTGCCCAATCCAAGGGCGCCACCTCATACCCATAAATCAATGGTTAGGGGGTTTTCTAAGAGGGCCTTTATCAATACATATATAAGTCAGGTTCATTTTGTTTGAAGCTAATATTTCTGCCCCAGGAAAAAGCCTGAGCACGACACGTGTCCTTAAAAATAAACTAAAAATAAAAAATAAATAAAAAAAGTGATGCGGCTCTTTCTTCTTCCGCAAGCAATCCGGTCATGCTCGGTTCGACCCTTTCTTGCTTTGCAAGCAAGCCTTCAAGCAGCTCTGAACCGAGAGATCTTAAAAGGAGTGGCAGACAAGATTGCCCCAGAAAAAATCGCCACGACAAAGCATTCTGTGGCAACAACATGGTTTGCTTCCTTCTGTTGTCTGCTAGATCCACTGCCATAGCCAGCCAGGGATGTTCCTGTAGCTGGAAACAGTCGACCGCTTTTACAGGAGAGTATTGAAGAGGAAAGAATTCTTGGTCGCTGCTGTTGCACCAGCAAAATTCTAGGTAAAAAATGCTTTTCTTCCTGTACTTGCGAAGCCTTTTGAGGGATCTGACATCCTCAGCAAAGCAAGAAAGAACATTTGAAAGTTGGGGTGGAGGGCCTGCACCGATTTCCGGAATTTCTTCAAGGTGAGCCATCTCTTTGCGCTCTGATCGATTTCGAAAACAGGTACATGAATCGGACCCTATTTGCCATGATCATTCATGAATTTGCATCCTCTGACCATTTTAAGTCGGAAAGTCATATATAGGAGAGATCTGGCAGCCAATGTATAACAGTGGATTGAGCACAAGCTACGAAGATGTTTTTGATAGATTAAATTTACCAGATAGAGATTTACTTGAATCTTTTATAGAGTGCAAAAGGTGTCTCAAATGGGGATTTAAATGAGGCAAATCATCTTGCAGTTTTGATCAGAAAAAGGGCATCTCCTGTAGGAAACGTGTCTCAGAGATTGGCCTCATTTTTTGTTGAAGCATTAGCAGTTAGAATATCTTCACTTGGAGGAATTATTTCAAGTTCCAATTTCATATTTATTGTATAAGAATGCTTCAAATCAACCTGCCTTGCTATTATCTACTATCTCTGAAGCCGATTGCTTTGTTGCTACTTCAATCTGCCACTAGAAAAACTGGAAATCCGGTTCACATCTGGCGGCTAGTAGCCATCTTTGACTCACTAAAGAACATTAAAAGCAACCATAGAAGATCGGCGCCCTATCTAGGTGCGGCCCGTGACCATTTCTACACAGGGCAATAATTAACACCGAATAAATAATGGCATTTTCCCCTTTCACAAAAGAATCCGAGTAGAATCCTTGCTTAAAATATTGCAATTAGCAAGACCACATAATCTTGCCTAAATGATTCATATATGTATAGATAATTGGTTGAGAGTTTAGGTGTTCCAAGAGCTCCTAGTGTGTTAGTACCTTATTTTTAACATAAGCGAATGAACTGCAAATATTTTTAACCCCTTAGTTTAATACCCACATAAACATTTGAAAACTGAAAATGAAATAACTTCTTTTGCCACATGAATCACATCAAATTCTATAAAAGGATTCTTATCATACTGACCCACCTTCTTACACATGGGGTCGGGGGTCGGGAAAGAGAAATGTTCGCGGCGGCCTTGGCCGCCGCGATAAATTTCTTGTAATTTTAATTAAATGACACTTTTACATACGAAGCAAATGCCATTTAAAAATAACCCCACGCCGGCGGTACGCCGCCGCCCCTAGGCGGTACGTAATTCTCGAAACGTTCAGAGGCCACCCCGTGGCATTCCCAGGGCAGACTCTCGGCCCCAAGGCCCGGAAGCACGATTTGCCCTTGCTCCGTAACTAGACCAATGCCCCGAATCCTTTCCACAAAAAGACCAATGTCCCAAGCATGTTCCCTAGAGTTATTATTTATTCTCTAGTATCCCATTGGCATATTGAGGATGCTGAAATATTTATAGCCATAAAATATGCGCCACATGGAAACACTGTGGCCAAATAATCTTCAATTCTCTCCGGCAATATCAAACACAGTGGCGCGGCACGGTGCCGACCTCCTCTGTTTTCTTCTCCACTTCTGGAGCTCGGATATCATGGCAAAGAGGAGAACTTTTCGAGATTAGGCCACAAAGGTATGAATCCGGCCCAATTTCATTACTACAATTGAATCCACTTTCTGCCGATTTTTTTATTCTTCAAATCCGCTGTAACTATCCAGTAGGAACCTCGTAGATCATTATCTCAAAACAGATCCTTACCTGCGGATATGAAGATTGATGTTGAGCTCAGCCAAATTAGCTTGCCGGAGGTTCTTTCCTCAGCAATCCAGTTCTTTTTTAGGGCGAAAGATGCATTGTCGTGGGAAAAGATTGGAAAAGGGCCAAGATTCTTGAATGGGGCGAGAAAATTAGAAAATTACGAAGCAGGGTGTATGTTGAACGAATTTGTGCCGTATTATCAGAAATTGCCATGGCACAATGGAAGCAGAGCTTTTCTTTCAAGATTTTTTCCGAAGTATGGAAACTACTGTGGTCCAAACTGGTCTAGCGGCAGGGCCGGCGGGTCTCTTTTCTGGGATAAGCCCCCTATAGACGGACTTGATTTTTGCTGTTACAAACATGATATTGGATATGACAGCCATAATCAGCTGGATCTTTACAATGCCGATCTTGCCATGTGCCAATGTTTGCTCGGCATTCCCAGAGCTCGATTTACACTAAATCCGCAGTTCTTTTTGCCAGAACTCTATAGATCTGCTGCCCTTTTTGGTAATTCCCTTGTAGCCCTATACAGTTAATTCTGAGTTTTGGAGACAAAAATTCTGACAAAGTTTTTATGCAGGGCTCAAGATGATCCTTGTGCCATACAGAAGCTTACTGTTAAAAGAAATTGAACGAGAATCACAGCGTCAGAGAAGCAAAAAGGATAAAACTACACAAGGATCTTCCAATCCAATTGTGCAATTTATTGACAAATCAAAGAAACAGTTCAGGTTAACAATATAATCATATAACTCCTGCGTCTTCATATCGAATTTAATCATGGACAAACGCATATGTATTCTCTAAATGTTTTTTTGCTTTTCCATGAATTTGTTATTCTCAACGGCAAGGCCTTTCCCAATATGGGGAGTGTAGCCTTGCAAAGGCTGAGGTTGAGTATAGCAAATCATTCATTATAATACAATAAAAGACAGTGGGTTTTGTATATTTTGACATATCCTTACTATATTCTAGGCCGATTCGTCAAAAAAAAGGGACTTCAAACTAATATCCTTAGTATATTATATTCTAAGTCTATTCTTCAAAAAAGGACTTCAAACGAAGTTGGATTTTATTGTGTCCCCGTTGTTTACATAATATGCTCGAATCTTGACCCCATAGAGGAAATGGAGTTTGCACTTTTGAGCAACCAAAAAATGGCCCATGCTTTTTAAAGTTCCATGTGAACCAACCTGCAAGATTGTTACAATATGGAAACTAGAGAGCTTATCCTGTCCCTGGAATGGAAAAGGGCGTTCCTATTCGAGTCAACAAGTAACAATAACTAATCTCCATTTTCAATGTGGGGGAATGGGACCTGCTCCCGACTAACGTCAAACACACACACACTTTTCTTCTTTCAACTTTATAGTTTGGGCAAGTTATCCAAGAAACTAAACTTTTTGCACAACACCAAAGAAAAAATCGACCAAACATTAGAGTGGTAGGGTGATGAACTCGAATGGGTCTTTCTTTCTAATTATTTTTGGGTTGCCCCTAGGGGGGCAAGCCCTTGTTGATGTGGGTTTATGGCATATTTCAAGTATATACTAGAATATGCCAGGAATATGCCAATGACTGCTAAAAACTGTAAATTGGCGGTCGCGGTTGTTCTTGAGCATCCGTTTCGGAACCGGCTAACCGGTGCGGCAAAGATGGGTTTTGTTGCAAACTAGGACTTTGCATGCACTGCCCAGATCGCATGCATTGTCGCCTCCGGAGGTGGGAGCTCCTTTGAAAGCCTATAACGAGTTGAGGAACTGGGCAGGAAGGATTCCTACTGGATAGAGCCCGGTATCGTAAAGAATGGCTGACGCCATAGCTAAGGTGTTGTTTATTTCTGCATTGCACCATTTGATTAACTGTAAAAAAAGAAGGGGTTAGTTCAGGAATAACGGTGATGCTTGCGTAGGTGCTCATGGATTCTCATCATATGCTAGTTCTTATTGTTGGAAGCAAAAGTGATGCATCTTGCATAAAGACAAAAAATCTCTGCAAGCTCTTCTGGCTTCATAAAACCACACTTTAACTGGTAGAAACAAGAGAGTCATTCTCGAAAAGTCCCTTTGCGTGTCATTGCGGATACATGCTTTCACTTTTTAGGCAGAGTAGGGCAAATGGATCAAGTTGAGGATTTTCTTAAAATACCAATGGAGCCTGATTTGTTGACTTGGGCTAAATTGTTGGGCTCATATATGGCTGTGCTATTGGTTTAATGGCCGGGTTTCCACTCAAGGAATATCCGTAAATAAGATTTTATACTGTGGTTCTCTCCCGACCGCTAATGGCAAATAAGAACCTCCTTCCTTTCTAGAATTCTTAGTCAAGTATCTTTGTTTGATCTCTCATAACCTGGGTGTTACGGTTTTGATATTGGGTGTCAAATCATTTTATGAAATCATTACTTTGGGTTAAGTTGTATAAATTTGAACGAGAAACCTGGCATGGAGATGCGGAAGGACGTCCTGAAGAATTGGATTTTGTGCTTTGCTGTCTCCCTTTTATCAAGAATCCTTGCTTTATAGATCTTCTTCCCAACAGAAGGAATTGGGGCCTCTATTTATAGGTATGTACTGACATTTATTGTAGGTTTTTCTTTGTTTGCGGCAATGCTCTCGCCATACATGTGGCAAATAAGCCGTAGTGTTGTAACTGTTGTTTTGCAAAACACAAATTGTCTGCAAGAAACGCCTAAACATTCTTCTTTCAACTGAAACCTAGGTAAGTTTACATCTTCTGTTTTAACTTTTCTTCGTTTTACAGCACTGTTCCATATGAAACGCAGGCAAGTCTATGTCTTCTCTGTCTACTTCTTTTGTTTTAAATTGCCGTTGATTTCCTTTTATTAAACTTTCATCATACTTTTCTTTCACTTGCCGATCCGCCAAGAATCTTGTTGTTGGAGACGTGAAAATTCTATTTTTAACAAGCTAAACTCTTCCTTTTTTGAAGGGAAAGAGGAAAAGACATGTCTTCTCGGGTCCGGGGTTCAATTCTCCAATCTCTTTTTTTTTGTGCTTTTTATCGCGGTACCGTTGAATCTAACAGTCAAGAATGGCGCATAATGAATCTTTTCACAAAGACGAGATGCTAAGTGAAAGCGGCTATCCTCACGCCGTGGTAGGCGGTGAAGGAACCGCCTTTGTATGTTGACCGAGACCTGACCCCAGCCCAACAAGAAGACCGCAGTAACGAAGTTGGCCAAAGTTAAAAGCATTCGCAGATGGGGAGGAGTCGATAGGATCGATTGGCGGGGTAAGATGCAAATTTTCAAGCCGCCAAAATGCCGCCGCTAATCCCGCTAACCCTCCGCCACTCCCCGACCATGCCACTTCTTCGCCCTTCTGACCGCCGCAGACGCCGCCAAGTTGCTTCACCTTCTGTTGCTCGCACATCTCGTGCCGCTTCTACCGCCATCCCCCTTCTTTGCCGCCATCGAATCCCCAAACGCGCCGCCCGGGCAGACAAATAGGAATTGTGCCTCGATGGTCTCCCCGAATTGCCTGGGCTTCCCATGGCGTGAAGGGAGATAGTCTCAACTCTGTTCTTTGCTGCAGATATGGATCGATCTTCCTTATGGAAACATGGGAGCATGCGGGACCACGGGATACCCGACTTGCCGAGGATACCGCTACTCAATCTTCAATGATTGCACAGAAAGCGGGGGCATGGGGAGTTGCCCGCTACTATCGAGCGGCCTTGGTACGGTCCGGTTTCCTTGTTCAAGACGGCACAAGCACAACCGGGTACTTGTGGGTGCGTGTGCAAAACTGCAAAGCAGACCCCTCTTTGTGGCAGCCCGCTACTTTCCACATGCGAAAGCAACTTCTATCACATCCACTTTCGGATGTGGATAGGCTGGACCCCTATGTCGATCTATATGATGACATACGCTGAAAGATAAGCATTTGGGCAAAGGTCATACTCCTTGGAGACTTTAATGCGCCGCGACCGGGGGGTAGAACAACCCATGAGATTTGATCCCTTGATCGATGATATATTTACCGCTCGGCTCCGCAAGCGAGCTTTTTGGCCACGGACATCGATGACAATCGTCACACGCTATGGTAGACAATTGCTTTTGCTCTGTGGTATCTTTGACACGGTAATCTCGCAATGGATCCGGCATGGGTCGCCCACCCGCAAGAGCACTTGTAGACGGGGAAAACCGTGGGGGAGGATCTAGTGTGGTGGACTATGTGTCGGTGCCCGAAAGGGGATATGCATGTCGCCAAGCACTTCCGTGTGGGAACAACTAATAGGGATGAAGAGATCGACTCGGACCACTTACCACTTTTACTTGAAGTTGGCTTGGCAGGTTGTGCGAACCCCATTGCCCACGGCTCCTCACATGCCTCACCGCGATTGGATTATGAACATGCGGGGGCTTATGCCCGTGATGCTTATAGATGACCCGCAGAAATTTTGCAATATCCTACACTAGAGCAAATGCATTCGGCCGACCGATGTGCTTAGGATCTTGGCCGCAGAGATGCTTTGGGATAAGCCGTCCGCTGACGGACCTCCAGAACACAACCTTCCCACGTAATCAATGGTTTGATGCAGAGTGCAAGGAACACAAACGCTTGCTCGCCAAGTCACGGACTCGCTTTTCGCAGCCCACATGCAAAGCCGGACAATACCGTCTTCCTTAAAGCTAAGAAAGCCGGTACATTGCAAAGACATCAAAGGGAAATGTTTTATCTCCCCGAACGTCACCCGGGACCTTCGGGCGAAGGGTTCTTAGAAAGCCGCGACAGCCCACGGGGAACATCACTCCCGGCAAATGGAGACAATACTTGCAATGCCTATATGACCCTCGTGGTGCACATGCAAAGATACCCCCGCAAGAAGGCCCAAGTCTGGAAATCACGATTCAGGCGTGGAACAAGGCTTACAAATGCCTTGCCAATGGGAAAGCCCGGGACCGGATGGCATCAAAAGCGTAATTGCTTAAGTGGGCAGGGCCGTCCATAATACCATCTTCGACGCCTTGTTCAACAAGGCATTACGTGAAGGCTTCCCACGCAAAGGGACCAATAGCGAGTTGTTCCCATCTATAAGGCGGTGACCCCATCGCCTGCCCCAATTACCGAACAATCATGGTCAGTTCGGTGTTTGCAAAATTGCTTGCCGGGATTCTCGGCGCTAGCTTGGTCAAGGTGAGGTAAAGAGAGATACGGGCCCTCACCCGTGCAGGATTGCACCGACACTCAACCATTGACCACATCTTCACATTGCGAAGCTCGGTTGAAGACAAAGTAGAACCGCCGAGGATCTATATTGTTGCTTCGTGGATTTTGCAAAGGCATTTGAATCGTGCCTGGGGAAAAACTATGGGCAAGATGCGGCAATTTGGGGTTTCGTGAGATTTGCGAATGCACGCAATTAGTACGTGCTTTATGAAAGATGCTCGGGTCGGTTGCAACCGAGCAAGCCAACCATTTGATAGTAGTATCGGGGTTCGCCAGTGGATGCCCCTCTCCCCAACATTGTTTGGGCTTTACATTGATCAATTGGAGAGCGGCTTTGTCGATAATGGGGGGCGACGGGGCTCACCTTCTACCGGATCATCAAGCGGTTAATATATGCCGATGATGTGGACCTCCTAGCTTACACACCAGACGACATGCAACGACATCTCGATGCCCTAGACACATTTTGTCAAGCGGCCCGATATGCACGCCAACTTGGCCAAGACTAAGGTGGTTTTTATATCATCTTCACGACGGTAGAGGATCCCCTTCTTCCGATTATCGAGGGCGTAATGTGGAAGTAGCATCCACATACAAATATTTGGGAGTGGAGTTTCCGCCTACTATGCAATGGGACACATCCATACAGCCTACGAAGTTACGGCGGGCTGGAAAGCACGATATGCAATGCAAAACAATAGTCATAGAGCGGAGTTGTATGATTGGACCCATCACCACACCTGTTCAAAGTCTTAGTGGAGCCCGTCCTTTTATCACGGGGTTGAAGTATGGGGCCAGTGGTATCCCTCGCTACTTGGAATGACTTGGAGCGGTGCGTAAAGCCTTCTCAAGACGAGCACTAGGGGTGAAGTCCACATCCCATATCAAATTCTACCGCGTAGAAAACAGATTCTTGCCTCTTGAGAGGGCGGCCCTTGATCGCCACATTGTCTATTTCCGGAAGGTGGTCAACATGGGCGATGCTCGCCTCCCAAAACTAGCTTATATCATGGCAATGGGGCCACAACGCCAAGGCATCTTTGGAGGGAAAAGAGAGCTCAATGGATGGCTAGATGGAATGTGCAGGGACGCAGTGCATACATGTGCAAACAGAGGCGGATCGCCATAGCTTGAGGTAATATCTTGACGCTTGCTTCATCGCCAAGCTTTGGGATGCCGCCCTTGAACAAAGTCAAGACAAAGCACACTACCAAATAGCCACATAAATCCCACATTGGAACGAGGCCCACAATACTACCTGCGCACCCACTTGCCCATGAAAAGACGCACTCATTGCCTCCATTCGCATACGGGGGCACATCATCTTGGAATTGAGACAGCAGATGGATTGGTGAGCCACGTGGGGCGTGCCTGGTCAATGCCGCCAAATGGGAGTCATTGAGGATGAATCTCATACCCTTCAAAGTTGCCCAAAGATATGATCAAATCCGACGCTTATGTCGAGTTGGTCGGGCCCGCCAGCCGCTACATGTGACATTGAGCACGGCATCCGTGACGGATGCTAGGATCATACAACCAGGAGGTCATGGACATGCGAGATCAGCTATGTCCTCGGGCACGCACTTGACATGTACATACACATTTATTTCATGATGATGTATACTTATGCGGTTTTGACAAAGATTCTTATTATCGCCCGCGGTTTTCCCTCGAAAACCCTTCGGGCGGGGGTTTTTAACCCGGACAAGAATAAGTTTGTTTACTATCCTTTCGGGTCCCATAGGCCGATTGGTCTCAAAGTGGACGATAAAAAAACTATTCTATTCTATTCTATTCTCACTTCTTCAGAGTAAATTTAATGTTTATGGAATCAGAGCTTTTCTAATAGGCACATTCAAATGCCAAGTATAATCATTTCAGAATTCAGCTTTTCATAATTGCTGATGGTACTTAATTTTAAATCGGAGAACTCAGTGCCATTTCAAATCAAATGCACTGCTAGTGAGAGTTTACAGTTCAATAATCTTAATGATAAGGTTGGACCTAGCTTGGGAGAACCTGTGCATCTTGAAGTAAGCGAATGTACTTCTTACAACACCTTCATTTTAAATTGGCATAATAGCATGCTATGGACATTTGAAAGTCAACCTTTTACAATTTTTTTACAATTTTAGGACATCTCTGTATATATTTCCTCCACAAAGGCTTTGTGTATGAAAACATATAATAGCCTCTTGATGCTTGCAGGCAACTGAGGAAATACGAAGTCTTTTTCAGTTTATTGAGCAGTATAAACCATGCAGTATTGAAATTGAGACTGTCTTGAAGCCTTTCATTCCAGCGTACATTCCAGCTATTGGTGGTGTTGATGACTTTATGGTGTTGTCCCGACTATCTTGGAATGAAGGTGAGGGGAACTCAAATTATTGCATGGACTATGTGGCCACCATTGTAAGAACATGATAACATAATAATACCTTACAATTCTTGGATCATAACAGTCATTTCAACAACTTGAACATGAATCTTCTTGTGTTTCCATACAAACTTTCTTTAGAACTTTTCCTGATATACAAGGTTATTATACATGATACGGGTACTAGATGAACGAGGGCCAAGACAAAGTGATCCTGCTGTGATAAGCTTGCAGCTCTGTTCAGCTTCACTGCAACCTAGTTTGCATCCTCTTCAGGTACAAACATTTGTGCTACATTGCTGCACAGGCACTAGCAGCACCCAAGTGAGATAATTCATTACCTTAATAATATTTATTTACAAAAGGGTTGGTCATAGCTCCTGCATGAACCATGCCAATGTTGATTATCATGCCATCAACACCAACATCAGCATTGGGAGACATAAGTGGCTCTTTATCAGGGCCTGCTCATTACCAGATTCAATTGCCTACCCATTCAGATGCCAGATTGCAGGATGAATACTCTTCTTTACTATGTTTATGATCTGCACATGGTATTTCATTTATTTTTCACCTATAAGCTGTGTTAAGGCAATCACTAACCTAAAACGCATATTTTGCAGAGTCCAAAGAAGGTGAATGTTGTGGCAAAGCTTGTGCCGGGGATGCTTGTTGAAGATGCTTGTTGAAGATGCTCTTATGAGGTCAGTATTAATTTAATTAGTTATAGCATTATTCATTTGTGAACTTGTTTAAAGGGAATGTGCAATTATACTGTAATATTTTTGTGGTTGTACTTAGGGTACCTTCGCACCCGCCGTTAATTTAGGATTGCGTTAAGTTCTTAACGGTTTTAAGATTCACACCACAAGTTAAGTTAGTATTTCATTAAGCTAAATAGTTAGTATTCCGTTAATTTTTTTAACTTAAAATCCCTAACCCAAACCATCTTCACACCAGTTTAGGTTGGGAAAGTTAACCCAAAAATAAAAATGAACTAGAAATTAAAGTGACCTCCGGAGGTCACTTTCAAGTTGGTTATTCCGGCGGAGCTCGACAGCGATGGCAATGACGATGGCTTAAGATCAAGCAAGAAATAGCTATGAACGCAAACGTGCCCTTGCATATGCATCTCTCATCAGGTATTTTTCTTTTTTTCTTCTTTTTCTTTCGTATAGCTCTAGAGACCAATCATGGACTCTAAACAGGAGCAGTTCAGAATTTGGTCTTTTGTAATGAAATGCTGGATGGAATGTGTAATACAGAACATGCGCCTACTACGATGTTGTGTAGATATATACATGCTTTATAAGCTGGACATGTGATCCACTTCTCGGGAACCACAGATTTTACACACTCTCATAGTGCTCTGAAGTGAATTCGATGTATATGTAGTTGCATCTTTATACAGATGAAGGCTTTGTCGCAGGAAATGACTTGGGACAGGGCCCAAGGACACTCAAGGCATGGGCCAAAGGAAGGGATAGCCATAATTTGTCAGGGCAAAGTGGTTATCAAAGAGTTATGGCTATCAAAAACTAGCCATCAGAGTTCAGTTATAAAAAAAGGGGTTATCAAGTGTTCAGTTTCAGGAGAAAGTGATCATGGTAGCAAGTAGACTAGTGAGTACGATGGGCTTTGAATAGATAAAGTAAAAAAAAAAAAAAAAAAAAAAAAAAGGGAAACTATCAAGAGCTCTTAACAAATAGTAACGTCATCATGGACATCAGTGTTTATCTTTCTATAGATGTGAAGGCATGATGATTGAACTACAACACTGCTTAAAATTTGTCATCATCGTGATCACACGCTTGCATAAGCTGCTGCCAGGAATGCCCTTGGCTTGCAAGCAATTTTTGTATGGCAGGATCTGCCAAGACTTATGTCTTTGATGATTGCTTGTAGCTAGAGTTATATTTGTTCTTATATGTCGCAATCTATATCACTAAAATATTACCTAAAGTGGATAAAGACTCGTGGAGTATCTTTGGAATGTGTTAACCAGATAGAAAAAAGGGGGTCAAAACTCTTTCTTTGGACAAAATGGCACAATCATTGAAACATATGGTCAATTTTGCTAACCATATTTGTTTTAATGCTTTAGATCCTGTTTTCTACTGAGACATTTGCCATGGGAGTCAATGCTCTTGCTAGAACGGTATGGGAAAAATTGGCATCTATTTGGTGGCTATTACCAGTTAGATTATTCTTGTTGTGGATTTTAATTTGTCATGCGTACTAAAGATTGGCAGATTTGTATATGTTAAAAATGTTACTCTGTAAACTGCTTCTTTCTTTCCTAGAATGAATCCTTGAGCAGAGCAGTCTCTGTGGAGTGTCAAAATGCACATTCTTGTGAAGCTAGGAACCTAGTCTTGTTCAACAATACAGCATTTTGTAACTTAAAGGACTATTTTCTAAGCAAATTCCTCATCTGTTGCATTTGATGAACTTTTCCAAGGAGATAGATATGCTTGCTCATCTATATGCAACGGGAAAGTCTACTTGGGAAACTATTTGCCATATGGGGTATTCATCATTTGGTTCTTTTTTCTAAGTAGTAGAAAAGCATCCCGCCTTCAACAAACAAGAAAGATCGTTGATGGAAGACGTATGGGGTCTATGAACCGTGAACATTCAATCTTAGAAAGAGGAGGCACTTAAAGCCTATCATTCATAAGCCTGCAAATGAACTCTCCAAACAATTGCAACACCATTGCATTCTTGGGGAAAACATTAGGATTGCAGTGATGAAGGAGCATTGAAAATCATATGTGTTTTAAAGATTTCTTTTCTGTTGCCTAAAGTAAATGTTGTGCCTTCCTTCACCAGACTGCTCCACTATGCAGGTTGCATTCCACAGTTTAAGAAGGCGTGATGGCAAGACATTCCGACAGCACAAAATAAAAAAACATGCAAATACACCCTCATGCCACTGGAGGGCAACCCTCCGTGCGCAGCACCTTGTTAAGTTCTATTATAGCTTCAAGATGCAGAATGTGATTAGGTGCCTTGATTACGTAATTGTCTACGATTGTACATAAACGAGACAATTATACAAAATACGTAAAGCTTCACTCATCGAGTAGTAGGTAGAGTAAAAAAAAATGTTGGGCATTGCATTTCTTTTGGTATAGATTCCCACCCCACAAACCAAAGCCTGCAAGCCTAACCATCTTCCATGTTTAGACATAAGTCACCCCTCGTATCGACATGACTTAGGGCAGGTTTTCCATATATCAACTATCCGTCAATTTTCAAGCCCCTACTGCTAAAGCTGCGTCGGTTCGATGTATATAGAGTTTAAATCAAAGCATCACATTGTTTTACAAATATGGCCTTTTCTAGGAAGTCTAATTATCTTCCATTTTCTAGAACATGCAATGAGAAATCGATTATAGAATCTCCTAGAAAAATACTATTGTAATAATGTTATATAATTCCTAGAACTATGGGTCTCAGATACCTTAGGATTGTTACTGGCCAGAGACCTAAAACATTGACTATTCATAGCGACTCCAAGTTTTCATAAATCACATGAAACTTGACATTTCCTTAAACTTTGATTATTCATAGCGACCCGATGTCTTAGAAAATCACATGAAACACTACAAGAGAAACGTGCTCATATTGTCAGGTATTACGTCAAAATTGTTGACACAAATGAGATCTTTTGAACTCCATATACTGTCACATCCTTGTCACTGTGATGACATATTCATTGGCCACAAAGTTGTCACCGGAGCGTCAACTATTATGACAAGATTGTGGCATTTTCAATTGTCATAACGTTAGACGCAAAGGCAATTTCTAACATCATTGAAGCAACATTGCAACGACAAAGAGTCAAGATAGCATTGATATCATTAAGGACATTATAACAAGTTTATTAGCAACATATTATAAGTCATTTGACATCTTAGTAACACATTTGTAGTAAATAGTTGTGAGATATAATAAGAGACATTTCATCAAAATTGTGGCATCTTAGTAACACATTTGTAGTAAATAGTTGTGAGATATAATAAGAGACATTTCATCAAAATTGTGGCAAGCTAATAACAAACATGTTGAGTTTATTCCTTCAAATTGTAACAAATTTTAAGGCTCAAATTGTTCAACTTTGCATCAACTATTGAGTCAAGTATTGTGCCTAAACTTTAAACAACCTAATAACCAAGATATTTTGTTAATAACATCATCTCTCTCAAAATCGCTTATTTATAGTGAATAAATTTTTTTTTCTACGTTGCAAAAAAATAAGGTGGCACAAAAAGTTGAATGCTAATGATAAGGTTTTAACAAATGCTCAATGGCAGAAATACATGTTGAAAGAAATAGATTACGAGAATTATTTTAAAGGCACTATTTTAATCATCTCCATGTTCAGGGTCATCTTCACGTTGTGGACTGCCACAGGTGACAGAGATGCCTTCACCGACACCATTCTTCTCTCCGCTGCATTCTACATTGTTCTCCTTCTCTCCGCTGCATTCTCCGTTGTTCTCCTATTAGCCACATACATATTACATATCAGAAATTTGGGGACAAGGAAATGCTTAACAACAACAAGCTGACAGGTTCTATACCATTCAATATTGGTTATCTAAGTCGTTTGACAGATTTTAATGTGTCTAACAACGAGTTATCTGGACAAGTTCCTGACTCCCTTACAGAGAGTTCAATTTCAGGAAAGAATTTTACAAAAGACTCATTTCTGGGAAACAGTAAATTATGTGGTAAGGTCCTCAACAAGAGCTGTTCTTCGGTACCAACGTTGGTCTAATTGGGGAGTTCTTTGTTGGGGGTTTTAGGTCCGGCAATTTTAGTAGGTATATTTATTTGGTTCCTTCCTGTTAAGGTCGGACCAATCGAAGGGGCCTTCTTGAAGGAAGAGAACAGGTGGGCTAAGAAAATTAGGGCTCCTCGGTCTATTCCGGTTGCAATGTTTCAAGCTCAGAAACTCAAATTTGCCGACCTTATGGTGGCAGCTAATGAATTTTCAGCAGATAATGTGATCAAGTAGTGGACATACAAGAACAGTTTTTAAGGCCACTCTTTGGCGATGGTTCTCTAGTAAATTTGTGAAAAGGCTTAAGTATTCTCAACATAGTGATAAGGAGTTCAAGTCGAGATGGATGCTTTGGGGAAAGTAAGACACAAGAATTTGGTTCCTCTGCTTGGATCTCGCGTGGGCAGTGAACAGAGAGATTACTTGTATATAAGCATATGATCAATGGAAATTTAAAGGGTTTGTCGCATGATGAATCGGGTGAGCCACAATCTAAGATGGATTGGCCGGTGAGGTTGAAAATTGCAATTGGCTCAGCCAGCGGACTTGCGTGGTTGCATCACAAGTGCTAATCCAAGGATCTATATGTTTGACATGTCTACAATCTACCTCAAAACACAATCTTTTGAACATACCTATAATATCTTGGCCAAGGCTTGGCTGTCATGCCATTTCAAATCTTAAATACAAGAAGACCAATGTCATTTTATATAGCTAGACAAACTTTTTTACACGACCTCCATTACAAATTGAAGAAAATTATTTCCAAATGCTTTGAGAAAAAGAATAAACTTTTTTACCTCTTCCTTCTCTTCCTCGTCCGATTCACTATCCACATAGCACACCTTTGCCCCGCAAAAATACCAAAAATTAGAGAATTAATCATTAGAAGATAACCGTACAAGTAATAGAGTAACACTATGAAATTAATAGTTGATGCCATGTATTTGAGAACTAGGTCACACTATGAAATTAATAGTTGATGCCATGTATTTGAGAACTAGATCAAGAAATAATCCATGCCTAGGTTAATTGTTGCAGAGATTCATATTGTACAAAGAAGACCTTTTTGCTCAAAATGCGATGATGCAAGAAAATGTGGAAGTGCGGTGGGAGGCATAGATGATGGTACATTGCGGGATGAATTTCTCATTTCTAATGGTAATCATGGTGGTGCACCAAGTGCGAGACATCACCGATTGCCAGGATAGGTCTTCCAAAAGGACTAGAAGGAAGTCCAAGAGGAAATCTATAAACATTGATAAAGATTCTATTATACGTAATCCCACGCTTTACTTTGGTTCTCCGGGGAGAAAATGCGAAACGATTACAACCGGATAAGAATGTTTTTTTGGGGAAGTTGGCAATGAACAAAGGGGCTGCAAGCATTGCGAAAGGAGGAGGAGCAGAGTAGATTAGAACTTGAAAGTCCGAGTAAAGATAATTCAATGCAAGATGATGTGGATGTGCAGGGTTGTAGAGGATTGGGCGGGGATGTGTAATTTCAGAAAATGATGAGTTAGCTACACACGCGGACTCCGGCTGCTTAAAAAGGTTGTTGAGAGGGTAGAGATGCCCAAGCAAAAATATCCGGAAAAAGTGTAGCTTATGGGAAAACAAAGATCGGTTATTGGTTTAGATACTAAATGAGGGTGGTGCGATCATGGGATATCCAAAAATGTCCGGAATTTACATTCATGGAAACTTCCTATGAACATTTGGCAACAAATACATTATCCCAACGCCCTTACGTGTATGAAACGCCACTTAGCACAATAAGGTCCTAACATGCCCGGGGCAACAATATACACTTGGAAAAGCGATGTCAATGGAAAGTACAATAGAGATTCTTTTATAAATGGAAATGAAGAAGTTGAAACCGACAATACCCCTAATGCACGAAAGTACAAGAAGAGGAAGGCGAGATCAACACCAATGCATCAAGGCGTGAACTTACCCTCACCGGATTGCGGCACTAATCACTTAGGGTGCGTAATATTCGAACCGTAAGGTGTGCACAAGACAATGAAGCACTTTCAAATGAACCATCATCTTGTTTTCGTAGAACAATTACCATACCGGGAAAACAAAATAAAATGAAACTCATCTCATGCTATTTTTTGTTTTAACACGTATGCATATACATATTCTCAGTGCATCTTTGGTTATTAGTCAACATGTGAAGAGGACATGGAAAACTACAATGAAAAATATGGATAGCTTCTTATCCTAGGCAAGCAAATGCAAATTCTATAATAGGTTATCCGTGAGGCTATTAAATAAGAACAATGAAAGAGCACAATCAAATCAAGCCAAGGAGCAAAGAGGAAGGATAGTGAGAAATAGGCCGATACAACTCAAAACTTTTCCAAACTATGATCTTGAAAGCGTGGTCGTTATGGAATGCACAAAGATGACGGATGTGTTAGCCGTGGGATACAACAGAAAGGGGACCAATGATGACTAGAGAGAATGTACCTCGGAGGAAAAACTAGCATCTAGTTTATAATGTAAGAAATGTAGAACAATCCACAAAAGGAACAAGCTTATGCATCCATAAAGAACGTAAAATATGCAAGTTTAGCAAAAATGGATAAACTAAATTTACGTAATCCCATTACCTCTCTTTTCCCTTCTTTTTCGTTTCTAGATAGTTAGTCTTTTTAGAACTGTCCTTTGGCTTCCCCTGATGGTCCGGATGTTGAATCATCTCCTTCACTACGTCTTTGAATCCTTCTCTCCATTCGCTCATTAGGGCCCAAAACGCCTTTCAGCACACGGCAAGAAAGCCCTCCAGACTTTCCTAACCGGACTCTCCATCTTTTCCCTTTCCGTAATCGCTTGGAGTCACCGGAGCTCAAAACAAAAGAAATGAATGAGAAAATCTTTAATCTTTGAATGCGAACCAACCGTGGAATTGAATGCAAAATCCGAAAATAGAAAGTTTTGAAACAGCCATTTCAAATTACTTATCGATGGTGATTGTGGCGGTGGCGAATGAAATGCAAATGGAGATGAGCGGGCTTCAAACTGTCATTCAAGCTTCAAGAATCAACGACCCACCTGTAAGATCGCCCTTTTTCCCATCATTTCCTCTCGTTTCTCATAATTTCCTCCGTTTCCCCCCTTCTTGCCCTTCGATGACTTAAGTAGAATATTTTGTGTAGCCCCTTCTTTCTTTCTTTTTTTTGTTTTTTTTTTTTTTTTTTTTTTTTTACTACAATACTATTTCTTACAATTTCATAACCCAAACTACAATACGCATTATTATGATCTCATATATCTTCTTAAAACCAATGGAACCAATGGTGTGAAATAGAACCAAACACTCTATATTGATAATCGGTTATTTTGCCCTACACACCCAGATTATATCTGATAAATGGCCTCCTCTCTTTGCCTCTACAAGGTTGCAATAGTTTTTATGAAATTGTTGCTCGCTTCTACTCCACAAAGCATCTTAGAAAATGTGTCAGGGCAGGCAATTTTGGCCGCCCGAGTTCTCGGCGAGTCCCAGGTGCTGGCTTCGGAGTTTATCGCAGCCCTAGCTAGATCGCCAGGTACTTATCAAGCAAAATTGCTTGCGTTGGTACATTATTTGTACCATTATATATGGTGTAAATATTCTTTTTTTTTATGTAATATGACCAATGGTGTGTAATAATGTATTAGGAAGGTTGACTTCATATGTGTGCTTCTTAGAACCAATGGAGCCATAACGGTATGTAATAGAACCAAATATTTTATATTCAGTATGGATGGTCTGATTATTGGTCCTTAGGCAATAGAACCAATGGTGTGTAATGGTGTGTAATGACTAATGTTAGAAAGGTTCACTTCATTATCTGCTAGGGTCATTTTTTGTTTCTCTTGATTTCATTGTTGGGGTAATGATACCTTATACCATAATGGGGAACTTATACTCAACAAGAATATTAGAAAGTTTTTCATTATCTAGTCATTTTGAGAAAATACTGTTGGCTCACAGGGTGTCATTCATGCATGTGGAAACGTGAATGAAGAATGAATCAAGATTTAATCTATTGGTGGCGAACCAGGTAAGTTCTCACACCATATTTATGTTTGAAACATATCTTTGAGTTGTTCACTTTTTCATCATCTTTTTTCTTGCCAATTTGATTGCTGGGGTAATGATGTACCATAAGAAGTGCTACTGCGTAACATCGCTTCTACTATCACCTAATTAGCAACTATTACTACCATAAAGTAAATTCGCTGCAAACTACCCAAACATGATAATTCCTTGCCCCTTTCAAATGCTAGAACCTCCTTTTTTTCCTTGCCCCTTTTGAATGCTAGAAACATGTGATGTGAGCATTGTTTAAAAAAAAATGCTAAATATAGTTGACCATTGGCAAATCCAAATCTCCCATTATTGAACATCCCATTTCTATGTTAGTATTATTTCTATGTAAATAGGATGAGTAATCAAAAGATGATGTGGTCTTGCTCATGATGTGGTCTTATTCTCTATAATTAGGTAAATGTGTCTTTAAGCTTGACCTCATGTAATGGTCATGCATTTGTTATAGGCATATGGGCAACATTTTTGGATCAACAGTGTTGATAAGTGTAGGGTAACATTTGATTCAGGAATCAGCTCAGAATTTGAACAAAAAAAGTCAATCTAGCAACAGGGATCAAAACCTTCTGGAGAGTAGTCTAAATTACATGGGAATCTTGACAGACATTATTGAGTTGGATTATCGTAGCTTTCATGTAAATGTTTTGAAGGCACGATGGTTCAAAGTTGTATACAGAGGTTGTGGCAAGACAGTTAGGACTCATCCATCAGGATTTCCAGAAGTTGATTCTTCGAAGGTATTGCCTGAGATGAAAGAACCTTTTGTTTTTCCAAGTCAGGTTGAGCAGATATTTATCCATGAGAATCCTAATGATACAAACTGGTGGATTGTCGTACATTGTCAACCAAGGGCTCGACGTGTAATTGCTTTATCTTCAAAAAAAAAATAATATGGAAGAGCTCTCTCGGGACGCCTGTGTTGATGTCGATAATTATTTTGATGAGGATGGTGGTGATGGTGGTGGTGGTGACGACATTCATGCTGATGCTACTGCTGTTGATGATTTTGATGATGGTAGTAGAGGTTGTGATGGTGATGACGACGGTGGTGGTAGTTACAAGGGTGTTCTGGGTATATCTAATGATGTTGATGACCCATTGTTGCATGACGCAGAAGAAGGAGAATTGGAAGATATTGGCATCAACTTTGAAAAGGAGGGCGTGTATTTGGGAGAAGGTTTGCTTGAGGATGATACCGATGAACATGTTCCTTTAGACTCACCATTGGCACTTACACAGGAGGTTGATAAAGAAACAACTTATCTGCTCCGGTCTCCATATAATTCGCCAATAGCCATTCCTGGTCATGCTGAGGATTATATTGAAGATGAAGAGATTACCGAACATGTACATGATCATTCTGAAGCAATTAGAGGTTTGGCTCTTCATTTATATCTAGATGATGATGAGATAGAGGACATTGAGCATGATCTAAGTGAGCATGTATCATATGATTAATCAGCATTGTTAATCTTATTGCTATAACTACTATGGTACACATAATTTTATGTTGAGCATTGTCTTATCTTCTTTACGCTTTGCTCCCTTCTTCATTTTGCCAGGTACCATTTACCATTACATTACCATTACATATTTTCCTTCGTCTGACTAGTTCTTGGGTATTTGGATTATTCAAAGTAATAACCCTTGCTGCAATATTATAGGTTTAATGACGTATGAAAGTATTGGGCAAGCGTTGTAGTGACTTAGTTATAATATTGCTTAAAAAATGTTGCAACAACCCACTTAAATTGAGATATAAAGTTGACAAATGCTCCAGAAAATTCCGTTGAAATATTAGATGAAATTTCGGATAACATTTTGTTATAAGTTTTAAGAAAAGATTGTCACAACTTAGCTATAATATTGTACAGAAGTTGTTGCAATAACTTGCTCAAATAGTGCTAAAATTTTGACAAAGGGAAGTCATTGCTTTGACGAAAAAATTGACGCTATGCATTAGACACATTTTTGACACAACACAAACATTTTGTGTCAAGATAGTAGCATTTGACACAAAATTGACACAAGATCTGTGGCTTGTCACAAAGGTTGACACTATATCCCCCATCCTCTTGTAGTGAAAGTTCACACTACGTTCGAATTTTGCATATTGCTCCTGATACGAAATTTATATTTGTCATGGTTTCTCTATACTTGATTCACCTATGTAAACCTCATCAACAAAATAGACTTCAAAGAACTGGTAAGGTTGTTTCACTGGTAAGGTTGTTTTTTGCAAACATATCGTCTCTAGAGACTTCGAATTCTATTATTGCGTTTAAATGTACGTTGGCTATCTCAACCACGAGTTTCACAACTTCAAAGTTGCTAAGAGATATAAAAGCAAACCATACAACAAAGCTTTTGGCTAGCCCACAACCCAATTTGGCATATCTATCTATAACTGCTCAAATCAACTAAACAATAAGCTTTGCATACGATTTTCCATACAATACCCAAGGGGAAATCTTGGCAAACCATGCCAATAATCTTAAGTTTAGGATACAAGGAGATTACAATGCAATATGTATATTGATAGAACAGAAAACTTGGTTGGGAACAAGCCTCCCACTGTAGCTTCTAATAGACACAACTGCTACTAACAATGCATTACCCACTATTCAAATAGGACGGACTCTATATGACGCCATGTCATCATGTGCCACATCGGTGTAGCCATGTGACTAAAATCGAAGTTAAGGTGGTTGTCATATTCTAACACCTCCCTCAAACCAACAACTCGACCATGATCGAATCAACTTCATATCTCAAAATCGGGTCCTTCCTTCTATGTCTTTGATTATGCCTTACATCACAGGCAGATATCCGTAAAATAGGAACTTGAATATAGAGTATTGTTCTTTGCTTAGTTGCGGTCCATATTGAGATATTCTTGCTTATGTATCTCATCACTAAATCAACTAAGATAAGCTTCTCAATACTAGCAATAAGGATTGATGTGCATGTGGCAGCCCAAGTTAGATATAGGCTTGAATGCTTGTAAGTGGATCTGCTCAAAATCCTTCCCGTGATATTCATTTCTCGAACTTTGCTTCACCGCAAAGACCTTTCATCTCCTTTGTATTCCCTGTATAAATGGGTACGCTTTTCCTTGTTGTGCCTTTGTGTGCACCTTCAGCTTTGAAGCTCGACTAATCTATCTTGCTCATATTCACTACTCCCTCCCTTGAGCAGCAAGATTGAGATTGTATGGGTCCTTTAGAAATCAAACGCACCTTTAGAATAAGCATAATCCATCTCCAATTCTTCTCGCCCTTCCAAATTGATTACGTTGTTGGACCCTCCCGGTTTGTTGCGTATAGTAATGTTTTGGCGTCAAATATCTGAAATCTGTCGACAATTTGATTCCTTGCAATATCTGGCGCTCTATAACCGCATACTGGTGAAGTGTGCCCTCGGACTTAGATTGACCTTAGCACTAGCAGATTGGACCCCATTGAATTCTTCTACACGTGGAGCCTGCAGAGCCACCATCTGTGCATCTCCCTCTGAATTTTCTAATAGATAATGTAGTGCCTGCGGCTTCTCTGCATCTTTTCCAGAACCATGGGCATGAGTAAGTCTCGCTGCTTCAATCAGGACAACTCCATACAATTCTATGATATCCTTGCAAGTTTGTACAAGTATCATTTAAATTTTGGTTTCGCAATGGCATGGGCATCTCCACCGAGCTTTTCCATGGCTGAGGCTTCAAATTCAGCCTCTTCTGGATCATTCTCTCTTCTGGATCATTCTTGAGCAAATTCCTCTCTGTGACAACCTTATTTGCTCCTCCTAGGTTGCATTGAGCAGGGGCACATGCATGGATTTCTGCTGGCAATTCCCTTTGGACGTCCTCCTGTAGCGAGGAAATGCCATCACCACATGTGGGCTTCAATCTGTGGCTTCAACCGGGACCTTTTCTTCCTGAATTTTTAAGCTTGAGGCATCAATCCTGTTTTCTTTGGCAATTTCAGCAGCCTTGTTCTTGGCATCCTCTCCAACAGCCATGTCTATAACCACGTCCCATAGAGCAATAGCTATGGCAGTCCCAACTTCTGCAATAATTTTCTGCAGTCCCAATTCTGGAGGCATTACCGGCCATTTACATCTTGCTAGATGTACAGAGTTTGATCTGTGAAGCATCCCACCTGCGCAAATCTTTTCTGGAATTTGTCCATGTATGGCAACGACATCCTTCTGGCTAATTCCTGCACTCTTATCTTTATCTCTGGCTTCTCTAAATGGCATCCCATTTGCTATCTTCATCTGCATGAGGGTTTTACATGCCCGGCATCTACAATCCCGAATTGTTATCCGCAACATTTCACCGGTATCCGTGGGTCTTCGTGGGCATGATCATCAGTCATTTTTCCATGCAATTGGTCATCAAATATGACATTTTCTTCAATTTCGACCTCAATCTGATCTTCTGAGACAATTTTCACTGCCCTATTCTCAGCCTCATCTCCAACGGCAAGAGAGTCCTCAATAAGCTTCAACCCATCACTTATCTTGGTCCTGGCTTCAATCTGGGTGCCTTCAATCTGCCATAATTTGCCATATCCATTTCCACCGGTCCCTCTTCTTCTAGATTTTTCACCAATGTCTTCCGGCATCTCTACTATTGGAGGTTTCTTGGCTTCTTCAATGATGACATCATCATTTGCAACGGAATTTGCAACGGAATCTTGTATCACATCAACACACGAAGATCCCCTTGATGGATCTTCACTGGCATCAACGACACCATCTTCCCCATCAATGCTTTCCGGAATACAGATGCATGTAATAAATTTTGCTTTCACTTTGGCTTGAAATTTCTTCAAGCCTTTCTTCAATCTATGAAGCCCCTTTCTGGATTTCCTGAATTGGGGAGGCGGCTCTCCCACTTCCTCCTTCATAGCTGCGTCCCAGGATCTAAGAGCACGCAGGCTCTGATACCATCTTAAGTTTAGGATACAAGGAGATTACAATGCAGTAATATATATTGATAGAACAGAAAACTTGGTTGGGAACAAGCCTCCCACCGTAGCTTCTAATAGACACAACTGCTACTAACAGACACGACTATTCAAATAGGACGTGACTCTATATGACGCCATGTCATCATGTGCCACATCAGTGTAGCCATGTGACTAAGGCTGAGTTGGCAGGGTTGTCATATTCTAACACCAAATACCAAACAAAAAATTGGAAGCTTATGAAGACAACATCCCAGCCTGTAATTGACAGATCAACTTTGACTCGAAGATTCTGCTGAAGGTTTACTGCTTGGAGCAGTTGATTCGCCTTCAATTTTCCGTAACAAGATTTTTCTATATGGGATAAGGATCATGTTCAAACCTGCAAATGAGACATGGTCAGAATTAGGATCTGGGAAAAACTAAAAACTGGAAGGACATACCAAAGAGGTAGGCAGAACGATGGATTTCGGAAACAAAGGACTGGATGCTCCAAGCATTGGGGCTAGGAATTCTGAGCAAGCAGTCACGCAAAGCAAGATCAGCATTATGAAGGCGAAGCTGGTCAAGGGTGTTATAACCAATATCGTGTTTGTAACAGCAGCAATCAAGCTCGTCCACCGGGGGCTGATCGAATACCAAAGATCCGGCACGTCTGCCGGCAGTCCAGTTGGGGCCGCAGTAATTTCCGTAGCCCGGAAAAAACCTGGACACAAACGCTCGGCTTCCGCTGTGCCACGGCACCTTGCCTTGGTATGGCACAAACGGCTGCCTCATGCATCCCCCTTCATTATTTTCTTCAGAACCAGCCAAATTTTCAGCCTCTTTCCCCTTCAACACGAACTCAGTTGCCGACCTAATCATATCTGCTGCCTTAATCATGGCTATGGCCATCTCCAGGTTGTCCTTCATTGCCGTAGTTCAAATCAAACCCCTTTTTCTGCTCCTTTCAGCTCTTCCTCTTCAAGCCCAAAGCAATTCACATTTCATAGAAGAGATCCCAGTTAAAACTGGCCCAATGTAGGTTTTTTCCAAGCATTTTCAACTACACATCCACATCCGCTGGACTTGACCCCGTCGCGACAAATTTTTACAATAAATTATTATTTCTTGCATATTTTTCAATGACCGTGCATTACAACACATGGAACTTAAGTTCGCACATTAGCACACATGGGAATTAAGGCCACCAGCAGTATATTCCTTCGCCTATGACCCATCCGTCTTACACCTGAAAGAAAGAGTATTTCACTCGTCTTGATTGTGGCTAATGTAATACACGGATGGTTCAAATTACATGTATATTCCTTTTATTTTATTTGGCAGAAAATCTTTCCGCATTTTCTGGAGCGGCGCCGCTTAGCCCTTGCCTTCTTGCCCTTCTACGGTATCCAAGAAACAAGGCTTAGCCCTATCATCGCCATAGTCAAGAAAACGGGAGCTATTCCGACATCGCCGCCATAGCCAAGAAAACAAGGAGCTATTCTGGCTTCGTCGCCACAGCCAAGAAACAGGGCTCAGCCCATTTGCAGAGGTCGGATATGACACAGATCCAAGGTTGAAACCATAGTTTTTATAATAGCATGAAGCACAGAGCTTTTGAGCGAGGGAAAAGAGGTAGTTTCAGTATCTACATTCCATGCAAGCTACTATGCCGCTGTTGCAGAAACTACAGTTGTTGTGATCGTGACTCTGTGAGTTGCCTTTCCTTAGCAATACCTGCAGGTAGAAAAATTGGCCCCTCCTACTTCTATTTTTGGGCTAGGTGATATGATCTGTGGGGTATGGGATAAAGCCTGGAAAGGTTGGGGCCCATTGGATAACGATTTCCTTAAAGGATCCGCCCTTTTGATGTGGTGGTTATCACTAGAGACATTTGGTATCAGAGCCAAGGTTTAATTCCTCGTGGCAACATTGGTGTGTTCCACATGCTTGAGGGCAAACATGTTGAGGAGGGGGAGGAATTGATATGATCTGTGGGGTATGGGATAAAGCCTGGAAAGGTTGGGGCCCATTGGATAACGATTTCCTTGAAGGATCCGCCCTTTTGATGTGGTGGTTATCACTAGCTAGTGCATAACACTAGGTCCAAGCTTTAATGGTATAATTGCTTGTTCCGCTCTAGATCTGGTCTGCACCAAACCATCAGAGCTTGTCGAAACTTCAACATTATCATTTTCTATTCGACGCTACAATAACTTTGGCAGCTCTCCTCCCCCCCCTCCCCCCCCCCCTTCTTTTTGTCTTTCTTGGGGTCAAAGGCGACGGATTTGAATGCTCCCAGTGTGGCATGGCCACTCTTTGAACCACCAGGATTCTCTATTTTAGGATTTGCCACAAGAACTTTGTCGGAACAGAGCGAGATAGAGGGAGAAGAAGGCGCCAGTGCCACAATTTAAATGGAAATTTGAACCATCCATGTATTATGTCCCGTAATGCACGCCTGTCAAGATTTCGGGTATAAGTTTTTCGGCACACACTCAGACTCCACCGCCGTCGGCGCCACCGTCTGGGAGCCCGTCTCGAAAAATTATATACCAGAATCTTTTCCAAGCGTACATTACGTAGTACAAAATACATTGTGCCTTGAGTTCTATCGGTGCTTTTATTGGCTCCCGATTCCAGGCAGGCTCAATTCCAAAGTAGTATTAGACTCTGATTCATATGTATTGGGCAAGTCGAAGTCTATATCAAAAAAAGGTATTAAGGTCATTTCCCACTCGCCGTTAAGTTAGGTTAAATAGGCTAATTAACTAAAAGTTGTTTTCACACCGACCCTTAGGTTATCTCTGGTTAAGTAAATATTGGTTAATTTTTAATGGTGACTAACTTAACAAGATCGGCTTTCTCATTGAAGACGGTTATGTTAAAATATTAACCGGACTTTTTTTTTCATAATTAAGATAAAGAAGAAGTTAAGTAACCTATGATAGGTCCATTTAACTTTTTTTTTATCGCAGTTAAGCATTAACCTAATGGAATAGTGAGAAAAGGGAACGTATCTGTTAGGTTATGCTTGAGAAAAAAAATGGGAAAACGCAGAAATGATCGGGGTCGAGGAGATAATGGCTGCTCGGGCAGGCTTAGAAATCGCAATGCATCAAATTCAAAACAAGCAATAGTAAGGCCTCTGTCGTCTGAAATATTCCTTTCCAATCTCATATCTGATAGTATAGAGATCTCAATGACGATTGCATATTCTCAATGATTCCTATCAATATCGTCATTGGATATCAATCATGATCATAGAATAGTTTAATTCATTGACGATATTCATAGAAAGCATAGAAAACTATTGATGATTCATTGACGATTCTATGATCAATGATGAATCATATTGATATTCCTATCCAAGAATAGAGAGTAAATCTCAATGACGATTGCATTGGCATAGTTAGATTCTGCCCCCCTGAACTAGTTGCCCCTTGAATGATTTCGAATTCTTTCTATAAGTAGCAGAATTCTTTGTAGGGGTCTTTAGGCAGCTGCTTGATCTATCAAACTTGCAATTTGTTAAAAAGTTCACATGCCTTAGCAAATGCTGCCACATTTTGCATACAGGTCTGTCAACTATTGCCAACAAAAAGATTCCCTTCCAATTCCATTTATCCAATCTTGATGTATAATTCTTAGCCTATATCTATAGCTCTTATGATGCTGCCAACTTTCAAGCAATAGATAAAAGTAACAACATTTAGAGGGATACCATTAAGTTACACCTGTTGGAAGCAACTCAATGCTTCCTTACCATATCCATGATCTGCGTACCTTGCAATTAAGATTGTCCAAGTCACCACATTGCGAGCAGGAAGCTTTTAAACACCTTCTTTGCCTCTGAAAGGCAACCAAATGTGGAATACATGTCAACTAGACTACTATCGACAATAAGATGTTCTTAAAATCCTTTTTATACCACCTCATTGTGGATTTCCTTGCCCTTGTATGTGGTGAACGTATTGCTACATGCTTTCAATTGCAAACAAATGTAATACCAACTGGGGTAGTCTTCTAGTAGACATTGACGGCCAAAATTACTTAAATTCATAGAGTCCAAGAACAATCTTACATAAGAACAATCTTACTTGGATGGACAAAACATATCACATTGTTTTAAAACATCTCTCTATTTTGTAGGTTGTGGAAATTGAATCGATTCCTCCAAGCAAAGCAATTTGACGTCCATGAAGAGCAAGAGCAAATTGATGTACATGAGACAACGATTTATTTCATTATTTTATTACTTGATGTATATATAGATCTTCTAGTTGTAGTATTGATAGAGAATTTTATAACCAACAGCAAGCCATTGGTGAAGAGCAAGAATTTGAACTTGAGAATGATGTGGTTGGTCCATCCACGAAAGTTCAAAGAGAAAACGATCAAGAAATTGGAATCTTGATGAGGCACTCTTGCTTGTGGATTTTAAAAAAGAAAGAGTGGCTGATTTATGAGCAAAAAAATACAAGGGAGAAGATGGAGAATGCAAATGTGAAATGGATGAAGATAGCCGAGGAAATGCAAAAGCATGGCTACAAGGATAGAGATGGAGAGGGTTGTAGGACTAAAATGGGAGAACTTGATTGGAGAATACAAGAGTGTGAAGGATTTTGTAAAACAAACAGAAATCCAGATTTTTCTCTCTTTGAGTGAGGAAAAAACAAAGGAAGTTGCCAAATTTCCATCAGAGCATATTTGATGCGATGGATTCATATTAATCATCAAGGCCCAATGTCAATCCACCTAACATAGTTGATACAAGCAAGGCCACATTACAATTGGATCATATTGTTGCTCACCATCCATAAGGTAAAGGTGAGATAGGTTCATGAAAAAAGGAGAGAAATTACTCGAAATAGCATGGCTGCCACCATACTAGAGGCAAATAGATGCCATAAAAAATACAAAGGAAGAGAGAAGGAAACAAACTGAAGCCTTATTGGAAATCGAGCAGGAAAAGCTACAACAACAAAGGGATTTCAATAAAAATTTCAAAACCATCGCAAATGCATGGCGTAAAATTGCACGCCGGTTCTCATGTACTGGTGAAATAATGTTTTATAAGTTTTTGTTTTGAAATTCTATTACTTTTGAGTTCTAAGTTGTGGGTCTTTTTTGCAGGTTCTCAGTAGGATTTGAATAACGTTGCACGTGTAGCTTGGAGGTTATCTAGATAGTAATAAATAAATTAGAAAGCGAAATGAGTTTAGAAGAAACAGTTTTGATGTTAGCGGGTCAAACTTTGCCTATGATTTTTAGAGGCCAACAAATTTTTTCAGAGGAGGGTTTAAATGTTAGGATGGAAGATATTGAAGATGAAGATCTGCACTTAGTTGAACATGTTCAAGATGTAAATTTACTTGTAGAACAAGAGTTGTCATTGCAAGACAGGTGGTGGGTCAAACCAAGGAGCTTCACTTGGTTTGACAATTTCATGATGCGCTATTATGATGATGCAAGGTGGAAAGAAAACTTTCGGATGAAGAAAGAAACATTTTTTGGTTCCAGGCAAGGCCGAACACGATATTGAGAGATGTGACACTCACTTTCAGAATGTTGTTCAATTGCACATCAGAGTTGGATGTACATTCTATAAGCTTTTCAGAGGTGTTGATTTTTTAGTACTTTCGGAGAAGTTTGGAATAGGTGTTAGTGCTGCCCATAAGATTTGTGTAGAAACTTGTAGGGCGTGATCTGCTCTAACTTCAATGATGCAATAAAGTTTCCAGTTATGGAGGATATGGCAAATTATCAATGGATTTGCCCTTATTTCTAAGGTTCCTAATGTCTCAAGGGATTCTTGATTTGTACACATTTGAAAATCTTGCAACCTCTGAGTCCAACTGGGGATTACTATGATCAAAATAGAGGTTTAGCATAATTCTACTGTGTTGTTTGTGATAGTAACCGCAAATTCTTTTGATGTTAACATTGATATCCCGAAGTGTTCATGATTCAAGGGTTTGGAAGAACTCAGGCATTCGAGGAGGATTCAAAAAATCGTGAAATTATGCAAGAACCAAGTAGTTACCATCAATTTTGGTGTGCAAGTAAAACCCATTTTGTTGGTTGATAAGGGCTATACATGCACCCATGGCTTCGTCTCCTTTTTAGATAGGATAGGACGGGTGCGACAGCTTGTTGAACGGAATTCAATAAAGAGCTAGGAAAGGCTCGTGTTTTCATTGAACAATCCTTTTGGTTTGTTAAAAGCAAAGTTTAAGATTTTGGACAAGAAGATGAAGATGAAGCCAATATATGCCAATATTGTTTGCGCATGCGTGTTGTGTATTACATAATGTTCTCATTGATATAGGTGAAGCGGATGTAAATGCAGAACTAGAAGAACTTGAGGCTCAAAGGCTGGCAAGACATGCTCGAAACATAATTGGAGATTTGAATATTGCACTAGCAAATGGAGGGTCCCATGGAAGAGGCAGAACTTGCTGTTTTAGGAGAAGAATTAAGGAGGTCCATATCTGAGTATCTTGTCCTCAATTTTTGAAGCTGGTAATAGTTTTGCAAGGATTAGCAAAGCCTTTGTGATACTTTTCCATAGCTTTGAATATTAAAGTCCTTTTTGCATATTTACAGGTGGGAGATATCATTGCAGCCTACCAAAGGGAACTCATATGAACATTTAGAATATAGATAGCTTTTCAACAATATGTTTTGTTTGTCTACATAATTGCATAATGCTAGGTGGAGACTTGGAGCTTGGCTATGTAATGATATGGCTAGCAATGGCGAAGAAAAACTATTAATAGTGAAGGTATGGCAGATGTGTCTCTACATTTGCATAGGTGCGAGTTTAAATTTCTGCATCCTAGTGCTATTTGCCTTGCATTGATCAATGTTTGTAATCAGGAGAATACCGTGTGAATGAAAATGAAAATGATTAGCTTAGCAAATATAACAGCTGGAGCTAAACATTTACTAGTCGAACTGATTATAAATGGACATTTCATTATGAGGGAACTTGCTATCACTCCTTGCATAGAAATGCACCATCGGACCATGTAAGACTGTCTGCACAGCAAGGCAATCAACCCATTATTTGCAAAAACTGTCTATGCACAGCAAGGCAATCAACCCATTATTTGCAAGTCAGGTATATGGTGGCCATGTCACAGAGAAGCAGATAAGAAGTCGGGCTAAACATTTACCCGGCGTTTAGTACTAATGATTCAAATTTTGGGCATCGTGGAATAACTAAAAACAATATGCTCATTAGACCACAACCTGTAGAGTTAGAGCTAGATGACATTGAACTAGGTTGTAACTTCTTACATGTTGTCGCTATTGATAGATTAGAGCTCTTTAGCAATCCATATCTTGAGCAACACTTCACGTTGTATCATTATCCGTAAAATGTCAAAATGTCCGGAGATTCGCTTCTAATGTTACACGTGTATTTGTATTCTTACCGTACCGCATGCCATGTTCTAAATTGGATTTTAGCTATGTGATTCATGTTCTAACTGGATTTGCATGCCGCTTATTACGTCTTGTAAATGTATATGAAAATGTTATGCCGCTTATGATGTAAATGAAATGGTTATTCGTCTTTATATATTTTCTCGGCTTTTATTCTCTCTTAGATTTATTTGTCCTCAAGTTGGATTTAAGGTGAAAGAAATCATTCTTGCACATTGGGCTACAGTTGTGATAAATGAAATGGTTCTGTCTCAGATATTTTTTTTTCAGATTATTCTGTCTATAGATTTATTTCTGTCCTAAGGTTGGTTTTTACAGTGAAAGAAATCATTCATGCAGAACATTGGGCTACAGAATTTTTAGATAAGGTCTGTACCTAAAAGACAGATTGGACAATATAATAGCATTGAATAGTGCCGGATTGGCCTGATTGGACAATAGAATAGTATTGAACAGTGCCGGATTGGATCAGCTTGAGTTCTGCGGCATGTAGGCGGTAGTCTTAGAGCCGAAACTGCAATCGAAAATGTAATCGAAATGTTTGATCCCTTGTGAACAGTGTTTTGAACGATCCCTTGTGAACAGTATTTTTTTCTATGATTTCGTTTAATGGTTGCATAAACACTTTTGAGTTCGTCTTTGTATTTTGTATGACTTGTAATTTTGTTTGACTTAATGAAATTTTGTTTTCGAGTTCATCTAGTGACTATCTTTAAGCTAATTTCGAGTTCATCTAGTGATTATCTTTAAGCTATTTTCGAGTTCATCTTCAGTGACTATCTTTAAGCTTTAATTTCAAAGTCTGTAGATATAGTAATAATGTTTAATGGAAAAAATGGCAATTTTTTGTGTATCATATGTATCAATCCCATTGACCTACTCAATTCAAGCAACCAACAACCAATAGGCCCCTTTAGTTTTCTCTAACTTAATGGTAACCTTTAACTGAAGGTGGGAACATAATACAATTAACTCTAACCTAACTAAACCTATAACTACTAGTGTGAAGCTCGAACTCATTGTAAATATTAGGTTAAGTTGAGTTTATGGACATAACCTAAGTGGTTCATAATGAACATAGTGAGAATGCATATTTTCACGATCCGTTAAGTTAGTCTTAATTTAACGGCCTTAATGGGAAAGCGTAACTTACATTCTGTTAAATTAGGAGGTAACTAGCTAGTTAAGTTTAACCTAACCTAAAGGCGAGTGGGAAGTGACCCTTAGGCTTGCAAATTCACATATATTAAGAATATCAAAAGTAGGTATTGGGCAAGTCGAATATCTCAAAAGGGCAAAGGATTCATAAATTATAGGGCTCAAACTTATAGTGGGACTAAAAACCAATACATTAAATGTCTGTGCTATCTAATATATCTCCATAAAATTATAAAAACAAGGTGCACAGGCAATATGGATTGCCCCTATGTCAGTGGATGAGACCTAAATGCATATCCACATTTGCGAAGGTTGGAATGATAATAATGTACATGAAAAGATTCTAATCATAATATATAGTATACGTGGAAAACTATCAATTCAAATGAATCATCCCTACACTATAGTCGATCCCTTTACATATTATTTTACGTAAATGTCACTTTAGACCTCTCGTATGAATATGCACCCAAACAAAAGAGGGGTTTAGCGGGAATTTAATTGTAAGTGCATGGGGTAATGAATTGTGTCGTGGAAATTTTTTCCATTCCCTTTGGGGCCTTAGTAGAGTTATTCTATAAGTTAGAAACAAAAGTAGCAATCAACAACAATGCAACAAAACAAAAACCAAAGGTAAGACTATGGAGAAAAAAGAAAAAACATTATCTTAATATATAGAATATTACAAATACAACATTCAAAGACCCTTTCAAATATACTAGTAATGGGTGCCCGGCATTGTCAGACATAAATATGATGCTATTGCAAGAATTGAAATTAATTCCTTGGTAAATTACATTGCCTCTTATTGCATTTGAATAATTATTTGCTTCTTCCGCTTCTGAAAGCCATACTCTTCTGAGTTGCCCTGCTTTTGAGATAGCCCGGAATCATTTTTTGACCTTAGCATTCCATTCCACGCTTCCACAACTTCTCAGAGCACCATCTGTGCATGACCTATTCCCATGACCTATTGGTCTCCGTGGACGTTAAAAAACTATTCTATTCTATTCTATTCTATTCTATTCTATTCTATTCTATTCTATTCTATTCTATTCCATTCCTCTAGGTGTCCTGATGATTCTTATAACTTTTACTTTGAGTTGTATGAATATGGGGGTGGATTGTAGGATAATAAAATGAATGTCCTAATCTTACAAATGAGAACAAATGCATTAACTTTAGGATAGTCCCATATTCTAGTACATATTTTAGGACATGCTTTTTGTGTTGACAATATAGCCATGTAACAGAATGTTCTAATATGGGCCTTGTGATAACTATAATAATATACAAATGTCTATTTTGTTATTATGCTACATATTTGAGGTGCACCTGGACTACCACAGTCGTCGGATCCATCGATCCTACGAATCAGACAGTATGTTGTAGCCTCTGGGCACCTCTCTTTTTGCTTATAGTCATTTATGGTTGGGGGCGCCTATGATTTTGAAATATGAAATATGAGTTTGCCTAAGGATTTGATGGAATATCGAGCCTCTATTTGCCTAATGTTTTAGAATATAAAATACGGGGGCTCGAACCTCTACCAAAATAACTCATTGTCCTAATAAGACTACTTTAACCAATTTAACTAATGAGCTAACATAAATATTTTTTATCTTAAATCTATTTTTTTTTTAACAAATCATTCAATTATTTTTGTAATATTGTTTATGGTTTCAAGAATTATATCCATATCAAATCCCCCTGAAACCCCCTGTTATTATGCTACATATTCACATGTGCTTCAAACATAGATATATACGACAATTTAATGTGTTTTAAGTGAACTCATGATAGTCAAATGTAGAAATTCTCGAAATATATGAAAGCTACATACACGAGGCAAATTGTTGTAAGCCAAAGATATGTTAATGTGTATTTGAGGCAAATTATAGGAAGCCAAAGATTTTTAAAAAAATGTGAATAAAAGTTTTAGCTATGACATGTTATGTAGGCGATGGCATATAAACACCAAAAGAGGTGCTTAACTTGTTTGTTGGTTCTTTGTGGTAGAGATGATGAAGGGTTACAAGAAATCAGTGATGGGCTTAGCAACAACCATTCTATAGAATATTTTATTTATGCCTTTATGGAGTGATGGAAGGAAGGAAGGAAGGGAGGAAGAAATTTTTAACGTCCACGGAACCCAATCGGGTTATGGGACCATAACAAAACAAAGGGGCATAAGCCCTACTGTAATGAGAGGGCGAAGCCAAAAAAAAAATAGAACATGGGGTCTAAGCCCAAGTTACAACACAAACAAATAAAAAAAAAAAAAAAAAAAAAAAAACGGGGAGGCCGTGGCTATTCAGAACCGTCGGGGATCACCACCATCGATCCCGAATGATAGCTTAACCATCATTCATTTAAATTCGGATTATATCTTTTTGGAATTTTGTTGCGTGCGTTTTACTGAAATTTTCTTGTTTTTAGAAAACGCGTTTTCCTGCCCTCAAAAATTCCCCAAAATTTTTCCTCTTTTGCATTTTTGGCTTTTCTCAAAACGCGTCGCCTGGGATCATAAAAATCCCTCCCGCTTTTATATTTCTCTTTACATTTCATTTTCTTGATGGCGCTGCCCTAATAACGAAGCAGCCCCAAAAGGGCAAAGCTTTGCTTCCGGCTGTGGCTCTGCTACACTCTCATCTCCGGCTGTGCCTCTGCTACACTTCCGGCTGTGGCTCTGCACGCTTCTCGTTACAAATCTCATCGCTACACTCTTGCTGAGGTAAGCAGCCCTTTCCGGATGATTTAATGCTTGCATACAATATTCTAACTTGATGCTTTGTTGAACAGGGTATGGAAATAAAAAACACTACTACAAAGATAGGTAGAAATGGCACAAAAGTGACGTTTATGCTCCGCCTTTTTATGGATCATAAACGTCACTTTTGTGCCATTTATGACATTTGTGCTCTCCAAATGACACAAAAGTGACATTTATGCTCCGTAAAAAGGCGGAGCATAAACGTCACGTTTGTGCCATTTCTACCTATTTTTGTAGTAGTAAAAGGGGTCGCTGAGAGGTCGCTGGGAGGTGGTTGTTCTTCATTTCGAGCATATAGAACTCCATAAAGTACACTTTCACAGTACCTCACAAAGCTTATTAGGTTTCTGATAATGGCCATGACTTCTATATCCTCAACTTGATTGCTAGTTTCTTCCTCTAACAGGTGGAGCTCATTTCGGCAATCTGCTGCAGAACTGTGATGAAGCTTTGGAAACAAGGACTTTAAAGAACGGACCTCATGAGTTTCCCCTCTCCCTATACTCTCCAAAATGCCCTGCACCTCTTGTCGGCAATTTTCTCATCCTTGGGCTCGTAGCAAATCTGGCTTCGATAGGAGATGCATTTGCTCTATGTCTCTCTTAGCTTCCATTCTCAAAAGCAATCGAAGCTCTTGATAACATTTCTTTTTCTTCCTTGCCCAATGCAGTGCATATTTTGCTGGCAGGGATTCAAAGTGCCAAATTAGTTTCCAAGCATTCAACTGCAGTGAATAGCATTGTAAAATGTAGTTCAAGGGTTAATGCAAGCATCCAATCGCTTCCATACTACTTCCAGGCCCTCAGATTGGAAGTTCCATGCTACTCTGGCTTTGGAGAAGCATTTTAACGGTTCTATAAGTGCCATTCTATAGTTAATGAAGGCAGGACTGATTTTGTGCTGTAAGTATATATGATCCCCTGCAGATTGTAAATTGAAGCGTGCTTAGTATTGAAGCGACAGATATGGTAAAATAGAAATGCTTTGAGCATGGGTTTACTTCTGCTTATAAGGTGAATGAAAGGCAAAAGCCCTAAGATGTTCTACAGGATTATCTACCCTCTGCTGGAAAGGGTGAAGAAACAGGGGTTTAGAACTCCCTGCAGTTTGCACACAGCTTGAGAAATTGCGCCAGGCGCGATTTAACACAGACGCCACTTATCAAAATTGATCAGAATTGTCTATTTAAAGTATTTGGGAGGAAGGCCATTTATTAAAATTGTCTACTTTAAAGCATTTTGTAGGACATCTCATTTATTAATTGTATAGATATTCCAATTTTATTGGCCTAAATACCATAACTCTAGATTTAAATTTGTTAAAAAGATGTGAATATTGAAGCAATATTATTTTTATGTATTGTAATATTTGCTTGATTTCGTTAAGTAAGTGATTATTTTGTTGTGATGTTGTGATGTTAATTTCAAGCAAATAAGTACCTTATTTAAAGTAAATATGAAAAAATAACTATATATGCAACATACACTACGCTTTTTAAATGCCAAAAATAGAATTGAAAAAACACTAGATGCCCTAAAAATAACGCTTATCTGGCGCGATTTTGGAACAGACATAATCCCAATTTAATTGAATGATGGTTGCTTGGCCTCCCCATTTCCGTTGTAGGCGAGCCTCGCGCACTCGACATAGCTCTTCTTTCCGCCTGCAAAGCTGTGCTGGGGTCAAATCTTCCTGAACAGAGAAGGTGGTTCCCTTCAAATGATTGCCATGCCGTAAGATGTGCAGCCTGGAAAGAGCATCCTGAAAGCAAACCAAGAGATGATGGGGGCGGACGGGCCGTGCTGCTCCAACCCGCTGGGCCGAAAGGATGCCGTCGGCAGGTATGTGCATTACCTGACTGAAAAAAGAGGTAGCCTGCTCAGAAAGGTGAGGAGTTACTCGTTCCTTCAGACCTACAATACGCAAGATGGGCGATGCATGTTCTGTGGCCCTACCAAACTTAGAAGGCGGAACCTCGGCATGGGCGGTTGGCAACAAATCCTCAAGCGAGGATCTGTCGGGCATTGAGACCGGTTCATCGGCCCCAGGCATAGCATCGGCCGCAGCATAGCACTCGCATGGTCAGGTGAGGGCCTTGTGCTAGACACTGGTGAAACATCATTGTGACTGGCTGAGCTGTGCCCCGCAGACTGTAGCAATAACTCAAGAAGTTGTACCCAGCCTTCTAGTGGCAACCGAAAGCGTATGTCTCTCGTGGAGAGCGGTAGAGAGGACCGTGCGGATCCGCAAGTATCCCTAAGGCAAACATCGGGTGAGCATCAATCCCGTCAAAGGCTGCGACTAAAGATCCATCGGAAGAATTCGGGGATGGGATGTTGGGGCCCAAAGAAGGGGCTGCACGAAGGTATGGCTCGGTGTGGGATCATAGGGTTTGTTTAAGCCGGATGCGGGTGCCTCAATCGAGTTCTTTAATTTCGGGGTCTCCAGCCATGCGCAGTGGTGTAGTCTTTGTTGTCTTTGTTGTGGTCCGGGTTGAATGGATCCCGCCGAATTGGGCTTTGGCGACCAACCTCCCGGAGTCGTGAACCCGGGCCTTAAGGTGGCGAAGACCTTGTCAAGATTGGACCGAGGCTACAAAAAGCGAAGTTGCGAGATAGCTAGCGAGATAGCCGAGGGCTTAGCAACATTCATTTTTATAGAAATATTTTATTTGTGCCTCTATGGGCTTGTTGGTTTTGTATCATGGGTTTTACACAGGAGGGTTAGAAACATTTTATTTATGCCTCTATGGGCTTATGTGGTACAAAAGATTACTTTACATGTAGCATATGATATTATGTGCGCCATTTAGCTCCATAGTGGTCTTCTAGCTAAACCTTTGAGATGTGGCAGATGTAGCATTATGTAGGCCTTGATTTGCACATGATGCACATGGCGTGTAAAAGACATGTTCAATGTTCGGTTATGTTGGATCCGTAACCTTTTATTTGTTATGGATGGTGGTAGATGTAGAATGTTGCGTTTCATGGACAATGCTGTCTACAATATTTTATCTAATGCGCCTAATGTAATTCTTGTAGTTATATTGTTAGATGCTTTCAAGCTTTATAAATTCTTGCTTTTATTTTGAAATGTGTCTATATAATGGTGTTTTAAAAAATGTTGCTTTATTTTGAATCATGTGCAATACATTGGTGTTTTGCAAATATACTGTGAGGGAAAAACACAGATAATGATTCTAAACTTTAGAAGGACCATATTACCACATCCAAGACATTCAGATGGAAAAGTTTGCGTCCTAAACAACCAAGATCTAAAACAATCTTATAAACAGTCAATTCTCTAATTGCCCTCTTCAGCACAGTGGGAGAATGTTGCTTTAGATGATCTATTGATATGGCTGAATCCCACTAGCCGGTACAAAGATAACTTTAGTAGTAATTGAAAAGAGTATGAGAGCAAAATAGAAAATTGGTGTAAAAAAATGCTTATATGAATGGTTTTATGTCATCACATCTGTGCATAATTATATTACCATGTCTGCACATAGAAATAGAATATCATGTCTACCTTTAGAAATAGAATATGAATATGAAGATTGATTGTCAATCCATTTGTGACATGATTCTTTACCAACAATGAAATGATGAATGATTCCTTACGAACAATAAAACAATGATGAGCATTAGGGGAGTCTACATCAACTTTTAAAAGAGAAGTCAATAGAAACCATCAAGTCACATGAAGGCTGCAAAGGCCTATGCTACTCATGTTGATTCAACCACTACTTCTTTGTCCAACACTTGTTTCAATAGTCACAATAATGACTTGGATGACAAGATAGATACAAATGGTTGTGCCACTATTAACTTGCCACAATTCATTTCATATTTTGGGAGGGTATTCTCGCAATGGTTGGAACTAACGTTCTTGTATTGTGTTGTATTTAAAATCATATTTTTTATGCGGTCTTGAGAGAATTTTAGAAAGAGGAACAGATACACGATTCTTTTTGTCTATTTTCATGTCAGAGAGTCGGGCTTAAATTTTTCTCACAGTGGAGCAGCATTGGTAGCATGGAGGCATCGGTGAGCATCGTATGTTGCTAGTTTAGTTGTCCTTTAGTTGCCTTGCTCTAGAGGTGAAGAGGTGATTCGGGAAGCTATTTAGTGTTCTTCGGCAGCAAGATGTTGATGAGGAAGGATGTTAAAGTTTACAAGATGTCAGAGCAAATAATTTTGAAGCCAACAGGCAAGGTCAACGGCCATAGTTGAGAGAAAAATGCTGTCAATTTTGTATAGGTCTGTGAAAAGCGCAGGGTTTATGTGGAGGTTATTTCTGTGTTCAGGCCTTGGAGAGGCATCTTCACAAGGGGGCATGGCCTGAAGGCAGAACTATGCTCTGTTTCTTGAAGAGCTTGTAGTGCAGGATGCATGCTGTAGGGATTCAATTACTCTGAAAAAAGCATAGGATTTTGTGGGTTCAAATCTTGCATAAAGAAGGTGAAATTATCCAAGTTTCGATCCTTTGTTTTGACCACTGTGATGTTTATAGTCTAATGTGCGTTTCAACCCATTAGAGTTTTTTGGCATCTAAGTTTGTCCTCCTAAAAGAATTAGATAATATTTTCCATATTATTTGTTTTTAGAATAGTAGGGTGGAACTACCACTTACCTAACGTGCATCAAAAATTTTCAACCACTTTTTTTCCAACTAGTACTTCCTTAAAATACTTCATAAAATTTTCCTTCCCTTTAAGTACTCCATCGAAGGAATGTTCTATGTCTTGATCTATTCGCGACAACCCCGCCACGTTATAAACTAAATTTTGAAGCTTTCCGACCAATTCTGAGAATTCGGTTCTACATCATCAATCCAATCTATATAAAGATGGAAATCCAGGTTTTTTTTTTTGGTGCCTAGCACTTTCCAAATTTGCAATCAAATTCAAATTTGGAGCTTCCCACTTTTACATCTCCTATTCGGATTTGAAGGTAAGTTCACAAAGTTTTCTATATCGTTTGCTTGGTGGTTAGTATTGGTTCTAAATTTCACATTTATAATGACTGAAATTAGGATTCTATTGCGTGAGAGTATGCACAGACATGGAACAGGAAACGAGGAGGATTCAAACAAAAGATTGATGAAGATAAGCTTAGATCAAGTGGAGCAAAGAATGCAGACTTATGGGCATATGGAAGCATTTATCCCAGTGATTCTATTAGCGGTAAATTTCCAGATTTCAATTCTATTACTGGCTTCGTTAAGTTTATTTATGAGGGAAAGAATGGTCTATTAGGGTATTGTAAAAATATGTGGAAATACATTAGCGTAATTTGCATGCAAATTGAAGCACAAAAACATGAATTTGAAAGCATAATATCAGAAAAGGCTTCATTGCTCGCGCAAATTGTAACTTTGAAGAGGAATTCAATGCAAGCGCAAAATGAAAATGCCTTAAAGGATTTTATTATCAAACAATTAGAGAGAGAGAGAGAAAGAGAGAGATGAGATGAGATGAGATGAGATGAGATGAGATGAGATGAGATGAGATGTTATATTCATTAAATCAGAGACCACCGTGTCTATGAGACGATCAATATGCACACTCAACGTTATAAAATAAAATATGTCTTGTAATGCATCTTCGGACAAAAAATGCCTCTCCCAACAATTATGACATCATAGAGGTTATAACATGAGAGAGAGAGAGAGAGAGAGAGAGAGAGAGAGAGAGAGAGAGAGAGAGAGAGAGAGAGAGAGAGAGAGAGCATTTTAACGTCATGCCACATTGGCAGCGTCCCTAAGGACATATGATGGACCTCCAGAGACTTGAACACAAGATCTCTTAATTGTTAACCCAATGGACTAGCCATTAAACCAAGAGAGAGAGAGAGAGAGAGAGAGAGAGAGAGAGAGAGAGAGAGAGAGAGAGAGAGAGAGAGAGAGAGAGAGAGAGAGAGAGAGAGAGAGAGAGAGAGAGAGAGAGAGAGAGAGAGAGAGAGAGAGAGAGAGAGAGAGAGAGAGAGAGAGAGAGAGAGAGAGAGAGAGAGAGAGAGAGAGAGAGAGAGAGAGAGAGAGAGAGAGAGAGAGAGAGAGAGAGAAGTTTATTACGTCTATGGGAGGCCTCAAAGACCTATTAGACAATATATTTAAACATCATCATAGAATAATAGATGAGTTTTCGAAGTCCTTATCTAGCTCATCACTCTCACTCATAATGTCATTATCTCCTAGTAACTCAGTACAACTTTTTAGGCAACTCTCCCTATATAGTTGAAGTTCAATCAAGTAAGCCCCTATTATATCTCCATCCATCATGAAAAAAAATTGTAAATCCTCAGTATGTATCTGATATTTGTTATGTATATGCAATACATCTAAGCAAGGCATGATCTTCATCTTCCACCTGCTCTTCCCCACATATTTTACAATATCTTTCATGCCTCGGAATGATATGTCCCCAACGCTCTACTTCCACCTCTAAATGATGTGAGCACAGTCGAATCCTGCTAATAACATGTCTTTTCTGAATGGACAATTCTTCTCACCCGCAAGTGCCTTGCCACTCCAAATTAGGATTCATAATCTGCTTGTATAGTAGCATTTTGGTTTTAGGTTGGGACCACAATTTCTTATGTATCTTAGCTAATACCCATTGCTTCAAGTGATCACCTATAGAAAGTGCCTCTTCCCAATGGATATCCCATCTATGGAACCGCTTCACATCATCAAACCATCCCTTTTCTGTACTAAACCTGAATGCTCGGTGTGTTAGAGAGGTATCATTTCTGAGTCTTACCTTCTGTAGGTAAAGGATACATCTCAGAATAGCTTCTCCTTCAAGTGGCATGAACCCGCTTTCTGTCAACATCATCGGATATGGTGTTTGTGATTTGACTCCTAATTCGTGTCTCAAAAATTTACGTAACACCTGCTCAATGTCATCCCACAGCCCTTGAGGAAGACTTGGCCCCCATATTTCACATCCATATAATATCACAGTTTGCACTAAGGATTCAAAAAGCCTAACCTTAAGATGCCATGACCATACATGCGCTTGCCTGCACATACTCTGTAATGCATACAATGCTTTTTGCCCACCATTGACTCGTTGTGCAATACATTGATTCCATCTGTGGTTTCTACTAAACTCCAGCCCTAAATATTTATATGACTCACATGTATCAACCGTATTTCCTTTATATGTGAAATGCCCATGCTTGAGTGCTCCTACTGTCATCATCTTCGTCTTATCTAAGTTCACTTGCATTTCTGTCGCATCACAAAAGCGTGACAATCCATCCAAATGTTTTTGCATATGCTCTTTCGAGCGTGCAAAAATAACAACATCGTCAGCATACATCAATAATTGGATCACATATCCATGTATTTCTATACCTCCAGGACAATTTTCATGCAACCAATCTTCCAAGCTATCAATAAACACACCAAAAAGCGTTGGCGAGAGTGGGCATCTCTGCTTCACCCCCGTGTTACTTTCGATGTGACTAAAAGAACCGGGTGTCGACAGCTGTACCAACACTTTTTCATACAAAACCCGGGTTGCATCCCGTAATTCGATGGGACCTGTAATTTTTCCATTCTTTCCCATAGTTTCCTTCGCAGAACTCTGTCAAAAGCTTTCTTAAAATCCACAAAGAGCACATATATGGGTTTCTTGGTTCCTTTAACAGCATCAAATACTGTTTTTAACACAAGAAGGTGATCCAGAGTAGACCTCCCTGCTCTAAAACCAGCCTGACTCTCTGCGCACTTGTCATTTTCTTTAGCCCATTTGCTGATTTTCTTCTCTAAAATGGTTGCCAATAGCTTTGAAAATAGACTGCTGCCCATAATGGTCCTATAATTACTCACATCCTGGTTTGATCCGCCTTTATGAATTGGCACAATTATGTTTAACTGCCATTCTAATGGAAGACCTTCTCTCATGGTTGTAGAGAGGAGCTTAGCAATGATTTGATGGATAGAGTTTCCTGCCCATTTTAAGTGTTCTGCGCACAAGCTATACAGATCTTTTGCCTTATTATTTGCTAAGCCCGCTATCCCATCAGCCACGTCTTCTTCATTTATCTGGAGATCCGACCTTATACTAGTTTTCGCCGGAACATTATATCCTGGTGATACAACCGACATACATGTTCTCACAATGTCTCACCTGAGATGGGGATCTCACTCGTTTTTTTGTTCTTCAATCCATTCCAAAATAACTTAGGTTCAGCAATATATTTATGACACATAGCTTCCTGCCGGCATTTTATAAATCGCAGTTTCTTACTTTTTACTGTGCTTTTATATTGTTGCTTATATAAGCCTTTATCCTTTTGTTCACAATGCTTCCATTTAAACTTCGCCAATCTGTAGTCTTGATCAAACCAGGATCTACAAGGCAGCCCCTTCTTGTCCCTACTAGAAACAAAAGTTTCTTGCGCAGTGTTCACTAGCAGCAATCTTAACTGTTGACATGCTAAGGACATGTCATCCGCCCACCTGGTGTGGCTGAATTTCATTTCAATATTGGCCTGGAATTTATCCTGTAAGCGGGGATTCATATGTATGGCTGATTTCGGCACCACAGTTTGTGTTACATGCTGGCTGGCAGATAAAACAAATCTCAAGAATGCATGATCAGATTTCAAGCTTTCAACACTAACATCAAATGCTAATAATTGTTCTAGTGTGTCATCTGCCATGATCAAGTATCTACAAGTATTCTTTTTGGAGTCTAGAAATCTTACTAAACCATTACAAATAAAAAGATTTGTGTTACCACATAGACTCAATAACTGCCTACCTGATTTGGTCACAATATTGTCCATCGAATCCCTATTCCACCCCTGCAGCTTAAGTTCATCTTCAGACATGGCCTCTAACCAGAGTGGGTCTTTAGCACCTGTGTACATGGCTGCTTGATTGTGTCTTGTTCTGCTGTTTAAATCTCCAGCTAGAATAACTTTGCCTTTATTCCGATACTCCATAATATCATGTTCCAAACAATAGAGCATATCATCGCTACAAGCATCAGTATCCCAAGTATCCGTATATACCTTCCCATGCCTAGGAGGGAGGGAGGGAGGGAGAGAGGGAGAGAGGTTCAGATTGAATTTTTTTGGATGAGAGCAAAATCTACAGTTAAATGTCTGGAAGCTCGCTTATAAAGATTGAAAAAAGCTTCCATGACCTTCCAAGAAAGGAAGAAGAGTATGAAACCTATTGAGCTTTTAGCTCCCAATGGTGGAGTAGTAAGATGAAGGGTTTATGTTGTTTGCCAAGTCTTGAACAGTAAGAAAAAGAGTGGAATTGTAAGAAAGAATGTTGGAAACTTTCCTGTGAACATGGTTTTGAGAGATGAAATTTTTGACTTGGTAAATGCGCCATGCAATGCAACATTGAAGAAAGATATTTTAGACGTGGTCATAAAGGAGATTGCTTTAAACATGGATGCAGACAAAGTACAAGCAAGGGGGATTCACTCATGTATCCCATCGATCCGAGACATCGGATCGCCATTCTAGAATGGGACGAGCATGCATGTTTTGCATGCATGCAGGCGGCGCATGCCCGTTCTGGTTGGGAGTTCGCTATTTTAGGCGCGTTTACGCCCGACTTCTCATGATTGCTTCCTCTTCTCTCGCCAGCATACCTTATTCTCTTTGAATTGTTTTCGTGCGTGGGAGGGGCTTCTTCTGCCTGGTTTGGCCAATTTGGCGTTTCTTTCATCTTGTCCTTTCTCGCCTTTAGCCTTCATCCTGTGACTTTTCGTCCTCGATCCTAGTTTGTTAAGGAAGTCCTTTGGTATTGGGCGGTTTGTTGGTTTCATACGAGTCCCATTCTAGAATCCCATCGATCCGAGACATCGGATCTCCATTCTAGAATGGTTGAGCATGCATGTTTTGCATGCATGGCGGCGCATGCCCGTTCTGGTTGGGAGTTCGTTATTTTAGGCGCGCCGGGCTGCTTGACTTCTCATCGGGCGCTTCCTTCTTCTCGCCAGCACCTTATTCTCTTTGAACCCACCTCCCCCCTTCTTTGTTATTGTATTTTTATCGCGTGGCACGTACAGAATCAGCCCCTCCACTCTGGGAGGTTTGTTTTGTCTTGTTGTTTTGTTGGTGATGTGCGTGTACAAGGTTAGCGGCGGCAGACTGTTTCGACTTTTCCATTCGTGGGTTTTGGGAGCGATTTTTATGCCTTATGTTTGTCAAGCCCCCTTGTCAAGGCTTATCACTAGGATTTTTCCTCGAAAACCCGAAAGGGCGGGGTTTTTAATCCGGTGATAAGCTTTCGGCAGTACACTAACCAGATCTCTATTAGCATTGTATTTTTGTTGGGGTCCAATTGATATAATTGGATTTTCCCTTTATTTTTTATGGGTAGTTTCAGATGTGTGCGGCTACCCACTATCCACCATTGTAGAAAATCACCGAGATGAATGAGAAGCAAGTCTAAAGTCGGGCGGTTTGTTGGTTTCATCGTAGTCCCATTCTAGAATAAAGGGATATGCCATCTGCGTGCATGGGGTGGCAAAAACCTTCAGATACGGATCTTTTAAAGCAAATTTTGACCCTTTTCAATAAAAATTACCTAGGATAGTGCAAAAATACCAAAAAAGGACCCCCGACCGTATATATGTATGGGAAAATGGGTCCAAAACCCCCTTCCCGTGCATGCGGATGGGTTTATACGCCCAAAAGCGCGGAACCCCCTTGAAGAAGAGATTTTAACGTCATGCCACAAGGCAGCGTCCCTATCGGACATGTGACACTTTACAACACACCCGGATGGGTCCCCGCCCCACCACTTTACATTCTTTGAAGTGGGTCCTTCCCCACCAACTTTACATTGCATGGCCACTTTCACAACGAGGTTGAACCCGTGACCTTGGGTATGGCAGTTTAACGTCTTACCACAGGACCTTGAGTACAAGTGACTTGTGATTCTCCCGGTTTAAGTAGACAAGGTTATAGGAGCCTTTTCAGACCCTTTCAAGCTGCAATGAGAACACTTGGCACCAAGAAGGTCATTATACCTCGTCCATATATGATTAAAACTAGCAGGAGGAAGAGGCATGCAAGGGTTGACGAGGTACTTGGTGGTATGCATTCAATCTAATTTGGACCTCCATTGCTTGCAATTAGATCAAAAAATAACAAAGGTGAAACAATGGGATTGAATGAGAAAAACAATGTTTGGTTTGATTTGGAAAGCGTCTTAAAAGTTATAGTTGCCTTTTATAATATGCAGTCTTCGGGGGTACAACAGTTGGAAGTTTGTATAAAAAAGTTTGTATAAAATTGGATGCAAAGGAGCTAACTAGTAAATCAAAATTTGAACGAGTCTCCATTGTTCTAGGAACTTTGTTTTGGGATCAAGTTATCAAATGCAATTGCAATGGCCATCATCTAAAAGAGATCCTGAATGATTTTCAGTATAATAGGAAGGAAGGAAGGAAGGAAGGAAGAAACTTTTAATGTCCACGGAACCCAATCCGGGTTGTGGGACCACAAGTACAAAACAGGATCAAGTCCCTAACCGAACAAGGACCAAAAGCCCACTTTAACAAACCATAATCACCATGGCCCAGATAAAAACTACATGGAAAAAATCATTGCCGGGATGACTACGCATCAAAAATCCATGCTATTGCAAGAAGCAATAAGCATACCTCCAACAGACAAGACTTGACAAGAACGCCCAACCGTAACCTCTTTCACAATCGGTCTTTGAAAACCGCCCTTAACGCCAATCGCCCGCATTAATGCCAGGAAGGCGGCGCCGAGAAACCTGCTCAAAGAAATCGCCTGGAGGTGCCTCACCAAATCGCCCAACCGATCCGAGCATGCTTTGTGCACACATACGCTCCAGCAGCGCCACCCATCACCGCACCTCCCAGCGCCATCCATCACTACGCCTCGCACAACAACCCTCGGGCCTTCCAGCGCCAGCAGGCGTACGGCAAGCGCCAGCAAAGTGCCGAATAGGAAGATCACACGTGGTGGCTTGGCATGTTCTGTGTTCATAAAAAACATTTGCAATTTTAAAGTGGATATTTGACCCAGATTGAACTTCCAAGAATTATTAGCTTGTATAAATCAGGGGAAAATTGCATGTGGATGGTCATGGGTCCTTCAAGATTAGATTTCATTTGGCTTGTGACATGAAAACCACAAAAAGCTATGTATAATATAGTTAGTTCACCCTGCTCAAACAACTAAAAATTGCATCTATTGTATGCATATGATGAAAGAGCAAAGAAAAGGTAAAAGTTAATCAAGATGCAAGTCCAGATAAGCATTTGATTGGCAAAGCCTTTGATCCTATTTTGTCAATTCCTTTGCAAAGAGTGCATGTGTGCACTTTGCATGCGATGGTAAGAGTTATTGGAAAATGATACATAATAGTTGCATGTTTGTTTGGAATATCAAAGGCCAAAAACAAGGAAAGAAGGAATTGCTAGGGTTGAGGAAGTATTATCAAACACTGGACTCCGTGGCGGGTGCGGTAGAACTTGAAAATGACCTTAAACGTTCGTGTACGAGCTTAGTACCATCCAAAGTTTCATTAGGAAGTGATAAGGGGTGTATTTTCATTTGACATGTTCAAAATAATATGTCGCGATTGATCTTTGTCGTGAAGTGTTGTTCGCCTTCTTCAACCCTTCACCAAAACTTCAATCTTCGCCACGCCACCCGCCATAGCTATTTAGATGTGTTAGTCCCATGCCTCCCGATACAGGACTATTCATGCATCACGCCGAGACGTGTCAAGCTCAAAGATCCTCGGTCCAACCACGGGTGGACATCCAAGCCTCCCAGTAAGACTAAGCAGAGCCCGCGCGGTCAAAGCCTTTGGCCGTCAACAAGAGCCGCCGGTACAAAGTGACGGCCGGCCACCGTCCTTCGTCAGTGATTCTAGGCACTTCAAGAGGCACCGCCAACATTCTCAACCGTCAGGCCTCCTTCCGTGAGTCGCACCGGTGATCAGTCGAGTGTCTATATTGGGCCCAAGGCCATTGTACTATATATAATGAGTAGAGTTAGCTCATAAGTTTTAGATGAGTTTTGAGTCTTGTCTCCTTCCGGTTTTTCTCTCCATTATGTAGAGCTCATGTATTTTCATCATTGATATCAAGGGAAGCTTATCATTTTTCTCTCATTTGCTCTGTTCTCCTCTTTTTCTTCTCTTTCAAATAGAAATCCCGCGTGTGACATAGTCCCCGGACTCTCCTCGTTAGATCCATCGTCCTCACAGAGGGTCGCCTTCCGTGAGTTCCCCAACCTGCATCTCCCAAACACCGCCGCCACGGTCCTCATTTTTTGCCTACTTTCTTCACGCCATGTGCCATAAACCGTCTGCAATTTCACGCCGTAAGAATCCTTTTCTCAGACGCAAGTATCTCGCTTGAGCGCCATCAGCGCCGGAAACCGCTCGAGACATGTATGGATCCGCTTTTATGACATAGAGGGAGGCCATCTTTCTGCCTAGGGCTCACCGCACACCCACCCCTGCGGTCCAGCCTGGGCCCCAGCCCGCCCCCAAGCTGCAAACATTGCTCCCAACCTCAGTCCTCATCACTATCAGAGCCTTATCCGCTCAACCTTTCAACCATTTTCACACCCCCAACATGCCTACATCCATCATTCTTCGTGCCATAATGCCTCTTCCTTCAAGAACCATCATCTCCCCCGTGGGCACGGCTATCCACATGTCTCCTTTGGCGCCACCAGAATATCCTTTTCCCACGTTTCCCCTTTGCTCTTCCTGTTTACAACCTTACAGATCTCAAAACCAATGCTCCGCTTGGTTTCTCAACCGCGGTCACCCCTTCATCCGGTCCGGCCGAGGCACAATGCCAAATCCACCTCAACCTCAATATCCTCACTATCACTCGTTCTCGCCCATTGAAACTTTCACATCTACCTTCGGACTGAAACTGACTTATCCCACCTTTGGCAACACGAAGGCAAACCGTTAGGACCAAAGTGCTCGTGCCCACATGGAAGAATTTGAGGCTCTTAGCTGTCCTAAATGGTCACGCCGCAACCTCAACTGAAATTTCACATCTTTTCCACCACCAAGGTGGGCTCTCCTCATCAATGGCTCATGTCCAACAAAAGCCATTGGAAACAAGATCGTCGAATGCGCATGACTTTTACGGCTCATTCTGGGACCACGGATGATGATCAACTTCATCTCAAGCAACTCAATGAACTTCAACAAGAGCCCCGGAGTCTGCGGGATTTTGCGGATCGACTTCACATTACGCCAAGAAGCTCAAGGAGTACCCTACCGCGAGCCGGATTTTGTGCGGTTTCTCCAAGGACTTCCTCTCGCTATTCGAGCTCATGATCAATACTGCGTCCCAAAACTTTTGGAGGGCTATCGACCTTTGTCAATCACTCAGTCAATGTTTCCTCCCGAGGCGTGGCTCTTCAAGAGCTCCCGTTCATTCCACCCGTCATGGTTCCACAAACATGTTTTCAAAATTTCAACACGCTAATCCACAAGTATAGCCAAATCGGTGCCATATTTGCAAAATATCAAGGCCATTTGGCCAATGAGTAACTCCACCAATGGCCCGCCTCATTGCAAAGCTTATGCAACATGTGCAATCATGCCGGAAGGTGCACTCGCGCTCATCCCACACCATTCCATAACAAAATGGTTTATCGGTGCAAACCACACCTCGGTAACAATCACACTATCGGCAGACCACCTCTTGGTGCAGCCACGCCAACTCTATCAAAGAATGGGACCAACCGGGATCCAACCAACGTCCTCCTTTTGATCCTTCTAAAAGCTCGGTGTTATCACCATCAAGAATGGGGTCATACCACCACGGCGTGTCGCAACTTCCACAAGTTTGATGCGACTTCACGGTACAAATCCGGACCCATCGTCCGCCTCCGGCTTCAACAACGGCTGGCTAATGGCAAACAAGGCCGCGACACCAGTTCTTAGAAGCCACCAAAGCGCCTCGGCAATCACGCTATCAACCAGCTCCTTAAATCAACCTCAATTTGGATCAACAAGCCCAAGAGGAAATTTTTCGGCACTTAATCCTCCGTGCACGGTAGTCAAATTGGGTTGGTCTGCTTTTCACGCCGAGACCAAGGCATCACGCCCTTGACTATTATGAAGGACACGAACCCTTTGCCTTTGCTAGTTGACACCATTCCTCGAGGACGAAAAAAAGGTTCACTTTTACTTTTGACTTGGAAAAGCTAATGCCAAATGTCATGCCCAAAGTTCGCCAAAGCATTTTGAATCTCATGCAAGCTCTTTGAAGGCACATTGGCCAATGTTCATGCCACCACTAGAGCTCAACAAAGACAAGATACCCCTTCAACATCTCAACCTCCACGCTCTCGGACCTTCCCAATATTGCAGCGAGGTTGACTTACTCAAATTCTTTGCTTCCGCCACGCACTCACTTTGATGGAACCAAAGCAGATCCTTTTTCTCATGTACCTCTCGAACTCCAAGAGGAGCTTGCCAAGATCAAAATTCCTTTAAGCTTGGCAACCATTTTAAAACTGTCTCCGCTCTCCGGACCGTTACCCTCCCATTTTTTAGTTGGGGCTGGCTACCTCTACACCCCACGGTCCATGCCACGGTGGGAAATGGCCAAGTCAACCATGTTCCGTCGATGGTAGTGCAAATCAATCATCACGGATAAACTCGCAAAACAAATGGGCATCACACAACTCTTTCGTGCCCCATATGACATCAAATTGGCTAATGGCCATATCACTAGACCTCAGGCGTCACACCTATTCTTCACATCAACATAGGTGATCTCCTCTTTCCCATGGAATTTGAGTGTGGAAAGTCAAGTAAGATCCGGTGACTATGAAATTTGGTAAGTGCACCCTTTCCGGCCAGGCCAAGAGTATCCATTCTTCAGGGCCTGACCCAGGTTAGTCATCAGATGGTCATCTCAATGCCACCATGGACTTGCAAACAAAAGTGGGATCGTTCGCTGACAATGCTTAACCCCTCTCTCATTAACCATGATAAGAAGCTCGCAATATTTATCAGTTGCGCTCCACCGCGTGCCTTTCTGTCATCCTACCCAATATGCCGATCCTTGGGGAGAATGACTCTTGATCAGGACTGTGCCGTATTGCCTTGTGACCCCTACCGTCCTTGCAATCAATCCAACGCGTTGATCACTTTTTCGGATGCTTGACACTCCCCGCAACTCCCGCGATGTACACGCCGGCCATGAAGCAACCAGCGCTAGATGGGCGAGCCGGCTCTCTTTTCACCCGCAAAGTGCCACGCTTGTCCAGGTTGGGCTCAACCTCCTGCGCACATTGTCCGGGAATAAAGTCATACCCATGACCGGACTCGGTCCGGATTGTGGATGTTGGCAACAATCAGCACACGTCATATTCTTTGCCAAGGCCGGAAGCTGCTTATCGTGTGAGGGAGTAGTCCTTGTTCCTTCAAAAATTCAAACACATTTTAGCACGGGTTACAAAGAGATCTTTGAGAATCAACAAGCTTGGGGAACTCACCATTCCTACCGTCGATTACATTACCGATTAGCAGCGGCGATGCGAGGCTCAACCTAATTACCGTGATCGTCGAGGCGAAATTGACAAACTCGCTAATACGGGGTTTGCAGTCTATGAGGTCAAACATCTTCAATGGGTGAGCCCTATCGGTCATTGCCCTTAAGCACAATGGTAAGATCCGCCCTGCAGACTATCTAAACTCAATCGCAGGCCACGGAGCGTGATCATTTTCCACTTCCTTCAGACCAAGTTTCCGAAGAAGTGGCTGGACATGAGATGTCCTTTATGGATGGTTTTTCCGCTACAATCAGATCTCCATCAAAGAATCGATCAACTCAAGACCACTTTCACCACCCCGTGGGGCACTTTTGCCTACAAGGTGGTTCCTTTTGGATTATCCAACTCTCCTTCAACATTTCAACGAATCATGCTCTCAGTTTTTCATGATTTCATGAAGGAAAATCCTTCTTGCAAATTTTTCAAGATGACTTCTCTCCGCCTCGTTTCCATGGCTGACCATTTGGATAAATTGGAACTCGTCTTCCGTAAATGTGATGAGTCCCGCATTAGTCTCAATCAGAAATGCACCTTTAAGGCCACTGTGTTGTTCTGTTAGGGCCATGTTGTCGACAAAGCGGGAATCACCAGTCATCCTAAAAATGGTTGTGTGCTCAAAGCTCAAGCACCAGCCAATATCAAAGAGACACGCTCTTTCTGGGAAAGGTCAATTATTACCTCCACCTTCATACTGGATCGGCGGCCATTGCGATCCCATTCATAAACTCACTTGGTGATCTAATCCACCGGCTTGGAATTCCCAGCTAAGCCGCCTAACAAGCTTTTGCTTACTCTGCACCCGGTTCTTGTTCCTCCTCAATGGGACAAGCCCTTTCACGCTCATGTCGATGTCTAAGCGTTTGCTATTGAGCCGTTCTTTCTCAAGAATATGATCGACACCGAGCAAAACCAAATCGCCACGCCCGGTTAAAAACTCACCGGGCCGCTTGGCTAACTATTCTCGCTTGCAGGCGTGAAGCTTTGGGTCTCATTACGTGTCCAACGCTTCCGTCATTACCTTTTGGGCAGTCAAACAAGTTCTTTGTGGACCACCAAGCACTTCTCTATTTGATCAACAAAACCACGCCCGGGCGCATTGCTCGTTGGGTCCTTCTTCAAGAATTTACTCCTTTTGAAATCGCTCATAAGTACGGCAAATCTCATGTTGTTCGGGATTATCTTTCCGCATCCACGGATGATCCCGCCTTGAGGGGTCTCGGGCGCCTTCCTGGGCTCCAACTCTTTTAGTCCGCGGCAACACATTGGTTTCATGATTTTCAGCGATGCACCTCCTCAGGTGCTCTTCCACCCGAGAGATGGGGACGCTCTCACCTTAGCGGCAATCCCCGTCGCCATCAATTCTCAGGAGGTCAGGCTGACTACACCATGGTTCCGGACATCTCTACAAAAGGAGTAAGGACACCATCCTTGCGTATTGTGTTCTCTCACTTGAAGTTCAAGACATTGTTCGAAGCTCTCATCAAAGGGCTCGGTGGTGGTCATTTTCATGGTGACACCACGGCGCAAATATCCTTCTTCACCGGGTATTATTGCGCTCTTTACAAGTATCACGCCCATCCCTTACGTGTGGCGCTTGCCCGGTGGGGCCTTACGGCCCGTGTGCTCTTCCCCTTGGCGCGGTCGCCACGCCACTTCCCTTGGCCAAATGGGGAATGGACTTTGTGGGACCTATAGATCCTCTCCCAGCGGCACACTTTCGTGCGATACATTACAGTTCTCATGACTACGCGCAAATGGGGGAAGCATGCACTTCGGACAACAACTGCTTGAAAGCATTTCGAGTCCTCTATCAACAAATTATCAGCGATTGGCTGCCCCGCGGGCTGGTCGATGGTAGTGGTGTTCATTTTCATCAATCATACTATCACTATTGCGGCGGATTATCTCTTGATACATCATCACAGAGCACACCTTACTATCCTCAAAGGCAATGGGTTGAAAGCACCAACAAAACTACGGTCACCATTCTCAAGAAAATTTGTGATGCTTCCCATGCAGTTGGCAGACAAAACTTCCCTTGTTCTTTGGGCCTACAATACTTGTTTCAAGATTTTCTGGGTCACACTCCTTTGGGGTGGTTTATGGTCGGGGAAGCTCTCATGCCCTTTGAATACATCCTTCCAACACTCGTTTTCCAATGGTGTGGCGCTCACCTTGCTAAACATAGGCCAGTAGTATGCAATCTATAAGCTCTGACATGGGCCCTTAAATCTACCCGCCTCTCGCGCTCTTAGTGCGGGGAAGACACGAAAGGTATCTTCTTGGCGCCTTCCCTATGGGCTCCTATAGCAGTGAGGCGATAACACGTCCGGAACCTGGCGTCAAAACATACACAAATGATACTACCTCGGAGGGT